>LFJQ01000034.1:1200000-1800000 GCA_001182835.1 Oropetium thomaeum
CTGCAGAGCCCGATTCCTCCATTCCCGCAGAAGAAGTCAACCACGAAGCCGGAGAATCAGACAAGCCTCAGTGCACAACCAGTGTTTAAAGTTTTCTTTTACAACTCAGTGTGTCTTATTTGTGCATTAAGTTGTTAGGAGTTGATTGAAACCTTAGCTGCATTTGTTTTCCATAGGAAACCTTACCGGTAGTTGGTATAGTTGACCCACTTGTTGTTATGCTTAGCAAGTTCTTACCGGTAGAAGTCGAGCAGAGTGGACACTGCTCGCGATTAGTAGGATATTGAATGAAACTATTTCATGAGATGTGCCACACGGTTGTAAATAAGTAAGGAAAGATAAAGGGTTGAGGGTCAGACCAGGTACAAGTAGGTCGGCGACTGGTCCAGGACCAGGGTGACCGTAGTCTGGTCTAATCCGTGTGGCACAGTTAGGCAAGTATTGAATGTACTAATCATATGCTGGGAATAATGGGGCCCAGTAAACCTACGTAGCCTAGTAAATGCAACGTCAAACTTACCCTATGGTGTCTGAATCGGAGGAGATCTGGGGTGGGCAGCGTGGGAACTCCACAGAAACCGTCTGGGACGTGTTGTCTGGTGGGATGCGGCGCTGCTGAGGCAGGCGGAGGACGGAATTGACGTTGCAGGAGCTAGTGCGAACGGTTGCCACGTGCGGTCTGGGACGTGCATGTGTCGTATGATTAGGTTGACCCTGCAGAGGTATAAAAATCGGTTCGAATCGCTGTCGCTCTCAGCTATGAGTTTACATGGACTCTATGTCACATTTTATTAAATAAGTTGAGATTCAATGAGGATGATACTACAATGATTACTATTACTTTGTTACTCCTATTGTGCTTGATTAGTTCAGTGCTAATTAAAGTTACATTTTAATCACTTAACCTGTGCTAAAATCTGACCCAGAGTAGTATAGGCTTGCGGGTCCATTCTGCAAGTAAACCCACCCCCATTAGCCTTCATGTCTAGAAGTCGGCTGTAGTCAGCCATTTTTGACGGGTCAGGCTTGTTGAGCTTCTTAGAAGCTCACGCGTTAGCGTTATGTGGTTTTCAGGCGCCGACATGCAGAACCAGGACGATAGCAGCCACTGGGAGGAGTCTCACCCCGAGGTCGGAAACCTTCAATGGGAACTGTGCGAGTCGCCGCAGTAACTTGAAGTGGCCAGTAGCATGACGCCTCTGGGCATGGTGCATGCTTTTGCTTAATGTATGAGTGTCGGAGTCTGTAACGATCGAGTCTTCCGCTGCTACGTTTTCAAAACTTTATTTGGCGCACTCTGAATCTGTTGTAAGACTTAAGTTTCAATCTATGAATTAATGTTGTATTAAGTTCTCCCTCCTTATAAATTATTGCTGTTTATTCCTGTCTGTGTTGTATCGTGACACGACCCGTCTAGAAACCTCGTCTCGGGACGAATCCGGTCAGTCGTTAAGCCAAGATCTTGTTGGGCAACGCTCGGCGAAGCGAGCGTACACACGATACAACACAGGCAGGGATAAACAGCAATAATTTACAAGGAGAGAACTTAATGTATCATTGGTTCATAAATTAAAGTTGAATATTACATTGATTCACAGTACGCAACAGTTTTGAAAACGATAACAGCGGAAGACTTAGAACGATTACAACTCCGACACTCGGACTTAAGCAAAAGCACGCGCCGTGCCCACGGGCGTCATGCTACTAGCCACTTCAACAAATCACTGCGGCGACTCGCACAACTCCCACTGGAGGTTCCCAAACTCGAGGGGAGGCTCCTCCCAATGGAAGCTACCTGCTGGTTCCTGCATGACGGCGCCTGAAAAACCACAAAACGCTAACGCGTGAGCTTCTAAGAAGCTCAGCAAGACTTACCCGACAAAAGGCTGACTACAGCCGACTCCTAGACATGAAGGCTGACTCGGGAGGGTTTACTTGCAAAAAGACTCGCAAGCCTATACTACTCTTATCAAGTTTTAGCATCAGATTAAGTGATTAGAAAATAAATTTAGTTAGCACTGAACTAAACAAACATAACAGGATCAACAATAGCAATATTAATATTCATAATTCATTCTCATGGTGTCTCAACCTATTTACTAAAATGTGACAGAGAGTCCAAGTAAGCTCATAGCTGAGAGCGACAGCGATTCGAACCGATTTTTATACCACTGCAGGGTTAACCTAATCGTACGACACGTGCGTGTCCCAGACTCGCACGTGGCAACCGTTCACACCAGCTCCTGCAACGTCAATTCCCTCCTACGTCTGCCTTAGCAGCGCCGCGTCCCACCAGACAACACGTCCCAGACGGTTTCTGTGGAGTTCCCACGCTGCCCACCCCAGATCTCCTCCTAGTCAGACACCGTAGGGCAGGTTCGACGTTGCAATCACTAGGCTACGTAGGTTTACTGGGGCCCATAACACCCAGCATACGATTAGTACATTCAATACTTGCCCAGCTGTGCCACACGGATCAGACCAGACTACGGTCACCCTGGTCCCGGACCAGTCGCCGACCTACTTGTACCCAGTCTGACCCTCAATCTTTTATCTTTCTTACTCATTGATAATCGTGTGGCACATCTCATGAAATAGTTTCATCCAATATCCTACTACTCGCGAGCAGCGCCCGCTCTGCTCGACTTCTACCGACAACTATCTGCTAAGCATAGCATACTAAGGGGTATCTATACAAGCTACCGTCAGGGTTTCCTATGGGAAACAGATGCAACTATGGTTTCGATCAACTCCTAGCACTTAATGCACAAACAAGACACACTCAATTATAAAAGTAAAACTTTAAAATTCGGTTGTGCACCGGGGCTTGCCTGGTTCCTCTGAGTTGATGTCGACTTCTTCGGCGGGGGTCGAGGAAACTGGATCCGTAGCTACTTCGTGAGCGTCAGACTCTACATGATGCAGTAGAATTATGATAAGTTCAACGAAAAAGAAACTTATTGTTATTATCAATAGTGACCTAGGGTTTAGATTAGCGACGCCCAGAATTAGGGTTAACCCTAATTACTCGACGCCGTTGATTAAATTAAATGCTTAATCTGTGAATGATGTTTATAGAAATCTATTAAATTCTCATGAGGTGACTTTTAGTTGGCATATTCATCAACTTAAATTCTAGTTAGGTTAATTCGATAATTTTCATCGGTTAATATTATTTAATTA
This sequence comes from Oropetium thomaeum, assembly GCA_001182835.1. NCBI lineage: Eukaryota > Viridiplantae > Streptophyta > Magnoliopsida > Poales > Poaceae > Oropetium > Oropetium thomaeum. The sequence continues at coordinate 1,203,184 of LFJQ01000034.1, forward strand.
CTTCGGCTATTAAACTAGGGTTAAAATGAAGATTTTAATTCTTTCTCAAGATTATTTTTAGTTGGTAGTACTCCCTGGAATAAGCATTTTGGGCTTTGTTTGGGGCCTAGATGAATTTTCTATATTTTACAAAAATTCATCAAAGTTCCTGTTTTTAAATCTTATAAAATCAGAAAGCATTAGTAAAAATTAGAATAAATTATGAACCTTTTTGTGAGCATTTCTGAGCACCAGATCTACAACTTTTATTTTGGGTCTAACCTTGTAAATGACTTTTAAAATGCACTTTAGAAAATGGTATTTAAACTAGGCAGATTGAGGTTATTTAATAGGGTTAGATGTCATTTCGTGCTCCTAAAATCTTCATAAAATTCCAGAGAGTGTGTAGTACCATGGGGCATTTGTGGATCAAAGGTCGGCCCTATCATTATTTTATAATGCAATTTAAAATTTAAAAACAGACAGGAGTTTTTCTAATTAATTCTGCAAATGTTTGGTCATTTGTTAAAAAGTGCTTTAACAGAAAATTAGTAATTTTCATGATGTTTCCAACAAATTTTGGTTTGACATTTTTGGATTTTGCTGTGATTTTCTAGGGTTTTTAGAAGACAGAGCAATAATCTGAAAAATAATTAGAAAAAGGAAAAACAGGGCACAGTCTCCGACGAGCTCCGGCGGCCAATTCCCGACGATGGGGTGGTCGCCGGCCGTCGAACCTTGGCTTTTCATGATCCACACGACACGATGAAGCTCGGCAACATGGTATTCATCAAGGTTGGGCACGGCAGAGGGGGTCTCACCGTGGGGGTGCCTCGGGGCGGCGGCGATCGATGAAATTCCGGCGAGGTGGCTCGCCGTCGGAGGATTGGAAGGTGCTGTGAGCTTCACGAGGTGTAGAGGAGCTGATTTGGTGAGTGAATTTGACTGAATTTGATCGGAGGTAGGGTTTCACCTTGGAGGCGGCGGCAATGGAGTTGGCGGCGGCCGGGGGCAGCGAATTGGGGGGTTCTCGCGCGGGGGGGGGGGGGGGGGGTTGGGAGAAGAAATGGAGGAGGGGGAAATTGGGGAGGAGCCCACGCCATTTATAGGAGGAAACGGGGTAGGGGAAGTAGGGAGCAGCAGGGGGTGGAGGCCGGCGCGGCATGGCGGCGTCGGGCGGCTCAGGCTCGGGCGGCGCGGCAGAGAAGAGAGAAAAGAGAGAGGGAGGAGGCTAGAGAGAGAGAGCGAGGGGGTGAGTGAGAGAGAGGAGCACCGAGGTTGAATGCGACGTGGGGGGGCACGCAGCCGTGTCGGGCGGGGCAGCGGCCGGGCGGCTGCGCTCTGTTGTCGGGCGGGCGGTCACTGTAGCCCGCCCGGCAACAGTTTGATTTATTTTTTTTCATTTCATTAAGCTGGAAATAATTCAATGAATTGGCACTCTTTCCGAGCTCAAAAAATTTTGAAAATTTTTGTACAATCTCAGGAATTGATTTGGAACACTTTTCATTTAAGGATCAAGTCATGATTTGGCCTCTAAAAATTCTTGAATTTCTAGGTTTATTATAGCTTCTGTGAATTTTTAAGAGGTCTAAATCTTTTTCAAAAATCTTGAATAATTTCCCACAATTCTATTTTGAAGTGTACTTAATTGTTATGTAAAAATATAGCTAGGATTCTGTGGAAAGTTTGATGGTCAAGAGTTAGGATTTGGATTTCTTTCTGTTAACGAGATTTCGATACTTTTAGTTGAGAATTCTCGGGACTTTGCTAAAATGCTCTGTTGTTTGTCAGATTTTTCGTAGTGTCTCCTTAAAGCATTTTAGACAATATTTCTTTTTATTTCCACGATTGAAACTGCTTCAAAGTGAGTGAAATTACGAATTAGGGTTTATAGTTGTCGACTTTTGCCCTGGTGACACCTGGGGTGTCACATATCGTGTGTACGCTCGCTTCGCCGAGCGTTGCCCAACAGGATCCTGGCTCAACAACCGACCGGATCCGTCCCGAGACGTGGTTTTCTGGGCGGGTCCGCGTCAGCTTGGTATCAGAGCCGTGTTGGGAAACGGTACAACGTTTAAGGCATATTTTCGAAAATCACGTGTGAGTGAGGTACGAGCCCTATTAGGTAATAGGTTATCAGGTGGCAAGCTAACCTAGTGCAGGAGCTAACTAATCTCAGGCTAGATTTACTTTCTGTAACGATGCACCTACGCTAAGGTAAGAAAGGTAAGGTACGCCACTCGACTGCGGTGAAAGGTCGAGAAATCCCTGTTGGGTCTGCAACAGTAGTGTTCTATACCATGGTGGTATGGAAGGAGGTACTATGTTCATTATAATATAGTACACCCCCTTGCTGTTTAGGGAGAAAAGCGGACCTCTACCGTACGAGGTGTGGGTTACGGACCTGTTGCGAGTGCAGACCTTCACAACAGTGGTGTCTTGTGTCTTTGGCACACAAGAGATGAGTTTGTTCCTCACGACTTCGGTTTTGCGGAACACTCTCATACCTCCGCTGCCTGAGGTAAAGTGCAGTCTGTCGCCGCGCAGGGAAGGTCGGACACGTGATCCCCGTACGTGGCCTACTCGGGGCGACCCATATGGCAATGATATGGGTTGATGTCTTTACTTTTGAGATATATTTATTTTGAACTGCCTGTGATGCATTTTCTGCAGGTACGCTAACCTCGGTACTGTAAGGAACGTGTCGTTACGTCTAACTTGAGTGCGATTCTGCCATCGCCTAAGCGTATTCTTTTACTTTTGTGAGGACGCATAGGACGAGTCAGGATTGCATTTGCATGATAAAATGGTAAAATTCTTTAAAACTCACATGAAGACATCCAGAACTAGAAACTTTGCTAATAATGGCTAGTACACATTCGGAAGTTAATTTAAAAACAACCTGGATACCTTCCTCCTTAGAGATTACGTGGCCTCAACCGAGTCGGAGCAGAACCCTTGCAGACATTGAGCCTTTTACAGTACTTTCCTCGATGGGAAGATTGTCTCCTTGACAGGTCAGCTTAGACGGCAAGCACTATGGGTAGATTGGTTGTCGCGAGACTAGCAATTTTAGTATCAATCTTCGATCACCTTTTTACGCAGGAATGAGAATATTTTATGTATCGGAAGATTTAGCATGCCTTGAACTATGTGTCAACATGTGGCTCCTGATTGATAAAATATTGTTCGTCTCTGTGTTGCAGATGGATGACAACACGATCGAGCATGGGCTCGCGGAGATAGGTGTTGAGGACTCCACCCCTACCTACGTCACCAAGCAATCGGGACGCAAGGGATTCGTGGAGATACTCGGTCAGACCTTGCAGTTGCTGGGTTATCCAGAGACTCCTTGGTTTCAGATCCGAGAGTTTCGCCAGTATGACCTACCGCGCTGCTCAGCCATAGTTACGCTACCCACGCACCCTCGACATGCCAATGGAGAGATTTGGACCAGCACCACATTTGGTTCGGACAAGACTGAAGCCATTGAGTCAGCCGCTCATCAGGCCCTATTGAGGCTATGCGAGAAGCACACAGAGGACTTGGCAGATAAGCCAGCGGCGATGTTCCCAATACGGGACCAAGTTGACAGTACCTGGCGCCGCAATGTTAAGAATGCCCAAGCCAGGACCCTCAAGGGAGAGATGGACCACGTCACTCCTTTGTTCACGTTGAGCCTAGCACTGCTCAACTTGCATGAGGACACTGTTCTCACAGCTCAGATGGACCGACAGACCTTGCGTCGGGCTCATGTGGAGATAGCCCAACTCAAGGAGAAGGTTCAGGACTTGGAGAGCAGGAACACTGCACTTCGTGCTCGCTGCAACGACCGCGCTACACGCATAGCTGAGTTGGAGGCGGTCTCTGAGATTAAGACTGCCTAGGTCCATGCTAGGGAGAATGATTGCAACATCATGTTGCAACACATTCACCAGCTGGAGATACTCAGGGATAATGCGGTTCAGATAGCTGAGCACCTCGCCCATGAGAACCATCACCTGCAGCATCAGATGGCGGGACTTTTGGAGGCACAGCAGCCCCCTCCCGCTAACGATGATGCGCCTGAGTCCGAGGTATCGGATCCCGAAGCTTCAGACCCAGAGCCAGATGAGGAGTAGATCAGAGATGGTTTTACGACGCCAAGTTTAGCTAGATGAGTCGCTTAAGGAGTGCGTTGTGCCTGTCATGGCGATTAGCGTGTGTTCTCGTGAGCCTATCTTAGTGGCGTTGTAATCTTTTGGATGTAAGAGTGGTGGTTTGACAGTCTAGGGAATTTGAAGAAACTATTGTACTGTCATTATTTTGGGAAGGAATGGAGTTTGTTTATGAGTTATCCATGCCATGCATTTCAATATCCTTTTGCTTATATCCAGCTATGGTCATGGAGTAAACTGCGCTAATGAGGATCACTCTTCACTTTCTTTTTCAGAATGGTGAACACCAGGGCTGGACATTAAGATGAGGAAAGCTCCAACCCGCCACCCCCGCCAGCGGAGCCAACTCTGGCCGCGGCTATGGCGGCCATGCTCCAAAGCAGCCAGCAGACGCAAGAAACGCTACGGACCATCCTGGAGAATAATAGCCAGAATCGGGGCGCAAGGAACCAAAACCAGGACAGCACGTATGCTGATTTCCTGGCCACTCATCCTCCAGAATTCCGCGACGCACAGGAACCAATGGAGGCAGACCACTGGCTTCGTACAACCGAGGCCAAGTTTGGACTACTCCGTTGCTCGGAGACTTAGAAGACGCTCTTTGCAGCCCAGATGCTCCACGGACACGCCGGAGCTTGGTGGGCTAACTATCTAGCCACCCTCCCGGAAAACACCCAGGTGCCCTGGACGCAATTTCGGGAAGCATTCCGCGCTCATCACATCCCCGCAGGACTTATGCAAAGGAAGGCCAAGGAGTTCATGGCCTTGACGTAAGACAATCGCACGGTGCACGACTATTCCCGTGTGTTCAACCAGCTTGCTCTATATGCTCTAGAGCAAGTGGACACGGATGCGAAACGGAAATACCGTTTCATGGAAGGGCTGAACCTTACACTCCAGGATCGCTTGGCCCTGAACCAAGGCGGCTCATTCAACGAGTTTGTGAGCAACGTCCTCATCGCCGAAGAGTACCTAGAGAAAGAACAGCGGGAGAAGAGGCGAGCCAGCGGTGGGCCATCAAATGCCCCGCCACCGAAGTACCATTTGGTGTACACTGCACCAGATGGTAGGAAATACAGGGTGACCGTGCCGCAGACTCCGTCATTCCGCCCGCCACAGCAGCCATACCAGCCTCCACAGAATCAGCAACAAGCTGGCTACCGCGCTCCCCCACCACCACAGAGGAACCAGGGTGTTCGCCCACCTCAACAGGGCGCCCGTCCTGGCCCTGGCACACCCTGCTTCACTTGCGGGCTACCCGGACACTTCGCCCGTGAGTGCCCCTCCAACGAGCAGGCCAGGGGCCACCAGCAGGCAAACCAGGGGCAGGGTCAGCAAAGAGGATCAAGGAACACCAGAACCGGTCGGGTGAACCACACCACAGCCGTAGACATTGCTGAAGGAGAGCAAGTACTGGCGGGTACGTTCTCGCTCTCTAACCATTCAGCCTTCATTCTATTTGATTCCGGTGCCACCCACAATTTTATCAGTAAAAATTTTGTCAAGGGTAAAAGCCTAGTAACAGTTCCCCTAGAGCCACCATTTATCATAAAATTGCCTAGGGGCAACATATTGTCAAACTATGGATTAAGGAAGACACCCCTAGATTTAGGAGGCCACATCTATCCTACCTCCTTCATAATCCTAGATGGGCAGGGTATCGATATTATCCTCGGCATGAAATGGATGAAGCACCATAATGCCATCCTTGATATTGCTAACCGTGTAGTCCACTTAACCTCTCCACTTCACGGTTCCGTATCTATCAATCTAGATCACCCTAGATCTACCCTCAAGCAAGTCTGCCATGTTGTCGGGAAAAGTCTGGATGAAATACCAGTGGTTAAGGAATTCTCCGATGTATTCCTAGAAGATTTACCTGGCTTACCACCGGACAGAGATGTAGAATTCCAGATTGAGCTACAACCAGGCACAGCCCCGATCTCCCGCAGACCGTACAAGATGGCACCCAAGGAGCTGGCAGAGCTGAAGACACAGTTGAAGGAGTTGCTGGACAAGGGCTTCATACGGCCCAGTTCCTCGTCTTGGGGATGTCCGGCACTGTTTGTAAAGAAGAAGGACCAATCCTTGAGACTATGCGTGGATTACCGCCCCTTGAACGCGGTCACTATTAAGAACAAATATCCACTACCACGCATAGATACTCTGTTTGATCAGCTGGCTGGAGCAAAGGTTTTCTCTAAAGTCGATCTTCGGTCTGGTTACCATCAGATCAAGATACGTCCCGTGGACGTTCCGAAGACGGCCTTCTCCACCAGATACGGGCTGTATGAGTACTTGGTGATGTCGTTTGGGCTCACTAACGCACCAGCGTACTTCATGTACCTCATGAACTCAGTGTTCGTGCCAGAGCTGGATAAGTTTGTAGTGGTGTTCATTGATGACATCCTCGTGTACTCTAAGATGGCTGATGAACATGCTCAGCACCTTCGCATAGTTCTACAAAGACTGAGAGATCATCAGCTCTACGCCAAATTCAGCAAGTGCGAATTCTGGATTGAGCGTGTTCAGTTTCTGGGTCACGTGGTGTCCGCAGAAGGTATTTCTGTAGATCCAGGAAAGGTGTAAGATATTGTTGAATGGAAAGCACCCACAACAGTCCACAAGGTGTGAAGTTTCTTGGGGTTAGCGGGATATTATCGTCGCTTTATCCCCAGCTTTTCCAAGATTGCCAAGCCTATCACAGAGCTGCTCAAGAAAGATCAGAAGTTCAAGTGGACAGAAAAGTGCGAAGAAGCCTTTCAGACTTTGAAGAAGCACTTGACCACCGCACCGGTACTCGCCCAACCGGATTTGAGCAAGCCCTTTGACGTGTATTGTGATGCGTCGGGCATGGACTTGGTTGTGTGTTAATGCAAGGAGGGCGGGTAATTGCTTATGCTTCTAGACAACTCCGTAAGCATGAGCTGAATTATCCCACACACGACTTGGAATTGGCAGCCGTGGTATTAGCTCTGAAGGTGTGGAGGCATTACTTATTGGGAAACCTAGTACACCTCTACACCGACCATAAAAGTCTTAAGTACATCTTCACTCAGAATGAGCTGAACATGAGGCAACGGCGATGGCTAGAGTTAATCAAGGATTACGAAATAGAGATCCACTATCATCCGGGCAAGGCTAACATGGTTGCAGGTGCACTGAGCAGAAACGCCCATTGTCACTACTTGGATCAAGGAGTTGCAACCGAAGAACTAGAGCCAACCGTAAGAATTCTACCTCATGGAGCCCTCTACAACCTAGCCTTAGTGCCGACACTTAGAGACGAGGTACCCAAGGCCCAGAAGCTTGATAAGGGCATGAAGAAGATCAGATTAGGATTACAAGAAAAGAAGATGCAGTGCTTTCGGAAAGATGAAGACGGAGTTCTATGGTTCAAGAATCGACTAGTAGTACCAAAGGATCACGAGCTCCGAAGAAAGATCATGGATGAGGCTCACTTATCCAAGTACTCTATTCATCCTGACAGTAACAAGATGTACCAAGATCTGCGGAAGAAGTTTTGGTGGACCAGAATGCAGAGGGAAATCGCTCGGTACATAGCGAAATGTGACACATGCCGAGGAGTAAAGACCAACCATCTGAAAGGTGCAGGGTTGTCACAACCTTTGAACATTCCGTCATGGAAATGGGAAGACATAAGCATGGATTTCATTGTTGGGTTACCCATAACCGCCCGACAGCATGACTCCATTTGGGTAGTTGTGGATTGCCTGACGAAGTCTGCTCATTTCATACCAGTCAGTACCAGTTATAGAATGAAAAAGTATGCCGAATTATACATTGAGCAAATAATGTGTCTTCATGGGGTGCCCAAGACAATCATCTCCGACCGAGGTACCCAGTTTATCGGTCGATTTTGGAAGCAACTCTATGAATCACTAGGAACTAGGCTAATTCATAGCTCAGCCTACCACCCCCAGACAGATGGCCAGACTGAAAGAGTAAACCAAATACTTGAAGACATGCTCCGAGCTTGCGTCTTGGAGCATGGAAGAGGATGGGACACTTATTTGTCCTTGGCAGAGTTCGTGTACAATAATAGCTACCAGGCCAGCATCAAGATGTCACCTTTTGAAGCACTTTATGGCCGTAGTTGCAGGACGCCACTCAACTGGTCAGAAGCAGGTGAAAGAGTTATATTGGGACCAGATCTAGTGCAGCAGGCCAAAGAGAAAGTACGGGTCATACAAGCAAATCTGAAGGCCGTCAAGTCAAGACAAAAGAGCTATGCAGATCGAAGACGCAGACCACTAAGTTTCGAGGTAGGAGACTATGTCTACCTACGAGTCTCGCCAATGAAGGGAGTTCAACGGTTCGGGATCAGAGGGAGGTTAGCACCCCGGTACATAGGTCCATATCCTATCACAGCCGAGTGCGGACCAGTGGCATATCAAGTGAAGCTGCCAGAAGGATTATCGGGGGTACACAACGTCTTTCATGTCTCCCAATTAAAGAAGTGTCTGAAGGCGCCCATGGACCAAGTAATCCCAGAAGCGCAAGAGTTAAAACCAGACTTAACTTACCTAGAGCGTCCAATTAGGATACTGGATGAAAAAGAACGAGTTACTAGAAGACGGACACTCAAGTTTTACAAGGTTTTGTGGAGCAACCACACGGAAGACGAGGCCACATGGGAGTCTGCAAAGTTTCTTCGATCCCACTACCCCGAACTACTTCCGGCCCCATAGGTACCTATGCCTACCCTAACCCTCTGCTTAAATCTCGGGACGCGATTTCTTTTAGGGGGGAGGGCTGTGACACCCCAGGTGTCACCAGGGCCTAAATCGACAACTTAAAACCCTAATCGACAAAAATTTCACACTTAAGAGCAGAATTGACACTGGTGGTAAAAAGAAGTGTTGTTGAAATACTCCAAAGGAACACCACGCCAATTGTGACAAACAACAGAACTCGACTAGTAGGTTCAGAAAGTTTCCACCCACAGTGTCGAAAACCTTCTTCTTCGGAAGAAATTAAAACCCTAATGAGTGATCTATCAAATTTACACAACACCCTAGCTATATTTTTCCATAACAATTAAGTTAACTTCAAAATGGAATTTTGGGAATTTATTCAGAATTTTTGGATAAGATTTAAACCTTTTTAAAATTCACACAAACTAGAAGGAACACGAAAATTTAAGAAATTTTAAGAGCCAATTCAGAACTCGAGCCTTAAATAAAGAGTGTTCCAAATAAATCCCTGAGCATACACAAAAATTTTCAAAAATTTTTCAGCTGGGGAGGTAGGGTTTTCAATTGAATCAAGAAGGAGCTTTGTAGTAATTTAAAAATCAAATTGAAAATAGCCTGACGAGCTACAGTACGGCCGCCCGCCGCGGCCAATCCACCGAGCGGCAGCGCGCCTCTCCTGCCGGCAGGGGTCGCGTCCTGGTGCCAGGCATTCAAGCCTCCGATAAGATCTTGCAAATCGATCTCCTCCTCCCTCCTCTTCCTCTCTCTCACTCTCTCGTTGCTCCTCCCCGTGCGGCAAAGCCCCTGCAGCACGCCACCGCCCCGCTGGCCCAATCCCGCCGTCCCTCTCTGTTACCCCTCCCTATCTCTCTCCGCAACGCCTTAAAGGGATGCTCCGAGCCTTCCTACTCCTTTCCCCACGTCCAATTTCGTTCCTCGACGCGCAATTGTAGTTCCTCTTTGCTCGGCCACCGTCGCCCGCCATTGCCGACGAGGGTCACTCGGTGAGTCGACCCTTCTGGCCATTCTCCACCGTTATCACGTTGCCTAACCTCTCCCTCTTGTCCTAACACAGCTCCCGTTCCATCAAGCGACGTTCCAATCCACCCATTCGTCGGGAACATTCACTGCCGCCGCCCGCCATTGCCGAGCGGAGCATGCTCTCGGTGAGACCCCTGGTCCGGCCATTTGCCACGCTTTCTACCTTGCCCAACTCATTTGTCAGGTCTTTGTGCAGCTCACGGCGCTCTCCTCTCTCCGGAAACTTGCTCCTCTCGTTGGGAACTCCTCCTCGCCGCGGTCGCCGTCGACCCCCCACGGTGAGCACCTCTCTCCGGTGATGGAACTTGGCCGTTGTCGTATTGCCGAGCCTCGACGTAGCTTGTAGATGGTGTAGGAAAAGAATCAAGCGCAGCCGACCACTCTTTCGCCCGGAATCCACCACCGGAGCTCATCGGAGGTGGCGCCCCTGTTCTGCCCTAGGCGGCTGGGTTATTTTTATTTTCCTCCTAAATTGTCTTATCTTGTAAAATGTCAAACAAATCACAGAAGAATCCAAAAATTCCAAACTAAAATTTGTTAGAATCGTTCTGTAATGGACTAATTTTTTGTTAAAACACTTTTTCCAAAACGACCAGGGATTTTTAGAAATAATTATAATAATCTTTTCTGTTTTTAAATTTTAATTTAAATTGTATAACAGTGCTAGGACTCAAATTTGATCTACGAATATGGCATGACAGTGGGTGTCCTCTGGAATTTTATGGGGATTTTAAGACTACAGAGTTGCATGTAACCTAATTAAAATACCCCTTTCTGCCCAGCTAATTTACATTTTCTAAAATACATTATAAAAGTCCTCCAAAAAGTTGAACCCAAAAACAGAACTTTTGTTTTGATGCTCATGGGTGAATGCATAAATTTTCATAATTTTATTCTAAGGTTTAGTAATTATTTCTGATTTTACAATTTTAAAAATCAGAAATTTGTTGAATTTTTATAAAATCTAGAAAATTCATCTAGACCTCAACCAAATTTCAAAATTCATATTTCAGAGAGCACTATCAATTAAAAATAAAATTTTAGTACAACTAAAAATTTTCATTTCAACCCTAAGATTAATAGTCGTAGTTTATTAAATACTTATTATCCGAAGAGAAGTGCCGATCAATCCTCAACCCATGTTTGAATTGCCTAATTCAGAGAATATGGCCAATTACAAATCACCTCGTGGGAAATTGAGTAGATTTCTTGGAACCCCATTTATTAAGTCAAGCATAATTAAACTAGTGGCGTCAAAAAATTAGGGTTAACCCTAATTTCTAAACGTCGCCGACTGGAACCCTAGACTACTCCTTGATAAAAGCCTTATGTTATCATTCCTTTGAACTTCTCATAATCATAATGCATCATATAGATTCCGAAGCACGCGAGGTAGCTGCCGAGCCTGATTCCTCCATTCCCGCAGAAGAAGTCAACCATGAAGCCGGAGAACCAGGCAAGCCCCAGTGCACAACCAGTGTTTAAAGTTTTCTTTTACAACTCAGTGTGTCTTGTTTGTGCATTAAGTTGTTAGGAGTTGATTGAAACCTTAGTTACATTTGTTTTCCATAGGAAACCCTACCGGTAGTTGGTATAGTTGACCCACTTGTTGCTATGCTTAGCAAGTTCTTACCGGTAGAAGTCGAGCAGAGTGGACGCTGCTCGCGATTGGTAGGATATTGAATGAAACTATTTCATGAGATGTGCCACACGGTTGTGAATAAGTAAGGAAAGATAAAAGGTTGAGGGTCAGACCAGGTACAAGTAGGTCGGCGACTGGTCCGGGACCAGGGTGACCGTAGTCTGGTCTAATCCGTGTGGCACAGTTGGGCAAGTATTGAATGTACTAATCATATGCTGGGAATAATGAGGCCCAGTAAACCTACGTAGCCTAGTAAATGCAACGTCGAACTTACCCTACGGTGTCTGAATCGGAGATCTGGGGTGGGCAGCGTGGGAACTCCACAGAAATCGTCTGGGACGTGTTGTCTGGTGGGATGCGGCGCTGCTGAGGCAGGCGTAGGACGGAATTGACGTTGCAGGAGCTAGTGCGAACGGTTGCCACGTGCGGTCTGGGACGCGCACGTGTCGTATGATTAGGTTGACCCTACAGAGGTATAAAAATCGGTTCGAATCGCTGTCGCTCTCAGCTATGAGTTTACTTGGACTCTCTGTCACATTTTAGTAAATAAGTTGAGATTCAATGAGGATGATACTACAATGATTACTATTACTTTGTTACTCCTATTGTGCTTGATTAGTTCAGTGCTAATTAAAATTACATTTTAATCACTTAATGTGTGCTAAAATTTGACCCAGAGTAGTATAGGATTGCGGGTCCGTTTTGCAAGTAAACCCACCCCCATTAGCCTTCATGTCTAGAAGTCAGCTGTAGTCAGCCATTTTTGACGGGTCAGCCTTGTTGAGCTTCTTAGAAGCTCACGCGTTAGCGTTATGTGGTTTTCAGGCGCCGACATGCAGAACCAGGACGATAGCAGCCACTGGGAGGAGTCTCACCCCGAGGTCGGAAACCTCCAGCGGGAACTGTGCGAGTCGCCGCAGTAACTTGAAGTGGCCAGTAGCATGACGCCCCTGGGCATGGTGCATGCTTTTGCTTAATGTATGAGTGTCGGAGTCTGTAACGATCGAGTCTTCCGCTGCTACGTCTTCAAAACTTTATTTGCGCACTCTAAATGTGTTGTAAGACTTAAGTTTCAATCTATGAATTAATGTTGTATTAAGTTCTCCCTCCTTATAAATTATTGCTGTTTATTCCTGCCTGTGTTTTATCGTGTGTACGCTCGCTTCGCCGAGCGTTGCCCAACAGGATCCTGGCTCAACGACTGACCGGATCCGTCCCGAGACGTGGTTTTCTGGGCGGGTCCGCGTCACTAAGTAGTTGGGAAAAAATTTCACGTGAACCACTGTAAAAAATTGTGTTTCCTTCTCAGCCACTAGAAAAATATTACCCTTGTTTGAAATTTTTTCTTCTCTTTATGCTACTCTGCTCTTCAAAGAAAGATTAATGTTTTACTCTATTTCTAGATATTAAAAATGTAAAATGAACATAATTTGAAACTTTATCAATAATAGAAGTTGTTCTTTACATGTTTCTCTCTCAATACAAAAACTTTTAAAAAATTTAGTACTCAACATGTAGCTTTTCAAGTCTATAGAGGAAGTGAAAGTATTGAAGCTTGGATTAGTTTTTCCTTAGTTCAAACATAATCACTTTCTCCATATCTATAGATCCAATTATTTGTCAAGCAATAATTTTTTTTGTCAATTTTTATGTTGTAGAGAAACATGTGAAGTATCATTTTGTTATTTAAAAAGTTTCAAATTCATTTTGTTTTGCATTTTTAGAGTCTAAAAAACATTAAATTATTCAGCTTTCGTTGAAGGCATGGAGTGGCGTATAGGGAAGAGAAAGTTTAAGGGGGGCATAGAAAAAATTAATTTTTGGTGGTTGAGAAGGAAACATAACTTTTCCGGTGGCTCTCAAGGAATTTCCCTAATTAATTTTGTACTCATGGTCATGCAAGGGTTATTCCGCCCGTCAACCGCATGAGTGCCCCACCTGTCAGGCACTGTCCGCCTGCCGCACCCTGCCAGCGGAAAAAAAAGACCTACTGCCTGCCGCACCTTTCGAGTGGCAAAAAAGGACCTGCCGCCTCCCGCCCTCGTCATGACCATCCTCCGCGAAAGCATAGCCCCTCACTCCTGTCAGATTCACGCTCAGCATGTCGAGGCACACACGAGGGTCCGGATTTGGGTGTGGATGATGGCCAGAACGCGTCGGTGACAAGCGGCAGCGGTGGAGGAGAAGTCTGGTAATGTGCGCGGCGGAGGACTCGATTTGGGGGTCGATTAGGAGGTCAGAGAGCTTCACCGTAATGAGTAGAAGCCATTGGTTGAAGTTCCCCTGGAAGAAGATGTCCAAACAGTAGAGCTCGATAGCGAGGTCCGGGGCGAACAATGGTGATGGTGGCGCGCGCAATCCGATGTATATGGTTCATTTTTGTGGATAATAAGATGTCAGGGAAGTGTGCAATAGAGATAGTAATGAGCTGGCGCAAGGAATTGATCCAATTTTGCTCGAGACAGAACATTTTGGCGGAGGCGTTGCGGTCTTCGGTTTTTGGTCTGAGGTTAAGACGACCGCGATTCGGAGACTGAGTTTGAGAGAACGAAATTGCTTTGGTTGAGAGTTTAATGGGGTCGAGACAGATCAATTTGGCAACGTTTCGTGGCTCCGCGCGCACTGTGGTCACCTGCCCATGTGAAGAACAGAGGGGCGGCTATGGCGGGTAGTGGCGGAAGCAGGGGGAAGAGAGAAAAAGGAGGGGCGCTCGCTGAGTAAAGTGGCAAAAGGAACTGTCAGCGCTATCCTCTGGTATGCAGCGAGCAACAAGCAGGAGGCAAGGAGAGGAAGTGGCGCAGCCGTGCCTCGGGCAGCTCCGACGATGGGACGAGGCGCGACGTCTTCTGCGGCGCGTTCTGCATGAGAAAAATGAGTGGGATGCCATGGCAAGCGACCAAGAACTCGAGTCATACTCTGCAGAGGCCTGTGGCGTCCTCCAGCGGAAGCCATCTATGGCGGCAAAACGATGAACAGGGTTTTTTTCTCAAATAATATTATTTTAATTATTAATTATAAAACTAAGTGTCGGTTGAGAGAAAATGTAAAAATAGAAGGCAGTCGGTAATCGGATGATCGATACAAGACCTGTCGGACCTCTGAAAACCAATAGCCTATGTGGCGATGTGAGGCGTCGACGTGGCGTCCAGGAGCTGAGTGAACTATTAGCATCCTGAAGACGGACAGGTCCCGGGTCCTAGGGTTTGCCTCCTATCAGGGATGTTTAACACCGAAAGGATCCTATCGGTAATCGAAAAATCGATAGGCCTATCGGTAGCTGGAAAACCGATAGGCCCCTATCACCGTTATCCCATATCAAATCATGCAATGTTGTTGAAACAAAAAGTTTTCTTTTATACATTTTATGTGTATTTTTTGGATATGTATTGGGCAATATGACTATTTTATCGCACATTGTAGTGTGGACGTTTTTGAGAAAAATATATTGTTAAATTAAGAAAGTATACATGCGGATTATTAAAATTACAAAGATATATTACTTGTTTGATAAAGAGTGAGATACAAGTACAATACGTTCCCTGCTACACTACGGTAACCGCGGGGGTATTGTTGATTATTAGTACTAGACTTAGAGCAGCTAAGGGAAATGAGAAAATGAGGAAGGGCACTGTTGCGGTGGAGGTTTAGTAGGTCCAGGCTTGTGATGTGGGCATCTACAATAAGGGATCTCGTACCATATCATGTTATCATCGTCAGCGATGGAAATGACAAGATCTTCATTTGATGGTTCAGGAGTCGAAACATTTAGCAGCTTGGTGAGGTCGAAGATTTTGTCCTCGAGGTAGGCGATGAATGCCGATACGGATAGATTGCCTCTGGATCAACCCATGCAGTCCATCTCTAATTGTCGTCATCATCATACAACTGTGGAAAAAGTAATATATTCATGGAAAGTAGTGTTATTGAATAATAAAGAGAGTTAGATGTGAAAGGTCAAATTGAAATTCACAGTTACCGCTTTGTAAGGATAGCGAAAAAAACGGTGACCACTATCCTCACCATAGTCCATCGCTTACACGATAACATCAGCACCATGTTTACATTTGTGTCATTTCTCCTTTGTAGCATCATATGGACGCAGAGGATTGCCTGGACTGAATTCAGACTTGAACTCTAGAGGGAGCTCAGGTTTTGGTTTGGTAAACCATGTTGGTCCGCCCGACCGGAGGAGGGGTTGGAACGGCCCCCCAACCTCCACGACCACGACCTCTACTAGACATTGATGAAGTGGGTAGTTTAAACTTTGCATATGCATGAAGAAGGGGCATGATATGATATATAGAGGCGGGGCGCAACACTTTGGATTCCCTAGCGCTTTGTGGGAGCACATGTCGGATACCGGAGACCGAATAGGGTACCGGAGGACCGAATAGGGTATCGGAGTGTTGATGGCCGACATGTTTTAGTGGCATTAAATAGTGTTTCAAAGACAGACTTTATTGGATTCCCTGACGCTATGTGCGATCGCATGTCGGAGATCGGAGTGCCGAATAGGGTATTGGAGTCAGTCTTGAAGCCCGACACATTTCTGTGCAACAAAATAATGATTGACAGACGGACTTTATTGGATTCCTTGACGTTATATGGTAGCGTATGTCGAAGATGGAAGGACTGAAATATCTAGCAGATTTCTGATAATATACATAATCATAATGCAACATAACCATAGTACAACATAATTATAGTAAGACATAACCATAGTAGAACATAACCCTAGTACGAGATAACTATAGGATAATATAGTCATCATGAAGCACTGTACTGATGAACATTCAACCATCACGACGTCGGGTCTTCCGGTGACTAATCTGATTTGTCGAGTAAGTGAGCTGCTCCCGTGCATGGCTGAGTCGGTACTGGAGCTCCGGACATCTGCGAATAGTCCTGCACTTCCGCCAACTTTTCTGGATACCCATACATACGACTTCCGCCAACTTGTTGTGTTTTTAATCTCAAGAAGCTTTCATTTGTATACCCCTTCGTACATCTTAGGAATTAAAACTTTTACCACTAACCAATCATGTAATGGGATATTCAACAAATCTTGAGATCGTCTCCACACTTTCACTCTGGACACCTTACAGGATCCATTAAACCAACCATCCACATATGAAAATTCATTCAAATTTGCACCGTATTCACAATGCCTAATTTCTCCTTCCCTATAAAATATTCTGAATCTGACGACACTGGACATCCTGACAACAAAAATATTTTTAGCTACCATTTATTTACTTTCTAATTTCATAATATTTCTACGAACATCGAATTTTTTTTCCTATACTCTAAATATATTGTACGTATATAATACAGATTTTATGAACGACCTAATCTGTACTATAAGATAATAATCTAAAATAAATCACTATCTAAACAATCATCACAAAACTAAATTTGTATTCTATATAAACTATCATACTACTTAATGTAATAATAAAATATTATACTTACTTCTAATCTCACGTGGACGTTCTTCTTGTTCCATCTCTTCCTCCTCCTTCTCTTCCTCTTCCTTCTCCTTCTCTCCTCCTCTCCTCCCGCGAGCGCGCCCCGGTAGGCTCCCTGACGCGTGCGCCACCGACTCCTCCCCGCCACGCGCGCTAGCCTTTGCCACCGCCCTCTCTCGTGGACAAACGCAAGTGCGCAGTCACGGGCCACGGCCGCCAATATGATGGGGGACCTATCTGTCTTTCGTAAACCGACTAGCGAAGCCTATCGGTCGCCCGGAAACAGACTAGCGACACAAATCGGTCCCATTGAGGCCCGAGTGGCCCAGAGCTCTTGCACCCTGTCGGTAATCCAATTACCGACAGTCCGTTCATCGTACGACAGCCTGTTCGCGTCGCCAATAGGCCACGTGGCAGCAGACGTGTCCGCTAGTCAACTTTCAGAAACCCGATAGCCTCATATCAGTTTTCGAACGACCGATAGGTACCTTAGCGGTCATCCAAATACTAACAGCCTTCTATTTCTACCATTTCTCTCAACCGACCCCTAATTTTGTAATTAATAATTAAATTATTATTATTTCCAAAAAAACGTGAACAGGTGGTGTGCGTCTGCTAGGGGTGGCAGCTTTTTCCATTCTTTTTATTAAAAGATTCAAAACTGTTTCATTTCACAAGCGGCCCTCCCATAATTAAAAATTTTTGAAATTTTTTGTGTAGCTTCCGTAAATTATTCCCAGTAATGTTTGTTTTTGGCAAGATTTGAGATTCGGCTTTGATAAAAAAAGTTACTGTTTCACTAATTTAAAATTTGTTGACATTTTTAAGGGCATTAAATGGCTTCATAAAATTGCATTTGAAAAATCTCCACAAATATTTTTTATTTTATAATTAGGTTTTAGGTAAAACAATTGATATAGTTCTATTTCTAAAAGTTGAGTCTGTGTGTCTCTTTTTGCCCGTTCTATTGCAAAAGTTTATTTTTGTATTGCATTTTAAAATTTACTTAGCTTTGGGTGAGGTAAACTTGAATCTGAACTTAACCATTTGGAAAAATTGGGGTGTGACAGCTATTATACATGCAATCTCCAGGTTTATTTATCTCTTCGTAGCACTATCAAATAGGTTTCTTATGACTAATTTCAAATCTTGATACACATGGTCTCACTGTCGAGCATCAAAGTTTGATCAAACTCCAACTACTAAATGGTGTCGAAAATAAAGATTTGTCTAATATTGTCATAGGAGATAGTGTTATTCTCATTGAAAAAACAGAGATTTGACTCTGCTGATTATACACATTCACAGTTTAGAGGAAATGCCCATAGATAATGTGACAAGTGCAGCTACTCTTATATTATTATAAATTGTTAATCTCGTAGCAACGCACGGGCACTAAGCTAGTTTTGTAGATTTGTAGTGGACATCAAAGTTATATAAATTGTATCCAATGATTATTTTACTATTAATCTCTTTGTTTACCAAATTAATTATAATTTTATAAAGCATTTTTTCTAATATGTTATAACGTCAACAACCATCACGTAAAATTTTAAGTTATGACGTCGCTTATGCATGACGAAACAAAAAATAGAAATTGTATTAGAGATAAATTGAACGAAATAACATTATTTTGACAGTAAAGTGAACCAAAAAAAAGTTTAGGGATTATCTAAAGTTTTCTTATATTTGAGAGGAGTAAACTGAACTTTTTCCTTTTTTATTTGTATCTCTCTTTTTCTATTTTCGGTGCACTATACCTTTCCACCCACCTTAATTCTACTGCCCAACTCTAAAACAACAATAAAATTGGAATGGAGGAATTATCTATTAGCAAGGCTTGTAACCAGTATAATTCAAAGTTAAAACTGCTTCATAAGTTCTATCTCAATCATGATTAGTATGTATTCATTAATGTATGGATACATGCCGACTGGTCGTATACAATTTATCTAAATAGATACAATTTATTCTTTTCAAATATAGCCAAAGTATAAATAACCCCTAAACTATTTTTGGGTTTCTCACACTCTCAAACTTATATCATTTCATTGACATTACTCCCTACTATATACTCTATCTTTTTGGTTCTCCATACATAAATTGAATTTTAATTTAAAAGATTTTAGGATGGTAGTGGACATCATAAGTATGTTCAAAAAATATATTTAAATTTTTTCATATATTTTTATGTTCTAATGATTCTTTTACTATGAAATATCATTTTAAATTAAAATTTACGTACATATGAATAAATAATTAAGATAAATTATAATAATGGGGTAATCTAAACTAAATGACATACTTTTTGAAGTAAACAAAGAAAACAACAACAATCAAGTCTTTTAGCTCTAAATGATTTGGGGATAGGCTAGGTACAGAACCTAAGAGATCCAATACAAATAAGATCTAAAGAAAAACAAAGGAAACAAAATATGAAACAATTAAACCAATACAAATAAGATCTAAAGAAAAACAAAGGAAACAAAATATGAAACAATTAAACCATCCAACAAAAGATAAGTCATAAATGGAAGAAAAAGTAAAAAAGAGTGAAGATCTCAAACAAGACCGACCGATATAAAAGCAATAAGAGACTAAAATAAAAAAGAAGAAAGTTAGAAAGCAAATCAAGGTTTGGGTAGAAGTCTTCAGTTTTCATAAATTTTTATTTATGGATAACTCTTTGGCTATATTTTCCTCCCTCAAGTCGTTTTTTAAATGACTCCTCTCATGTCAAGTTTAGTCTTCCTCTGCCTCTTTTTACGGTGTCGAAGCTCGGGCAAGAAAAACTGGACGGGATCATTTGGAAACCGAAAATCGGACAATATTCAACAAATAAATAGAAACAATTTTGAACGGTTTGGAAACCGTAACATCTTGTTTAACCTCTATTCTGTAATAAAAATGAACCAATACTATTTTAAAGTGAATTGATAATCCATTTGGTTTTACTCATAGCCGCTCGCTTTTCAGTTGTCGATAGTTTTTCTCTTTACAAATATTTTATTTTTTTTATTTTTTAAATATTGTCAAACCAAAAACCTAGGAACCGAGGAAACTATATCGGATTGGTTTCATTGAAAATCGTGAAAATTGATTCAGTTTCTGTCGGTTTTGTATACCCTGATATGAGCGTCTTATTATCCTGCTACGTACAAGTGCGTCCTACGGCCTCTTTTGGATACCTTCAAATCACCAATTTTGAGAGTAAACTAAATAAGAAAATAATTTATAAATCATCTTAGGAGGTTTAGTGGTAAAAAAATCGCTCAAAAAGTTTTAGGTACTATAGTCTATTTCTAAATATTTGTTGAAGATGCTCTTAGTTTTTTATGGGGCTTTTTAACTAAGACGTAATTCAGTCGTGGTTTTGGTTATTCGATCGAAAATTTACTAGAAGACACGATTCAATCACGGTTTTAACTAGGGATACAGGACTCACATTTGCCGAGAGAAACATTCGTAATGACCAAAGTACCCCCAACTTGCTCGGCTGCCCGGTTGTTCGCTGCCGCCTGCCTGCCTACTCGCCTGCCCGCCTTACTCATCGCTGGTCTTTTTGCATGAATCAAATGAGTTTCCGAGTGCCTCAACTAAAACCAGGATTAAGTCATGTCTTCCAATAAAGTTTAGGATTTCCGTCCATACAACATTCAATAAACACGGCTTGATTTGTACGATGTTAGAAAACTTGATTTTGTATCCTGCACACTAGGAAATTATGATATTTGTCTACAAAACATTCAAACATGAAAACACTCGATTTTTAAACTTTTTATCATAATGCACAAAATGTTTCATACACTTGAAATTTGACAAAATGATATAATACCAGTGTTCCCAACTCTTATGTTTTTTATCTGATTTTCTTTTGATGGTCGTCATAAGTTTTATAGAAAATAATATTTATTTTACAACCAAAATATGCAAATAATCAGATAAAAATCCATAAAAATTCACATGCGTAGCAAACACAATATCTTATCTTTATACCAAATTTTAAGTTGTAATGCATTTTCTGCATTGAGATTAAAGAGCTTAAAAATTATTTTTTAATGTTTGAATGTGTTGTAGGTAATATCATAATTTAGTAGTATTAAGGAAACCAAATCATATTTTTTTAATGTCGTACAGATCAAATGACATTTATTGAGCGTCGTGCAAACAAAATTCCCATAAATTTTGTTCAAAACCTGAACTGTCCGCAGGCAAAAAGCCCCACTCGCACCGTTCCCGTGGATCCCGAGAGCGCGTGGAGGACCTGATGATTCCCACCAACTGCTCCAACAGACGTTCGTCACTCTCCCTGTCAGCAAAATATTTTTATGGCGGGCGCAAGATTGGCAGGCAGGCTAGCACACTCCGCCGCCAGCTCTCTGCTGCTCCTTCCCCCTCGCGCCGCGGCCGCCGCCTCGCCCCGCCGTCTCCATTCCTCTTCCACCGCGCGAGGTACGTCCCCGCCTTCCTCCGCCCACCTTCTTCTTTTACCCTCGTTCATGGACCTCTTCATCACTTTCCTGCAGCGGCATCTCCCGATTTTCATTTATTGCATTTTCATGGGGTTGATTAACAGCATTCTTGAGTTGCGATTGATTTCGGGCTGTAGTTGCTTTTCGTATTCGCTGGACTGGCATGTTCATTCGAATTCTTTTTGGGTGTACCCATGTGAATTGGGAAGTGGGGATGTGAAATTTGATGGACTTGGCCCGCCGCTTGGGAGGATTGAACTCACATATGAATAAATGGATCTCAGATTGATCCTGTGTATTTTTTTAAAAAGAAATTATTGCGGTGAACCTGGGTGCATTTTACTACCGAACCCTGCTCTGCCTCTATTTATGTGGCGATGGGAAAAGTTATAAATGACAGCATACGGAAACTTGTATATTCAGAACTATGGAGTGTTCTTCTTTATGTATTATAATTTATGCTCATTGGATTGTCTTGGCTCTGACGAGAGCAGAGAATGTGGTACTTTGCTTCATTTTTTTGGTACCATTCATAGAGATTACAAATTGACAAAGGAACTTGTAAATTGATGCATAGGGACCATCTTTGGGCATATGGATGAGGATGACAGATCCTAACATATTTGTTCTTTTTCGATCAATGACTTTCCTATAGCATTTTGTGTTTTTTTTACTCATATTCTTAATCATGCTTTCATCAAATTTGAGTTCATATCTGTTTGGTCTGGTTTTCCGGAATGTTTTTTGTGCTTTGCTACATACACATCTGACCCATTTATATGCCCGTGGCCTAATTCACTTTGATTGTGATTTCACTTGTTTACCAAACCACTATATCTTTCTTCATAATATGCGGTCGTACAAATGTGTCGTAAGTGAGGGGTGAGCAATTTCTCTTTTTCTTTTATGGTGATTTAGGAAGAGGGAGCGTGTGTGGGTGTGTCGTAAAAGAGTAAGAAAAAAAATTGTACATTGCTTCGGAAAAATGGTGGCAGCAAGAGTCAAACAGCCTACTTTACCAAAGATAAGCTTCTTCTTTGTTACTCTGCAACAAGTGATGGAGCGATGGGGATTCAGAATGGAAGATGACTATGTTATGATATTATCACAGCTGCCAGCAGCATAGCTGAATGAAACAGCCGAAGTGCCTAGCTATTTCCTTTTCTTCTCCTTTTTTTTATAACTTCGTTCACGACCCTATATACCTAAATTTATGACTTTCCCTTGATCAATATAACATAGAGCACAACTTGACCGTCTTTACTAAAACCGATAATTTGCTATATGCCATTGCAAATGCTTCTAATATGATATTTTGCCATCACAAAACTTGAAATATGGTGTATGGCATCAGGTGTGCAAATGTTAATGGTTTGTGCCATCGCCGTTAAGCATCATTAGATTATTCCGTTACTTTTTTTTTAAAAAAAATACCCATTATACCCATAGCAAATGGCAGATGATAGCATATTAGCCCTTACTAAAAAGACAAAGGTCCTGTTGGAATTATCATTTACCTCTCAGAAAGTAGACCAAAACCACCAATTCAAAGATCATTATGGAAGTATTGATTTATTTCTGTTTACTTGAGAGTCTGGGATGATGATGTCTTTGTTCTTGTTAATTTCATCAAATTTTCCAGTTTCTAGGAGTTATTCTTTACTCAACAAGTAGTGAATATATGCGCTAATGTGCTCACAATTGCAGTTTATTTTCAGACATGACTGACTCAAGTGGTAGGAATGGTCATGGTGCTGTTACACGGGTGCTATTCTGTGGCCACTATTGGCCTGCTTCTACTAATTATACAAAAGAGTATTTGCAGAACTATCCATTCATTCAGGTTAGCTACGCCTTTTACATGTTACTATGCAAACAAGTATGCAAATAAGAAGCAGTCAAAGCATCAGTTATCTAAGTGTCCAATTTTATTTTTCTTCATTCTTGTAGGCTTATCCTTTCACATGTGCCTATCATTTTGTCATCGGTTATCCTTGCCATCTGTTATATTAAAAGGCATGGAAGTATCCAATACTGATGTGTTCCTACTAGTGAATTTTCATACTTATACTCCACTACAACAATTATTTTTTTCCCTATCAAACCAAATGTAACAATAGTTATTGCAATGCTCTTGCTGAAGCACCTAATTATTTTGTTCATTTTATCCACTTTAATAACTGGGGAGAAAATTTGCATTCAGTTACGTGCATGTCTTTCTGTTAGCTTCTCATGTTACTAAATGAATGCATTTTGCAGGTTGATGAAGTAGGTCTCGAGCAGGTACCTGATGTCATTCATGACTATCATTTATGTGTAGTAAAAAGTCGGCGTATAGATTCTGATATCATTGCCAAGGCAACTCAAATGAAGATTATTATGCAGTATGGTGTTGGATTAGAAGGTGATTAGGAGTCTGCTGTCATCTTATCCTCCAATCTATCCGTTCTGCACCCTCTTATATTAAGAATTCATTTTCTACAGGTGTCGATGTAAAGGCTGCCACAGAACGCAAAATTAAAGTTGCTCGCATACCTGGGAGTACAACAGGAAATGCAGTCTCTTGTGCAGAAATGGCAATCTATCTTACTTTGGGCATTCTGCGTAAGCAGGTATATGCTTCATGCTTAATTTGGAGTTGACCATTCAGAAGATGGACATGCTGTTTTTCTTTTCAGTTTCTTTTCAGTTTCTTTCACATAAACATTCAACATTTTCCCTCGAACCAGTTATTGCATTATCATATTTTTGTATGGCCAAGCCTTCCTTGGCCATGGAGTGATTGGAAAATAGGAGGCATATAGAAATAATTACCTTGATTTAACCTAAGTAGCATCTATTTAGGAACAGTGAATTGTGTACTATATTGATTTTATTAACCAGAATCGGCAATTGAATTAACCCTTTGTTGAGAATGTACATATCTGTTCGTTTCTTCAATGAATACACTGGCGGACTGGCCTTGTATGTGCCATATTGTGGAAGCAAACTTGCTTCGTTCAGTTGCATAAACTAAAGTTAGCTTTATATGAAATCTGGACTAACATAGTTTAACGTTTGGCATTTACCTTGCAGAAGGAGATGGATACTGCTGTGATTCGGAAATTCCTTGGAGTTCCAGTTGGGGACACAATATTTGGCAAAACAGTATGCCATTGATTATCAATTGCTTCTTTGCTGTACTATTCATGAGAATTATCACATTCGTATAGTCATCTGAATTGTAATGTACTATGTAGATTTTCATCCTAGGGTTTGGAGCCATTGGCATAGAAATTTCCAAGAGGCTAAAACCATTTGGTGTAAAAGTCCTTGCTACAAAAAGGAATTGGTCATCAGACACATTACCATTTGGTAAGCTGCAATCCATATATTCCCTGCATAAAGCATATTCCATTCCATTTCTAAAACTTTTCTAGTGCAGAAGTTGATAGGCTAGTTGACAAGAAAGGTGGCCCTGAAGATATGTTTCAGTTTGCTGGAGAAGCTGACATTGTCATAACATGCATGGCCTTAACAAATGAAACAGTTAATGCTTTTTTTTTTTGCATCTTTTTATTTATTCTGGACATTCTGTATCGATTATGATTTAACTAATGATTTTATAGGTTGGAATTGTCAACAAAAAGTTTGTCTCATCAATGAAAAAGGTATGTGCTTTTTTCTTACATACTGCATCTCTAAATGATAGGATTTACAGGTTACCTTTTTTTTTACGGAAGTCAGCAGGGGAGGCCCCTACCTACCCTATTAACCTTGTTCTATGAGTAATTATTTTTTTATTCAATAAAGTTATTAAATTTATGTATATACAAAAGAATTGTGTTGAACGAAAGGATGTTACTGTTATCTCGCCTTTTACTTTTCTGTAGGGATCATATCTGGTCAACATCGCTAGAGGACACCTACTCGACTACCAGGCTGTGTTTGATCACCTCCAATCAGGTCATTTAGGTGGTCTGGGCATTGATGTTGCTTGGATGGAGCCATTTGATCCAGAGGACCCTATTTTAAAATTTCCAAATGTAATTATAACACCACATGTTGCGGGAGTCACTGAATACTCCTACCGAACGATGGCAAAGGTTTGTCCTTTTTTTTCACAAGCACCACTCATGTGGTTGTTGCTAGTTTTTCTCGTAGTTTACCAATTAAATGTCTAAATGGTAGTACGTTATACAACTAAAAACTGTAGATATTATATTTTCAGAACTTTTTGATAGTTAAGTTTCGAAGCTACATGGTCTTGGATGAAAACACTCTTGCTGGACACTATTCTTTTTGCATAACTAAAAGAATCATTGAGCAAAACACTTTTTTGAATAAAAGGATTCGAAAATTCTTTTCATCACACACACTGTGGGCTCACACATGCTATGCATCTGGACTCATGCTATACTTGTGTGTGACTATGTACATTTTCTTATAGTTTCAACTTAGTAATCCTAATCCTGAAACACTTATCTGGCATTGGAGAAGTGGTTATGTTCATATATCCAGGTCTAATGGATTCATGGTAGTGAGAACTAAGAATGTGATAGACAAGAAACTCGTGTTTTACAACTACTGCTAGTTGTGCATTGCTTGTCATATGATCAAATTCCATGATAGGAATTCATTCTTGCCAGTTTTGGTGATCACTTGTAGCTGTAGTAACTTTTTCTCTGCCTAGTGCAGGTCGTTGGTGATACTGCCCTTCAGCTTCATTCAGGAGAGCCATTCACGGATATAGAATTTGTGAACTAAACAGGATCGCAACTGCAGATGTCATTAGCTATTGAATTGATTTAACGAATTTCTGTGTTATTAGGGAATCATGAATTGGCAACTTGTAGGAATAGGCAACAAGATGTTATTCTCCCCTGATAAATTTGGGTCCAACAAATGGTTGTGGTTCAAAATAATATTGAGTCTACTTAGGATTTTTGTTCATCTGTAGCTGTTGTTTGGAACCTTATCCTCTTGGAACCGTCCTCCACCAACCCGAGCTGTCACCACCGAAATCCTCCGGCCCTTTCCTCTCTACTCCGGCGACCTCACAGGGGTTGGCGAGCGAAGAGAAGCCACACCAAGATAGTTAGGCATAGTTTCCTTTTGTTTTTGCCAGTTTTAGCTAGTTCTTGCTGTTGCTGTTGCGCTGAAGCTCGTCGCTGATGACCTTGCTCTTCAAGGTGGCAATTACAGGATGGAGATGACTGCCAATAAAGTTGAGGTACGTTATACTCTTCGCCAACGATCCCTCGTCTGTCATAGGCAAAGCTACCAGACTTCACCTCAGTCGTTAGATCTATGCCCTCCAGTGCTAGATTCGCCAGTTTCCCCTTCAGATCCAGTCCAGACGTTCCCCATGCTTTCGCCTAAAGCTGATGATCAATGAAAACACTAATGTTATCCAAAAAAAAAAAACCCCCCCTCCACGTGTTTGAAATGGCAGTGTGGGCAAGCCTTCTTTGGATTGGAGGAAATAAATTTCTTGAATCATGCATTTTCCTATGAAATTGAACTTATTTCTGTTAAATGCTTATTTGATCCCTGTAATTCTTACATTCCAAATATTCTTGTGAAATAATAAACGGAGAGTATTACAGAAAAGAAAAAGAAGGGTTTATCCTATGTCAGGGGCTGTTATCTTACACATGCCAGGAATCTAAGACAAATTGTTATGGTCTTTTTAGTCTATTTGTACGTTAATAAATTTAGAGGCTCACCGCTGGCGCGCTGCAGTATTACTAGGTACTAGCATTACCGGACTTAGGGCTCTTTGCCTAGTGTCAGGGACACTTACCAAAGAGGCAAAGAAAAACACTTGGCGAAATTTAAATCCAAAGACCCAAAAAATAGCAGAATATTCTTTTAGTCAGGGGAGGCCCCCACCGGCCAGTACCTGCCCGTCTCCATCAAAGGTTGCAAGTCTGAAATTTCTCCATTATTATGTGGCCGGGTGGATTCAAACCCGCAACCTCCCGCTCACGCATACTGCCCTACCACTGTACGACACTATCACTTATGTATATACTTCGTTTTAGTTCCTCTTATATTATACCAAATTGAGTGTAAATGGCTTATAAAGATCTACAAAGTTTATTTTGGTTGTTTGGTCATTTGTTCATACGGTGATTCTAACATTGTTCACAAATCTTTATATATGTCTGTTATATTTTTTATGAAACTATATGAGAGATGTAGATTTTATGAACAACGTTACTATTGCTTTGTCGAATGAAGAAATGACCAAATTAAAAGTTGTAGATCTTGAGAAGTTTTTGTGACATCTCAAGGATAACCCTAGCTAATCAACTAATTGGCAAGTCTCGGGACGCTAAAATAAAGAGCTAGGAAATTCCCATCTATCTAATTGAGTTAGCGGAAATTAAATAAATGACAACTAATTCACAAATTATGATGGATTAAAAAAAACTTCTTTTTCAAAGGCTAATTGATTTAATTGGGAAGTTAAATTGAAAAGAGCACGTTAATCCTTCGTAACCGGATGAAAGAAGATCAAAAGTTGGTATAAGGTCAAAATTCCGAAGTTAACATAATCGAAAACCTAATTGTTTTGAGGAAATTAAATGAATAGATAATAAGATCTAGTGAATGATAAAGGATTCAAATTTTTCAAGACAACAATTCAAATTCCAAGTTAATCTCCTTTACAATTCACACACTTTCCATCTTTTAGTGGAGTTCACAAACAATTGGAATTCAAATTTCTTTCACTTTTGCCTTGGGAAGAATAATTTCCAAATTTCCAAATTAATTTTTTCTCTCCCTTTCCCTTTTCTTTTCCCTCCTTCCTTCCCTCCTTCTTTTCTTTTCCCTCTGCTGGCGCCGGCCGACGCAGCACTGTTTCCGCACGATGGCGCCGTCCTTCCCTGCCGACGCGTCGCGCTGCCACTGCCGCTCAGCTCCACAGCATGTCTCCCTAGCGCCGTGCGCCCTAGCAAGCAGGACAACAGTAGCGACGTGCGCCATGAATGTTCCCCGCGCAAGCCGCTGCTGCCACTCGTCCGGCAAACTACCACCGTACGGGCACCGTCCGCCGGCCATCATCACCGAGCGTGCGCGTGCGCAAGCCAACCCCGCGCGCTGTTTTTCTCCCCTCTGGCGCTCCTTTTTCCTTTCCTCCCCACCCCTTTCTTTCCTTTCTTCCTCCCTGCCCCGCCACCATGGTCGCTCAAGCTCGTGCGTTGACAGGCCGTTCTGCCGCAACCCACTCCTAACCGACGTGTCCAGATCGTGCACCACGCTTCCCTAATCCATCCCGAGCCCATTCTTGTACTCTCCGAGCTCGCAACCCTAGCCATCGCCTATGAATTTTCCCTCGGAGCGCCGCTGTGGGCCGCCATCGCTGTCGACAACTGAAACTCCGTCGCCGGTGCGTCTCAGTTCAATTCGCCTGGCCGGTGAGGCCCCCTTCCACTGACTTCCCCGTTTTCATTCACCCGTTGCGCGCATGGAGCAGGGACACCGGTACGGGCGTGCCATCGCTGGAGCTCCTCCGCGCCGCCACATTCCCGTCGCCGACCTACCTCCGGCCGATTTCCCGACCCCTCGCCTTGCCAGGAGGCACCACCGGACCCTCCCGTAGCTCACACTGCTCCCTATCGAACCTCCCCGGCCACCGAGCAACCGCAACGCCGCCTGCCGTCGTCGATTTCACCGCCGACCGCCGCCGCCGCGCTCCGATGAGCCATGCCGCCGCGCTCCGATGAGCCATGCCGCCCCATCTTGGTCGATTTTGCTCCCTGGGCCGTGCATGGGCACCATGATGGTCGCTGCCGGCGTTTCTCCGGCGAGAATCGCCGTCAAGCACAGTCGGAAGGTCGCCTGTGTGCCGCTCACTCTGTTCTGTGTCGCTGACAAGCGGGCCCGGCTCAGTTCAACTTTATTCAATTTTCCAGAGACTCACTAGAATTTATAAAATTCACCAAAAATCGAATATTGCTCAGTAAAATGCAAACCAAAATTTGTTGGATTCCTTTTGGTCAGATCTATCACCTGGAGCATTCAAACCTTTATGTTAATCAATTGTTTGGGCACAATAAATCTTAAAAGTAAAACTGCCATGGAATTTTTATAATTAATTTAACCATCTAAAAATTTTGATTTTTGGTCAGAAGGCCTCTTTTAGCACAACTTGACACCACAAAAGGTTACAAATTATTTTGACATGTCTAACTCTATGTTCCACTAAATGTTGCTTAAAATCTATACATGAATTCAATTATTAATATCTTTTTAATCTTTTTAGGGAAAATAACTAAATTTGGTACAAATGTTCCTGAACTCATTGTTGCCTTTGCATAAAAATTTCATTGTACAGAAACGTCATAGAGTTGGGGAATTTACATTTTTCTTGCACCCACTATAAAAATGATTAAAGCACCTCAAATTTTATTAGGAAGGGAATACTTCAAATTAACTTAATAAAGGTTAATAGTATTAAAAATGTCTTGAGCACTCTTATTCACCCACATTATGTAATGGAGGAACAACCCTTTATTCTGCTAAGTCTTGGCCATCACCATTTTACAAATTGCATCTTCATCATATAGGGACCGATACGGAGTTTCCGACGGAGAACGTGATTTCGGAGGAGGCACCAGCAGGAACTAACTTCTCTCTTGAGTGTGCTGACTTCTCTGCGGACCAAGGCAAGCCCCGGTACACACCTATATTTACAAAATTTATGTTAATCACTATGTATGTAGGAATTGCTTGTGCATTAAGTTTCGAGGGTATTGTCGTGAAACCTAGTTGCATGACTTGATAGGTTTTCCTATGGGATGTCTTTATTAGAGCCATCTCGATAGAATGCTAAGCATTAAGGGTAGGAAACGGTAGAAAATGAGTAGTAGGGAGACTACTCATGTTTGCTCAAGGAAGCAATTTCGAGGAATGGGAGTTAACGATTGAGTAAAACTTGAAACTTTACCGGGTGCGGTTGCATTGGTCAAGTTTGAGTTGTGTACCGAATGCATACTGGTAAGTGGGACCAGAAAACCGATGTAGCTCATTGTGTTTTGTTGGACAATTGGCCATCTCTCTTTCCGGGTGAATGGACCGTCAGGGTGGATGAATTCGCATTTGGTTTCTTAGGCTCGTGCTAGTGGGAAAGGCTTGGGGCCGTAGAGGGATGCATGGCATCGCCTGGAGGACCAGGTCCTTGGAGAGATGGATGTTGGGCCAACTCTGTTACGATGTTGCGAAAGGTAGCCACGTGTGACTCATTCGAGTGTGCAGCGTCGTGTCATTCGAGTTTTTCCTGTAGGATGTAAATCAATTATAATTGCTGTTCTCATGGTTAAGAGTAACACTTGCTCTTTTCTGCCGCAGCGATGTGTAGTAAGCAACACTGTGATGAAAATAGCTGTTTTACCCCTGTATTGTCGTGCTAAATCCTTGTTTGTTTAGTATAGTGGCACACTTAGTTTGTTAATAGCGAACCCTGTTAGCTTGGCTAAAAATGGAAAAGGCAACTAGTGGTTGTTTTCGTAATATCAGGTCAACTCCCACCAATACTCCCTGCATTTTAGGAGTCGGTCATTAGATGGCCGTATTGACGGGTAAGTCTTGCTGAGTATTAGTGGCTCAGGGTTTGTGGATTAATTGTTTTGTAGGTGATTCCTCTAACTTTGGCTCATTTGGCTTTGGTGGTTGGGAAGGGGAAGCACCCTCGGAGTGGACCTTTGAGTGAGTTCCCGCTTCTCCGGCCCGTGAAGATTAAGCACCGTAGGGCTGAGGTGCTTAATTGTATCGTCGAGTTGTAAATTATTAGTTTCCGCTGTCCCACGCCTATTTTCAAAACTACGTTTCTGCACTTTAAATCTCTGAACCAATGTGTCAAGGGTCAATACCAGAGGTGGTTAATCTTAATAACCCTCGGCCTTAACAACGTGATCAAGGCGTGAGCAATTCCCGCCTCGACCCGGCCCCATATCGTACAGACACCCGACAGACCGTGCCAACAGGTGATCTCCGCCTCGCCCGACCCCCTCGGGGGGGGGGGGGTTCGGATCCTCAACGTACGGGCAGTGCGCTCGACCCCGTCTTCATTGGGGTCGAGCGGACGCGTCTCTACCTCGCCCGACCCTGGGTCGGGCGAATCGCCCGCCGCATCACGGGTAGGCGGGACGGTGACGGTTGGGCAATAAATGCCTGACACACCCACGCTCGCTGACAGGTAGAGCCGTCGATCACTCAGGCAAGTGGGCGTTAAATGCACACAACGTGCACTGCCCAAAGGATGGGCGCCGTTGCTACAGCACCTGTCAGAGACTCATCGCCCCATTGTGACGGGACGTCCCCGAGCGACGGCCACGACTACGGCGTCACCCCGCCAACGCTAACAGCGGTGTTCCTCCATACGGCACGGGACACCCGTGACTGTCGATACGCGCCATTCCATCGTACAGAAGAGGCACCGCCACGCCACGGGCGTCATCCATCGTGGCGCAGCCCAACTTGGGCGTACGGCCACGACCCGCCTGGTGGACCTTGGCCTCCTTTCTTCACGGTATATAAGGAGGAGGAAGCCAGGATGAGCGGAGAAGGCTGAACACCCTTACAAGGCTCACGAGCTCACTCAAGTCTAAGTCAGACACACACGCACGATTCACAATCCACACTTAGAGACTTGCGAAACTCTCCCTCTCTCGCCCACTTGTAACCCCTACTACAAGCTTTGTCGCAAGTAACACGAGCAGTTCGGAAACTGGACGTAGGGCATCGTTGCCCGAACCAGTATAACCCTTGTGTCCTCTTGCGAACCATCAAAACCCCAAAACGCGCATCCCACGATAAATTTACTCGTCGGCAGTAACGAACATCGGCAGTTGGCGCGCCAGGTAGGGGGCTTTGCGTGTTTTCGTCGATTGTTTTCAGGTATCGATGGCCAACCACACCAATGGATGGATCCCCGGCACGATCGTGTCCTTCGGGAGTCTCGACTTTGTTGCCACCGCCGGGGGCAACCTGGTGCTGGACGACGCCGCGGCGTCGCCAATCATCACCCCCGATTCCCGTTGCGCGTCGACCGTGTCGGCCAACGGGAAAAAGCGACGCTCTGGCAAGGGCTCGCGCTCTCAAAAGCCCTCGCATAAGGGCCCGTGCGTGATCCCTTCGCCCGGCCGGGCTAGTGCCGGCAAAACTACGATGACTCGTACGTCATCGAGCGAAAGCCCGTGCCCCACGGACACCGATTTCGTGGGAATGACGAGCTATCTGTCAGAATCCTTCTTCGACCTCCTCGACGAGGCGAACGGAGATTTCAGCGCGGAACATAGGGAGGGAAGTCACAATCCCTCACGCGAGTGCCTCATGGCACATTCTGAAGATCCTCTCGACCCAGGGAGTGATCTCCCTCTCACCCAGCTGGCACCAGTTACCGAGACCCCCTCCCATGACGTACTGCCCGAGCAGTTACAAGCGCGGAGGGAGGAGCTCCACGAGGCCAAGCGCCAGTTGGAGCAGGAACAGGCAGAAATCGATCATGAGCTCGCTCGCTGCGAGCCCGGTGGACGCGCCCGCTCCATGGCACGTGACGTGCGCCGACGGATTATCGAGGAAGGTGACGGACCCCCACACTTCGCGCGGGCCAGCCAGAACCTCGCTGCAGCAGCAGCATTACTTCGGGGACTCCCCGAACCCGCCACGCCTGAAGCTCGACGCACTCAATGCAAAATTGAGGCGTTGCTGCAACAAGCTGTAGCACAGCAAGCGGAGAGCTCGCGGTCACGCGTTCGTAGACCGCGCACCCCGAACGTGTCTGTCCAACAGGCACGTCCGGGGATGGATGAGGCCTAGAAAGCCTTCGTCCGCAGACGTCTGGGTGCGAACCACGACGCCCGCGCCACTTTGGAGGCACGACACCGACAACTGGAGCAGGCCCCCGAGACAGGTCGGGGCTGCCACCCGCGTCGAGGTGGGCGCTACGACGAGAACGAAGACAGGAGTCTGAGCCCAGACGCTCCGGGGCCTGGGGCTTTCAGTTCCAACATTCAGAGCACTCCGTTTCCCCAGCGTTTTCGACCTCCGACCAACATACCGAAATACGCGGGGGAAACAAACCCGAGCCTTTGGCTCGAGGATTATCGCCTCGCCTGCCAAGCTGGAGCAACGGATGATGATCATTTCATCATCCGTAACCTGCCACTCTACCTGACCGACTCGGCCAGGACATGGCTCGAGCACCTCCCCGCCAATCGGATCACAAGCTGGTCCGATTTGAAGGAGGTCTTCGTAGGTAACTTTCAAGGGACCTATGCGCGCTCAGGCAATCCCTGGGACCTCAAGAACTGTCGACAGAAACTGGGGGAGACCCTCCGGGAGTACGTCCGACGCTTCTCCCGACAGTGCAACGAGCTGCCGGACATCGGCGACGCCGATGTCAATGGGGCGTTCTTGTCCGGGACTACTTTCCGCACCCTAGTCCACAAGCTAGGGCACAAGAGTCCACGAACGGCCAAGGAGCTTTTGGATATCGCAACCAGTCACGCTTCCGGCGAGGAAGCAGTCAGCGCGATCTTCAACTGCCCCCACGAGGCAAAGGGAAAGCAGGACGAGGATGCCGACGAAGGCCCCTCCGACCGCTCCCACAAAAAGAAGAAGAACCGACCGCCCTCATTCGGAGGACGACTGGTTGCAGCCGCCGACCGCAAGGGGGCCAAGGCCCCAACGGAGGACCCTCAGACCACTTCGAGAAGAAGTGGAATGGGTCGTGCCCCAACTACGAATACCCCGTGAAGCACCTTTACAAGGAATGTTCGCTCATGAAGCGGTTCCTGACCCAGGAGTCTTCGAAGGGCAAGCCGAGAGGCAAGGCCCGAGAAGCCCCTGGGGGTGCAGACGACGGGGACGGCACCAGCAATGGCAACAACGGTTTCCCCGAAACCGACGGATGCCTCATGATCTTCGTGGGTCCGGAGGCGCACGGGGGAAGGCGTCGCGCGAAGATCGAGCGTTGTGAGGTCTTCGCGGCCGAACGCGCGACACCCACTTTCCTCCGATGGTCCGAAGCGCCGATCACGTTCGATCGGTCCGACCACCCCAGCCATGTCTCACGACCGGATCGATTACCCCTTGGTAGTTGACCCCATCGTCGGCAAGAAGCGTCTCACGAAGGTCCTTATGGACGGAGGCAGCGGCCTCAACATCCTCTACGCGGAGACGCTTGACACCATGGGCATCGATCGGTCTCTCATCCGACCGACCAGAGCGTCCTTCCACGGCGTTGTTCCCGAGAAACAAGCCCTCCCGCTCGGGCAGATCGACATACCCGTCACTTTCGGGACCTCGACCAACTTTCGAACCGAAACCCTCACGTTCGAGGTGGTTGGATTCCACGGGTCATACCACGCCATCTTGGGGCGGCCATGTTATGCGAAGTTCATGGCCATACCCAATTATACCTACCTGAAGGTCAAGATGCCTGGGCCGAAGGGGGTTATCACTGTTGGCGCCTCCTTCCAGCGCGCCTATCAGTGCGAGACGGAGAGCGACGAGCTCGCCTTCGCCACCATCGCGTCCATGGAAGAACTTGTTGTTATTCGGCAGCAAGTCATCGAAGACGCTCCCGACTCCAACCGCAGCACTGGGTCCTTTGAGCCGACCGAGGGCACCAAAGAGATCCAGCTCGACCCCGACAACGCCCTCGAGAAGGTTACAAAGATCAGGACGACCATCTCCGCCAAATAGGAAAGCGCGCTTGTCGGCTTCCACCGCACAACCATCGACATCTTCGCGTGGAAACCCTCGGACATGCCGGGCATTTCGAGAGAAGTCGCCGAGCACTCCTTGCACATCAAGCCGGGCTCCTGACCGGTGAACCAACGACTGCGCCGCTTCGACGAGGAGAAGCGCAGGGCAATCGGAGAGGAGGTAGCCAAGCTGCTAGCAGCCGGTTTCATCAAGGAGGTGTACCATCCCGAATGGTTAGCCAATCCCGTTCTTGTAGAAAAAAGAATGGGAAATGAAGAATGTGTGTTGACTATACCAGTCTCAACAAAGCGTATCCTAAGGATCCATTTCCTTTGCCGCGCATAGACCAGATAGTCGACTCAACCTCAGGGTGCGAAGCCCTCTGCATCCTTGATGCGTATTCCGGATATCACCAGATCCCCATGAAGGAGACCGACCAACTCGCGACGTCCTTCATCACGCCTTTCGGGTCGTATTGCTATGTTATGATGCCGTTCGGTCTGAAGAATGCAGGCGCAACCTACCAGCGCTGCATCATCGTCAAAGCATACGTGGACGATATCATCGTCAAGACCAAGAAGACCGACCAGCTCGTCGCCGACCTGGAGCCGACCTTTGCCAAGCTCCGAGCAAACGACATCAAACTCAACCCCGAAAAATGTGTTTTCGAGGTCCCGAGGGGGATGTTGCTCGGATTTATCATCTCCGAGCGTGGCACCGAAGCCAATCCGGAGAAGATCGAGGCCATCAATCCGATGGGCCCGATCCAAAACTTAAAGGGAGTACAACGCGTGACCGGATGCTTAGCGGCACTGAGCCGCTTCATCTCACGTCTCGGAGGGTGCGTGCATCCTCTTTACCAGCTCCTGAAGAAATCTGAGCGATTTCAATGGACGCCTGAGGGACAGGACACCCTCAACAGGATAAAGGTTATCCTGACGAAGCCCCCGATCCTGGTGCCTCCTACCCCCAAAAAGGTACTCCTCCTCTATATCGCCGCGACGACTCAGGTCGTCAGGGCTGCCTTGGTAGTAGAGCGGACGGAGGCAGGCCACGCACTCAAGGTCCAACGCCCGGTCTACTACGTGAGCGAAGTTCTGTCGGACACAAAGACTCGATATCTTCAGATATTGAAGATTCTTTACGGCATCATCCTCGCCAAAAGAAAGCTCCAACACTACTTCGAATCACACCCGGTGACCTTGTCAGTTCCTTCCCCTTAAGCGAGGTCGTGGAGAACCGTGACGCGACGGGGAAAGCTGCGAAGTGGGCACTAGAGTTGATGGGCGAGGAGATCACGTATGTTCCCCGAACGGCGATCAAGTCTCAGACCTTGGCCGACTTCGTAGCAGAGTGGACCGAGGTACAGCTACTCGCAGCTCCTGTCGACTAGGAATACTGGGTGCTGTACTTCGATGGTTCGCTGATGCGCAAAGGAGCAGGGGTCGGACTCGTCTTCGTCTCCTCCTTGGGGGTGCGTATGAAGTATGCAATCCGCCTTTTGTTCCCCGCATCAAATAACGTGGTCGAGTATGAGGCGGTCGTTAACGGGCTCAAGATCACCGACGAGTTGGGAATCCGACGACTCAAAATTCGGGGTGATTCTCAGCTCGTCGTCGGCCAAGTCATGAAGGAGTCCAGCTGTCACAACGAGACCATGGATGCCTACTGCCAAGAGGTCCACAAACTGGAACACAAGTTTCAAGGCCTCGAGCTCAGACACATCCCAAGGCGGCAGAACGAAGAAACCGACTCCTTGGCGAAGATGGCAACTGGACGCGAACAGATCCCGCCTGGGGTCTTCGCCCATGACCAGAGCCGGCCGTCAATCCGACCCCAAGATGCCCCAGGGGTCGGCGCCGAGCTGTCTCCCGCGAAAGGGTCGGACCGGTCGTGAAATCTCCCGACCCCAGCGTCATGGAGATCGACGAGGTGCCCTCGCCTGGTACCGGTCCTCCGACCGACTGGAGAACGCCGTACCTCGGGTACCTCCTAAAAGGAGAGCTCCCCGCGGACAGCATGGATGCTCGGCGCATCGCACAATGCGCCAAATCCTTCGTCACCGTCGATGGGGAATTCTAGAAGAAGGAGCCTCACCAAAGTCTTGCAGCGTTGCATTCCGATCGAACGGGGAAAGATGCTGCTGCAAGACATTCATGGTGGGGTATGCGGCCATCACGCCGCTCACAAGACCCTTGTCGGAAATGCATTCCGACAAGGATTCTACTAGCCGACCGCCGTCAACGATGCCGTGCAGATCGTTCGTACGTGCGAAGGTTGCCAGTTCTACGCTCGGCAGACTCACCTGCCGGTACAAGCACTGCAATCCATCCCCATCACGTGGCTGTTCACGGTCTGGGGGTTGGACCTGGTCGGACCACTCAAAAAAGCACCCGGGGGCTACACCCACCTCTTGGTAGCTATTGACAAGTTCACCAAGTGGGTTGAGCCCCGACCGGTCACCAGGATCCGACCAGAGGAAGCAGTCGAATTCTTCCTCGACATCATCCACCGCTTCGGGGTTCCAAACTCCATCATCACGGATAACGGTACACAGTTCACAGGGAAGCGATTCCTCAAGTTGTGCGACGACTACCATATCCGAGTCGATTGGGCGGCCGTGGCACTCCCCCGTACGAACGAGCAGGTCGAGCGCACGAACGGCCTGATCCTCCAAGGGCTGAAGCCTCGGATCTATAATTGACTGAAGCAGTTCAGCGGGCGATGGGCAGTCGAGCTTCCCGCTGTACTATGGAGTTTGCGAACGACCTCGAGCCGGGCGACGGGGTTCACCCCCTTCTTCATGGTATATGGCTCGGAAGCCGTCTTACCGACCGACCTCGACTATGGAGCCCCAAGGGTCAGAGCATACGACGAGGAAGGGAACCAGGCGTCCCTCGAGGATGCCATGGATCAGCTCGACGAGGCACGAGACATGGTGCTCCTACGGTCGACGAAGTACCAGCAGGCGCTACGGCATTACCACGCCCGCAACATGCGGGAAAGGGCGTTCAACATCGGCGATCTCGTCCTTCGGCGTGTCCAGAGCAACAAGGACCACCACAAGCTATCCTCCCCATGGGAGGGACCCTACATCATCTCTAAGGTCCTCCTGCCCGACTTCTACAAGCTGCGGACCGCGGATGGACAAGAAATCTCCAACGCCTGGAACATCGAACAGCTACGTCGCTTCTATCCCTAGAACTCGTAGTTGTTTTATTGTTCCCACCTGCTGACGTAAGCGACGCCCGACTCCCATCACACGGGAGTCGGACCCCACTCGGGGGCTACAACGACAGGGTACGCGCACCGGACGCGCCCCTTGACACTTACTTATTTTGCCTTTTGCTTGCAAAATCTTCGAGAAAGGATAAATAAGAGGATAAGAAAAGTTCGAGGTCAGACCACTCAGAACACGGAACGCTCAGGGCCTTCGAAGGCCACAGCTACAACGCTCACTGGCAAAAACCAACTACTTATCCCATTCAGGACTTATCCTTTCCCAAGACTTCGACCCCTCGTCCCATGTTTAAAGCTTAGAAGGGAAAGTTGTGAGCAGAAGAAGATGTGAAGTCTAGTTGGTCGGACTGCGCAACGCCTATGACCCCCAAAGGTTACGGCAACGGCGCTCACCAGCTAGATGGAATGTTTGCGCTGCCCACGGCCTAAGACTTCTAAGTTTTGAGAACAAGGAAAAAGGGGTCGAATGCTTTCATGACTTTGTGAAGGAATGCCTTCGTAAAAACTTAGGAACACCTTGAGTAGTCGAAAGATGTTCGAGTTTACTCTTCTGATTTACAAAAAGACTGGACGCTTTCGGCCTCGGCCATCCTAAGTACAAACTAAACTAACTAACTCCTACTCTGCCGGGGCGGGAGGGTGGACATCCTCTTCCTCTTCTCCCGCCGTCCTTGCAGCAAGCGCCTGTGCGAAGGGGGCCACCTCCGCCTCGATGGCATCCAGCTCGGCGTCGGGATAGCCCGGGGCAAAGCCCTCGCTCATATAGTCGAGGCCGATGTTG
This sequence comes from Oropetium thomaeum, assembly GCA_001182835.1. Lineage (NCBI taxonomy): Eukaryota > Viridiplantae > Streptophyta > Magnoliopsida > Poales > Poaceae > Oropetium > Oropetium thomaeum. Next base: position 1,242,383 of record LFJQ01000034.1, read on the forward strand.
ATGTAGTGCGACCGGGCAACGGCGAATGCCCGATGCACCCCCAGTACAGACCATCCTCTGCCATGGCGCGCGCCTGTGTGACAAGGCGGGGGACTTGGGGAGCAAGCGAGCTCGACCCAGTGGGGGTCGTGCGGACGGCGACTCGGAGGGTGCCGTACTCCTCAGCTTCGCGTTTCAAGTCTTCTTCGAGCCGCGACAACTCCTCCGCGCTCGTCTTCAGCTTCTCGGACATGACTGCAAAGCGACGGCGCAGCGGTTAGTTCGCGACCAAGTCAAAGGAAAGAAGGGGGGAGGGATCAGAGTCAAGACTTACCCGACGCTCCGGTCCGGAGCTCCTCGAGCTCGGCACGTCCTTGGGCCACCTCCACGGCCAAGGAGGCAGTCATTCATTCGGCCTCGAGCCTGGCCTTGGTCTCCTCCTCCAAGATGGCCCTCGCCGCCTCCAACTGGCAGGCCTGCTCCACCGTAAGGGCGGTCACCGCGTCGTAAGCCTGGCGCGCGTCCACCTGTGCTCGCTGCGTCTCCTCCCGTTCAGCGCGGAGCCGGTCCTCCGCCTCCAAAAGTCGCCCCGCCATGGCTTTCTCCCGGGCAAGGGCGTCCGTTGCCGCGCGGCGAGCGGCGGCGAGCTGGTCCTCGTCGACGAGCTCGTCCCGGAGCAAGGCCGCGACGGAGTCCAAGGCGGACAAGGCCCCCTCCAAGGCCCGCCGCGTGCTCCCAGGCTCTGAGGCGCTCCCCTTCGCCGGCCCTGCAGCCGGCAGGGTCGCCGGTGCCATCATTGGCACTTCACCGGCGCCCTTCCCAGCAGTTACGTCCAACGTCGTCGCCTCCTCCGCCGTGGGTGGCCCAAAAACGGGCAGCCCCGGCTCGGTCACTGGAGCCTCCGCCTGCTCCGCCGGGGCCGCTGCCACCTCCTCCAACGGCGCCTCCGAAGGGATGGCCGCCACCACCGCCTTTGGCTCCAGGTTGGCGGCCGCCGCCACCTCTGTTGGCTCCAGAGGGACGGCCGAAGGGGCCCCTGACCCTTCCACCTCCGCCGCCGGCGGGCGCGGGGGCTCCGAAGGCCCGCCCAGGGCGCCCTGTCGGATGCCTCCGGGTCACCGCCTCGCCAGAGCTTTTCTAGACGCCGTCTGGGGCGACCCCGCCTGCGCCGCGGACCTACAAAAGAAAGGATATTGAGTACAAGTGAAAAGAGGGCAAAGCTCACGCGACGCGCTTACCCTCGAGACGAGGAGTGACCTCCCTTGCTCTTCCGCCGACCGCTTCTCGCCGACCCTTAGCCCCGCGGCCTCGCCCGATGCGGGTCTGGAGGCCGGTTGAGCCGACCCCGCAGGCTCGGGGCGGGCAGGGGCCTCCTTCGGCGCTGGCGTCCTCTCTTTGGGGGCCGGCCGCATGACTGGGGTCAAGGGGGTCGAGGCCGGCGCCGCCTCCGGCTTCTGAGATTTCGGCCTCGGACCCTGTGGGTGCGCGTGCACCAACTCCTGCATCGAGGGGGGACGAGGGACCTCCATGACCTCGTCCTCTTCCTCCTCCTCCTCCTCCTCCTCGTCCTCCTCGTCGTCGTCGTTGTCGTCATCGCCCGATCCCTGCCGACGCCGATCCCGGGCCAGCTTGGCCCGGATCTTCAGCGCACGCTTAGCCTTCCGAGCGTCCTTCTTCCGCTTGTACGCCTCAGCAGCAGCGCAGTTGGCCTTCCGAGCGAACGAGGAACGAGGGAAAGACCAGAAGGAGGGAGAAAGGATACACGCGAGCGCAGAAGAAGGCAAGGCACAAGAAGGCAAGATGACGCGAGGGGCAAAGGGAAGCAAATGGCGAATGGCGACGAATGGGCGCGCGAGGTGCGTACTTATATCCGCCGTCCACCTAGCGCCTACCCCGCACTCACCGCCAAGCAGGGCCCGCGTGACCGCCTCGCCCAGCACGGGCAAGGCACCGCCCGCTCAACTTCCTCCTTTCGCTCACTCTGAGCAGGGCCCACCTAGCCACCTCATGCGGCGCGGACACAGCTCCGCCCTTTCGACTTCCTGTCTCCCTGCTCGCTGCCAGCGGGCCCGCTCAACTGCCTCACGAAGCGCGGGAAACATCCCGCCCGCTTGGCATTTTCCTTCCCTCGCTGTAGGTGGGGCTCACGCTGCCGCCTCGCGTAGAGCAGCGTTTCCTCCCTACCGCGTGGCACCTTCCTCGAAGTCGCTACAGGCGGGACCCACGTGGCCGCCCGCTCATGAGCCCCAAAGACTAAAATCCCTGCCGCACATCCCGTTGTAGCAGATGCCTCTGCCTCACCACTGCCATGGAATAAATTTTGGCAGGCGGGAGCTTGTGCTGGAATATGCCCCAACGGCCCAAAGAGTTCGAAGGCTGGCCCAACAAACCGGTTCGACAGCCGCTTAGGGCGATAACAGAGTGAGGGGTGGATAGAGATGGGCCCGCTAGCGGCCAATACCCTAGCGCACGAGCGCCAAGAGCATCTCGGTCTGCGTTCGAGTCCCGGTTCTCATCGATCCATGGGTATTTCACTGTAGAAAGGCAACGAGTCCTCGGAGCCTAGCGAACGGCATCCGAGTACCAGATTGGGACGACAACCAGGAATATTGAGGTCGACCACCAGCTGGTCCATTGGGGCTCCCCCCGAAGGGACCCTGGGCTTCACTTGAACTCTCCCGTTTGCAACTCGACGAGCGTCATGCTTCGGCCTCCATGGTAAAGCGTGGCTCGGCTCAACCTCCTCGTCTGACGAACAGATGCGCTGGAGGAACGATACAAGTCGAACTGTGTCCGCGATCGGACCACCGCAACGAGCGGGAGTCTCGGGAACGGAATCGCAAAAAGAGATCCATTACGGGATCGCAGAACACGAAAACTCGACAAGGTCCAAAGAGAGCCTGCCGTCGCGAGTTTTCCACTCCCGATGTGAGTAACCCCAGACTCCCTTAGACATGGAGATCAGGCCTCACTCGAGGGCTACTGTCGAGGGTCAATATCAAAGGTGGTTAATCTTAATGACCCTCGACCTTAACAACATGATCAAGGTATGAGCAATTCCCGCCTCGGCCGGCCCCCATATCGTACGGACACCCGACAGACCATGTCCACAGGCGATCTCCGCCTCGCCCGACCCCCTCGGGGGGGGGGGGGCGATCCTCCACGTATGGGCTGCGCGCTCGACCCCGTCTTCGTTGGGGTCGAGCGGACGCGTCTGCGCCTCGCCCGACCCCAGGGCCAGGCGAATCGCCCGCCGCACCACGGGTAGGCGGGACGGTGACGGTTGGGCAATAAATGCTTGACACACCCAAGCTCGCTGACAGGTAGAGCCGTCGATTGCTCAGGCAAGTGGGCGTTAAATGCACACGACGTACACCACCCAAAGGATGGGCGCCGCTGCTACAGCACCTGTCAGAGACTCATCACCCCATTGCCACGAGACGTCCCCGAGTGACGGCCACGACTACGGCGTCACCCCGCCAACGCTAACAGGGGTGTTCCTCCATACGGGACGGGACACCCGCGATTGACGATACGCGCCATTCTATCGTACAGAAGAGGCACCGCCACGCCACGGGCGTCATCCGTCGTGGCGCAGCCCAACTTGGGCGTACGGCCACGACATGCCTGGTGGACTTGGGCCTCCTTTCTTCACGGTATATAAGGAGGAGGAAGTCAGGACGAGCGGAGAAGGCTGAACACGCTTACAAGCCTCACGAGCTCACTCAAGTCTAAGTCAGGCACACACGCACGATCCACAATCCACACTTAGAGATTTGGGAAACTCTTCCTCTCTCGCCCACTTGTAACCCCTACTACAAGCTTTATCGCAAGTAACACGAGTAGTTCGGAAACTGGACGTAGGACATGATTGCCCGAACCAGTATAACTATTGTGTCCTCTTGCGAACCATCGAAACCCCAAAACGCGCATCCCACGATAATTTACTCGTCGGCAGTAACGAACGCCGACACAATGTTGTAACCTTCAGAACCAATGTACACTTTAATCTTGTTTGCGTGTCCTCGTTAATTCTTGTACCGTACGGTTGCCTTCTTCGCCAAGTGACACCCAATGATCCTGGATGAGCAACCGTACGATTTTATCGGATGGGGTTGCAACAGTTTTGTAACTTTATAGTTGAAAACTTTTTTATTTGAATTAATTTACTGCTTGAAAATGTTCTTCAAAGTTGTCTTTACTGAGTGTAGAAAAAAAAAACATTGGACAAAAGAGCTTGTTTGCCGAGTGTCCGAAGAATTGCACTTGGAAAAGAGCCATTTTCCTATAATTTTTGTAGATATCCACATCAATCAAATTTTAAGTACAGTCTTCAGTGAGTGCATGATAAGATGAAATTTAGTTATATGGCCCCTCATAGCTTTCCAATTTGCAAAAGCATGCATGGTCACGGATCTTTTCCACGCGAAGCACGATTGTTAATAAATTATTATATATTCGATCGGAATTTGCCGTAATAAGTAGCTACCTCGATAACATTGATTGATGATGATCAGATGAACCAGTAGCTTGAAATCCTACGTACGAAACGTTAGTCTAATGGTAGTCCTTTTTTGCCGAATGGAAGACTACTACGAATCTGAATTTTGTATGTAGGATTGTATCTTATATCCACACTGATTAATTTGAACTAATGACTGATTCATCACTATATATATTTACTCTACTATCCTTGCAAAAAAAATACTCTAATTCATTGCAAAAATTATACTTACTCTAATTAATAAAGGCGCTGTAGGAGTCATCGTTAGTAATGACCAATGCCACTGGCAGAACAACAAGCTCAATATGGTAGCAACATGTTAGGTGGACGGATCAAATAGCTAAGAACAACTTCAAGATCCAAAAAAAAAAAGAAAAAAGAAAATCCCGCTGCACTGATGTATAAAAAGGACCACGGAGTGCGCAAACAAATAAAGTCATTTTCATTTTCAGGACATGGCGGGAGCCAGGCTTACTACACACAAGCTGGCATAGCAACTTCCTCACACCTTCGCCCCTGCACGTCAAGGTTCCCCCTTTCTTCGTTCCACGAGGTACGGCCAACCCTTCCTCGTGTTTTGTCAAATTATATATTTTGAACGCCATCTTCACCCACCGCCGCCGCACGTTATGGATCGCCATATGTCCTCGGTTGCTTGACACGGAATCCGGTTGCTGCTTTGCGGCATTTGGTTTGTTGGATGAAGACGATGAAGGAGCGCACAGTTACAACACGGTCATTTTTTTTGATGGCCAATCCATCTTTTCGGGTTGTGTATTTTTGATAAATTGATACACACCGTTGCAACTTTCCCCTCGGCTGCACATGCTGCGCCAGGGACGTTACATAATTCTCCTCGGCTGTACAGTATTATGTTTATAATGACGTCATTCCAAATTTTTAGATATATACTACCTCTATTTTTTTTATTATTATTTTTTTAGAATACGTAGAAGAGCAACATATCATTGTATTAAGAAGAAAATGGTGAACGACCTTTTACAACGTGATTCCGCCAAGGCGGTTCGCCGGTAGCGGGTACAGAAAGGAGTTACAGGCGCTGGCTATCGCTAGACACAGGAACTGCTAGGACTACTCTCCGGATGCTAAACAACGAAAATAGACCTCTCGCCTCGGCCAGGATCCACGAGTGGCCGTCCTCCTTGATGTTTTTCAGTATGTCGGGTACACCAAGGTTCGCTCCTTGTCAAACACCATTCTGTTTCGTGCTTTCCAGATGTGCCGTGTTGTCAGCATGAAGAGCGAGTCTACCCCTTTGGCCGCCATCTTCGGTAGTCCGTTCCGCATTTTGAGCCATGCCTTAGTCAGGTCATCATCGTTCTCCGGGGTGTGGCATGGGAGGTGCACCGCATTCAGCACGCCCCACCAGATTTCCTTGGCTACCGGGCAGTGGAGGAGGAGGTGCTCCACGGTCTCCGGTGCTTGTTTGCACAGGCGCAGTCGTCATCTTTGCCAGTATCTTGGCGAAGCTATGTATATGACGTATCGGCCGGTAGTCAGCTGCTGCTTTAGCCTCATCCTTTTTGGGAATTAGTGTGACGAGGGAGCTGTTCACTCGGCACATGCCATGCGCATCCCATCTGTTGGACTAGTTCACGGCTGCGACAAGGTCCGCTTTGATCACTGTCCATGCTGTTTTGTAGAATTCTGCCGTGAACCATCCGGCCCTGGCGCTTTGTCGGATGGCAGCGTGCGTATGGTGTCCCAGAGCTCGGCCTCCGAAAAGTCATTGTCAAGATGTGACAGGGTTGCAGTTGGTATCCCAAGTTCAGCTAGGTCAATGTCTCTGTCCCTTGGCAATTCTGTACCCATGATCTTGGTGGGAGTACGCAATGCCGCTGGCTGTCTGAAGGCTTACAATGGGTCTTTTTCCTGTAACTGGCCTGTATGTGGAACAGCTTTGCATCGCCGTCGCGCAGCCATGTTATTCTCGACCGCATACGCGCGATGGTTCGTTCCAGGGATGCGAGTCCTAGGCATTTGCATTTCAGTTCCTTGCGGAACGTAGCTTCGTCCACTGATGAGAGGTCACGTTCCTCTAGTGCATTGTCCAGGTTGAGGATGATCTCCCGCGCTGCAAGCAGTTGCAGCTTGATTGAGCCAATTCGCCTCTGACTCCACCTTTGCAGTTCCCTTGCTGTGTTCCGCAGCAGCGCATCTAGTCGGCGTTTGGGGTCCTGGATTGCTGCATCGCAGGTCCATCACCGCTGGACCGCTTGTTGATAGTCGCGCAGCTTGGTCCAGAATTTTTCGAAGTGGAACCGCGGCTTGCCTTGTGTCCCTCCATTTGTAGCAAGGAGGAGGGGGGACAGTGATCAGACATGGACGAGGATAGAGCTTCTAAGAAGCAGTGCGGCATCAAGGTTTCGATGTCGACGTCCAGCAAGACACGATCCAGCTTCTCCAGGGTTGCCCTCACCCTTTCATTGCTCCACGCGAAACGCCATCCATGCAGGTGGACATCCTTGAGCTCCGTTTCATCGATGAAGCGCCGGTAGTGGCCCATGTTCCGTCTGTTGATGTTGTTGTTGTTCTTGTCTGCTGCGTCAAGAAGTAGGTTGAAGTCTCCCCAACCATCCAGTGCGTACCCGCTGTCGCGTGTATGCCGCACAATTCGCCGAGGAACTCGATCTTGTCAACATCAGCCGGCGGTCTGTAGACCGTTGTTAGGTTCCAGCTCGCTTCTTCGATGTCCAAGCGCACTCTGACCGAGTACGCACCAATGCTGATTGGACTCGTGATGTCATCTGGGCTACGACAAGCGACTAGAATGCCGCCCTGGGTGTTAGTGGCAGGGATATAAGAGTAACTCGACAAATCTGATCCTCGCATTTCAGTGACCATTGTGCGCGGGATTACAAGGAGTTTAGTTTCCTGAATACACACCACCGATGCTCTAGCATCCACAACGACACCCCGTAAGGCATCCCGACGGCTCCTATCATTGAGGCCCCGGACGTTCCACACTAAGATGTTAGTGTTTTGATCCATTGCTGCAACGACCGGGGGCTATGGCGATCCATCGCGGCGCCTATGCCTCATTGAGCTTGGCAGCCTGCAGTGTGGCCGCCGTGAGCTCCTCGTCCGACAAGGCGGATGCTGCCAGGAACAGTTCGTGCAGCGCCTTGGAGTTGGGTCTGAGTTAGCGGCTGCTTGTACATGTCGACGTACCACTTTTTGGCTTCTTTAGTGACCGTATTGCCTTCCAGAATTCCCAACTTGTGCATTATCAGCACTTCTCCATGCTTGGACGGTCGAACCGCCGTCGCAAATGTCTTTTCGAGTTTGCGCTACGTCGGAGCGGCTCCGGTGTCTGCTGACACTTTCTGTGATGTTGGACCCTTGGGGCAAGAGGGGTTTGGACTTTTCTCGCTAGGGCCAATACAAAGGCTTGTGTGGCCTTGGCTGCGTCCTTGATTGGGCGTGGGCTTGGTTTTGGGTCCCCTTGAGGCCCTGTTTCTAGCGGTCCATTGTTGTCCTGGGATATCAGCCTGGGCGTTGGCGCTTCCTGTGGGCTGGGCTCCAGTGCGCCGGCCTCCTCCCCTGCCTCCGAGTCTTTTCCTTGTTAGCTTCAGCGACGCCTACTGCTTGGGTCCGTCCGGTCCTCCAGCCGGCACCCCACCGATCTGGGAGAAAGGCATGGAGGATGGTGAAGGCCAACGCCAAGCCACCAGCGTTCAAACACTGCAGCACCACATGGAGGTGCCGATCCACAGCAACCACGATGACTTGCTACATCGAGCAGGTACGGGGACCTCGCGAGCCCTATGCTACGTCCATCGTCGTTACGAGTACCCATTTCCCCTCTACTTCTAGGTTTTCATGTTAGACGCTAGATCTACTCATGTTTATACTCATATTTATACAAATCATGATTCAACATGTGGTATCAGAGTGCCTACTAGTCTCAGCATGAATCCTAGCTTATGTTTGTCACTTTTTATGATCAGATTAGTGCTAATTAGTGGACTAATTGCAATACTTAAGCCTCTGTTCGTGCACGATTAGTTTAATCACACTAATTAGTCACGAATCTAAGCCTTACTGGTGTTTCAAGAAGGTAGAAGGAGGGGAATCATATCGGTTTAGTACAAATCGAGAAACCACAAGTCCAAAATCTGCAAATCCCTCAGGAACCCTAATTACTAGGGTAAGTGCCCTAACCAGTTTTGATGAGAACACGCGCGGATTTTTACTTATGAGCGCTGCCAACACTCATGAGCGCCGCCACAAATCAAAGCCATGCTGGCCGCCATCGCTCGATCACACCGCCAGGACGCACCTCAAGGGTGGCGTTGTCGCTCCTCACGGGCGCGCGCGAGCTGCCGTTCGGCCGCGCTGCCACTCAAGGTCGCCAGCCGCCATGCGCGCTGTCACGAGCCCAAGGCCGATGGCCGCACATATCACAAGTGCGGGTCACTCTGCGCTACCGCTGGTTTACCGGGGCCCATAACACCCAGCATACGATTAGTACATTCAATACTTGTCCAGCTGTGCCACACGGATCAGACCAGACTACGGTCACCCTGGTCCCGGACCAGTCGCCGACCTACTGGTACCCAGTCTGACCCTCAATCTTTTATCTTTCTTACTCATTGATAATCGTGTGGCACATCTCATGAAATAGTTTCATTCAACATCCTACTACTCGCGAGCAGCGTCCACTCTGCTCGACTTCTACCGGCAATTATCTACTAAGCATAGCATACTAAGGGTATCTATACAAGCTACCGTCAGGGTTTCCTATGAAAAACAAATGCAACTATGGTTTCAATCAACTCCTAGAACTTAATGCACAAACAAGACACACTGAGTTGTAAAAGCAAAATTTTAAACAGCGGTTGTGCACCGGGGCTTGCCTGGTCCTTCTGCGCTGACGATGACTTCTTCGGCGGGGGTCGAGGAACTCGGATCGGCAGCTACCTCGTGAGCGTTAGAATCTATATGATGCAGTAGGATTATGATAAGTTCAATGAAAAAGAAACTTATTGTTATTATCAATAGTAATCTAGGGTTTAGATTGGCGACGCCTAGAATTAGGGTTAACCCTAATTACTCGACACCGTCGATTAAATTAAATTTTTAATCTGTGAATGATGTTTAAAGTGTGACACCCCGGTGTCACCCAGGATTTAAATCGGCAACGTAAAACCCTAATCGACATTATTTCACACCTAAAGGCAAAACCAATATTGGAAGTAAGTGAAATGTTGTTTAAAATACCCCAAAGGCATTCTACAAAAACTTTAATAGTCCACAGAACACGATTATCAAGTTCGAAGAATTTCCACCCGCAGTGTCAAAAATTTTATTCTTCGGGCAGAAATCTAACCCTAATGAATGACCTATCAAATTTCCCACAACACCATAGCTATATTTTTGCATAACAATTAACTTCACTTCAAAATAGAATTTTGGAAATTTATTCAAGATTTTTAGTCAAGGTTTAACCCTTTTTAAAATTCACACAAACCTAAGTGGACTCAAAAATTCAAAAAAATTTGGGAGCTGATTCAGAACTCGAATCCTAAATAAAAAGTGTTCCAAATAATTCCCTGAGTATGCACAAAAATTTTCATAATTTTCTGAGCTTAGGAGGTGGAGTTTGCAATTTGAACCAGAGGGAGCTGTAGCATTTCTTTTGAATCGACAACAGGGTGACGGGCAACAGTGCCGCCCGCCCCCGTTGCCCAACCGCTGCGCGGCAGAGCCGCCGCTCCCGCCGGCCGGCGCTCCCTTCGGCGCCAAGACTTCAATTCGTTGGACAAGAATCCCGCCAAGATCCTCTCCATTACTCCCTCTCCTCTCTCTCTCGCTCTCTCGTCGCTCCTCCCCGAGCGGCAGTGCCTCTGCGGCAAGCCACCGCCCCCGGCGCCCAATCCGCCGCCACCCTCTGCTCTCCTCTCTAACTCCCCACGCAACGACTTAAAAGAGTGCACTGAACCTTCCTCACACTTTCCCCGAGCTCAATTTCACTCCTACGCAAACTTTGCTGTTTCTCCTCACCCGGGTGCCACCGTCGCCATTGCCGCAGCAGGGGAGCTCACGGTGAGACCCCACCCCCGGTCACTCTCCATTGATCAAACCTTGCCTAAACGACTCCCCTCACCTCGGTGCAGCTCTCAGTTGATCGAATTGCACTCCCATCGCTCTCTCTGACCGGAACACTGCTGTCGACCTCATCGCCAACAGGAGCACCGCCCCAACCCTAATCATCGAATTCGTCTTCACGGTACCCTCATTGTCCAATTCCTTCATCTGGCTACTTCATCTCATCCCGGTGATTGGCTTTGACAAGTACTCGGCCACAGGAACTCGCCGGCGACGACAGAACACTCGCGCCACCGTCGGTCCCTCTGTCTGCCGCCAGTTGAGCTCACCGTCGACCTCAATATTCCGGCCATCCCCGCGACCTCTAACCACGTCAAATAGCTTCACTGCATCACGGTGAGTCTCCTGGACCAATCAATTTCCTTACTCCGCCGTTCCTCCGGTGATTCCATCATTGAGCTTCGGGCAGAGCCGCCACCCCTCGCCGCCGGCCGTGCTCCGGCCAATTTCAGTGTTTCTCCTCGTGCTCAACTCACTTGTCAAGTCATCGTGCAGCTCACGGCGCTCTCCCCTCACCGGATTTCAGCTCATCTCGTCGGGAACCGTTTCTCACCGCCGCCACCGTCGACCTCCACGGTGAGCACCCCTCTCCGGTGATGGAACCTCACCATTGCCGTGCTGCCGAGCTTCGTCTTAGCCTGTAGAAGGTGTAGGGTCAAGGATTGAGCGCAGCCGATCAACCATTTTAACCGAATCACTCGCCGGAGCTCATCGGAGCTCAGCCCCCTGTTTTTGCCCTAATCACTGTTTCATTCCTATTTTCCTCCAATATTGTCCTGTCTTGTAAAATGCCAAACAAATCACAGAAACCTCCAAAAATTCCAAACTAAAATTTATTAGAACCCTCATGAAATGCACTAATTTTCTGTTAAAACACTTTTTCCTAAATGAACTAGAATTTTTAAGGGTAATTAAAACAATCTTTTCTGTTTATGAATTTTAATTCAAATTGTAGAGCAATTCTAGGGCTCAAAATTGATCTACAAGTGTGGCATAACAGAAGACATCCTCTGGAATTTTACCAGGATTTTAGGACCCCAGAATTACATGTAACCTATTTAAGATACTCCATTCTGCCTAACTAATTTACCTTTTTCTAAAAATACATTGCAATAGTCCTATTCAGTGATGAAACCCTAAATAAAAGTTGTATATTTGAGGCTCATGAGTGACCACATAAAATATTTTAGACTGAATCAAACATTTACTAGGTCATTTTGATTTTACAAGATTGGGAAACAGGAACTTCGATGAATTTTTATAAAATCTAGAAAAATCATCTTGGCCCCACCCAAAGCCCAAAAAGCTTAATTCAAAGAGTTATATCAACTAAAAATAATCTTGAGGTTGAATTAAAACTTTCATCCCAACCCTAATTTTTAGGCGTCGAGTAATTGGGGTTAACCCTAATTCTGGGCGTCGCCAAAACGGAACCCTAAATTACTATCGATAAAAGCAACAGGCCTTTTCAATTAAACTTATCCTAATCATACTGCATCATGTAGATTCCGAAGCACGTGAGGTAGCTGCAGAGCCCGACTCCTCCACTCCAGCCGAAGAAGTCAACCAAGGAGCCGAAGAGCCAGGCAAGCCCCGGTGCACTAACTCTGTTTTAAATTTTCTTTTTGCAACTCAGTGAGTCATATCATGATTGTGCATTAAGTTGTTAGGAGTTGATTGCAACCTTAGATGCATTTGTTCCCATAGGAAACCCTATCGGTAGTAGTATAGATGACCAGATAGTTGCTATGCTTAGTAGGTTATTACCGGTAGAAGTCGAGCAGAGTGGACACTGCTCGCGAAAGGTAGGATCTTGGATGAAACTACCACTTGATTCATTACGACACTCGATGATGAGATAATTAAAGAAGAATAAAAGTTTGAGGGTCAGACAGGATACCAAGTAGGTCGGCGACTGGACCGGGTCCAGGGTGACCGTAGACCTGTCTGATCCGTGTGGTCCGAGTCTGATCGAGTGTTGAACGTACTGATCGTATGCTGGGTGTAATGGGCCCCAGTAAACCTACGTAGCCTAGTAATTGCAACGTCGAACCTGCCCTACGGTGTCTGACTAGGAGAAGATCTGGGGTGGGCAGCGTGGGAACTCCACAGAAACCGTCTGGGACGTGTTGTCTGGTGGGATGCGGCGCTGCTAAGGCAGACGTAGGAGGGAATTGACGTTGCAGGAGCTGGTGTGAACGGTTGCCACGTGCGAGTCTGGGACACGCACGTGTCGTACGATTAGGTTTTCCCCTGCAGGGTATAAAAATCGTTTCGAACCGCTGTCGCTCCCAGTTAGTGAGCATGCTCGTGAAACGCACCACATTTCAGCAACAAGATGAGATGCAATGAGATTGACAATTGATGATTGATATTTACTTGTCATTTTCATATTGTTTGATTAGACTAGTGCTAATTAAAGTTATATCTTAACTACTTAATCTGTGCTAAAATTGACCAAGAGTAGTTCAGGTTGCGGGTCCGTGTTTGCAAATAGAACCCACCCTTATCAGCCTTCATGTTTAGAAGTCGGCTGTAGTCAGCCTTTTGACGGGTCAGTCTTGTTGAGCTTCTTAGAAGCTCACGCGTTAGCGATATGTGGTTTTCAGGAATCGACGCGCAGAACCAGGACGCTGGCTTCCACTGGGAGGAACCTCACCCCGAGGTAGGGAACCTCCAGTGGGAACTGTGCGAGTCGCCGCAGTAACATTTGAAGTGGCCAGCAGCATGACGCCCGCGGGCAGGGTGCATGCTTTTGCTTAGCTTTTGAGTGTCGGAGTCTGTAATCGAGTCTTCCGCTGCTACGATTTTTAAACTCTATTGTGCGCTCTGAACTCTTGTAAGACTTATTCTACAACCCAGGAATTAATGTTGTATTTAATTTCTTCCTCCTTAAATTACTGCTGTTTATCCTGCCTGTGTTGTATCGTGTGTACGCTCGCTTCGCCGAGCGTTGCCCAACAGGATCCTGGCTTAACGACTGAACGGATCCGTCCCGAGACGGGGTTCTCTGGGCGGGTCCGCGTCAGCTTGGTATCAGAGCCATGTTGGGAAACGGTATAACGTTTAAGGCATATTTTCGAAAATTACGTGCGAGTGAGGTACGCGCCCTATTAGTTAATAGGTTATCAGGTGGCAAGCTAACCTAGTATAGGAGCTAACTAAACCCACTCTAGATTTACATTTCTGTAACGACGCACCGACGCTAAGGTAAGCAAGGTAAGGCACGCCGCTCGACTGCGGTAAAAAGTCGAGAAACCCCTGTTGCGTATGCGACAGTAGCGTTCTATACCGTGGTGGTATAGAAGGAGGTACTATGTTCGCTGTAATATAGTACGCCCCCTTGCCGTTTAGGGAGAAAAGCGGACCTCTACCGTACGAGGTGTGGGTTACGGACCTGTTGCGAAAGCAGACCTTCGCAACAGTGGAGTCTTGTGTCTTTGGCACACAAGAGATGAGTTTGTTCCTCACGACTTCGGTTTTGCGGAACACTCCCATACCTCCGCTGCCTGAGGTAAAGTGCAGTCTGTCGCCGCGCAGGGAAGGTCGGACACGTGATCCCCGTACGTGACCTACTCGGGGCGACCCATATGGCAATGATATGGGTTGATGTCTTTATTTTTGAAATATATCATATTGCAACTGCCTGTGATGCATTTTCTGCAGGTACGCTAACCTCGGTACCGTTTAGAACGAGTAGTAACGGCTAACTTGAGTGCGACTCTGCCACCGCCTAAGCGTATTTTTCTCTTTATTTGTGAGGACGTATAGGCCGATATAGGATTGCATTGCATGAAGAAATAATAAAACCCTTTAAACTTATACTAAAACCATCCAGGAGTAAGAATTCCATCAAGAATGGCTATAACACCAACAGAAGTTAAAAGGGGTCAACCTGGATACCTTCCTCCTTAGAGATTGTGTGACCTCAACCGAGTCCGAGCAGATTCCTTGCATACCATTGAGCCTTTTACAGTACTTTCCTCGATGGGAAGATTGTCTCCTTGACAGGTCAACTAGATGGTAGAGCCCCTTGGACAGCTCGACTGTTGCTAATTAGCATCCTTAGTGACCAAACTTGGATTACCTTTTACGCAGGGGTGAAAAATATTTTATGTACCGGAAGATTTAGCATGCTTTGAACTTTGTGTCAACATGTGGCTTCTGATTGATAAAATATTGTTCACCTCTGTGATGCAGATGGACGCCAACACGATCGAGCATGGACTCGCGGAGATAGGCGTTGAAGACTCCACCCCTACCTACGTCACTAAGCAATCAGGACGCAAGGGATTCGTGGAGATACTTGGTCAGACCTTGCAGTCACTGGGTTATCCAGAGATCCCTTGGTTTCAGGTTCGGGAGTATCGGCAGTATGATCTGCCACGCTGCTCGGCCACAGTTACACTCCCCACGCACCCTCAGCAGGCCAACGGAGAGATTTACACCACCACCACCTTCGGTTCGGACAAGACCGAAGCCATTGAGTCAGCTGCTCATCAGGCCCTACTGAGGATATGCGAGAAGCATACAGAAGACTTGGCAGACAAGCCAGCAGCGATGTTCCCCATACAGGACCAGGTCAACCGCACCTGGCACCGTAATGTTAAGAATGCACAGAAGAGGACTTTCAGGGGAGAGATGGACCACGTCACTCCCTTGTTCACGTTGAGCCTAGCAATGCTCAACTTGCATGAGGACACTGTTCTCACCTCCCAGATGGATCGACAGGCTTTGCGTCAGGCTCATGTGGAGATGGCCCAACTCAAGGAGAAGATACAGAACTTGGAGAGCAGAAACAATGCACTGCGTGCTCGCTGCGACGCGCGTGCTACACGCATTTCTGAGCTGAAGGCAGTTTCTGAGATTAAGACTGCCCAAGTCCACGCTAGGGAGAATGACATCAACATTATGTTGCAGCACATTCACCAGCTAGAGATACTCAGGGATAATGCGATTGTGCTAGCTGAGGACCTCTCCCACGAGAACCATCATCTGCAGCATCAGATAGCGGGACTTTTGGAGGCACAGCAGCCCCCTCCCGCTAACGATGGTGCGCCTGAGTCAGAGGTGTCGGATCCCGAAGCTTCAGACCCAGAGCCAGATGAGGAGTAGATCAGAGATGGTCTTACGACGCCAAGTTTAGCTAAATGAGTCGCTTAAGGAGTGCGTTGTGCCTGTCATGGCAATTATCGCGTGTTCTAGTAAGGTTATCCTAGTGGCGTTGTAATCTTTTGGATATAAGAGTGGTAGTTTGACAGTCTAGGGAACTTGAAGAAACTAATGTACTGTCATTATTTTGGAAAAGGAATGGAGTTTGTTTTTATGAGTTATCCATGCCGTGCGTTTGACATCCTTTTGCATACATCCAACTATGGTCATGGAGTAAACTGCGCTAATGGGGACCATTCGACATTTTGTTTCAGAATGGATGAAGCACCACAATGCCATCCTTGATGTTGCTAACCGTGTAGTCCACTTAACCTCCCCACTTCACGGTTCCGTATCTATAAACCTAGACCATCCTAGATCTGCCCTAAAACAAGTCTGCCATGTCGTCGGAAAAAGTCTGGAAGAAATACCGGTGGTTAAGGAATTCCCCGATGTGTTCCCAGAAGAATTACCTGGCTTACCACCGGACAGAGATGTGGAGTTCCAGATTGAGCTACAGCCAGGCACAGCTCCGATTTCCCGCAGACCGTACAAGATGGCACCTAAAGAGCTGGCAGAGCTAAAGACACAGTTGAAGGAGTTGCTGGACAAGGGCTTCATACGGCCCAGTTCCTCGCCTTGGGGATGTCCAGCATTGTTTGTAAAGAAGAAGGACCAATCCTTGAGACTATGCGTGGATTACCGCCCCTTGAACGCGGTCACTATCAAGAACAAATATCCACTGCCACGCATAGATACTCTGTTTGATCAGCTGGCTGGAGCAAAGGTTTTCTCTAAAGTCGACCTTCGATCGGGTTACCATCAGATCAAGATACGTCCCGTGGACATTCCGAAGACGGCTTTCTCCACCAGATATGGACTGTATGAGTACTTGGTGATGTCGTTTGGACTCACTAACGCACCAGCGTACTTCATGTACCTCATGAACTCAGTGTTCATGCCCGAGCTAGATAAGTTTGTAGTAGTGTTCATTGATGACATCCTCGTGTACTCTAAGACGGCCGATGAACATGCTCAGCACCTTCGCGTAGTTCTACAAAGACTCAGAGATCATCAGCTGTACGCCAAATTCAGCAAGTGCGAATTCTGGATTGAACGTGTTCAGTTTCTGGGTCATGTGGTGTCCGCAGAAGGCATTTCTGTAGATCCGGGAAAGGTGCAAGATGTTGTGGGGTGGAAGGCGCCCACAACAGTTCACAAGGTGCGAAGTTTCTTGGGATTAGCAGGGTATTATCGTCGCTTTATTCCCAGTTTTTCCAAGATTGCTAAACCCATCACAGAGCTGCTCAAGAAGGATAAGAAGTTCAAATGGACGGAAAAGTGCGAAGAAGCTTTTCAGACTTTGAAGAAGCACTTGACCACAGTACCGGTACTCGCCCAACCAGATTTGAGCAAGCCCTTTGACGTATATTGCGATGCGTCGGGCATTGGACTTGGTTGCGTGTTAATGCAAGAAGGGCGGGTAATCGCTTATGCTTCAAGGCAACTCCGTAAGCACGAACTGAATTATCCCACCCATGACTTGGAGTTGGCCGCTGTGGTATTGGCTCTAAAGGTGTGGAGGCATTATCTATTGGGAAACCTAGTGCACCTCTACACCGACCACAAAAGTCTCAAGTATATCTTCACTCAGAATGAGCTGAACATGAGGCAACGGCGATGGCTAGAGCTAATCAAGGATTATGAAATAGAGATCCATTATCATCCGGGCAAAGCTAACGTGGTTGCAGATGCACTTAGCAGAAACGCCCATTGCCACTACTTAGATCAAGGAGTAGCAACCGAGGGACTAGAGCCAACCGTAAGAATTCTACCTCACGGAGCTCTCTACAACCTAGCCTTAGTGCCAACACTTAGAGACGAGGTAGCCAAGGCCCAAAAGATTGACAAGGGCATGGAAATGATCAGATTAGGACTGCGAGATAAGAAGATGCAGTGCTTCCGAGAAGACGAAGACGGAGTTCTATGGTTCAAGAATCGACTAGTAGTACCCAAGAATCACGAGCTCCGAAGAAAGATCATGGATGAGGCTCACTTATCTAAGTACTCTATTCATCCTGGCAGTAACAAGATGTATCAAGATCTGCGGAAGAAATTTTGGTGGACCAGAATGAAGAGAGAGATCGCTCGATACATAGCAGAATGTGACACGTGCCGAAGAGTAAAGACTGACCACCTGAAGGGTGCAGGGTTGTCGCAACCCTTGAGCATTCCGTCATGGAAATGGGAAGATATAAGCATGGATTTCGTTGTCGGACTACCCTTGACAGCCCGGCAGTTAGATTCAATTTGGGTCATAGTAGACCGTTTGGCAAAGACGGCCCACTTCATCCCGGTGTCGACCAGATACACCATGAAGAAGTATGCACAGTTATACATTGATCGGATAGTCTGCCTACATGGAGTGCCTAAAACGATCATCTCCGACCGAGGTACCCAGTTTATCGGTCGATTTTGGAAGCAACTACATGAGTCATTAGGAACCAAGTTAATTCATAGCTCAGCTTACCATCCCCAGACAGATGGCCAGACCGAAAGAGTAAACCAAATACTTGAAGACATGCTTCGAGCTTGCGTCTTGGAACACGGAAAAGGATGGGACACTTATCTGTCCTTGGCGGAGTTCTCGTACAACAATAGCTATCAAGCCAGCATCAAGATGTCACCTTTTGAAGCATTGTACGGCCGTAGTTGCAGAACGCCACTCAACTGGTCAGAAGCAGGCGAAAGAATTATTTTGGGACCAGATCTGGTGCAACAAGCCGAAGAGAAAGTACGAGTCATTCAAGCCAATCTAAAGGCCGCCAAGTCGAGGCAGAAAAGCTATGCAGATCGGAGGCGCAGACCATTAAGATTCGAAATAGGAGACTACGTTTACCTGCGAGTATCACCCATGAAAGGAGTTCGACGATTCGGGATCAGAGGCAAATTAGCACCCCGGTATATAGGTCCATATCCTATCACAGCCGAATGCGGACCAGTGGCATATCAAGTGAAGTTGCCAGAAGAATTATCAGGGATACACAATGTCTTCCATGTCTCGCAACTGAAGAAGTGTCTGAAGGCACCCGTAGATCAAGTGATTCCAGAAGCGCAAGAATTGCAACCAGACTTAACTTACCCAGAGCGTCCAGTGAAGATACTAGATGAAAAAGAGCGAGTTACTAGAAGACGGACACTCAAGTTTTACAAGGTTCTGTGGAGCAACCACACAGAAGACGAGGCAACATGGGAGTCGGCAGAGTTTCTTCGATCCCACTACCCCGAACTACTCCCAGCCCCATAGGTACCTATGCCTACCCTAAACCTCTGCTTAAATCTCGGGACGCGATTTCTTTTAGGGGGGGAGGCTGTGACACCCCGGTGTCACCCAGGATTTAAATCGGCAACGTAAAACCCTAATCGACATTATTTCACACCTAAAGGCAAAACCAATATTGGAAGTAAGTGAAATGTTGTTTAAAATACCCCAAAGGCATTCTACAAAAACTTTAATAGTCCACAGAACACGATTATCAAGTTCGAAGAATTTCCACCCGCAGTGTCAAAAATTTTATTCTTCGGGCAGAAATCTAACCCTAATGAATGACCTATCAAATTTCCCACAACACCATAGCTATATTTTTGCATAACAATTAACTTCACTTCAAAATAGAATTTTGGAAATTTATTCAAGATTTTTAGTCAAGGTTTAACCCTTTTTAAAATTCACACAAACCTAAGTGGACTCAAAAATTCAAAAAAATTTGGGAGCTGATTCAGAACTCGAATCCTAAATAAAAAGTGTTCCAAATAATTCCCTGAGTATGCACAAAAATTTTCATAATTTTCTGAGCTTAGGAGGTGGAGTTTGCAATTTGAACCAGAGGGAGCTGTAGCATTTCTTTTGAATCGACAACAGGGTGACGGGCAACAGTGCCGCCCGCCCCCGTTGCCCAACCGCTGCGCGGCAGAGCCGCCGCTCCCGCCGGCCGGCGCTCCCTTCGGCGCCAAGACTTCAATTCGTTGGACAAGAATCCCGCCAAGATCCTCTCCATTACTCCCTCTCCTCTCTCTCTCGCTCTCTCGTCGCTCCTCCCCGAGCGGCAGTGCCTCTGCGGCAAGCCACCGCCCCCGGCGCCCAATCCGCCGCCACCCTCTGCTCTCCTCTCTAACTCCCCACGCAACGACTTAAAAGAGTGCACTGAACCTTCCTCACACTTTCCCCGAGCTCAATTTCACTCCTACGCAAACTTTGCTGTTTCTCCTCACCCGGGTGCCACCGTCGCCATTGCCGCAGCAGGGGAGCTCACGGTGAGACCCCACCCCCGGTCACTCTCCATTGATCAAACCTTGCCTAAACGACTCCCCTCACCTCGGTGCAGCTCTCAGTTGATCGAATTGCACTCCCATCGCTCTCTCTGACCGGAACACTGCTGTCGACCTCATCGCCAACAGGAGCACCGCCCCAACCCTAATCATCGAATTCGTCTTCACGGTACCCTCATTGTCCAATTCCTTCATCTGGCTACTTCATCTCATCCCGGTGATTGGCTTTGACAAGTACTCGGCCACAGGAACTCGCCGGCGACGACAGAACACTCGCGCCACCGTCGGTCCCTCTGTCTGCCGCCAGTTGAGCTCACCGTCGACCTCAATATTCCGGCCATCCCCGCGACCTCTAACCACGTCAAATAGCTTCACTGCATCACGGTGAGTCTCCTGGACCAATCAATTTCCTTACTCCGCCGTTCCTCCGGTGATTCCATCATTGAGCTTCGGGCAGAGCCGCCACCCCTCGCCGCCGGCCGTGCTCCGGCCAATTTCAGTGTTTCTCCTCGTGCTCAACTCACTTGTCAAGTCATCGTGCAGCTCACGGCGCTCTCCCCTCACCGGATTTCAGCTCATCTCGTCGGGAACCGTTTCTCACCGCCGCCACCGTCGACCTCCACGGTGAGCACCCCTCTCCGGTGATGGAACCTCACCATTGCCGTGCTGCCGAGCTTCGTCTTAGCCTGTAGAAGGTGTAGGGTCAAGGATTGAGCGCAGCCGATCAACCATTTTAACCGAATCACTCGCCGGAGCTCATCGGAGCTCAGCCCCCTGTTTTTGCCCTAATCACTGTTTCATTCCTATTTTCCTCCAATATTGTCCTGTCTTGTAAAATGCCAAACAAATCACAGAAACCTCCAAAAATTCCAAACTAAAATTTATTAGAACCCTCATGAAATGCACTAATTTTCTGTTAAAACACTTTTTCCTAAATGAACTAGAATTTTTAAGGGTAATTAAAACAATCTTTTCTGTTTATGAATTTTAATTCAAATTGTAGAGCAATTCTAGGGCTCAAAATTGATCTACAAGTGTGGCATAACAGAAGACATCCTCTGGAATTTTACCAGGATTTTAGGACCCCAGAATTACATGTAACCTATTTAAGATACTCCATTCTGCCTAACTAATTTACCTTTTTCTAAAAATACATTGCAATAGTCCTATTCAGTGATGAAACCCTAAATAAAAGTTGTATATTTGAGGCTCATGAGTGACCACATAAAATATTTTAGACTGAATCAAACATTTACTAGGTCATTTTGATTTTACAAGATTGGGAAACAGGAACTTCGATGAATTTTTATAAAATCTAGAAAAATCATCTTGGCCCCACCCAAAGCCCAAAAAGCTTAATTCAAAGAGTTATATCAACTAAAAATAATCTTGAGGTTGAATTAAAACTTTCATCCCAACCCTAATTTTTAGGCGTCGAGTAATTGGGGTTAACCCTAATTCTGGGCGTCGCCAAAACGGAACCCTAAATTACTATCGATAAAAGCAACAGGCCTTTTCAATTAAACTTATCCTAATCATACTGCATCATGTAGATTCCGAAGCACGTGAGGTAGCTGCAGAGCCCGACTCCTCCACTCCAGCCGAAGAAGTCAACCAAGGAGCCGAAGAGCCAGGCAAGCCCCGGTGCACTAACTCTGTTTTAAATTTTCTTTTTGCAACTCAGTGAGTCATATCATGATTGTGCATTAAGTTGTTAGGAGTTGATTGCAACCTTAGATGCATTTGTTCCCATAGGAAACCCTATCGGTAGTAGTATAGATGACCAGATAGTTGCTATGCTTAGTAGGTTATTACCGGTAGAAGTCGAGCAGAGTGGACACTGCTCGCGAAAGGTAGGATCTTGGATGAAACTACCACTTGATTCATTACGACACTCGATGATGAGATAATTAAAGAAGAATAAAAGTTTGAGGGTCAGACAGGATACCAAGTAGGTCGGCGACTGGACCGGGTCCAGGGTGACCGTAGACCTGTCTGATCCGTGTGGTCCGAGTCTGATCGAGTGTTGAACGTACTGATCGTATGCTGGGTGTAATGGGCCCCAGTAAACCTACGTAGCCTAGTAATTGCAACGTCGAACCTGCCCTACGGTGTCTGACTAGGAGAAGATCTGGGGTGGGCAGCGTGGGAACTCCACAGAAACCGTCTGGGACGTGTTGTCTGGTGGGATGCGGCGCTGCTAAGGCAGACGTAGGAGGGAATTGACGTTGCAGGAGCTGGTGTGAACGGTTGCCACGTGCGAGTCTGGGACACGCACGTGTCGTACGATTAGGTTTTCCCCTGCAGGGTATAAAAATCGTTTCGAACCGCTGTCGCTCCCAGTTAGTGAGCATGCTCGTGAAACGCACCACATTTCAGCAACAAGATGAGATGCAATGAGATTGACAATTGATGATTGATATTTACTTGTCATTTTCATATTGTTTGATTAGACTAGTGCTAATTAAAGTTATATCTTAACTACTTAATCTGTGCTAAAATTGACCAAGAGTAGTTCAGGTTGCGGGTCCGTGTTTGCAAATAGAACCCACCCTTATCAGCCTTCATGTTTAGAAGTCGGCTGTAGTCAGCCTTTTGACGGGTCAGTCTTGTTGAGCTTCTTAGAAGCTCACGCGTTAGCGATATGTGGTTTTCAGGAATCGACGCGCAGAACCAGGACGCTGGCTTCCACTGGGAGGAACCTCACCCCGAGGTAGGGAACCTCCAGTGGGAACTGTGCGAGTCGCCGCAGTAACATTTGAAGTGGCCAGCAGCATGACGCCCGCGGGCAGGGTGCATGCTTTTGCTTAGCTTTTGAGTGTCGGAGTCTGTAATCGAGTCTTCCGCTGCTACGATTTTTAAACTCTATTGTGCGCTCTGAACTCTTGTAAGACTTATTCTACAACCCAGGAATTAATGTTGTATTTAATTTCTTCCTCCTTAAATTACTGCTGTTTATCCTGCCTGTGTTGTATCGTGTGTACGCTCGCTTCGCCGAGCGTTGCCCAACAGGATCCTGGCTTAACGACTGAACGGATCCGTCCCGAGACGGGGTTCTCTGGGCGGGTCCGCGTCATAAAGAAATCTATTCAACTCTCATGAGGTGACTTTTAGTTGGCATGTTCAACAAGTTCAACTTTAGTTAAGTTAATTCGACACTTTTCATCGGTTAAACATTATTTCATTCCTTCGGCTATTAAACTAGGGTTAAAATGAAAATTTTAATTCTTCCTCAAGATTATTTTTAGTTGGTAGCACTCTCCGGATTAAGCATTTTGGGTTTTGGGTGGGGCCTAGATGAATTTTATATATTTTATAAAAATTCATCAAAGTTTCTATTTTTAAATCTTATAAAATCAGAAAGCACTAGTAAACCTTAGAATAAAATTATGAAATTTTATGTGGGCATTCCTGAGCACCAGATATAAAACTTTGCTTTTGGGTCTAACCTTATAAATAACTTTTACAATGTACTTTAGAAAATGGTATTTTCACTATGCAGATTGAAGTATTTTAAAAGGGTTAGATGCCATTTCTTGATCCTAAATTCTTCACAAAATTCCAGAGGTTGTGTGTGGCAATTGTGTATTTGTGGATCAAAGATCAGCCCTAGCATTGCTCTAGAATGCAAATTAAAATTCAAAAACCGAATAGAGTGTTCTAATTAATTCTGCAAATTTTTGTACAATTTCTAAAAAGTGCTTTAACAGAAAATTAGTCCAGCATTCATGGATTCAAATGAAATTAGGTTTGGTATTTTTAGATTTTTTCATGGTTTGTTACATGCCTAACAATCTCTGGCTAATTAAAAGAAATTAGGAAATTCAATAGACAGTAGACTGAAAACAGAGGACACGGCAGCGGCGGTTGCTCCGGTGAGCTCCTCGCCGGAGAAGAGGGCTAGGGCAAGAACCAAGGTGTCGTGGAGCTTCACCTCGACTCACTGCACTGATTTGTGGAGGATGGAGGCCACGGTGAAGAGTGAAACAGGGTCGGCGACGTGGAGGTCGAGGTGGCGACAATGGCGGCCGACGGGGCGGCACACGGCGTTCTTCTTCGACGACGGTCACCTGTGGCCGGATTCATGTCAAAAGGTTGCGCAAGGACGAGAGCTAACAGCCGGCAAGAGGAATTGGAGAATCGTTGTACCGTCATGAGGAATTTCACGAGATCGTGGCCGCCGGCGTTGCTCTTCGGCCGAGGGGAAGGCGGCGGCGTTCCGGCGAAACCAGTGCACCGCCGGCGGGCTTGGTGGTCGGAGAGCTTCAGGGGATGGAGGGGAGTCTCTTGGGCATGGTGGCGAGGTTTGGTGACGGCCGGCGTGAGCTATCGACGTGGAGGTGGAGAGCGGCGGCAATGGTGCGGCGCTCTGAGCAGAGAGGAGGGGAGGTCTCGCGCGAGGTGAAGAAAAAAGGAAGAGTGGGGGGGGGGGGGGTGCACCGTTTGAAAGGAGAGCTGGGGGAGGGAAGTAGGGGAGGCAGCAGGGCATGGCCCGGGCGGCGCGTCGGGCGGCAGGGTAGTGAGGAGGGGCGGCGCCCGAGGGAGAAAGGAAGAGAGAGGAAGAGCGAGGGGAGGAGTAGAGAGAGAGGGAGCGAGGGGGGGCGCCTCTTAATTGCGACGTGCACCGTGCTGCCGGGGAAAGGCCGTGTCGGCCGGGCGCGGCGCCCTGCCGCTCGCCGTTTTGTCGGGCGGGCGGCGGGGCACTGTAGCCCGCCCGGCAAAACAGTTTTATTTTTTTTTTGTTTTCTACAGTTATGCAAATCAATGAAATGGCATACTTCCCGAGCTCAAAATTTTTTGAGAATTGTTGTAGAAGCTCAGGAATTTATTTGGAACACTTTTCATTTAAGGTTTAAGTTATGATTTGGTCTCTAAAAATTCTTGAATTTCCAAGATGATTTCTGCTTGGGTGAATTTTTAAGAGGTCTAAATCCTTTCCAAAAATCTTGAATAATTTCCCAAAATTCTATTTTGAAGTGTACTTAATTGTTATGTAAAAATATGGCTAGGGTTCTGTGTAAATTTTGATAGTCAAGAGTTAGGGTTTGGATTTCTTCCTGTTAACGAGATTTCGACACTGCTAATTGAGATTTTTCCCGGACTTTGCTATAGTGTTCTGTTGTTTGTCAAATTTTTTTTAGTGTTCCTTTAAAGCATTTTAAACAATATTCCTTTTTATTTCCAAGATTGAATCTGCTTTAAAGTGAGTGAAATTATGGATTAGGGTTTACAGTTGTCGATTTTGCCCTGGTGACACCTTGGGTGTCACAGCCCTCCCCCTTAAAAGAAATCGCATCCCGAGATTTAAGGAGAGGGTTAGGATAACGCATAGGTACCTAGGGGTTTGGGAGTAGCTCGGAGTAGTGTGACTGAAGAAATTCTGCAGATTCCCACGTGGCTTCGTCTTCCGTGTGGTTGCTCCACAGAACCTTGTAAAACTTGAGTGTCCGTCTTCTAGTAACCCGTTCTTTCTCATCCAGTATCTGGATTGGGTGCTCTGGGTAGGCTAAGTCTGGTTGCAATTCTTCTACTTCTTGAATTACTTGGTCTACGGGTGCCTTCAGACATTTCTTTGACTGGGAGACATGGAAAACGTTATGCACTCCTGATAACCTCTCTGGCAGCTCCACTTGATATGCCACTGGTCCGCACTTAGCTGTGATAGGATATGGATCTATGTACCGGGGTGCTAACTTGCCTCTGATCCCGAACCGTTGAACTCCCTTCATTGGCGAGACTCGTAGGTAGACGTAGTCTCCTACCTCAAAGGTCAATGGTCTACGCCTTTTATCTGCATAGCTCTTCTGTCTTGACTTGGCGGCCTTCAGATTAGCTTGTATAACCTGTACTTTCTCTTCAGCCTGCTGCACTAGGTCTGGGCTCAATATGATTCTTTCGCCTGCTTCTGATCAGTTGAGTAGGGTTCTGCAACTACGGCCGTAAAGTGCTTCGAAGGGGACATCTGGATGCTGCCTTGATAGCTGTTATTGTATGAGAACTCCGCCAATGACAGATAAGTGTCCCATCCTTTTCCGTACTCCAAACACAAGCTCGGAGCATGTCTTCAAGTATTTGGTTCACTCTTTCTGTCTGACCGTCAGTCTGAGGGTGGTAGGCTGAGCTGTGGATGAGCCTGGTTCCTAATGACTCGTGGAGTTGTTTCCAAAATTGACCTGTGAACTGGGTACCTCGATCGGAGATGATTGTCTTGGGCACTCCATACAGACAGACTATCTGGTCAATATATAGTTCTGCGTACTTTTTCATCCTATAATTGGTACTGACAGGCATGAAATGAGCGGACTTTGTCAGGCGATCCACGATTACCCAGATGGAGTTATGCTGTCGAGCGGTGGTGGATAGCCCAACAATGAAGTCCATGCTGATGTCTTCCCATTTCCATGACGGAACGCTCAATGGTTGCGACAACCCTGGACATTTCAGATGGTCGGCCTTTACTCTCCGGCAGGTGTCACATTCTGCTACATACCGAGCGATTTCTCTCTTCATCCTTGTCCACCAAAACTTCTTTCGCAGATCCTGATACATCTTGTTACTGCCAGGGTGAATTGAGTACTTGGATAAATAAGCCTCATCCATAATCTTCCTTCGGAGCTCGTGATATTTCGGCACTACCAGTCTGTTCTTGAACCACAGAACTCCTTCTTCGTCTTCTCGGAAGCACTGCATCTTCTTTTCTTGCAGCCCTAATTTGATCTTCTCCATGCCCTTATCAAGCTTCTGGGCCTTGGCTACCTCATCTCTAAGTGTTGGCACTAACGCTAGGTTGTAGAGGGCTCCGTGGGGTTGAATTCTTACGGTTGGCTCTAGTTCTTCTGTTGCAACTCCTTGATCCAAGTAGTGGCAATGGGCGTTTCTGCTCAACGCGTCTACAACCACATTAGCCTTGCCCAGATGGTAGTGAATCTCTATCTCGTAATCCTTGATTAATTCTAGCCATCTTCGTTGCCTCATGTTTAACTCGTTCTGGGTGAAGATGTACTTGAGACTCTTGTGGTCGGTGTAGAGATGTACTAGGTTTCCCAATAAGTAATGCCTCCACACCTTCAGGGCCAATACCACGGCTCCTAATTCCAAGTCGTGTGTGGGGTAATTTACCTCATGCTTGCGGAGTTGTCTTGAAGCATAAGCAATTACTCGTCCTTCTTGCATTAACACACAACCAAGTCCAGTGCCCGACGCATCACAATACACGTCGAAGGGCTTGCTCAAATCCGGTTGGGCGAGTACTGGTGCTGTGGTCAAGTGCTTTTTCAAAGTTTGAAAGGCTTCTTCGCACTTTTCTGTCCACTTGAACTTCTGATCCTTCTTGAGTAGGTCTGTAATAGGCCTGGCAATCTTGGAGAAGTTGGGAATGAAGCGGCGATAATATCCCGCTAATCCCAAGAAACTTCGCACCTTGTGGACTGTTGTGGGTGCTTTCCAATTAACAACATCTTGCACCTTCCCTGGGTCAACAGAAATATCTTCCGCGGACACAACATGACCCAGAAACTGAACACGCTCAATCCAGAATTCGCACTTGCTGAACTTGGCATAGAGCTGATGATCTCTGAGTCTTTGGAGAACTGTCCGAAGGTACTCTGCATGTTCATCGGTTGACTTGGAGTATATTAGGATGTCGTCAATGAACACCACTACAAACTTATCCAGCTCTGGCATGAATACTGAGTTCATGAGGTACATGAAGTATGCTGGTGCGTTTGTGAGTCCAAACGACATCACCAAATACTATATAGCCCGTATCTAGTGGAGAAGGCCGTCTTCGGAACGTCACTGGGACGGATCTTGATCTGATGATAACCAGACCCGAAGATCGACTTTCGAGAAGACCTTTGCTCCTGCCAACTGATCAAATAGAGTGTCTATGCGTGGCAAGGGATACTTGTTCTTGATGGTTACCGCATTCAAGGGGCGGTAATCCACGCATAGCCTCAAGGATTGATCCTTCTTCTTTACAAACAGTACCGGACAACCCCAAGGCGAGGTACTGGGCCGTATAAAGCCCTTGTCCAACAACTCCTGCAACTGTTTCTTCAATTCTGCTAGCTCCTTGGGTGCCATCTTGTACGGTCTACGGGAGATTGGGGCCGTGCCTGGCAACAGCTCAATCTGGAATTCCACATCTCTGTCCGGCGGTAAACCAGGTAAGTCTTCTGGGAATACGTCCGGAAACTCCTTAACCACTGGTATCTCGTCCAGACTTTTCCCGACAACATGGCAGACTTGTTTGAGGGTAGCTTTAGGGTGATCTAGGTTTATGGACATGGAACCGTGAAGTGGAGAGGTTAAGTGGACTACACGTTTAGCAATATCAAGGATGGCATTATGGTGTTTCATCCATTTCATGCCGATGATTATATCGATACCCTGCCCATCTAGGATGATGAAGGAGATAGGATAGATGTGACCTCCCACATTGAGGGGAGCTTCACTTAAGCCATGGTTTGATAATATGTTGCCCCTAGGCAATTTTATTACGAAAGGTGGTTCGAGGGAAATTGTGGCTATGCTTTTACCCTTGACAAATTCCTACTGATAAAATTGTGGGTTGCACCGGAATCGAAAAGAACAAAAGCTGAGTGGGTAGAGAGCGAGAACGTACCCGCCAGTACTTGTTCACCCTCAGCAATTTCTTCGGTCGTGGTGTAGTTTACCCGACCGGTCCTGGTGTTCTTCTGGCCCTTTTGCTGGCCCTGCCTCTGGTTTGACTGTCGGTTGCCTTCGGACTGCTGGTTGGATGGGCACTCGCGGGCGAAGTGTTCGGGCTGCTTGCAGTCGAAGCAAGGCATGCCTGATCCAGGACGGGCGCCCTGTTGAGGTGTGCGGACACCTTGGTTCCTCTGCGGCGGGGGAGGTGCGCAGTATCCGGACTGTTGTTGATTCTGTGGGGGTCGGTATGGCTGCTGCGGCGGACGGAATGACGGCGCCTGCGGCGGGGTGGCCTTGTACTTCCTACCATCGGGTGCAGTGTACACTAGACGGTACTTGGGTGGCGGGGCATTTGATGGCCCACCCCTGGCTCGCCTTTTCTCCCGCTGCTCCTTCTCGAGGTATTCTTCGGCGATGAGGGCGTTGCTGAGAGCTCATTAAATGAGCCGCCTTGATTCAGGGCCAAGCGACCCTAGAATGTGATGTTTAACCCTTCCATGAAGCGGTGCTTCCGCTTCGCATCCGTGTCAACCTGCTCCGGAGCATATAGAGCAAGTTGGTTGAACACACGGGAATACTCGTGCACAGTGCGGCTTCCTTGCGTCAAGGCTATGAATTCCTTGGCCTTCCTCTACATGAGTCCCGCTAACTGATGCTGCAAATGATGGTTCTCATGGGCGAGGTTCCCCGCCATCTGAACCGCGTTATCCCTGAGTATCTCCAGCTGGTGAATGTGTTGCAACATGAAGTTGCAATCATTCTCTCTAGCATGGATCTGGGCAGTCTTAATCTCGGAGACCGCCTCCAACTCGGAGATGCGTGTAGCGCGCGCGTTGCAGCGAGCACGCAGTGCATTGTTCCTACTCTCCAAGTCCTGAATCTTCTCCTTGAGTTGGGCTATCTCCACATGAGCCTGTCGCAAGGCCTGACGGTCCATCTGAGCTGTGAGTACAGTGTCCTCATGCAAGTTGAGCAGCGCTAGGCTCAACGTGAACAAGGGAGTGACATGGTCCATCTCTCCCCTGAGAGTCCTCTTCTGAGCATTCTTGACATTACGGTGCCAGGTACTGTCGACCTGGTCCCGTATCGGAAACATCGCCGCTGGTTTGTCTGCCAGCTCCTCAATGTGTCGCTCGCAAATCCTCAATAGAGCTTGATGAGCGGCTGACTCGATGGCTTCAGTCTTATCTGAACCGAAGGTGGTGGTAGTATAAATCTCTCCGTTGGCATGCTGAGGGTGCGTGGGTAGTGTAACTGTGGCTGAGCAGCGCGGTAGGTCATACTACCGATACTCTCGGATCTGAAACCAAGGAGTCTCTGTATAACCCAGCGACTGCAAGGTCTGACCAAGTATCTCCACAAATCCTCTGCGTCCTGATTTCTTGGTGACGTAGGTAGGGGTGGAGTCCTCCACACCTATCTCCGCGAGCCCATGCTCGATCGTGTTGTCGTCCATCTGCAACACAGAGATGAACAATATTTTATCAATCAGAAGCCACATGTTGACACATAGTTCAAAGCATGCTAAATCTTCCGATACATAAAATATTTTTCATCCCTGCGTAAAAAGGTGATCCAAGTTGGTCATTAAGGATGCTAATCTAGCGACAGCTGATTTGTCCAAGATGCTTTACCATCTAAGTTGACCTGTCAAGGAGACAATCTTCTCATCGAGGAAGGTGTTGAAAAAGGCTCAATGATATCCCAGGGTTGTACTCCAGCTCGGTTGTTGCCACGTAATCTCTAAGGGAGGAAGGTACCCAGGTTGACTTCTTAATTTCTGTTGGTGTTACAACCATTATTAATGAAATTTTTGCTCCTGGATGGTTTTAGTATAAGTTTGAAGGATTTTAACATTTCTTCATGCAATGCAATCCTACATCGGCCTATACGTCCTCACAAAGTAAAAAGAATACGCGTAGGCGGTGGTAGAATCGCACTCAAGTTAGCCGTTACTACACGTTTCTTACGATATCGTGGTTAGCATACCTGCAGAAAATGGCATCACAGGCAGTGCAATATAAATATATATCAAAAGTAAAAACAACAACCCATATCATTGCCATATGGGTCGCCCCGAGTAGGTCACGTACGGGGATCACGTGTCCGGCCTTCCCTGCACGGCGACAGACTGCACTTTACCTCAGGCAGCGGAGGTATGAGAGTGTTCCGCAAAACCGAAGTCGTGAGGAACAAACTCATCTCTTGTGTGCCAAAGACACAAGACTCCACTGTTGCGTAGGTCTGCATTCGCAACAGGTCCGTAACCCACACCTCGTACGGTAGAGGTCCGCTTCTCTCCCTAAACGGCAAGGGGGCGTACTATGTTACAGCGAACATAATACCTCCTTCCATACCATCATGGTATAGAACGCTACTGTTACGGATGCAACAGGGATTTCTCGACCTTTCACCGCAGTCGAGCGGCGTACCTTACCTTGCTTACCTGAGCGTAGGTGCGTCGTTACAGAAAAGTAAATCTAGACTGGGTTTAGTTAGCCCCTACACTAGGTTAGCTTGCCACCTGATAACCTATTAACTAATAGGGCTCGTACCTTACTCGCACATAATTTTCGAAAATATGCCTTAAACGTTGTACCGTTTCCCAAACCTGGCTCTGATATCAAAGCTGACGCGACACGCCAAGAAAACCTCGTCTCGAGACGGACCCGGTCAGTCGTTGAGCCAGGATCTTGTTGGGCAACGCTCGGCGAAGCGAGCGTACACACGATACGACATAGGCAGGAATAAACAGCAATAAATTTACAAGGAGAGGAGGTTTTTAATACAACATTACTCCATAAATTTAAAGTTAGGTCTTACAATGATTCAGAGTACGCAAAAGTTTTGAAACAAAAACAGCGGAAGACTTGAAAGATTACAAACTCCGACACTCGGACTTAAACAAAAGCACGCGCCGTGCCCACGGGCGTCATGCTACTAGCCACTTCAACAATTCACTGCGGCGACTCGCACAACTCCCACTGGAGGTTCCCGACCTCGGAGAGAGGCTCCTCCCAAAGGAAGCTACCTGCTTGGTCCTGCATGACGGCGCCTGAAAACCACAAATTGCTAACGCGTGAGCTTCTAAGAAGCTCAGCAAGACTTACCCGTCAACGTGGCTGACTACAGCCGACTCCTAAACATGCTGGCTGACTCGGGTGGGTTTACTTGTAAAAAGGACTCGCAAGCCTATACTACTCTTGTCAAATTTTAGCACCAGGTTAAGTGATTAGAAAAATAAATTTAGTTTGTACTGAGCTAAGCAAACATAACAGAAGTAATAATAGCAATAGTAATAATCATGATTTCTCCTCATTGTGTCTCAACCTATTTACTAAAATGTGACAGAGAGTTTAAGTAAGCTCATAGCTGAGAGCGACAGCGATTCGAACCGATTTTTATACCTCTGCAGGGTTATCCTAATCGTACGACACGTGCGTGTCCCAGACTCGCAAGTGGCAACCGTTCACACCAGCTCCTGCAATGTCAATTCCCTCCTACGCCTGCCTTAGCAGCGCCGCGTCCCACCAGACAACACGTCCCAGACGGTTTCTGTGGAGTTACCACGCTGCCCACCCCAGATCTCCTCCTAGTCAGACACCGTAGGGCAGGTTCGACGTTGCAATCACTAGGCTACGTAGGTCTACCGGGGCCCATAACACCCAACATACGATTAGTACGTTCAATACTTGCCCAGCTGTGCCACACGGATCAGACCAGACTACGGTCACCCTGGTCCCGGACCAGTCGCCGACCTACTGGTACCCAGTCTGACCCTCAATCTTTTATCTTTGTTACTCATTGACAATCGTGTGGCACATCTCATGAAATAGTTTCATTCAACATCCTACTACTCGTGAGCAGAGTCCACTCTGCTCGACTTCTACCGGCAATTTTCTGCTAAGCATAGCATACTAAGGGTATCTATACAAGCTATCGTCAGGGTTTCCTATGGGAAACAAATGCAACTATGGTTTCAATCAACTCCTAGCACTTAATGCACAAACAAGACACACTGAGTTGTAAAAGCAAAATTTTAAACAGCGCTTGTGCACCGGGGCTTGCCTGGTCCTTCTGCGCTGACGATGACTTCTTCGGCGGGGGTCGAGGAACTCGGATCGGCAGCTACCTCGTGAGCGTTAGAATCTACATGATGCAGTAGGATTATGATAAGTTCAATGAAAAAGAAACTTATTGTTATTATCAATAGTAATCTAGGGTTTAGATTAGCGACGCCTAGAATTAGGGTTAACCCTAATTACTCGACGCCGTCGATTAAATTAAATTCTTAATCTGTGAATGATGTTTAAAGAAATCTATTCAACTCTCATGAGGTGACATTTATTTGGCATGTTCAACAAGTTCAACTTTAGTTAAGTTAATTCGACACTTTTCATCGGTTAAACATTATTTCATTCCTTCGGCTATTGAACTAGGGTTAAAATGAAAATTTTAATTCTTCCTCAAGATTATTTTTAGTTGGTAGCACTCTCTGGAATAAGCATTTTGGGCTTTGGGTAGGGCCTAGATGAATTTTCTATATTTTATAAAAATTCATCAAAGTTCCTGTTTTTAAATCTTATAAAATCAGAAAGCACTAGTAAACCTTAGAATAAAATTATGAAATTTTATGCGGGCCTTCCGGAACACCAGATATAAAACTTTGCTTTTGGGTCTAACCTTATAAATGACTTTTACAATGTGCTTTAGAAAATGGTATTTTAACTAGGCAGATTGAAGTATTTTAAAAGGGTTAGATGCCATTTCTTGGTCCTAAATTCTTCACAAAATTTCAGAGGATGTGTGTGGCCATGGTGTATTTGTGGATCAAAGATCAGCCCTAGCATTGCTCTAGAATGCAAACTAAAATTCAAAAATTGAATAGAGTGTTCTAATTAATTCTGCAAATTTTTGTACAATTTGTAAAAAATACTTTAACAGAAAATTAGTCCAGTGTTCAAGGATTCAAATAAAATTAAGTTTGGTATTTTTAGATTTTTCCATGGTTTGTTACATGCCTAACAATCTCTGGCTAATTAAAAGAAATTAGGAAATTCAATAGAACAGTAGACTGAAAACAGAGGACACGGCAGCGGCGGTTGCTCCGGTGAGCTCCTCGCCGGAGAAGAGGGCTAGGGCAAGAACCAAGGTGTCGTGGAGCTTCACCTCGACTCACTGCACTGATTTGTGGAGGATGGAGGCCACGGTGAAGAGTGAAACAGGGTCGGCGACGTGGAGGTTGAGGTGGCGATAATGGCGGCCGACGGGGTGGCACACGGCGTTCTTCTTCGACGACGGTCACCTGTGGCCGGATTCATGTCAAAGGTTGCGCAAGGACGAGAGCTAACAGCCGGCAAGAGGAATTGGAGAATCGTTGTACCGTCACGAGGAATTTCACGAGATCGTGGCCGCCGGCGTTGCTCTTCGGCCGAGGGGAAGGCGGCGGCGTTCCGGCGAAACCAGTGCACCGCCGGCGGGCTTGGTGGTCGGAGAGCTTCAGGGGATGGAGGGGAGTCTCTTGGGCATGGTGGCGAGGTTTGGTGACGGCCGGCGTGAGCTATCGACGTGGAGGTGGAGAGCGGCGGCAATGGTGCGGCGCTCTGAGCAGAGAGGAGGGGAGGTCTCGCGCGAGGTGAAGAAAAAAGGAAGAGTGGGGGGGGGGGGTGCACCGTTTGAAAGGAGAGCTGGGGAGGGAAGTAGGGGAGGCAGCAGGGCATGGCCCGGGCGGCGCGTCGGGCGGCAGGGTAGTGAGGAGGGGCGGCGCCCGAGGGAGAAAGGAAGAGAGAGGAAGAGCGAGGGGAGGAGTAGAGAGAGAGGGAGCGAGGGGGGGCGCCTCTTAATTGCGACGTGCACCGCGCTGCCGGGGAGAGGCCGTGTCGGCCGGGCGCGGCGCCTTGCCGCTCGCCGTTTTGTCGGGCGGGCGGCGGGGCACTGTAGCCCGCCCGGCAAAATTGTTTTATTATTATTTTTTTTGTTTTCTACAGTTATGCAAATCAATGGAATGGCACACTTCCCGAGCTCAAAAATTTTTGAGAATTGTTGTACAAGCTCAGGAATTTATTTGGAACACTTTTCATTTAAGGTTTAAGTTATGATTTGGTCTCTAAAAATTCTTGAAGTTCCAAGATGATTTCTACTTGGGTGAATTTTTAAGAGGTCTAAATCCTTTCCAAAAATCTTGAATAATTTTCCAAAATTCTCTTTTGAAGTGTACTTAATTGTTATGTAAAAATATGGCTAGGGTTCTGTGGAAATTTTGATGGTCAAGAGTTAGGGTTTCGATTTCTTCCTGTTAACGAGATTTCGACACTGCTAATTGAGATTTTTCCTGAACTTTGCTATAGTGTTCTGTTGTTTGTCAAACTTTTCTTAGTTCCCTTTAAAGCATTTTAAACAATATTCCTTTTTATTTCTAAGATTGAATCTGCTTTAAAGTGAGTGAAATTATGGATTAGGATTTACAGTTGTCGATTTCGCCCTGGTGACACCTGGGGTGTCACACGGAAAAACAAGGAATTTGATGGCGAAAGCTATGGACAAGTTGAAAACTAATGATGGGTGATCAAATCAAAACAACAGATGCGATGGAACAAACTAAGTTCAGGGCGGGATCAGGGTGGGGGAAAAACTGACGGCGAGGGTTTCACATAAGGCGGTGGAAGCAAAACTAACTGTAACAAGACACGATCTAAACTAGCAACAAAACGTAACTACGGACACAAACTCAACACTACGTACTCTAAAATTGAAATATGCAATGGCTAAATACGGTTTTGGACAGGATGTAACCTAAAACTACAATTCTGTTTTTGGCTTTTTTTTATGAACTATAGGATGAAACGAAAACAAAAACTAGGGCAAACGAAGATGAACATGAGGAACACCTGAAGCTCTGATACCAGTTGATGGGAACGAGGTCCCGATCTTCCTACAGGTTTTGATAATCAACAATTTGGACGGAGTCGCGACACAAATCGATCCGGCTTCCGAACGGCACGTTCCGAACCCTACAATCGCGTCACCACGTCTCCTCTGGTTATTACCCGCGTGAACACGGATGACCTCGCCGAGAAGGCTAGTCTTTGCCTGCGAATCGAAGAACACAAGCAAGAACAAACTAGAAAGAAACCAAATTGCAGATGAAGATTAAACCCACAAAGTTAGGGTCTCACAAACCGATGAAACGGCGACACTGTTTTTAACAGGAATAATCTAAGTAAAATCTGACCCTAATGGAGGGGGTGGTGGCTGTATATAAAGGACTTGGGGACGTGTAAGTCCCCCTGGACACAACCCTAAAGGACTCTAACATGATACAAGGCCAACAGGTCCAAAATCAGTGTCACAGCACCCTGGCAGATCCTGAATGGCCCACTGTTTTGACGATTCCCCTCGACTTCAAAGGAATTTGGACATGGGACTGGTCCGGTTGGAAAGATGGTCTCGTCCTCTTTCCATGAAGTGGTAAATGAGACCTGGGCGTCCATTTTAGTACAGATTGCTTCTGAACTCCGAATTCGATTCGAAGTCGACGTGGTCTAGGACTTGGACTTGGTTTGGACGTCCTTGGACGACTCCTATCTGGTCTCCCAACGTTCCTCTGTCCTCTCCATGATTTCTAATCATAATAACATCATTAGGTAGTAATCTATCATCGAGAATGCGTAATGGAGTGCTAAGGATCGAGCTTACCTCTAGATTAAGTTGTCGGACGCGAGCTGTAATTGGACCTTCATGTGTAACAGTAGGAGAAGGATTGTGTGGATCCATGGATTGTGTGTATCATTTGGTCTAGCACATCATCCTCTCACATAAAGGTGGAACCCGAACCATCCAAAGCCTCCACAAGTCAAGGGTGTGCTCGTTGCTTTAAAGTTGTTGATATTGATGCTTGTGCTACTAATGAGAAAATTGTGATGGACTTGAAAAGTCAAGTAAAATTGCTTGAAACACAAGTGCAAGACAAGAAGAAAACCCTTGATGAAGAGAAGGCGGAGTATGCAAGAGGTGCATACAAGAACATAAGATGCTCTAATGTGAAGGATGACATTGGCTATGTGCATGGTGCCAAGCACAATGCTAGGGAGATCAAGAATGGGAAGGAGTTCCTCAAGTTCACCAAGGAGGACTCTTACCAAAAGAAGCAAGAAAAGAGTAAGAAAACTAATGATCATGTTTTTGCTCATAATTCTCATGCTAACCCTTCTCATATGCCTACTATGTCTTATCATGTGTTTGATGCATCTTATATTCTCATGAGAAATGTGCATGGAAGAGTTGTTGTCAAATATGTTGGGCCACGCAACAAGAAAGCAAAAACTTGTGTGTGGGTGCCCAAAACTCTTGTGACTAATGTGAGAGGACCCAAATAAATTTGGATACCAAAAACAAGGCATAATTTGTTTTGTAGGTGTACTCCTCCGGTGGAAAAAGTTCGGTGCTTGATAGTGAATGCACAAATTATATGACTGGAGAGAAGAAGATGTTCACCTCATATGAAGAAAATGAGAATGCTTGTGACACCATCACTTTTGGTGATAATAGTCAAGGAAGCGTATAGGTGTTGGTAAAATTACTATCACAATCGAGCATTCAATCTCTAAGGTATTACTTGTTGAATCCTTGGACTATAATTTATTGTCCGTTTGACAACTTTGTGAAATGGGTTACAATTGTTTGTTTACAAATGAGGGTGTGACCGTCTTTAGGACAAGTGACAACTCGATTACCTTTAGGGGTGTGTTAAAAGGAAAGCTTTATCTAGTGTATTTTTCATCGGATAAAGTGAAACTTGACACATGTTTGATTGCAAAATCCAACATGGAGTGGCTTTGGTATAGGAGGCTAGCCACATGCCGGTACGAGGAGTCTACACAAGCTCCTAAAGGGTGGCCACATCCTAGGACTAATAAAGGTGTTTGAGAAAGATAGCCTTTGCGGAGCATGTCAAGCGGGAAAGCAAGTTGGAACACACCATTCTGCAAAGAATGTGATGACTACGAAAAGGCCATTGCAGCTACTACACATAGACCTTTTTGGTCCTATTGCTTACATACGCATTGGCGGTAACAAATATGGTCTCGTAATTGTTGATGATTATTCTCATTTCACTTTGATATTCTTTTTGGATGATAAAAGTGAAACACAAGGAGAACTTAAGAAATTCTTGAGAGAGCTCAAAATGAGTTCGACTTGAGAGTCCATAAAATAAGAAGTGATAATGGAAGTGAGTTCAAGAACACTCAAGTGGAGAAATATCTTGAAGAAGAAGGCATCAAGCATGAATTTTCGGCACCCTACACCTCATAACAAAATGGGGTTGCCGAAAGAAAGAACCGCACACTCATAGAGATGGCAAGAACCATGCTTGATGAGTACAAGACCTCCGATCATTTTTGGGCCGAAGCCGTCAACACCGCATGCCATGCCACCAACCGGCTCTATCTCCACCGACTCTTGAAGAAAACACCATATGAGCTCCTCATCGGTAGCAAACCCAATATATCTTATTTCTGTGTCTTTAGGAGAAAATGTTATATCTTTAACAAGAAACTCAAATCCTCAAAGTTTGCTCTCAAAGTGGTTGAGGGTTTCTTGCTTGGTTATGATTCAAATAGTCGCGCCTATCGTGTGTTCAACAAAACCACCGGTTATGATGAAGTCACGTGTGATGCAAAATTTGATGAAACTAATGGCTCTTAAGTGGAGCAACTCGATCTTTATGAATTAGATGATGAACAAGCTCCATGTGAAGCATTCAGGAAGATGGCCAAAGGTGATGTACGACCACGTGATATACAAGATGAGCCATCCTCTAATCAAGCATATCCTCCAACACATGATGTTCAACAACAAGAAGATGATCAACAACAAGAAGACGATCATGAACAAGATGATGGCAATGATCAAGGGAGAGATGATGCAACACCTAAAATATCACATCCAAGAGTTCACCAAAGTGTACAACATGACCACCCCATGGATAACATCCTAGGGAACATTAAAAAGGGGGTAACAACTAGATCACGAGTCGCTAAATTTTGTGAACATTACTCGTTTGTTTCCTCTTTGAAATCTTTTAAGATAGAAGATGATCTTCGTGATCCGGATTGGGTGATGGCCATGCAAGAAGAATTAAACAACTTCAAGAGAAATGAAGTGTGGTCCTTGGTGGAGAGACCAACTCAAAATATTGTAGGCACCAAATGGGTGTTCCGCAACAAACAAGATGAACATGGTGTGGTGACAAGAAACAAAGCAAGGCTTGCTGCAAAACAAGGC
The DNA here is from genome assembly GCA_001182835.1 of Oropetium thomaeum. Classification (NCBI taxonomy): domain Eukaryota; kingdom Viridiplantae; phylum Streptophyta; class Magnoliopsida; order Poales; family Poaceae; genus Oropetium; species Oropetium thomaeum. Next base: position 1,281,435 of record LFJQ01000034.1, read on the forward strand.
AAGCTCCTAGAGCATAGTATGAATGCATTAGGGATTTCCTTGTTGATAATGGTTTCAAAATCGGAAAAGCCGATTCAACCCTCTTCACTAGAAAAATTGACAATGATTTATTTGTGTGTCAAATTTATGTCAATGACATAATATTTGGTTCTACTAACCAAACTTTTAGTGATGAGTTTAGTAATATTATGAAGAACAAGTTTGAGATGAAAACCCAAATGCTACAACACTAAAATACCTGTCTGTATGGCTCCTCGTCTCCTCCCCCCTGATGCCCCACCTCCCCCACCCATCCACAAGCCGGCGTCCACCCTAGATCCGGCGGCCACCACCTTCTCCTCTCCCTTGGAGGCGTCAGGCTCCACCTCCTCCTTGTCTCCATAGGCTGCTCCGTTCTTCCCTCGCGGCCGCTCAAAGTTCGAGCGGTGGAACGACAGCAGTTCACCGGTCTCCTCAACTTCCGACGTTCCTTCTCTCTCCTTCCGCGAGGTACTCCTCTCCTCCACGGGGCAGAGGGCCTCCTCGACTTCCTCGGTGACTCCAGGAGCTGCGGCTAGTCAGATGATCCAGAAGGCAGCTGCTAACAACCGGCGGCGGCGAACGTCGAGGTGGCCAACAGGACCACCGAGGCAGCTGCTAACAGGCGCGAGATAAGGCTTCTGCGGCGCGTTTCCCTTGGTCGACAGCGAGTGGGTGGCCTCACCCCTCGACGGCAGCAGAATGCTCGGGCGAAACAAGTCGGAAGCGTCGCTCCCTCGCGACCTGACACGGGTAGTCAGGAGTTGGCGCATTCTAACGCTGATGGCTGGCAGGAGGTTGTCTCGCGCAATGAACGCATGTGACGGCAGCGCGCGGCCTGTCCTCCTCGCCGTCAAGTTCCGACTGACCTAATTGGGAAGTGTTTCAACTGTTTCTCACTGGCGCACACGGCGGCTTTCTGCCGTCAACGCACCTTCTGTTTCTACTGCCGTTCCCTAGGGCACCGTTCCTACGTGTGTCCTGGGTTGAGCAGCGTCGTTGGTGGGGGCAGAGATAGCTCGTGCCCACCAACACGGGTCAGGGGAGACGACAACACCAGCGAGGTTTATCAGTGCCCTCCTAAACCTCGAGTGTCCGTTTGGCGACGACCATGGCCGATGGAGGAGCTTCTGGCTCCAGTCCCACGGCTGAGCCAGGACTATCTTCTGGTCGTTCGCGTCGCCGACGGCGTCCCCGCAACCGTCGGAGAGCATCTTCCGGCCAGACAGGTTCTGATCCGGCGGCTACCCCTCGCCAGGATACTCTGATGGCAACAGCAGGCGCACTAGAATCCTCGTCCGGCCCCGCCTGAATCATTGACTGGTCTGACCGCATCACTTGGGCAGAGGAGGATTTGTCTCGGGCGGTGGTCATCACAGTCATCAGCGACGAGCCGTCAGTCACGCCGGAATCCATTGCTGGAATGTTGGCAAACAGGTTGGAGGTTGCCGCAAATTCTCTTGTTCTTTGTCCGGCAACATCATCGAGCTACTTGCTTTTCCTTCCCACTGTTACAATGGTGGAGCATCTGGTGGGGTTTTCAACCTGTACGATCTCCTTTGTTCAGTGTTCTGTGTAAGAAGTGGAGCAGGCTCATTGGTGCAACCGGTCGTGTGTTGCCGCACCTGGTTGATTTCGAACTGCACGGCATCCCTGCTCACGCATGGGAGACCTCGACAGTTGTGCAGCTACTCTCTCCACATGCATGGGTGCAAAGTATTCACCCGGATGTGTTGGACTATAGGACTTATCAGTCTTTAAGTGCTCAACGTGGTGCATGGATCTTTCAGGCATTCCACTGTCAAAGGATCTCTGGATCGTCGAACCACCAAGTAATTTTGTTGAATCACCGCTAGTGAAGAGAATCCTGTCATATCCAGTGCAACTTAGCTACTCAGATGCTCGGTGGCCAAATGGTGCTGTTCCACCCCCGCCGCCGCCGCCACCCTGACCACCAACGGAAGACAGTGATGAAGATGAAGCCTCTGCACGACGGTGTCGCCGACTCCGGTCCCTCTCACCACCTCCCAACTCTGGTCCGGCGAGTGGTGGTACTAAGGGGCGCAACGGTTCGGCACAACAGTCGATGCGGGAACGCTTGGGCTCCAGGAGACACGATGCCATGTCATGCGATGCATTAGCTGGTTCTGGGGTAAAGTGCAACATTCATGTTGAGCGGGAGAAATCAGGAGACAAACAACATCTGTTGTAGATGTGGTTCACCGGGACTCACAACAGGCTTTTACTCACATGGAAGAGATGGCTGTGATGGCTTTTGAACCGTCGGTACCACTACCCGAGAGTGCCCCTTCACTGACCTCCCTTACAATGGAACGGTTTGGGCCGACGCCTGTGAAACGGCCTAGTGATGCAGACCAGCCAACATTAGAAGTGGGCCCGGTGGTCATGACAGATGGAACAATAACTGATGGGACATCTCCATGCACGTTGTCCCCTACGCCATCCCTAAAGCTCCCATCGCTCTCTCCTCCTTCAACTTCACTTATGCCGGCCTTTGATCAGTTGTTGTCCCCTGTTATCTTACCTGCAACAGAAAAAACTGCCAATGCCAGCACTCCCTGCAAAGTATATGTTCGGCAGCAATTTTGTCGGCACAGAAGCAACTCCTCTGAAAATGTTCTTAGTCAATCGATGAACCTGGGTTGTAGCTTCTGCTCCACCTCAGATTTGGCTCTACCTAAGTCGCAACTGGATAATAGTGATATGGCTCTGCCAGTTACTACTGTTGTGGGCATGGAAGGACCCAGCGGGACTCCGCCTGCAACCGCGGTGACTGATATTCACTTTTCTTCAGTATCTCAACCAGTGGCTGTGACCTCAATGCTGGAGGAGACGGCCTGCTGTCTAGACGTGGCTGTGGGCGTGGAAGGATCTAGTAGGACTCCGCCTGCAGCCAGGGCGCCTGATAACTTGACGCTGGCCGCAGGTATAGTAGCTCCTACGGAGTCTCCATCAGTGGCTATGGCGTCGTCCGGGACAGGGGTGACCCTGCACTCTCTACAGGTGGCTACGGACCTGGAAGCACCTTCGGGGACTCCGCCTGCAGCCAGTAGTACTGTAGTTCCTTTTGGTACTTCAATGGTGGCCTCAGCTTCAGATACGAAAGTGCAAGCTGCAGCACAACTTCAAGCATCACAGCCTGCAGCCACGCGCTCGTCGACAGATGGTGACCAAGTAGCTATGGTTAGAAAAATTTTCATCAGCAAGCTTGCTCGGCATACAGCTTCACTCTTGCCGGCACCGGTCATTCACAAACGCAGTTGCAAATCACTAGCACCTGGGGATACCCCAAGACGAAGCCGTCGCCTGGCAGGAGCTAAAGTGGAATTTCGGCCTGAAGATTTGGTCACAAGAAGATCCAAGAAAAAATTTCTGCGGGCTCTGGACATTATTGGTGAACAAGATGGCATTGATCAACAAGCACAGGAGGAGTACGATCGATTGTTCGGACAGCCTCTATCCGTTGAACATATCCGAGCACTAGCGGCACTATTCAAATGGAATATCCCGAAGTGCTTGAACATTTGTAATGGGGATGCGGCACTGGCCGATGCTGCCCTGTAAAACATCCTAAAAATACTCATCTGGAATGTTCGAGATCTCAATTCCTCAGCTCGACAGGATTCCTTACGTACCTTGCTAGAATCAACACGGGCTGATGTTGTTTGCATTCAAGAAACCAAGATGGCAGTTATATCTCAACGGGTACTGTTGTCTACACTTGGGTCAGATTTTACAGACTTTACTGAACTGCCAGTGAATGGAGCTAGTGGTGGTATTTTGGTCGCATGGCATCGCAATATCAGTACTACGGGTGGATAACTATAGTCTCTCCATAGAATTCTGCCTTGATAATGCACCAGTGTGGTTGCTCACTTGTGTGTATGGACCGTAAGGAAATGAGGAGAAGATTCTTTTTTCTCCAAGAGCTGAGAAACATTCGAAGCTCTTACTCTGGTCCATGGATCATAGCCGGTGATTTCAATTTAATCTATAAAGATGATGATAAGAATAATTCTAATTATAACAAGGCGATGATGGGAAGATTTAGACACCTGATCAATGATCTTGATTTAAAGGAGATCCCGCTGCATGGTAGAAAATTTACTTGGTCGAATCATCAAGATACTCCGACTTTGGTCAAATTGGATAGAGTTCTTTGCTCAATAGATTGGGAGGAACAGTTTCCAAATTGTCTTTTATAGAGTATGGCATCAGAGGACTCCGATCACTGTCCACTTATGCTTGGTCTGCAGGACAACAAAATGGGACGACTGCGGTTTCACTTTGAATCTTTCTGGCCCTAGTTAGACGGGTTCCAGGAGGCTGTAACAGCTGCCTGGTCGTCGGTTCCAGCTGGACCGTGCCCCTTCTCCGTGCTAGATCAAAAGTTCAAAGCAGTGGCAAAAGGGCTACAGAGTTGGAGTGAAAAAACTGTGTGTCATGTTGACTTGCAACTTTCACTCGCTAGGGAAATCTTACACAAGCTGGAAATTGCCCATGATGAAAGGATCCTCTCTCATGAAGAAACTTGGTTGAAGAACAATTTAAAGAAGCACGGCCTTGCTCTTGCCTCCCTCCAACGGACCATAGCTCATTTGCGTTCAAGAATCGGCTGGATACGGGATGGAGACGCTAATACAAAATTCTTTCATATTAGTTCCCGATATCGCAAGCAAAAAGAATTTCATTGGGAGGCTAGTATCGGGAGAGGATGTGTACACCAACCAGGATGATAAAGCAAGATTGATTGATGATTTCTATCAGCATTTGTTGGGGATAAATCTGGACCGAGTCCGCTCAATCAACCTTCATGACTTGGGAATACAGGTGCATGATCTGGATGCTCTCAACGCTCCTTTCACTGAAGAGGAAGTATGGGCCACGATCAAGCATTTGCCACCTGATAAGGCTCCGGGTCCGGATGGTTTCACTGGTCGTTTTTACAAGGTATGTTGACCTCAAATCAAACAAGATATCATGGATGCTGTGTTTGCTGTTTGGAGTAGAAAGTTCATGGGTTTTGGCCCTCTTAATACAGCATATATTACTCTCCTCCCTAAAAAAGAGGACGCAGTTCAGCCCAAAGACTTCCGGCCTATCAGTCTTGTTCACAGTTTTGCCAAGCTCATCACTAAAATGTTGGCAAATCAACTTGCTACACGACTGCAGCAGATAGTGACCCCAAACCAAAGTGCTTTCATCAAAGGTCGTTTCATACAAGACAATTTCATGTTGGTGCAACAAACAGCAAGGCTCCTTCATGAACAGAAACAGCCCCCAATTCTTCTCAAGCTTGATATTTCTAAAGCTTTTGACTCTGTTGCTTGGCCTTTCTTGTTGGAGGTGCTACAAAAATTGGGTTTTGGGTAGGTTTGGAGAGATATTATCTGTGGGTTATTGGTCTCCTCATCCACTCAGGTGCTTTTGAATGGGATTCCCGGTGAGCGCATCACTCACCGGCGTGGGTTGCGGCAGGGTGCCCCTCTATCGCCCATGCTTTTTATTCTAGTAATGGATGTCTTGGGGTATATGATTTCTATGGCAGACAATGAAGGTCTGTTGCAATCTCTTTCGAGACGAGCTCTACAGCATCGCATATCTTTATACGCTGATGACGTAGTCCTCTTCCTTCGGCCGGAAGCAGAGGATATTGCGGTCACAATGGACATTCTTGAAATATTTGGAGACGCGTCTGGCCTCAAAACAAACTTGCAAAAAAGTAGCGTCTTCCCAATCCAGTGTGGCAATTTGGAACTCGATAAAATTCAGCAGCTGCTGCCATGTGAACTAGCTGAGTTCCCTTGCCGGTATCTAGGTCTGCCCCTCTCACTCAAGAAACTAACCAAAACTCAAATCCAACCGATTATTGATCACATAGCTGATCAGTTACCGAGTTGGAAGGCAGACTTAATGACACGAGCAGGTCGCAAGGTCATGGTTCAATTTGTGCTTACTGCTATGTTAGTCTATTTGGCCATGGCATATGATTTACCGGTCTGGGCTCACAAAGCTATAGACAAGCTGAGGCGTGGTTTCATGTGGAAGGGTCGAAAGGAGGCGAAAGGAGGACACTTTTTAGTAGCTTGGGATGTGGTGTGTCGTCCTCATGAGCTTGGTGGTCTTGGAATCTCCAACTTAAAACTCATGGGTTGGGCATTGCGCATGAGATGGTTGTGGCTACAAAAAACTGAACCATCCCGCCCCTGGGCATCCTTGCCTATCCAAGTCCCGGCTGAAGTCCAAGCTTTCTTTTTAATGGCTGTCATACCAGAGCTGGGGAATGGAGCACGCATACTTTTCTAGGAAGATCGATGGATCCATGGCAAAAGTATTGCAGAATTGGCCCCGCGCTTGTATGCTGCAATCCCCAAGCAACGAGCAAGATATCGCACGGTGCAACAGGCTCTCCAAAACCAAAATTGGGTATCTAACATTAAGGGAGCTTTAACAATGGGGGTTGTCATGGATTATCTTCAGCTATGGGATCTTGTGCAAGGTGCTGTTTTGCAAGAACAGGATGATGGTTTTGTCTGGAAGCTTGCAGCTGGTGGAAAGTACTCAGCTAAATCTGCTTATGAGGAATTCTTCGCTGGTTCCATTCAGTTTGCACCATGGGAGAAAATTTGGAGAACATGGGCGCCAGCCAAGTGTCAATTTTTCCTGTGGTTAGTTGCGCACAACCGATGTTGGATAGCTGATCGACTCATGAAACGCGGCCTGCCTCATCCTGAAAAGTGTCCACTGTGCGATCAGGAAGAAAAATCCATCAATCACCTGCTGCTGTCTTGTGTTTTTGCAAGACAAATCTGGTATGTTATGTTCAACCAGGTCGGCCTCCAAGCACTAGCTCCACAACCATTCTTTCTTTGGCTGGTGGGAAACGGTACATGAGGCAACAAATGGGCTAATAAGACAGGGTATCAGTTCCTTAATTGTGATTGGAGCTTGGATTTTGTGGAACCAACGAAACCGTTGTGTTTTTGATGGAGTTGCTCCGAGCATGGCCGGTGCCTTGGTTTTGGCCGCTGAGGAACGTCGGCTATGGATTTTGGCTGGTGCAAAGGGCCTTTCTTTCCTGGTAGCCTCTCTAGTAGGAGACTAGAGTTTGTTCGAGGTCGTTTTAGTTTTATTTAAAAAGGTGCGAATGTAATCCAAGAAAAAGATGTGTGTGGTGTGTGTTGTAATCGGGTTCTTACCCCGTTTTTCTTCTTAATATAATGAAACGCAGCTCTCCTGCGTTTTCGAGAAAAAAAAAAGAAAAAAAAGTTTGAGATGGCCATGATGGGTGAGTTGACATTCTTCCTCGGCTTTCAAGTCAAGCAACTCAGGGAAGGAACGTTCATATGTCAAACCAAGTACACCTAAGACATACTGAAGAAGTTTGACATGGCGCAAGCCAAGCCCATCAAGACTCTCATGGGGACAAATGGGCATCTTGATCTTGCCTTTTGGGAAAAAGAGGTGGACCAAAAGGTATATCGCTCCATGATTAGATCCTTACTTTACCTTTGACCATCTAGGCCCGATATCATGCTTAGTGTGTGTATGTGTGCAAGATTTTAAGCCGTCCCAAAAGATTGCCATTTGAGGGCGGTTAAGAGAATCATGAGGTATCTAGTCCACACACCCAACCTAGGACTTTGATATCCCAAAGGATCCAAGTTCAATCTCATCGGTTATTCCGATGCGGATTATGCCGGATGCAAAGTGGATAGGAAATGCACCTCCGGGACTTGTCAATTTTTGGGAAAATCCCTAGTGTCATGGTCTTCAAAGAAACAAAATTCCGTTGCCCTATCCACCGCCGAAGCCGAGTATATTGCGGCAGGAAGTTTGTTGTGCCCAATTACATTAGATGAGGCAAACCCTCAAGGACTTTGGGTACACTATGAACAAAGTCCCTCTCCTATTTGCCAATGAGAGTGCCATCAAAATAGCCAACAACCCCGTTGTTCACAAGAGAACCAAACACATAAACATCCGGCACCATTTTTTGAGAGATCATACACTAAAATGAGATATTCTTATCTGTCATGTGAGAACCGATGAACAATTGGCCGATATATTCACCAAGCCATTACATGAGAAGTGCTTTTGTGAGCTTAGGAATGAGCTAAATATCATAGATTCTTGGAATGTGGCTTGAGATGTTGGACATCTGTAATGTTGATCTTTATTTGTTTATAAATTAAAACGATTGTGAAAATATTGTGTGATTTTCAAAACTATTTGTTCGTTCTTCGCCTTTTATGGCCTACACTCAAATCTTGGTGATTATTGTTATTTCTTGTTGATTGTTGGCTAATCACCATCATTTGAGTGCTCCTACATGTCCATGATCCTCCTTATTCAAAAATCTTGTTCAAAATCTGGAGCGTCGGCGGAACATGTGTTGTCCAACCTGAAACTCCTGCCCGGATGTCCGGCAAAGTGCCGGAGTTCTGATATCCGGATATCCGGGCATCGCGTGGTATTTAAGGATCCACCGGCGTTGAGAGCGCCCAACGGCTCTCACTTTTTTCTTTCCTCTCGCCCCCCCCCCCCCCCCCGGACACTAACCCTCCAAAATCGCCACCTCCAACTTCCGCACGGATTTTTGGCGAATCAAGTGGGGAATAATCTCCAAATCAATCCCCAATACCTCTCCAACGTGCTCCCCGACTTCTTCAATCGGATTTGAGCACTTTTGAAGGTATTCATCAAAAATCCTCTTTTGCCCGATCTCTAGCTGTGAACTATTTTAGATGGTTTCAAGTATTACATTCTTGCTACCACATGGTTTTAAGTCAATGCTAGTGGTATATTGGCAACTCCATGGCTAGAATCGAAGTTAGGGTTCAAATCTCATTCAAACTTGTTTTGGCCCGATCTCTCAAACTAAGAGGTTTCTATGCATAATATTTTAGTTTTGTGCTCCTCTTAGGTCCTAGAATCAACGCCCAAAACCTGACTTCAATCCTCAAATTTCTGTTTTTGGGCGAGATCAACTCGAAACCTACAGAATCCTTCGAGATCCGGCCTTTTGCCAGAACTCTGGCAATTCTGTTGCTTTTACAATCTGTTTTCTCTTCTAGCTATCAAAGGAGGGAGAAACGTGAAGAAAATCGAGTCCAATTTTTGTTTTTCTCTTCTAGGCATGTCGTACTATCAAGGGGGGTGCAAAACCAAGTGGATGGACGAATCGAATGCTCAAAATAATCAAAATCCAACTTTCGGAACTGAAACTCTAGGCCGAACCTCCGACACTTGGCCGGAACTCCAGCGCATCGGACATCTGGCAAGTTGCCGGACCTCCGGACCATTCGAACTGTGCCGACTGCATGAAACCCCTTGCCGGATGTCCGGTAGACTGTCGGCTCCGGCGCTTCGGAGATCCGGTCAATTGTGGGAACTGCGGGTATTCTGTAACCAAACCCTAATGGCTAGTTGCTGTGGGTCTTGGGTATAAATACCCCTTTGTCTCCAACACTTACTCTCTCTTGCCCACACACGAAAAACACTCTCTTGAGCTCTCTCCTCTCCCACAACATACTAAGGCTTCCAAGCAAAGATTTGAGCTAGGGTTTGCTAGTGAGAGAGATTGAAAAGTTGAGAGCACTCCATTTCCACTATTGAGCATTTGAGGAGTTTTTGAAGCTTGGTCTTCGATCTATTACTCTTGGGGATTTATCTCCTAGACGACTAAAGGTCGTCCGGGAGCTCCCAAACTTGTGTGGTGACGCCCGAGAAGTTTGTATTGCCCCTCCTCGCAAGAGGAACGTGCTAGTGAAGAACCAAGTTTGACCTTCGTGGTTGCTTGGAGAAAAAGGGTTGAAAGAGACCCGGTCCTTTGTGGACCTCTCAACGGAGACGTATGCCTCTTTGTGGAGCCGAACTTCGGGAAACAAATCTTGTGTCTCCGTGTGCTTTTCTCTCTTTTAGCTGACTTGTGCTTATTCTTCATTTGCTCTAGTTATTTGCTTCGATCTACGCATATACTTGCTTATAACCTGTTTAACCTATCCTTTCCTGTTCGTATATATCTAAGCTTGTTTTTTATTCAAATAGTTTTTCAAATACCTGCTCAGTTTTCTAATTCCGCATTTACCAGGTTTTGCTGGAGCTCCGGTGCTTTACCGGAACTCCGATGCGCCGATATCCGGGGGACTAATTCACGTTGCTGAGTGCTGTTTCGCAGGAAAATTAATTATTGCCTATTCAACCCCCCTCCCCCCCCCCCCCCCCCCCCGGCAACTTTCACTTCTCGTCAACATCTAATGAGCCAACGAGATTAGCAATGCAAAACCTACCGCAAACTTATCTGCCAGCACAGCAGCCCAATAGTCATTATAATGATTCAGCCCAACTAACCTAACCCACCCCACTCAACCACACACCCCAACTCCCAATCCTCGAGCCGCCACCAGCCAAGTTGCCACCGACCAGGCGCCCAGTGCATCAAGCCGATCCCGACCGCACCACCACCCGTCACTCGCCCGTGTCCTCTGACGCCGCCGCATCGGCATCGTTGTCCGCCATGTTGCGTCGGCCCTGTCGCACTGCCCCCATCCCTTGCCGCCGTTGCGCAAGCCCGTCGTCCGCCATCGTCGCGTCATCCCTGTTGCACTTTCCTTGGCGTCCGCCCCGTGTGACGCTGCCAGCCAGGCATGCCATCGCCCGCCCGGGTTCGCGATGCCCCTCTCGGCGGCGCTGGATCCGTCCCATGCTGACTGCTGGCCATGTCACACGGGCGACACGGCTCCTCATCTGCTCTACCGTTCATGCTCATTGGTTGTTGGCAAGGCAATTGCCGCCAACCCGCCATAGCTCATAAACCCATGGGTCACCTAAACCCAACCCAAAAACCGACCAGTGCGGGTGCGGGTCTGATTTCCCACTCGTGGGTGCGAGTGCGGGTGCCGTTTTCTACCTAGAACCCATCCCGAACCTATGCAGTGGGGACCTCCCGGTCTGAACTTCCCATTATTCCAAGCTGAAAAAGAAGAACCCCTTCCAGGATTTTTGATTTTTTATCCCTCTTAAGAAGAAACCCCCAATATTGGAGCGAGAAGATTACAAGAGGAGCTTGCAGACAAGTACAAGGAAACTATCCCCTATTCAACTGTGTGGAAAGGTAAAGATAGAGCCGAAAAGAGAATTTTTGGGAACTGGAACGACTGTTTTGATTTGGCTGTATAGATTTAAGGCTGAGGTTGAGTTGAGGTATCCTGATAGTGTGGTAGAAATAGACACATATGAGCATGAAAATGCCTTGTATTTTTCAAGATTTTCCGTGCATTACAACCATGTATTCAAGGTTTTCATGAGGGTTGTCGCCCATATCTTAAAATTGACTCGACAACCCTCAATGGAAAATGGAATGGTCAATTAGCAGCTGCCAATGCCTTAGATGGTCCTAACTGGATGTACCCAATAGCTTTTGGATTTTTTGCCTCAGAATCACTACCAAATTAGACATGGTTTTTGCAATAGTTAGCTAAATATGTAGCGCAAGGTCCAAATATGCATGCAAAGGTCTAGAAACAGATGTTACAAAGTTTTCACTAACTGTGAACATAGAGAGTGCTTCCGGCACTTGATGGAGAACTTTTAATGGCATTTTCAGGCCTCACTGGGTGCACATATGTGGCCTGCTGCAAGGGCTTTCTGACCTGGTTAGTTTAACCTCCACATAGCAAAAGTTTATGAAGTTTGTCCTAGGGTTGAAACACGGATGGATAAGCATCATAAGTTTCTGTGGGCTAAGAGTAAGTTCTCTACAAAAATAAAGTGTGACTATGTATCCCATAACTCTGCTGAACCATGGAATGCTTAGGACCTCCCTCTTGATACATTAGCTGATGCAATTAGGCGTACTACAATGAAATTTTTTGAAAGTAGGAGGAGAATCTCAAAAACATACAAGGTCACATGTTGCATATTGTGATCCATCAACTCAATGCAGCAAGTAGAGGGCTGGGTGATCTAGTACGGAGCAGGGGTGCTAATATCTTATAAGAAGTGATTGAATACTATGACGGAGAAGAAATACTAAGACATGTTGTTTATCTTGAGAGACACGAATGGACATGTCGAGAATGGCCATTAACTGGCAAGCCTTGCAAGCATGCTTTGCTTGTCATCACAAGTCAAAGGAACCCAAAGATTGAGAATTATTTGAGTACTTATTTCAGTGTCGTAGCATTCAGAAAAGCTTATGAAGGGGTCATTCCAAGTATCACTAACAAATCTCAATGGGCAGAAGTTTATAAGGGTTTCACATTGCTGCCACCATATATTGAAAATAAAGGTATAGGACAACAGGGAAAAACAAATACCCCTCATGCCTTGAGAAGGGAAAATCCAAATCCAAAACTGGAATAAAAAGACAAATAATCTGTGCTGATTGTAAGGAAACAGGCCATGGGAAAGGTAGTTACAACTGTAGCATGAGTAGAACTACAAAATGGTAATCTAGTACATTTTTGTTTACTGTTTTCATTGTTACATCATCACTCACAAATTAATCTTATTTTTCTTATTGCAAGAAAAGGGATCGCAAGAATAGGAATCCACAGGGAAGGAAGCAGGCTAGTGAAGCTGAAAATGCAATTCTGCGTACACCAAAACGCCCCAGGTCAATCATCTGTGATGAACCAACAGCCCTGGTCCAAGAAGGTACATCTTAAGTTGTTGAATTGTGTTTTCTCTTTTGGTTAATGCATCTTAATTCTTGTTTCCCATTCAGGATGTTAATATTGGGACCTGAAGTTGGATGCTCACAGCAAGCATTTGAAGCGAGGGATGGGTGCTCTCAGGCCGCACTTCAAGATGGACATGGGTGCTCTCAGGTCGCACTTGAAGCTGGAGCATCTGAACATAGGGCAGTCAGAGCAGCCAAAAACAAGAAACTTACATCATAAAAGAAGGCCTGTTGAATCGTCATGTGATGTGGGATGGTCACTGAGCTACAATTTATTTTGTATTTTGAGTTCGCTATGCAATCTGGTGGAGTGGAACCTTTATGTGCCTGAGTGGAACCATTATGTATAAAAAATGCCTCAATGAAACCTTTATTTATGTATGACTGAGTTAAACCTTTATTTATGTATGCCTAAGATGGTTATGGAACTAAGTCACGTAGTAATTGGATCTTATCTAGTGCCTTGATCAATGAAACTTATGTACCAGTTTGTTCAATTTCATCTTATGGTGACCGACTTGGTGCTATCTTATGGTAAATTTCATGTTGAATTTTACTGACAATTGTGAGGAAAATAACAAGTAACAGAACTCATCTTGAAAGTTCACCAACTCATTTACTCATACGAATTCATTTTAACATACTCAATACAACACACCAACTCATTTGCTCATCATCGCAGCACCACGCAACAATACAATTGCACCCAAAACAACAATATTTTCCAATTCCCAGCAGCATGCCGACCTTTGCTTCCATCACTCTGTTCCAACCCATATCCGCTCGTTGCTCTGCTGCAGCTAGCTCAACCTTGTTTTCTGCTTCATCAAGCATCAATCCAATTCACTTCAAATGCTTCACGTAATTGGGTAACCACATAAAGCATCTGCACCCAGACGGCTACATCCAAAAAAAAAACCTTCTCAAATCCATCAAACCCTAGAACGAAAATCTGAACTAGCTGCACAAAATCATACTGCATTGCTCACCCCAGACATATAATACAGGCACTTGAAGAACTTTCTGCCATAGTTCGTCTCGGTCCATGCCGTTAGCTCTATCATGGTGTCCCTAGGCAGTCCATGCAACGCACAAGAGGCAAGCCGCTCGGGTCTTCAATCCCGTGAGATCCCGCCGCCGACTTGCCCATCGAGCGGCTGGACCATGAAGACTGGGACATGGCACCACGGCAGGGACGCGGGGGTAGCAGGAGCTCAGCGCCGACGTTGGGGTATTATCTTCGGCGCCACCTCACTCGCTCGCACGCGGCCTGCGGACAGGGAGGTCAACGCGTGGCCTGTAGATGGAGAACGGGATCCCGGGGAAGAAGACACGCCATCCGTCGGAGATGGCCCGCTGCTGCCGATGTCACCTGCCAGCTAGCTGCACCACTGTCGGGCTCTGTAGAACGAGGGAGGAGAGGGAGAGAACGCGGGCTGGGGGCTGGTGAGGTTGGACCAGCTCGGGGATAAGGCTGGTTCGACCAGGGGCATTTTCATCCTTTGCGGTCCTCGTCCACGTCAGCTGGTGGAGGAAATCAAATTGTTTGCCACGTGGACAAGATCTGGGTAGAGAGTGGCATTTGGGAATGAAAATTTTGAAAGCAGGGACATTTGAGAACGACAGTTCGGGAGAGAGGGACATTTGAGAATCGATAAAAAATAAAAAAAAATCTCCTTCCCTATAAGAGACGCCGGTAATTCTTCCACCCTTTGGTTGTGCTTCTTCTTCTTTCTTGGCATCACGTGCCCATTGTCACCGACCTCCTTGTCGATCTATCTCCACTCTAACCTATCCAAGCTCTACGCCACCACCACCAACCCTGCACACCACTATCCAACCTTCCAGCAGCCGGCGGCACCATCACCGCATTACCGCCCTGTCGCCACCGCCACCCACCGCCGAGTCACGGCCATCACGTTGAGAGCCCCTTCTATCCCACACCAGCGGTGATTGCTGCTTGCACACCATGAATACATGTGATTACCTCCGCTTGTTGTGGAGTTAGAAGCGCCGGAGCTTGGAGCAGTCAACCGACTCATCCCCACCAACGAAGTCAAGCTCCCTGTGACGGGCTCTCCTCCGGCGACTAGATACGCTGGTGACTAGGTAAGTTCAGTACTCCGACGACTAGATACACTGGTGACCAAGTCAATTCTGTACCGGCTTGCCCTCCTCCCCTCACCCCTGCAAACCAAATAGCCAACTGGCCTCTGTCTGAAAAAATATGATCATGGAGCTTTTGATTATGAAGTTCCTAGAGAATCCTGGCTCCCCGTTTCTTCGTTGCGCTTCTTTTGTTCTTCACCGCTTCGAACGTTGTGGCTGCCCTCTCGTTCTCAATCTCCCGGAGCCTGATGTTCATGTACGCATCCATCAGCGCGACCACCACTGCCACGTCGGTGTTCCCCGCGACCATGGCTCGATGAAGCGCCCCCACCAAACAGGTTGCCCGAAGCTGGAGGAGTGCTGCCACCGCAAACACTGGCACCATCTTCACCGCCCCCACCACCAGCTGCTTCTGCCGCTCACCCTACCGCCTTGGGGTGCACCGGCTGCTCCTCCTTGATGAGCGGCGACGAGGAAGCTAGGGTGAATGTTGTGTTGGACAGTCCAGTTCGAGGCCTTTTCGGGACACAGCGCCAGCTAAGGCTACCAGTGGCGCCTCTCGCGTCGTCGCTGTCGTCCACCCCACGTGGCCGTTCGCCACGCCCCATAAGAGCTCCGTGTCGTCGTCCTCTTGCGTCATGGAGGACTCGTCAAATTCATCACAGCTATTTGCCAAATGGAGCACCAAGCGTTAAATGCATCACAGCTCTATGCTAAACAGAGCACCAATGATCAAATGCATCACAAGTTCATAACTTTATGCCAAATGGAGGGCCAACGGTCAAATGCATCATAGAGCTATGCCAAATAGAGCACCAAAAGTCAAATGCATTACTCTTTGCCAAATGGAGGACCAATGGTCAAATGCGTCAGAACTCTTTACCAAATAGAGCACCAAAAGTCAAATGCATCACAACTCTTTGCCAAATGGAGGACCAACAGTCAAATAATGCATCAAAACTCTTTCCCAAATTGGAGCACCAACGGTGAAATGGCACACATGGCTTCCAAAAGCAGGATTGTGATTCATTGACATTTCATGGTTCATTTGATCCAGAGTTGTGATGTATTTGACCATTCGTGCTGCATTAGGCCGAGCATTGTGGTGCATTTTCAGAGTTTTGATTGATTTTGTAATCATTGTGGTCATTTGACTGGAGTTGTACCAGCAAGGGATAACCATTTAAATGCAAGAATACATCAATCATTCTGCCATTTAATACATCAATTATTAAATGGAAGAATAACCATTTAAATGGAAGACATAAATGTTTTATCATTCAATATAAGTTATCACTCAGACCATGGGAGTTTATGATCTGAGCTTTGTCATCCAATATACACAACCAGAAACAAAAATTACAAAAAATGTTCATAAAACCTAGACATGTTTTGACAAGTATCAATAATACATCAAGACCTAGATTCTGTACATCCTTTGGTAAGGAATCAACCAGGCCATTCAATCTGTGGAATAACAAGTACAATAAGATCTTGGACCTTAAATCGCATTCCTTTAACTGCATTCCTTTTAATAGCATTCAAAGAGACAAGGAAAAAAAATTGAATTTTATCAATCACATTGTGCAATCCCATCATAAGTTCCAAAGGGGTAAACGAATTACCTGTTCCGAGCCACATTTAAAATCATGGCTATCTCTATCATAATATTGCAAGAACATCATTATAAGAAATCCACAATCATTACTTCCAACGCGCTGGGAAGTAAGAGATATGAATGGAAATGCAAATCTCTTGAAAGGGGCAAGCTTCTTCTGTGTGAAAGCTTGAAACAGTTTATTCAATTTATGCCTTATCGTCTTGGAGATCGTTTCATGGTATCTCTTTCTGTCAGCTGGACCAGAAGGACTAGGATCTAGTATATCAATTTGCATAAACGTAAAATTCACAACATATACTGTCCAATGGTTGTCATGCTGGACTGGCAATAAAATCTGACAACAAAAAGATGAAACTGTGTAAGAATCTAACAAGGGAAAAATTTAGTAAGAATACTACAAGGGAAAGTGGGATTCTACTTACATGTCTCACTTTATCAAAATCACTTCTTTTGTGATGACATTCAAGATATCTGATGATCACATCGTTAGTGGCATTGCTCAACAACAATTCCTATGAATGATAACGAGATTAATGAGAAATTTTCACCAGAAATTAATAAGAAATATCGCAGATGCACTAGAAAGTTTCACTTATAGAAACTTTTGGATTCAGGAGGATCCTGTAACCTGCAGTGTTTTTTCTAGAAGTTTGATGAGAAACCAGACATCTCTCAAAGAACGAGACAACATTATCCTCACAACATCCTCCATCGATCCTTGAAGCTGTTAATAATATCTTGTCCGTTTAATTCCCAGATATCTGATACATCTTCACTTCACTCCGTAGAGCCAAGAACATTTTGTGGTTTGAATTGAAATTAGAAATAAATTATTCACAGAACTAAAAGATCACAGAATGTTAGTTACAAGGACAGGCAGAGAATGTACCTCTTATACTCTTCTTCTGAGAGTATTAGTTTCCTTAGTTGTTTTGATTCCTCCGTCGGTGGTTCAAAGGATTTTATAGTATGGAAAGGGGAGCATGAACTGGGCATTAGTGTGTATCCCTGTGGTAAGTTGACAAGACGTTTCCTCGCTATTGCTCCCACTCTTCCATGTTTCTTTTCATTGATTTTACTTGGACAAATGAGACTTTCATCCTCATGTCCTTCGTCTGA
Source organism: Oropetium thomaeum (assembly GCA_001182835.1). Classification (NCBI taxonomy): domain Eukaryota; kingdom Viridiplantae; phylum Streptophyta; class Magnoliopsida; order Poales; family Poaceae; genus Oropetium; species Oropetium thomaeum. The sequence continues at coordinate 1,299,008 of LFJQ01000034.1, forward strand.
GTTTTCTCCACAATCAGGGACTTGCTAGTTTTTGTGAACAGTATGTTCTTCGTTTGAATTTTCTCCACAATCAGGGACCTTACTAGTTTTCTTGCGCCGAGTTATTTTTTTGTTTGCCTTGTCCCTTTTGATGCTGAGCTTGATCTGCATGGGAGGAGGATAGATTTGCAGAGGAGGGGGGCATTATTGCCATTCGTTCCTTCTCATCCTTTTTGGGACCATCCTTTCGATCTGCAGAGGGGTCAGGCATGTTTTTCTTTTCTTCCTCCTCATCTTTTTGGGACTGTCCTTTGCTCCATCCACTACAGTTTATGCTTTCCCTTCTCCCTTTTATTGCTGATCTTGATTGCAGAGGAGAGCTTTCTTGCCATTCCCTCATTCTCATCGTTTTTGGGAATGTCCTTCCCTCTTTCCTCTAGTCCCGTTTGATCTTGATATACATACGGGGAGGATACATTTTGATTTGCAGAGGGATCGGACATGTTTTTCATTTTCTACTCCTTATTCATTTTGTGACTTTCCTTTTCTCCTTCTATTTGTGGCAGATCGTCATATGCAATGTCCATAACAACATCATTCTTACAAAAAAAGGCAAAGGACTGACCTCACTAATGTTCCTCATAATAGCTTCATTGCCAAAATGGTCAACGAAAATCAGCATGAGAAACCCACAGTCATAGATGTTTGTTTGCACTTTGACCTCTGGAATATCAATAGAAGGCTTCGCGACAATTAATGGACTTGAGATGTTTTTTCAATGAAGATAACTGCAAGTGCAAATGTGTTAGTCAAGGCAGTTAAGGTTTAACTAAATGGAACACTTTCAGACTGTTGCGATAAACTAACCAATAACTTACTCTAGTTTTTCTTCACGTTGCTCGCACCTAAGGAATCGAGCACAATTACCCTATGATTTTTAAGATCCACAACTACCAAAAACCAGTGGTCTCCATCAAAGAAAGGAATAAATCTGCGGAAAAAAAATTTACCATCCAATTTTGGGTTAAAATCTGTCAAATTTAACAATTTAAACTGAAAAGAAAGTGGTACAAACCAAGGTTTTTTGTGCAGTATAGTGTCTAGTGTAATCTCCCTCCTCAAATAACCTACATGGTTATTTTTCTTTAACAATTCATCCTAGAAAAAAATGGTCAAAATCGAGCATGAGAGATCATATTCGTATTAATCCAGATGTAGAAAAACACGAAAAAGCATACTTACAGCAGCCATTACAGATAGCTAAATCTTCTCTTCCTCTGCTTGTTCCAAATATCTCGATGTAACTCAACCATGAAGTTAGAAAGCTTGCCTTTTGGTTCAAAACAATTGACAAAATCAAACCTACTATATTTAAAATCATACATGTCCAATACTTTTTCTTTCTTCATCCTCTCAACTAATCTTTTGTCGACGCCAGAGGACTTATCAGTCAAGTAGGCTTTACACGTGACAACACTTTCATAAAGTTCAGATACAGTGTGATACATCAAATCATAATGGAGCTCAGCATCGTTTATTTGATTGGCTGCCAATGACTGTCTTTCACTTCCTTTTCTAAACTTGGTTCTATCTGAAGTCAGTAAATTCCTGGAATTAAACTGTCCTTTCAACTCCTGGAAGCACAAGGGATGATAAGCCGTAATTCTAAACATGATAAGAACTACATATTCTGAAGTATGATCAATTTGTCCTTACCTTGAATTTTCTCTCTCGCTTTTCATCCTTATCCATCTGTTTTACATTGGAGCCTCTAGTATCTTGACGCGGACCCGTCCCAGGAAACTCAGTACGGGGTGGATCCCGCATCACGCTAGGATCCTGTTGGACAATGCTCAGCGAAGCGAGCATACACATGGTACAACACAGACAGGATAAACAGCAATCTTTTACAAGATAAGAGAATTTAATACATCATTATTTTATAAATTGAATATTTAAGTCTTACAACAATGTCAGAGTATGAAATAGGGTTTTAAAACACGATTACAGCGGAAGACTTGACACGGAAGAGACTCCGACTCTCAAACTAAGCAAAAGCATGAACCGTGCCCAGTGGCATCATGTTACTAGCCACTTCAAGATTCACTGCGGTGATTCGCAAAGCTCCCACTGGAGGTTCTCGACCTTTGCACGAGATTCTTCCCACTGGATGCTCTCATCCTGGATATGCACGTCGGCGTCTGAAAACCACGTATTCGCAAAGCGTGAGCTTCTAAGAAGCTCAACAAGACTGACCCGTCAAATTGGCTGGCTACAGCCGACACCTAGACATGCTGGCTGACTCAGGGTGGGTTTACCTTGTAAAAAGGGCTCGCATTACCTGAACTATTCTTGGTCAAGTTTTAGTGGTTCGAAAAGATTTTTATACTCTGCAGGGGAAAGCCTAATCATACGACACGTGTGCGTCCTAGACCGCACGTGGGAACAGTTCACACCAGATCCTGTAAAGTCAATTCCCTCCTACGCCTGCCTTAGCAACACTGCATCCCACCAGAACACACGTCCCAGACGTTTGCTGTGGAGTTCCCACACTACCCACCCCAGATCGCCTCCAAATCAGACACCGTAAGGCAGGCTCGACATTGCAATCACTAGGCTACGTAGGTTTACTGGGCCTCATCATACCCAGCATATGATTCGTACATTTAGGGCTCGATCAGACTCGGACCACACGGATCAGACAAGACTACGGTCACTCTGGACCCAGTCCAGTTGCCGACCTACTACTTGTACCCTGTCTGACCCTCCTGTTTTAGCTTTCCTTAACTATCCATAATCAGGTGTCATATATATTTCATGTGAGAGTTTCAATCAACCCTACCAATCGCGAGCGGCGTCCTCTCTGCTCGACTTCTACAGGCAAGGATTGCTAAGCATAGTACATTATAAGGGTCACCTATACCAATTATCGATAGGGTTTTCTGTGGAAACGGATGCAACTAGGGTTTCATTCAACTCCTAGAAACTTAATGCACAATGACGACACATAGTTATAAAAGAAAAATGTTAAAACTTGGTTGTGCACTGGGACTTGCCTGGTCGCCGCGGTTGGCGTTGACTGCTTCTTCGAGGTTGGACGACTCTGGGTCGACAGTTACTTCGTTCACTTCAATGTCTACATGATGCAACGTGGATAATATGAGTGATGATTGAATAGTGTAATATGATGTTTCCATCATAGATTACCACTTCGAGGTTTTAGGGTTAACCCTAACATTTTGACTTCGGCATTTTTATTAAAAGTATTTATTCCTATGGAGTGTGGACCAAGATGAAACTTCTTACTTTTCCAGGGCATGATTTTTAATTGGCAATGTTCTCTGAAATAATAATTTTAAAATTTTGTTGAGGTCAAACTGAATTTCCTAAATTTTATAAAAATTTAGTAAAAGCTGCTGTTATTCAAACTAGGGGCTAAAACGAAACTTCAGATCATATCATGAGTTTATTTTTAGTTGATAGTGCTCTTTGGAATATGAATTTTGGAGTTTGGTTGAGGTCAAGCTGAATTTTCTAGATTTTATAAAAATTCACTAAAGTTTCTATTATTTAAATTTATAAAATCAGAAATAAATACTAAACCTTAGAGTAAAATCATGAAATTTGATGTAGACACCTATGAGCACCAAATATAAAGTTTTGCACTTATGGTTCAAGTTTTATCCCTAGCACTTCTCTGGAACTTCAACTAAAATTCAAAAACTGAAAAGTTTTATCCAACTATTCAAGAAATTCCATGAACGTTTTTCAAAAAGTGTTTCAGCCGAAAATTAGATCTTTTTACAAGGATTCTAACAAATTTTAGTTCGGCATTTTTGGATTTTTCCTTAATTTATTAGACACTTTACAAAATTGATCAATTAATAAGGAAAAAGGAAATTTAAAAGAGAGAAAAGGCGGCAAAACAGGGGAGGGTGGCGGCGAGCCCATGACGGCGCGGCGGTGCATGGCGGCGCCCAATTCTTCGCCTAGACCTTCTACGTACCCCGGGAACGCTCGGCACTAACTCAACGAGGTCGATCGCCTACAGGAAGATGGCCGGCGACGGAGGGCCTCTCGGAGAGCGGTGGCGAAGTGGCGTTCCCAACGAGCCGGGCGATTTCCGAGGTGCTCGGACTTTCGTGAGCTGCACGAGGGCCGGCAGAAGGTGTTGGACAGGGTGGCAGGGATGAGTACCGGCCAGAAGTGGGTGTTCACCGGACGACCTCGCGGGCGGCAATGGTGGTGGCGGCGGCTGAGCAAAGGAGGAAGAAGAAAAAGATGGGGTGCGCCATGGAGGAGGGAAGGAAACGTGGGGAGGAGTGGAGGACTTGTGCGCGACTTAAATTGCCGCAGAAAGGGAGAAGAGAGGTGGTGGCCGGGCCGCGCACCGGTGATTGGGGAAAACAGGCGGCGGTGGCATGCCGTAGAGAACAAAGGGCGGCTCGGGAGAGAGAAGGGGAAGAGAGAACGAGAGAGAGAGAGAGAGAGAGAGAGAAGACGTGCCATATCTTCGCCGACTTGAAAGCTCAGCTCAAAAGGGGCGCCGGCCGGCGCCCTTCCGGCTGCGGCCGTGGCGGCGGGATTTTTTTTATTTATTTATTCAAAACCAAGTTCAGAATTTGATTGAAATTCATACTTTACATAGCTCGAAAAAATTTGTAAATTTTTTTGTGTCTTTAGAGATTAATTTCGAACAACTTTCGTTTAAGGGTTATGTCCTGATTTGGTGTCTAAAAATTCTTAAATTTTCTACTAGAAACAAGTTTATGTGAATTTTAAAGGGGTCTAAATCTTTTCCAAAAATTTTGATTAAATCTCCAAAATTCCCTTTTGAAGTGAATTTAATTGCCATGTATAAACATTGCTAGGGTTACATAGGATTTTAATTGGATTTCATGTTGGGGTTTGAATTCCTCCTTGTTAAAGAAGGATTTTGATACCGCTAGTTAAAATCTCCCGATTTCGCTAAAAGTGTTCTGCCATTCACCAAAACTTTCATAGTGATTCTTTTGAGTGTTTCAAACAACATTTCTTATTACTTTCAGTGTCGATTTTGCTTCAAAGTGTATAATTTGACTATTAGGGTTTACGATATTGTCAGTAAATTCGGTGGTGATACCTGGGGTGTCACAGTCCTCCCCCTAAAAAAAATCACGTCCTGAGATTTAAGGAGATGGTGGGGTAGGCATGGGTACCTATGAGGCTGGGAGTATCTCGAGGTAGTGTGACCGAAGAAATTCTGCAGACTCCCACGTGGCTTCATCTTCCGTGTGATTGCTCCACAGGACTTTGTAGAACTTGAGTGTCCGCTTCCTGGTAACCCGTTCCTTCTCATCCAGTATCTGAATTGGACGCTCTGGGTATGTTAGGTCTGGTTGTAATTCTTCCACCTCTGGAATTACTTGATCCACAGGTGCCTTTAAACGCTTCTTCAGCTGAGAGACGTGAAAGACATTGTGTACCCCTGATAATCCTTCTGGTAGTTCCACCCAATATGCCACTGGTCTGCACCAAGTTGTGATAGGATACGGACCTATGTATCGGGGTGCTAACTTGCCTCTGACCCCAAATCGTTGAACTCCCTTTGTTGGCGAGACTCGTAGGTAGACGTAGTCTCCTATCTCGAAACTTAGTGGTCTACGCCTTCTATCTGCATAACTCTTCTGTCTGGACTTGGCGGTCTTCAGATTAGCTTGAATGATCTGTACTTTTTCCTCGGCTGCTGCACTAGATCAGGTCCAAGTATGACTCTTTCGCATGCTTCCGACTAGTTGAGCGGCGTTCTGCAACTACGGCCATAGAGTGCCTCAAAAGGCGACATCTTGATACTTGCTTGGTAGCTGTTGTTGTACAAGAATTCCGCCAATGACGAATAGGTGTCCCAGATTTTTTCGTGCTCTAGAATGCAAGCTTGGAGCATGTCTTCAAGTATTTGGTTTACTCTTTCAATTTGGCCATCTGTTTGTGGGTGGTAGGCAGAGCTATGGATTAATCTAGTCCCTAGCAATTCGTGGAGTTGCTTCCGAAATCGACCGATGAACTGGGTACCTTGGTCAGAAATTATGGTCTTGGCAACTCCATGCAGACAAACGATTCGATCAATGTAGTGCTAGGCATATTTCTTCATAGTGTATCTGGTAGACACAGGAATGAAATGGGCAGTCTTGGTCAAATGGTCCACTATGACCCAAATGAAGTCCAATTTCTGAGCCGTCAGGGGTAACCCAACGATGAAGTCTATGCTGATATCTTCCCATTTTTAGGACGGAACACTTAAGGGTTGTAACAATCCTGCATCTTTCAGATGATCTGATTTCACCCTACGGCAGCACTGCATCTTCTTTTCTTTTAGCCCTAATCTGATCTTTTCCATGCCTTTGTCAAGCTGTTGGGCCTTGGCTACCTCGTCTCTAAGTGTTGGCACTAAAGCTAGATTGTGGAGGGATCCGTGGGGTAGAATTCTTAAGGTTGGCTCTGGTTCTTCGGTTGTAATCCCTTGATCTAAGTAGTGATAGTGGGCGTTTGTACTTAGTGCATCTGCAACTACATTGGCCTTGCCTGGATGGTAGTGAATTCCAGTTCATAATCCTTGATTAACTCCAACCATCTTCGTTGCCTCATATTCAACTCATTCTGAGTGAAGATGTACTTTAAGCTCTTGTGGTCGGTGTAGAGATTGACTAGAGTTCCTAGTAAATAATGTCTCCACACCTTCAGAGCTAACACCACACCTGCCAACTCCAAGTCATGTGTGGGGTAATTTAGCTCATGCTTACGGAGTTGCCTTGAAGCATAAGCAATAACCCGTCCTTCTTGCATCAATACGCAACCAAGTCCAATACCTGACGCATCACAATATACGTCAAAGGGCTTGTTCAAGTCTGGTTGGGCAAGTACCGGTGCTATGGTTAAGTGCTTCTTCAAAGTTTGAAAAGCTTCTTCCCAACTTTTCTGTCCATTTGAACTTCTGATCTTTCTTGAGCAGCTCGGTAATAGGTTTGGAAATCTTGGAGAAGTTGGGTATGAAACAACGGTAATATCCCGCTAATCCCAAGAAACTTCGCACTTTGTGGACTGTTGACATCTTGTACCTTCCCCAGATCTACAGAAATGCCTTCAGCGGACACTACATGACCCAAATATTGGACTCGCTCAATCCAGAATTCACACTTGCTGAATTTGGCATAGAGTTGATGATCTCGGAGTCTCTGTAGGACTATCCGGAGATGTTTAGCATGTTCATCGGCGGCCTTGGAGTACACTAGGATGTCATCGATGAACACCACTACAAACTTATCCAGCTCCAGCGTGAAAACTGAGTTCATAAGGTACATGAAGTACGTTGGTGCATTAGTAAGTCCAAATGACATCATCAAGTACTCATACAGCCCATATCTGGTGGAGAAGGCCGTCTTTGGAACATCGATGGGACGAATCTTGATCTGATGATAGCCAGATCTAAGATCGACTTTAGAAAAGACCTTTGCTCCAGCCAGCTGATTAAACAGAGTATCTATGCGTGGCAGTGGATACTTGTTCTTGATAGTGACCACGTTCAAGGGGTGGTAATCCACGCACAGTCTCAAGAATTGATCCTTCTTCTTTACAAATAGAGCCGGACAACCCCAAGGCGAGGAACTGGGCCGTATGAAACCCTTGGCCAGCAATTCTTTCAGGTGTATCTTCAACTCGGCTAGTTCTTTTGGTGCCATCTTGTATGGTCTACGGGAGATTGGGGCTGTGCCTGGCTGTAGGTCAATCTGGAATTCAACATCCCTGTCCGAGGGTAAGCCAGGTAGATCTTCGGGAAATATATCTGGGAATTCTCTAACCACTAGTATCTCATCCAGACTTTTTTTGACAACACGGCAGATTTGCTTAAGGGTAGATCTAGGGTGATCTAGGTTTATAGAAACAGATCTGTGAAGTTGGGAGATTAGGGGGACTACACGGTTAGCAATGTCAAGGAGGGCATTTTGGTGTTTCATCCATTTCATACCAATGATAATATCGATGTCCTACCCGTCTAGGATTATGAATGAGGTAGGATAGGTGTAACCTCCTAGATTTCGTGGTGTCTCCCGTAAGCCATGGTTTGACAAGATGTTTCCCCTAGGTGATTTTATGATGAAAGGTGGCTCTAACAGGATGGTAACTAAGTTCTTACCCTTAACAAGGTTTTTACTGTTGAAGTTGTGAGAGGCACCAGAATCAAATAGAACAAATGCTGAATGACCAGAGAGCGAGAACGTACCCGCCAGCACAGGCTCTCCTTCGGCTATCTCTTTGGTCGTGGTGTAGTTCACCGGACCGGTCCTGGGGTTCTTCAGGCCTCTCTGTTGGCCCTGCCCTTGGTTGGCCTGTCGGTTGCCTCCGGTCTGCTGGTTCGAGGGACACTCGCGAGCGAAATGTCCCGGTTGCCCGAATGTGAAGCACCGAGTTCCTGGTCCAGGACGGGCGCCCTGCTGAGGTGGGCGAACACCCTGGTTTCTTTGCGGTGGGGGTGGTGCACGGTAGCCAGACTGTGGCTGACTCTGCGGGGGTCGGTACGGCTGCTGCGGAGGACGGAACGATGGAGCCTGCGGCTGGGTCGCTCTATATCTCCTACCATCTGGTGCTGTGTACACCAAACGGTACTTCGGTGGTAGAGCATTCGATGGCCCACCGCTGACTCGCCGCTTCTCCCGTTGCTCTTTCTCCAGGTATTCTTCGGCGATGAGAGCGTTGCTCATGAACTCATTGAATGAGTCCCCTTGATTCTGGGCCAAGCGACCCTGGAGTGGAATGTTTAGCCCTTCCATGAAACGGTGTTTCCGTTTCGCATCCGTGTCAACCTGCTCTAGAGCATATAGAGCAAGTTGGTTGAACACGCGGGAGTAGTCATGCACCGAGCGGTTGCCTTTTGTTAAGGCCATGAACTCCTTGGCCTTCCTTTGCGTCAGCCCTGCGGGGATGTGATGGGCGCGGAATGCTTCCTGGAACTGCATCCATGGCACCAGGGTGTTTGGCGGGAGGGTGGCCAGGTAGTTAGCCCACCAAGCACCGGCATGCCCATGGAGCATCTGGGCAGCGAAGAGTGTCTTCTGGAGCTCCGTGCAACGGAGCAGCCCAAATTTTGGCCTCGATCGTGCGAAGCCAGTGATCTGCTTCCATTGGTTCCCGGGCATCTTTGAATTCTGGGGGATGCGTCGCCAGGAGTCAGCATAAGTGCTATCCTGGTTTTGGTTCCTGGCGCCTCGATTTGTGCCAGTATTCTCTAGTATTTCCCGTAGCATTTCCTAAGTTTGTTGGCTGCTTTGTAGCATGGCCGCCATAGCTGCGGCCAAGGTGGGCTCAGCTGGCGGGGGTGGCGGGTTGGAGCTTTCAGCGTCCGGACGTCCACCTCTAGTGTTCACCATGCTGAAAAACGAAAAGGGTGCCCATTAGTACAGTTCATTCCATGATTATATCTTGACATATGCAAATAATGCAATAATGCATGGCATGGATAACTCATAAAACCAAGCTTCATTCATTCCCAAAACAATAACAGTACACTAGTTCCATAAACTCCCTAGACTGTCGAACCACTCATTTTTACATCCACAAGGTTACACCGCTACTACGGTGGACCCACAAGAACACAACACTAAACACCATGACAAGCACAAGTCACTCCTTAAGCGAACATCTAGATAACTCGATTTTTGTGAAATCATCTCTGATCTACTCCTCCTCGGGTTCTGGGTCAAAAGCATCGGGATCCGATACCTCCGACTCGGGGCATCATCATTCGCGGGAGGCGGCTGCTGTGCCTCTAAGAGTCCCTCTATCTGATGCTGCAGATGATGGTTCTCATGAACGAGGTCCTCAGCCATCTGCACCGCATTACCCCTGAGTATATCCAGCTGGTGAATGTGTAGCAGCATGATGTTGCAATCATTCTCCCGAGCATGTATCTGAGCAGTCTTGATCTCAAAGACTGCCTCCAACTCAGAAATGCGCGTAGCTCGGACGTTGCAACGAGCACGCAGTCCATTGTTCCTGCTCTCCAAGCTCTTAATCTTCTCCAAGAGTTGGGCCATCTCCTCATGAGCCCATCCCAGAGCCTGGCGGTCGAACTGAGCAGTGAGAACGGTGTCCTCATACAAGTTGAGCATTGCCAATCTCAACGAGAACAACGGAGTCACGTGGTCTTTCTCCCCCTTAAGGGTCTTGACCTAGGTGCTCTTGACATTGCGGCGCTAGGTACTGTCGACCTGGTCCCGTATCGGAAACATCACCACTGGCTGGTCTGCCAGGTCCTCTATGTGTTTCTCGTAAAGCCTTAACAGAGCCTGGTGAGCTGCTGACTCGATTGCCTCAGTTTTGTCCGAACCAAAAATGGTGAGGGTCCAAGTCTCTCCATTGGCTTGTCAAGGGTGGGTGGGCAGCAAACTGTGGCTGAGCAGCGCGGTAGGTCATACTGCCTAAACTCTCAGATCTGAAACCAAGGAGTCTCTGCATAGCCCAGCGACTGCAAGGTCTGGCGGAGTATCTCCACAAATCCCCTGCGTCCCGATTCCTTGGTGACGCAGGTATGGGTGGAGTCCTCAAGGTCGATCTTCGCGGGTCCCTGCTCGATCATGTTATCAGCCATCTATATCACAGAGATGAACAATATTTTATTAATCAGAAGCCACATATTGACACATAGTTCAAGGCATGCAAAAATCTTTGGATATATAAAATATTCTCATTCCTGCTTAAAAGGGTGATCCAAGATAGATACTAATGTTGCTAATCTAATGACAACCAATTTACCCAAGGAGACAATCTTCCCATCGAAGAAAGTACTATTAAAAGGCTCAATGGTTCACGCAGGACTTGGTTGGTGCCACGCAATTTCTAAGGGAGGAAGGTATCCAGGTTAACTTTTTATTTTTTTAATGTGTAACAGCCATTATTGATGGAATTTCTGCGCCTGGATGGTTTAGTGTAAGTTTGAAGGATTTCACATCCCAGGATTTGATAACTAGAATTCGGTAACTTTATTAGTTTTACAATTTTATTATGCAATGCAATCCTGCCTCGCCTATATGTCCTCACAAAAGTAAAAAGAATATACGTTTAGACGGTGGCAGATCGCACTCAAGTTAGACGTTACTATACGTTTCTTATGATACCACGGTTAGCGTACCTGCAGAAGATGACATCACAGGCAGTTGTAATAATACATATCCAAGTAAAGGCAATAACACATATCATTGCCATATGGGTCGCCCCGAGTAGGCCACGTACGGGGATCACGTGTCCGACCTTCACTGCGCGGCGACAGACTGCACTTCATCTCAAGCAGTGGAGGTATGAGAGTGTTCCGCAAAACCTAAGTTGTGAGGAACAAACTCATCTCTTGTGCACCAACGGCACAAGACACCACTGTTGCGAAGGTCTACATTCGCAGCAGGCCCATAACCCACACCTCATACGGTAGAGGTCCGCTTTTCTCCCTAAACGGCAAGGGGGTGTACTATGTTACAACGAACATAATACCTCCTTCCATACCATCACGGTACAGAATGCTACTGTTGCTGATACAACAGGGATTTCTCGACTTTTCACCGCAGTCGAGCGGCGTACCTTACCTCACTTACCTGAGCGTAGGTGCGTCCTTACAAAAATATAAATCTAAACTAGGTTTAGTTAGCTCCTGCTCTAGGTTAGCTTTTCACCGGATAACCTATTATCTAATAGGGCTCGTACCTCACTCGCACGTAATTTTCGAAAATATGCCTTTAAACGTCGTACCAATTCCAAACATAGCTCTGATACCAAGCTAATGTGGACCCGCCCCAGTAAACTCAGTCCGGGATGGATCCCGCATCATGCTAGGATCCTGTTGGGCAATACTCGGCGAAGCGAGCATACACATGGTATAATACAGGCAGGATAAACAGTAATCTTTTACAAGATAAGAGAATTTAATACATCATTGTTTTATAAATTAAAAATTTAACTCTCACAACAATGTCAGAGTACGAAATAGAGTTTTAAAACACGATTACAGGACTGACCCGTCAAATTGGCTGGCTACAGCCGACTCCTAGACATGCTGGCTGACTCAGGGTGGGTTTACCTTGTAAAAAGGACTCGCATTACCTGAACTATTCTTGGTCAAGTTTTAGTGGTTCGAAAAGATTTTCATACTCTGCAGGGGAAAGCCTAATCATACGACACGTGCGTGTTCCAGACCGCACGTGGCAACAGTTTACACCAGATCCTGCAAAGTCAATTCCCTCCTACGCCTGCCTTAGCAACACTGTATCCCACCAGAACACACGTCCCAGACGGTTGCTATGGAGTTCCCACACTACCCACCCCAGATCGCCTCCAAATCAGACACCGTAGGGCAGGCTCGACTTTGCAATCACTAGGCTACGTAGGTTTACTGGGCCCCATGATACCCAGCATACGATTAGTACATTCAAGGTTCGATCAGACTCGGACCACACGGATCAGACAAGACTACGGTTACCCTGGACCCAGTCCAGTTGCCGACCTACTTTGTACCTTGTCTGACCCTCCTGTTTTATCTTTCCTTAACTATCCATAACCAGGTGTCATATATATTTCATGTGAGAGTTTCAATCAACCATACCAATCGTGAGCGGCGTCCTCTCTGCTCGACTTCTATCGGCAAGGATTGCTAAGCATAGTACATTATAAGGGTCACCTATACCAATTACCGATAGGGTTTGCTGTGGAAACGGATGCAACTAGGGGTTATTCAACCCCTAGAAACCTAATGCACAATCACGACATATAGTTATAAAAGAAAAATGTTAAAACTTGATTGTGCACCGGGGCTTGCCTGGTTCGCCGGGGTTGGTGTTAACTGCTTCTTCGAGGTTGGACGACTCCGTGTCGACAGTTACTTCGTTCACTTCAATGTCTACCTGATGCAACATGGATAATATGAGTGATGATTGAATAGTGTAATATGATGTTTCCATCATAGATTACCACTTCGAGGTTTTAGGGTTAACCCTAACATTTTGACTTCGGCATTTTTATTAAAAGTATTTATTCCTATGGAGTGTGGACCAAGGTGAAACTTCTTACTTTTCTAGGGGATGATTTTTAATTGGCAATGTTCTCTGAAATAAGAATTTCAAAATTTTGTTGAGCTCAAGCTGAATTTCCTAAATTTTATAAAAATTTAGTAAAGGCTGCTGTTATTCAAACTAGGGGCTAAAATGAAACTTCAGATCATATCATGAGTTTATTTTTATTTGATAGTGCTCTTTGGAATATAAATTTTGAAGTTTGGTTGAGGTCAAGTTGAATTTTTTAGATTTTATAAAAAATCAGCAAATTTCTATTATTTAAACTTATAAAATCAGAAATAAATACTAAACCTTAGAGTAAAATCATTAAATTTGATGTAGACACCTATGAGCACCAAATATAAAGTTTTGCTTGAGGGTTTTGATTTTTGGATGACTTTCATATTGTATTTAGAAAATGACAAATTGAATTGGCAATTTAGAGTATCTTTAATGAGATGTATATAACTTTGTGGTTGTAAAATCCCAAGAAAATTTCAGGAGATGTATACTAATTCATGTTGCACTTATGGTTCAAGTGTTAGCCCAAGCACTTCTCTGGAATTTCAACTAAATTAAAAAATAGAAAAGGTTCATCTAATTATTCAAGAAATTCCATAAAATTTTTTGAAAAACTATTTCAGCCGAAAATTAGTTCTTTTTACCAGGATTCTAACAAATTTTGGTTTGGTATTTTTGGATTTTTCCTTGATTTATTAGACACTTTACAAAAGTGATCGATTAAAAAGGAAAAAGGAAATTTAAGAGAGCGAAAAGCAGCAAAACAGGGGAGGGTGGCGGCGAGCTCCGGCGAGCACGTGACAGCGCGGCGGTGCATGGCGGCACTCGGTACTTCGCCTACACCTTCTACGTGCCCCGGAAACGCTCGGCACTAACTCAACGAGGTCGATCGCCTACCGGAAGATGGCCGGCGACGGAGGGCCTCTCGCAGAGCGGCGGCGAAGTGGCATTCCCGACGAGCCGGGCGAAGGTGCTAGGACTTCCGTGAGCTGCACGAGGGCCGGCAGAAGGTGTTGGACAGGGTGGCAGGGACGAGTACTGGCCGGAAGTGGGTGTTCACCGGACGACCTCGCGGGCGGCAATGGTGGTTGCGGCGGCCGAGCAAAGGAGGAAGAAGAAAAAGATGGGGTGCGTCGTGGAGGAGGGAAGGAGACGTGGGGAGGAGTGGAGGACTCCTGCACGACTTAAATTGCCAAGGAAAGGGAGAAGAGGGGTGGTGGCCGGGCCGCGCACCGGTGATTGGGGAAAACAGGCGGCGGTGGCGTGCCGTAGAGAAGAAAGGGCGGCTCGGGAGAGAGAAGGGGAAGAGAGAAAGAGAGAGAGAGAGAGAGAGAGAGAGAGAGAGAAGATTTGCCGTATCTTCGCCGACTTGAAAGCTCGGCTCAAAAGGGGCGCCGGCCGGCGCCCTTCCGGCTGCGCCGCTGCGGTGGCCGGATTGGTCACCGTGGCGGCGGTATTTTTTTTTTAATTTATTCAAAACCTAGTTCAGAATTCGATTGAAATTCATATTTTCTGAGCTAGAAAATTTTGAAAATTTTTGTGCATGTTCAGCGACTAATTTGGAACAACTTTCATTTAAGGGTCAAGTCCTGATTTGGTTTCTAAAAAATCTTGAATTTCCAACCAAAAACAAGTTTGTGTGAATTTTAAAGGGGTTTAAATCTTTTCCAAAAATTTTGATTAAATCTTCAAAATTCCCTTTTGAAGTGAACTTAATTTCCATTAAAAAACATTCCTAGGGTAACATAGGATTTTAGTTAGATTTTGAGTTGGGGTTTGAATTCCTCCCTGTTAAACATGGATTTTGATACTGCTAGTTAAAATCTCCCAATTTCACTAAAAGTGTTCTGCCAATTCACCAAAACTTTCGTAGTGGTTCTTTGGAGTGTTTCAAACAACATTTCTTATTACTTCCAGTGTCGATTTCGCTTCAAAGTGCATAATTTGACTATTAGGGTTTACGATATTATCGGTGAATTCGACGGTGATACCTGGGGTGTCACATATCTGTTGTCTGTTTCCATAGCAGGTCTCTTCCGAAATCTTAACTGAAATGGGACAGGGATCAATCCCAATGCTTAACTAAAATGTTACAAAGTTCATATGTTACAGTTGATCTTACTTACATCCATTTTGTCATACTCCTGTGTTACCTAGTAGAAGCTTTATCACGCTATAGTTGTATAGACCGATTCTTGGGATCTTAGCATTATCATCAAAATTTTTTATCCTTCTTGATGTAGTCCAAAAATAGAACCTATGCATGATTCTACAGTTAGATAACTGGCTCTCTACACAAAATGAGAAGAGCAACTAAGATACTTACTACGAGCAGGTAAACACAACCCGTGGGCTGCTTATGCTTAGGAGGCTTGGGCTTGCTATTGTCGGGAGCCCCGACGAGCTGCATACTCACCTTAGAAGCTGCCTTTCAATTTTCAATACCTCTCTTCACTTTGTGATATACAACAAAGCACCAGTCCACATCCTTCAACTTGTCAAGATCTAAAACAACATCTTTAATTGTTTTGGGTATAGTATTGGAGGTTGATGAAACTAGCAATTTATCTAATACCTCACAGCATAATAACTTCACTGCCAATTCATCATCAATTTTTCCTTTGAAATAATCATCATCTGCATGCTTAACCAACACATGAATACACTTTGAGATGAAAAAGCTTCTTTTGATCCTAACTGGCACAACATGTTTGGGATTTTCTTTTTCTTTCTTGGTGGGCTGTTTTTTCTTTTTCCTACCCCACTTTCTATTAGCATATTCCAAAAGGTGGTACAACTGATCGAATACGCTTGAATATTCATCATTCCTGCTGGAAGCTTCTTGTTTTTACCACATGGCATGCCAACTCCAAGAATTAGATATACATCTTCAGGTTTTAGGGTTAGTGACAGTCCCTCAATTAATTTAGTATAATTGTACCATCTTCAGTCACATCAGCTCTGTCCATAAGCCACCAATAAAATTCTTGTTTGGAATCTTTGTTGGTAACTTCTTCAGCAGATTCCCAAACCCAATCTCTATGATAGCTGACATCAATCGACCTGCTTCATTGACTGCACCTGGTAAGCAACGCATAGTTATCTGGTTCTTTTTCTTGTCCTGTACCCCTGCGTCAATCCCTGAGCCCACCTCTTCTTCCGTTTCCCCTTCGCTAATCGGTGAGTCCACCATTTCTTCCAACTATTGGGTTCAAGAATATACTTAGACGTGAGCAAAATTGAATTGAATTAATGTGCAAGCGAAGTGTACATATAATAAGATAGACACGATCTACATGAATACATAGCGACGATGTGCAGGGAGGGGCCTTCGTAGACGTGCAGCTGAATGCAGGTGTGGCAGCGGGGGTTCATCGACATGTAGCCGAACGGTCGCCGGACTACGGAGGCGCCGCGAGGTGATGATCGCAGCGGAGGCGGGGCGCGGTGGTCACCGGAGCGGACGCGGGGCAAGGTTGTTACTGGAGCGGTGATCACTGTAGGGAAGGGGAGGCTGGGAGCGTGAGGATTTTGGGGGTTTGAAAGGCCACTGAAACCAAACTTTTGTTAGAAGACGCGCTCCGTCGAAACGAGCACCAGGGTATTCTCCGTTTGCCGTTAAACTCGTGGGCCAGCACGACACGACCCATATAAGCCTCGGGCTATGAAGCCCGTGCCGGCCCGGCACGGCCTGTTTTTATTTTCTTTATTTTAATATATTCTTTGTGTTGAAAATCATCAAATTAGTAGAAAATTTAATCGGGCTCCATACGGCCCGGCCCGGCGCGACCCATTTATGAACCAGAACCCTTGCTGTCAGCCAAAATTATCAGATGTGCTAGTTTTTGGCTGGAGATTCAAAATGTTAAATTAGCATTAGAAGTTCTTGCCCTAGCATCATCATTCCCATTTGATCTTTTGCTCTTTGATTGCCAACAGGACTCCGCAATGCAAATGAGCACTGATTGGTTACTATCACTGAATCTGCCAGTACAGGACATTTAATATTTTTTTTTCTGTTTTTTAGTTGTTTTTTCTGCGTAACTCAGCACTACATTTTGTGTTGTCGTGTCAGATACTATAAAAAATGCAGCACCAGTGTTACTCGTTTGGATAGTAGCTGATAACCACTTCCAAGTCTATCTGCTCTTAATGTTGGTAAAGAGCAAATAAAAGCATCTTCGTATAATTTACAACAAACCTATGGCAAGTTTTAAGTTTAACTCTGCACTGCAAGGTGAGTAACCTGCAAAATTCTGTACTCTA
Organism: Oropetium thomaeum; assembly: GCA_001182835.1. Classification (NCBI taxonomy): domain Eukaryota; kingdom Viridiplantae; phylum Streptophyta; class Magnoliopsida; order Poales; family Poaceae; genus Oropetium; species Oropetium thomaeum. The sequence continues at coordinate 1,316,341 of LFJQ01000034.1, forward strand.
AATTCTCGTTTTTGTTAAGTAATACAATATTAGCGAATTTGACTTCATACCAAATTAGTTGGCCACTATGCAAGCAGACATTTCATAAAATTTTGCTTTTGGATTACAGTTCTTCATTTTAGCCTATCCAATTCCACAACACAATTCATATGCTTTAGCTTTCCCCAGAGTTGGCGGAGCTGAGGTTGACTGTATTGTACAATACACTCTTGAAGTTATTATATTTTTCAAAATGATGCTATTAAATGAAGAATTGGACTTGACTTGACAGTAATCTTCTTCTCTTTTAACAATTAGAGATGCTTCTGGTAGTACTTCACAGAGATCCGGTGTATATACATAATTAACATTAGGTCATCTTGTTCACTTTATAGAGCCTGCCTTTTATCTTTAAGATAGAAATTTCTGGTAACTTGAGGTCAAAACTTCACAGTAGCAGCAGTGCTATCAAGATTCTCTTGGCCATTCTTATTTTTCTCAGTCTGCCTCCTCACCAGCTTAGTTTCACAGGCTAAAGCTTGATTAGTTACATGCCTTGTGTTGTTATAAAAAGTATTTTTCCATTCTTGTCAATCTTACTGAATAAATATAGCCTTCTCTGTTTTATTGTGTTGCCAAAAACAATTTGTCGGGCAACAAAGGATGATGCTGTGTTTATGCAACAGTAAATGACTCATTTACTCAGCAAATCAGTAAAGGATTCCCAGTTTCGTAGGGATAATCGGGTGATTTACAAGCAAAACACCAAAGCAATACTAAGTAACCTATTATTAGATTGAAAAATAAATGAGGAAACTCCGATTGTCTTTTTTCTGTCTTTTACAGCCAACGAGGGTCCTATTTTATACATAAGCTAGATAAGCAATCCTAACCAAACATCAAACCGAATCAAAGCCAACCTCTAAAACAACTAAGTTGATTCCCTTTATTTTATCTACAAGACTCCAAACCATGTACGGATAACTTTCCTAACAATTCTAAACCAACTCGTCCAAAAGTCTGACTTGGCCACACTTTGTATTGCTTAAATATCCTACAAAAGAACCAACTCGTCCTTGATCCGTTGCATCAGGCTTCATCAAATATCTTCTGAACCGCTTCCTCAACAAAGACCATGTAACTCAGCCAAACACCAATTAAATGCCAAAGATTAAATATTTTCATTAACACCCACTGTTGCTTCCTCGCTAATCAATGAACCTGCAAAACACAAAACTTTGCTGCCAATTTTCATACCTAACATATTGCTTTGTCCAGTTTATGTTTGATATTGTGAATAGCTTTTGTCAGCATTAGTTTGTTTTTGCATCCTTGTTCCAAAATGGCCCTACATGAGTCACATATGACAAATGTGTGTGCGACTAGTTACTACATAATTGTTCACAAAGCTTTAATAAAATTTTCAGGCTGGTTAACTGCATAGACCGTAAAAGACTGTCTACCACCTTCTATAACCTAGAACCTACACTAAAATGATATGTTGAGGATTCTAAAACAATGCTGGATTGCATTCTTCTTCTAACCAAAAATACTAAAATGATATGTTGAGGATTCTAAAACAATGCTCGATTGCATTGCTTATAACAGGTTTTCCCAAGGTTCTGCATGGTTTGTCTATATTTGATGGTGTTACCTTAGTTCATACTGAATGCTTGTAGTAGTGTTTCAAGATTATGACACAGTCATGTGTTGTCTTGGCAAAAGGTAGAGCAACTATCGGAAGAGATTGATTCACTGAAGGAAACCCTTGACAGACATTCCTTCTGCACTAAATTCTGCTTGCAACACACGATAATTTTAGTTTTAACTATATGACTAGTTTCATGCTCCGTGTGCTGCCACGCACCAACAAATTTTTATAAGGGATGAAACTCTTTATATGTTCATTAAATATATCAAACATTTTGGCTTTATAAACAACACAACATATCAAGTGTAAGGTGATGTGATGATGGACCATCACCATCACCAATTCATATTGTTAAGTTAGTAGAAATATTATATTTTTATATGGAACCCACCCAAGGGTGGACAGTTTTCTTTTGCTGAAACGTTAAGAGTTTAGAATAGGCTTGGCTCCATTGTCCGGTACACTCATGTTTTATTGCACCTTTTCTGTACCAAATTTGCTATTCCCTTGATCTCATTTTATTTGTCCATTTATGATTCTATAATTTTTCCCTTTTATTCATATCGTTTCCTAATACACGTTTCTCTTTCCTAATATATATCTATCTCTCTCTTTGTTTTCTGTGCGTCTACTTTATTCTTTTTTTTAATGTTCGTGTCCACATCTATATAAACAAATAAAATGGGACGGAGGGAGTACCAAGTTTCCGACGTGGGAAGCTCTACTCTAGTCCCTATATTTTTCAAATATTCTTGTTAGGACATTCTAATTCAGTCATAAACTAAAATTTATTGTTTAACTTTACCTGTGACAAATCTGCTGATCCGTGACAGATGACCGCTTGAAACATGCTCCCTTTTCTCAATGAAACTTATAATGGCTTGTTTGTTTGCATTATGGATTTAGAGAACCCATTAAAGTGTGAAAATCTATATAAAAAACTAAACTGTGAAATTATATGGCACAAAAGGTGAAACAAACAACTATAGAGTGCGAGATTGTGTGTTCGAGATTGTTTGTGGTGTGACTGGGAGATAAAATCTGACAAAACCTATAGGAGAGTGAATTGTGATGAGATTCTAGATTTTGGAGAGTTCAACTAGAGAATTTGAGGCAAAATTATCTATTTGTTTGCACTACAACTAACAGAATTAGAATCCCAAAATCTATAGTGGAAACAAATAGGATATAACAACCTTTCTGGTTTAAATGGCTGACTGATAGACCTACGTCAAGATATTAGTAAATTTCAAAATGTTGGATTTAGCTAGTCTCTAATGAAAACATACTAAAAAGCACTAGACTAATTCAGCAGGCTCTCAAAAATGGCTAGAGAAGTTGAAGGGATAGAAAGCCCGTAAATTCTATGGCTTATCCATAGAAACAATTTTTTGAGTTGTTTCGTCGCTAGTAATAGCCATAATTAACTTAAGCACATTTTTTAGCTAATCTCTTGGAGTTGCTCAGATTATGTAGATAGAATCCTTCGTATTAAACAAAAATTCTCTAGCTTCTACATATTTAAAAAATAGTTTTTGGCAGGTATACTAGTACTTCAGTTCAAAAGTATAAGTCATTCAGTTCGTGACATGCAGTGGCGGATCCAGACAGAACTGAACAATGTGATAAACGTTCGTTACAATTCTTGTACATAAATTTGTATGATAAATATTTTGAAAAAAATAACTTAAATATTTAAATTAACTTTAAATATTCTATCATAATTATCTCTAAAAGACTATTCTAAAAAAAAGAAAGAAGAAATAAAATAGAAGCATTGGGCTTATTATTGAAGAAGCCACTAGGCCCAGCCCACTACAGGGTCATCTTCTTCCTCAGACCTGAACAGAAGAAAGTACAGAGAAGCATGGAAACAGAGAGCAAGGAAGAAATAAAGGACCGATTAGAGGGCATGAAGACACAAATCGAGGACGAAAATAAGGAGAAAATGATCCATTGGCTTGGGAGAACTTATTTTTAAGGTGGGATGTGGAAAAGACTGTGTGCTATGACCTCCCAATTTTCAGTGTTCTTCAACGTCTCTCTTCCATGCCGAAGGAGGGGCTCTAGGGGGGGCTTCACTGTCTCGAGACGAGTAGGGCGGGCTCGAGCCCCCCTGCTGGCCCGTTAGATCTGCCGCTGTTGACATGTACGTTGGGCTGCGATTTATTTTCAAGAAGAAGATGCGGTACGGTTTTTCATTCTCAGTTAGGGTACCTTGCGTGGCACGGCCTTCGAACCGTTCCATTGGAAATAATAAATCCCGTCGACGTTAATTCGAAGCTGCATGCTGAACGCGTCCTAATATCTTCATCAGTCTCAACGAAACAACACAAATATGTGCTACGTATTTCCCGGTAAGGCACGGGGAAGACGGCAGGAGGGGACACAAAACAGAAACAATACTTACAAAATTTGCCGGCATGCAGGTATCATCACACTCAGTCCGTTCCCTAGCTATATAAGAACACACACCACTTGTTCTCGGTGTCATTGAACCGCCATTATTGATACCAAAAGAACTGTTTGAAGAAGCCACTTCAGCTTACGCACATGGCAACCAGCAGCACATCGTGACTACTGTTGCTGGTCGCACTATCCGCGGCCCTCGTCGGGTCGTCGAACGCTGGTGGCATCGCCATCTACTGGGGCCAGAACGGTGACGAGGGCTCGCTGGCCGACACGTGCGCCACGGGCAACTAGAAGTTCGTCAACATCGCCTTCCTCGCGGCGTTCGGCAACGGGCAGCCTCCCGTGTTCAACCTGGCAGACCACTGCGACCCAACCAACGGCGGCTGCGCGAGCCAGAGCGGCGACATCAGGTCGTGCCAGAGCCGCGGCGTCAAAGTCATGCTCTCCATCGGCGGTGGAGCCGGGAGCTACTACCTCAACTCCTCCGACGACGCCCGGAACGTCGCCACCTACCTCTGGAACAACTTCCTCAGTGGCCAGTCGTCTTCTCGCCCCCTGGGCGACGCGGTCCTCGACGGCATCGACTTCGACATCGAGGGCGGCACCAACCAGCACTGGGATGATCTTGCGAGGTACATAAAAGGTTACAGCAACTCCGGCAGGAGGGTGGACCTGACTGCGGCGCCACAGTGCCCTTACCCTGACGCTTGGATGGGCGGCGCGCTGGACACCGGCCTCTTCGACTACGTCTGGGTGCAGTTCTACAACAACCCACCCTGCCAGTACAGCCAAGGCAGCACCACGAACCTTGCTGATGCGTGGAAGCAGTGGCTCTCCATCCCGGCCAAGCAGGTCTTCCTCGGCCTCCCGGCGTCGCCTCAGGCCGCTGGGAGCGGGTTTATCCCAGCTGGTGACCTCAAGTCGCAGGTGCTGCCGCTCATCAAGAGCTCTGGCAAGTACGGAGGGATCATGCTGTGGTCCAAGTACTACGATGACCAAGATGACTACAGCTCTTCTGTCAAGAACGATGTTTAGTAATTAAACTGGTTATTACCTGCGAGAGGCCGTTCATGTATGTGTGATTGTGTGCTACGTTTTACTTTGTGAGTTAGTAGTTGTGTTCTGAAATGGATTGCGAGACTTACATGTCATTTTAATTTATCCGTTTAACCTCCCAAACAAAATGATATCTCAATTTAGTCTCTCAAACAATTGAAATCAGCCCAATCTACTGCCTAACACAGATTGTTTTTTTCTGTTTAATTAACCTTCAGAACAAAAGCTTAGCTCAATTTACTTTCCCAAACAATTCAAATCAGCTCAATTTTTACATGACAATAGTGGATATATAAGCCTACCGTGAAAACATTATAAGGTATACAAATATTATCTTAATTTACATGCATACAAGTATTCATGAAACAATAAAAATACCTTTCCCATAGTGATTGATATTTATATCATGTAAAAAAAATTTGAGCTTCAAACTGAAATCCTAGAAAGAGAAATAAAAAGACATACTCCTATTGCATAAAGGGGTTAGATGGCACCCAGTGATGAATGTTATACATGGTTGACTACCGTTGACAAAAATTAAAGGGGTGTGATACATGGATGAGTGTGGATTTTCTACTCCCGTGAGTAGCTACCCACCCTTCACTATTTTACATATACTGCCCTCCGGTGGGTAACTATAAAGTTATTGATGTGGACGGGGGTCCCGATCTTCCTACAGGTTCTGATAATCAACGATTTGGACAGAGTCGCGACACAAATCGATCCGGCTTCCGAACGGCACGTCCCGAACCCTGCAATCGTAACACCACGTCTCCTCTGGTTATCACCCGCGCGAACACGGATGACCTCGTCGAGAAGGCTAATCCTTGCCTACGAATCGAAGAACAAAAGCAACAACGAAGTGGAAAGCAACCAAATTTGCAGATATAGATTAAACTCACAAGTTGGGGTCTCACAAACCGATGAAACGGCGAATCTGTGTATACAGAAATAATCTAAGCAAAACCTGACCCTACCTTTGTGATGGAGTGTTCCGCTCGATTGTAAGCGAACTCCACATGGGGCAAACATTCTTCGCACATCTTCAAATTATTCTTCAGAATTGCTCGCAACATGGTGGATAAGGTGCGGTTCACTACCTCCGTTTGGCCATCAGTTTGTGGGTGACAGGTTGTAGAAAATAGAAGCTTGGTACCCAGCTTATTTCACAAAGTGCGTCAAAAGTGACTCAAGAACTTAGCATCACGATCTGAAACAATAGTAGAAGGAACACCATGCAAACGAACTATCTCTTTGAAAAAGAGGTCAGCAATATGAATAGCATCATTGGTTTTATGACATGGAATAAAGTGTGCCATCTTAGAAAAACGATCCACAACAACAAAAACACTGTCCTTCCCCCTCTTAGTCCTAGGCAGTCCTAAAACAAAATTCATAGGAATATCCGCCCAACGAATAGAAGGAACAGGAAGAGGCATGTATGAACCATGTGAATTCAAACGAGACTTACCTTTTTGACAAGTAGTGCAGCGAGCAACAAACCTCTCGACGTCTCGTCTCATCTTTGACCAAAAGAAGTGTGTGGCCAAAATATCCTTCGTCTACTTAGCACCAAATGTCCCATCAACCTGCCTCCATGCGCCTCCTGCAACAACAAAAGACGAACGGATCCAACTGGAATGCATAGGCGGTTAGCTCTAAACAGAAACCCATCATTCAACACATATTTGTTCCGTGAATGGCCCTCGTTACAATGCAGCAACACATCTTTAAAATCATCATCCAAAACATTTTGTTGTTCAATGGATTCAAGGCCAAAAATGCGACAATCAAGCTGGGACAGCATGGTATATCGTCTAGATAAAGCATCAGCAATAACGTTATCCTTCCCTTTTTTGTGTTTGATGACATAAGGAAAAGATTCAATAAATTCTACCCACTTAGCATGTCTACGATTCAGATTTGTTTGACTACGAATATGCTTAAGTGACTCATGATCAGAATGGATAACAAATTCTTTAGGCCATAAATAATGTTGCCACGATTGTAAAGAACGAACAAGAGCATACAATTCTTTATCATACATAGAATAATTAAGAGCAGGACCATTTAATTCTCACTAAAATATACAACAGGTTTTCCTTCCTGCATCAAGACACCACCAATTCCAATTTCGCTAGCATCACATTCAAGCTCAAAAGTCTTACCAAAATTTAGAAGTTGGAGCAACGGTGCGTGTGTAAGCTTGTCCTTCAAAAGAGAAAAGGACTCTTCCTGTGATGGCCCCCAATGGAAGATAACGCCCTTCTTTGTCAACTCAATCAGCGGTGTCGTGATGGTGCTGAATTCCTTGACAAAACGGCGATAAAATCCCGCTAGGCCAAGAAAACTCCGCACGTGCGAAACCGTTGTGGGCGTAGGCCAGCTGTCAATCGCCTCCACCTTAGCCTTATCAACCTCAATGTCCTGTGAAGTCATAACATAGCCAAGAAAAGAGACTCGATCGGTGCAAAAGGTACACTTGTTGAGGTTACCAAACAAACGTGCATCACGTAAAGCATAGAAAACAGCACGTAGATGATCCATATGTCCAGCCATAGACTTGCTATAAATTAAGATATCATATGAGTAAACCACCACAAATTTATCAATGAAGGAACGTAAAACTTCATGTATTAATCTCATGAGAGTGCTAGGTGCATTAGTTAAACCAAAAGGCATGACTAACCACTCATACAAACCAAATTAGTTTTACATGCAGTTTTCAAAACATCACCGAGCTTCATTCTAATCTGGTGGTAACCACTACGCAAGTCAATTTTAGTGAAAACTATAGCACCACACAACTCATCAAGCATGTCGTCTAGCCTAGGAATAGGATGACGATACCGTATAATAATGTTGTTTATGGCTCTACAATCTATACACATACGCCATGAACCATCTTTCTTAGGAACCAAAAGAACAGGAACAGCACAAGGACTAAGGCTCTCACGTACGTACCCGCGGTCCAAAAGATCTTGGACTTGTCGTTGAATTTCCTTAGTCTCCTCAGGGTTGGTTCGGTACGCCGCACGGTTTGATAAGCTCGCACCAGGAATCAGATCAATCTGATGCTCAATTCCACAAATGGGTGGCAGTCCTGGCGGTATCTCATCAGAAAAACATCTCAAAACTCTTGCAAAAGGTTAGTAACCACAGGTGGCAATGTGCAAGGTAAATTATCAATAGAAAATAAAGCATCCTTGCACACTGAAGCATAGCATACAGCAGTACGATCATAAATTTCAGCAAGGTCAGTTTTTGTAGCAAGCATTACAGGAGCTTTCAAAGTTATATCTTGCTGAATTTCAGGTTTAGCATGAGATTGCTGTTTAGCATTAGCAGCCCTCTCCCTATCAGATTCAATGATTGCAGCAGGTGTCATAGGTAACAAAGTAATTTTCTTCCCTTTATGCATAAAAGTGTATTTGTTACTACGACCATGGTGCAAAGCATCATTATCATGTTCCCAAGGACGACCCAATAAAAGAGAGCATGCTTGCATAGGAACAACATCATAATTTACAGAATCAACATAAGCACCAAGGGAAAAGGGAACGCGACAAGATTGTGTTACCTTAGCTTTTCCCGAGTCATTCAACCACTGAATATGGTATGGATGTGGATGTGGTCGTGTTGTCAAGCCAAGCTTCTTGACCAGATCTGAGCTCACCAAGTTGTTGCAGCTGCCCCCATCAATAATCACCCGTGCTCGCCTATTCTTGATCACAAACTCAATCTGAAACAAGTTATGGCGTTGGAGCTGGTCAGGTTGAGTTACCTGAGTACTGAGAACCCGCTGGACAACGATGGCTCGGAAGGTAGTGTCCGTGCTGCCGAGGACTAAGGAGTCCGCAGCACCGTCCGCAGCAGCAGCAACATCATCATCATCATCATCGTCATCTTCTATGTCGGAGGTGCTCGCATAACCTCCATCTTCAGTGGCAATGTAGGCTCGTTTGCTTGGGCAGTCACGCTGCACGTGCCCAGTCCAAGGCAGCGATGACACTGAATGTCAGTCGTGCGACCAGTGGATGTAGTGGATGGTTGATTCTTCACTGGACGCTGCATAGAGGATTTAGAAAAATCCACAGGGCGTGACGAGGGAGGCGTTGCTGTGGTGGACGGTCGCTTGCTGGCTGGTACAGGAGGTGGATGAAAGCTTGACGAGGACCGTGTTGCTCCCGTAGATGTAGACGTACTAGGCGTGAAGGAGCGACTGGTTCTTGTCTTTGCTGCTTCCTGTCTTCCCTGCACTTCCTTCTCTGCAAGCATAGCTATGTGGAACAACTCGTTGACATTGTTAAAGGTTTTATAATCAACAATATCCTGAATTTCACGCCTCAATCCCCCGTAAAAACGACAAAATTTATCCTCATTATCCTCAACTACCCACAACGCATCATGCCCTTCTGTAGCTCAGCATAATAATCCTGGACGGAATTACTACCTTACTCTAAACGCTGCAGTTTGAGACGCATATCTCGCTGAAAAGAAGGAGGAACAAAACGATCACGCATAGCTGTTTTTAAAGGATCCTAAGTGGCAGGTAAACGTCCAACAGCAGCTAAACCAGTCCACCAAATAATAGCAAAGTCCTTAAACTCACTAGTAGCTTGTCGAACCCTATGTTGTTCAGGAACTAAATGGGAACTAAATTTCTGCTCTACCGTCATCTCCCAATCAAGATATTTTTCAGCATCATATAAACGAGAGAATGGCGGTATGGAAAATTTAACCTTAGCAAATGGATCATCATGAGGGCGAGCATGTTGATTGTTGTTGTTACCTCCCATGCCGTGACGGTTACAGCGTAGTCGACGTTGAAGGCGAGCTCCTGAGTTGCACGCTCGTCAATGTTGCCATCGGTATCATAGATAGTGTCGTCGACGTCGTCGTCGTCGTTGTGGTTGCCGGCAGGTGGACGCTGCTCCAACACATCAAGTCGCGTAGCGATGACGGCCAATTGAGTGGTAAGACCGTCAAGAACAGGGCCTAAGTTCTTCGTCACAGCATCAATGGTCTTCTCATCGATGCCCTCCAGCGCCTTATCAATTGCTCCCTTCATCAGGTCTTGGCTGACACACTCGTTGAAGCCCGTTGGGCTCGCCGATTCGTCACCTGCTGACATGATGAAAGAAAAACAAAACACAAAAGAAAATAGACAAAGGTTATCCCTACCAACTACTGTGTTAGGATTGTGGTACTCTCAGACTGCAACAGGAAGTTTCAAATCAAGTTCTTGCAAAGATCTAAGTGAACACAAAACAAGATACCTGGGAGAAGTGATCCTGCGATTACAGGGTGAAGAATCTGTGCCTGTTCAGAAGGGTTATGTGGAGCTTGGAAGGCCAATATATATGTGAGTGAAACACAGATCAAAAACAGATAGTAATACTGAATAAGTGTCTAAAGTATTGGTCCTAATTGCTGGCCAAATGTGTCCTATAACAGTTATGATACGTGGACAAAGATGATGTATAGGAAAAACAGCAACAAAGATCAATAGGCAAAGGAAACTCAATTCAGCCCAAGCACTTGCCAAATATAGTATGTCACCCAATTCTATGCTCCGTCGCTAATGCTTTTGCTGTCACCAATAGAACTCTCTCTACTAGTACTTGATATTTTTGACAAAAACTTGAAATTTTTGACACCAAAATATTTTTATTTTTTTTCTTTTATTTTTTGATATTTATTTTAGAAAGCAAAGCATAGAAATAGGAACCACACAAATTTGTAGATCAACTGGATCAAATATGTGGTCTATGGAAATCTCCGAAGCTGCCTGAAAGTTGGGGCAGAACGTTCGGCCTCCGATATGTGTACCTTCCGGGGTGAATTTCGAGATTCTAAAAGCGGCAAACCCGGCAAAGCAGGGCGAAATCAAATGCAAAATTTCGTGCCGATCATTTTACATATAAAGTTTGTCTGATTTCGAGTTCCTATGCAAAAGTTATGGCCGTTTTATGGAAGGGTGTCCGAATCAGCATACGTATTACGGCAGACAATGAATCGGGTCGCGAAAAACAAGGGATTCGATGGTGGAAGCTGTGTAAAAGGTGGAAACTAATGGTGGGTGGTCAAAATAAATAATAGATGTGATGTAACAAACTAAATTTAGGGTGGGATCAGGGTGGAAAAAAAAAATTAACGGCTAGGGTTTCACACAAGGTGGCGGAAGCAAAACAAATCGTAACAAGACACGATCTAAACCAGCAACAAAACGTAACTAAGGACACGAACTCAACACTACGGACTCTGAAATTGAAATATGCAATGGCTAAATACGGTTTTGGACAGGATGTAACTTAAAACTACGATTCTATTTTTGGCTTTCTTATGGACTATAGGATAAAACGAAACAAGGAATTAGGTAAACAAAGGCGAACCAGAGGGAACACCTGAAGCTCTGATTACCACTTGATGGGGACGGGGGTCCCAATCTTCCTACAGGTTCTGATAATCAACGATTTGGGCGGAGTCGCGACACAAATCGATCTGGCTTCCGAACGGCACGTCCCGAACCCTGCAATCGCAGCACCACGTCTCCTCTGTTTATCACCCGCGCAAACACGGATGACCTCACCGAGAAGGCTAATCCTTGCCTGCGAATCGAAGAACACAAGCAAGAACGAAGTGGAAAGCAACCAAATTTGCAGATATAGATTAAACTCATAAGTTGGGGTCTCATAAACCGATGAAACGGCGAATATGTGTATACAGAAATAATCTAAGCAAAACCCGACCCTAATGGAGGGGGTGACAGCTGAATATAAAGGGCTTGGGGACGTGCAAGTCCCCCTGGACGAAACCCTAATGGACTCTAACTCGATACAAGGCCATCCGGCCCAAAATCAGTGTCACAGCACCCTGACGGATTCTGGATGGCTCACTGTTTTGACGATTCCCGTCGACTCCAAAGAAATTTGGACATGGGACTGGTCCCGTTGGAAAGATGGTCTCGTCCTCTTTCCGTGAAGTGGTAGATCACCTAAAACGGAGTCCGTATGCAACCTGGGCGTCCGTGTTAGTGGAGACTGCTCCTGGACTCCAAATTGGATTCGAAGTCGACGTGGGCTGGGCCTCCGACTTGGCTTGGACATCCTTGGCTGACTCCAACCTGGTCCTACATCGTTCCTCTGACTTCATGATTACTAATCATAATAACATCATTAGATAGTAATCTATCCTCAAGAATTCATAATGGAGTGCTAAGGAATGAGCTCACCTCTATATTAAGTTGACGGGCACGAGCTCTGGTGATTGGACCTTCATTTGTAGCAGCGGGAGAATTATTGTGTGTATCCATAGGTGTGATGTCCTCATCAGTTATGGACATAGCAAATGTGTGGAGAGAGGATTAAGAGTAGGGTGGCAGAAGTGGAGGAGGTGGTGGCCGATGAGTAGCAGTGGGGCAGCGTACGGGGTGGAGAAGAGGACATTGGAATAGCGACGAGTATAGGAGAAATAATAGAGAGATATATAAAAAAAGAAGATAGGTATATGAAAAATGATAGAGGCTTATATGGAAAATAACGAGGGTTCTACCGAGTGGAGTAGCCAGTTATTTTCCATTCATATAATCCATCGGTGAGTGAAACAACGGTCGTCGGCGCCTTATTAGTAGTCATTGAACTAACTCCAAATGATTATTTACCTTGCTGAACATTAAGATCATCTTAAATACACGGTTCAATTCGTGCTAGCATTCAAAGAGCAAGCAAGAACAAGATATATCAAACTTGAATTCTCCGGCAAAAAAAATTATCAAACTTGAATTCTCCGGCAAAAAAAAAAAAATTTATCAAACTTGAATTAATCGACTGGGGCTGACCAATATGATCTTACTGTTTAGTCCCATATGCAAAACTATGCAAAAACCCAAGATATATATATGTGGCTAGAAATAAATTAAATGCATGAAATGAGTACTCGCCCAGTCGATTGCGTGTGGCTCTAGCTAGTCGGTGAATTGCAGGTGCAACCATGAGACTATGACATCACCATGGTGGAGTGAAAATTTTGACATGTTCTGTTTTGGTTATAGAAACAAAACATGTCCAAATTTAGGACTGCCTAATCGTAAGAAACTTTTGATGTGTTCAGTTTTCGGTCAAAAAATATTTGCCCATTACATTAATTTTAGGAATAAGTCTACTTAATTCCCCTCAATTATTAAGGTTGGTCTACTTAACCCACTCAACATAAAACCAAATATTAAATCCTCTCAACCATCTAAAACCGTTTAAATAATTCTCTGGAGCGGTTAGAGGTGGTTTGGCCTACGTAACGTGACATGCAGACAATGACATGTTAATATATCATATTTCTTTTTTTTCTATACTTTTTTTCACTCTCTTATACTTGGCCCTAATAAATAAATACTCTTCGTGAACGAAAAAATGTCTTATTTTCTCTGTAAAGGTTTTTGAGTAAATTAGAATAAATAAAAAATACAGGATCTTTTTTTCAGCGTGACATCAGAGACGATTTCAGCGACAACGCCTCTGTATAGGGCGGTGGAGTGTGAGCGGGTGTGGACGGTGTGTCGCAGCGGAGCCTGCGGCATGTGGATATTGCCGGTTGTTAGGTTTAGGGGCTGTTCGGTGTCCTTCCTCGGCAGCCTTAGAAGCAAGTGGCGATGCCTCAATGCTGCGAGGAGGCGGTGGGCGTGCACGGTGCGTAGTGTGGGGGGCGGGGGGCAGAAAAGGCGTGGATCATTGGATCAAGATCTGACGGTTGAGATTAGTCACTTGAAGAAAATTGGATTTCAGTCAGTTGAAAATTAGACGGTCTCTAAAAAATATGTTTGTCATGTCGCTATCCACATTTCACGTCATGCAGGGAAAAACACTTCCAAAACCACTCAAATGAATTATTTAAATGATTTTTGATAGTTGAGGGGTAGAATATGCGGTTTTATAGTTGAGGGGAGTGATGTGGAGTTATTCCCTTTTTATCCTGCGTCGAAAAAAAGCCTAAAGCATTTACCCTGTCAATCTGATATTTTCTTGGTCCATTTTTAGAGCTATTGCAAATAGATTTTGCATGGTTGCTATTGTAACAACATGTGTTTTGGATCTAGCACGTCTGAATTTACTTTATTTTGAAGGTTTGATGTCGTATTTGCGCTGGACATCTCTTTATTGTTTTAGGGTGAGCCTGTAGCTATAGGATAAAATGTGTCATATACTTTCAAAATGTAGGTCGAAATGTGTCAAGTTGCCAAAAAAACAAAATCGTGTAACTACAACACATGAAGGATCATTCGGTTGATCCAGCCCAAGGAGGTTTAGAGGGTAATGAATCCCCAACAAGTCATTTAGAGCTTTAATCCCCTTCAATCTCCATCAATACCCTTCATTACTCTTCAATCCACTCACAACCGAACGGGCCCTAAAGAGTTAGCTACGATGTTGAAGGGTTCACCAGATGTTTAAGAATTAGCCCCGATCAGGCTTTAGATGGAATGCTCTGAATAATTATATCTATTTAAATCACCCTGTCACTGTTATATATCTACTCAAAACCTATAAGTACGTACACACTGACTGATCATGCTTTCTAGCAATGATGCTTAAAGTCGTTAAAGGAGACCATCCATTATTCAATACAAAAAGTTACACCACTGCGTACGTGGTCAGCTAAAGCACTACAAAATGTGTTTCGTATCAACTGAATTTCGAATAAAGGTAACGTTCCCGTTACTTTGATGCTGCTAGAGTGGAAGTCGTTCATACTTTTTCACGAACCAGTTATGACAGAGTACATACACACTGCGCTGATCGATCTGGGTGAAAATTAAAGACACGGAGGCCCATTAAATAACAAAATCGCACAGCGCGTTCCCTCTCCCTATATAAGCGAGATCCAGCTATGTCTGTTATCACACACACCACAACAGCTAGAAACATATCTGGTCCAGAAATGGCGAACAAATCATCGCTTGCACAACTGCTGCTAATAGCAGTAGCCATTGCACAGAGTGTTGGGTCGTCACACTCAGGCGGCATTGCTGTATACTGGGGTCAGAATGGTGGTGAGGGCACCCTGGCTGAGACATGCGCCACTGGCAACTACAAGTTTGTCAACCTAGCCTTCCTCACCACCTTCGGAAATGGCCAGACTCCGGAGCTCAACCTCGCAGGCCACTGTGACCCAACCAGCGGTGGGTGCGTGAGCCAGAGCGCCGACATCAAGTCGTGCCAGAGCCGTGGCGTCAAGGTCATGCTCTCCATCGGCGGCGCGTCGGGCAGCTACTACCTTTCCTCATCGGAGGACGCCAAGAACGTCGCGACCTACCTGTGGAACAACTTCCTGGGCGGTAAGTCGTCTTCCCGCCCCTTGGGTGATGCCGTCCTCGATGGCATTGACTTCGACATCGAAGGCGGCACCAACCAGCACTGGGATGATCTTGCAAGGTACCTGAAAGGCTACAGCAACTCCGGCAGGAGGGTGTACCTAACCGCAGCGCCTCAGTGCCCTTACCCTGATGCCTGGGTCGGAGGCGCCCTCAACACTGGCCTGTTCGACTACGTCTGGGTGCAGTTCTACAACAATCCTCCATGCCAGTATAGTTCTGGCACTTCTAATCTGGCCGATGCCTGGAAGCAATGGTTGACGATTCCGGCGAAGCAGGTCTTCCTCGGCCTCCCAGCTTCACCTCAGGCGGCTGGGAGCGGGTTTATCCCAGCTGAAGATCTGAAGTCTCAGGTGCTTCCGTCCATCAAGAACTCTGGGAAGTATGGAGGGATCATGCTGTGGTCCAGGTACTACGATGGCCAAGATGACTACAGCTCTTCGGTGAAGAGTGATGTTTGAACGGGTTGCCTCAGAATATCTGTATAGTTACTTGTGCCTTGTGAGCATTCCACACTACTCTTTGTGAGATTAGTCTGTGTGTCTGGGTAGCAGTTTGTATCTGCAATAAATATAATTGAGGATTGGACTTAACATTCGTGCCCCACCTCTTCATTCTTCACAAGAGGATATAGAATGATGGCTTTCTATGGGTCTTGCATATTTTCCCTTAACTGGGACCAATTGGCTTTTCTAGCTATATAGCAGATGTGTAATACCATTACGTTCAGTATCTTTATTTGAAGATCAAATGGTCTCTTCCTAGATAATTTTATATGATGATTATAAATTTTATGCTACATTAACGATTTAAATGGTCAATCAAAGAAAATATGCATAGAATTTTAATACTTGAAGGTAAATACATGAGATTTGTTATGGTGCTTGGATTTAATAGGAACTGTTCATTTGATCAGACTAATGGTTAAAAATAGGGAGGTACCAACTAAAAGGTACTTTAACTTGTGCATTGGTACCAAAAATTGATGGGTCCGGTACTAATTTTTAGGTTTGAACGGTTAGGATTAATTCAAACGGGGAGGTACTTAGAGGTACCTTCCCAACACCATAATAAAACTTTAAATACATTAACCAATGCAGAAAGACAACATAAGTGTCGTACATGAATGAGCTAAAGAGCGGTACAAAACGGATTGTTACTTGCACATTCTGCTTTCATTTCATACAGTACAGATAATATTAATTGGCATAGAGCTGACAGAGGAATTGAAAGGCAGCGAAGTTGGACACGCCAAACATAAGCTTGCTTCTACTTTGTCCTCAATATAAATTCTAAGAACTGCTAGCTCTAAACATAACCAATGGTTCTAGTCAAATATAATGTAATTCTAAGAATTGCTAGATCTATGAGTAGAGATTTTAAGACTTCGAACCAGTTGCAAGGTCAAATCCAGGAGGAATAAATACAACGTCATTCCATTTTGTGGAAGAGCTATCCTGAAACATCCGTCTATTTAGTAGTACAGTGGAAAGCAAACATAATATAGCTCTAATGAGTAATGACCTACGCACAAATCTGGTCTCATAAATGTGTGGTACAGAGGGTCATAAATGTTTGGGCCTTTGGGGTTAAGTGCAATGAGAACAGGTAAATATTCAAAATTTTCAAGCAAAAAAACATGAGCACAATCGGACTACATGAGGGTAAATGTAGTAAATTTAGCAGTGAGCAGGTAAATACTATATATGGTAAGATGTACCTTCATGGATTTGATTATATCCTCCAAAAGAAGAAACCTAAAAATATAAGTAAGTTATACATTATTTTAATCCTGCGACTCTAGAGTGTAAAAAGCCAAGATATGATTCGATACCTGTTGTACTGGGTTCTTATCCCTTTTTCTTCTTAATATAATGAAGCGTAGCTCTTCTGTGGTTTCGAGAAAAAAAAAAGGATTTGGTACCTGAGTGTCACCAGCCCATACAGCAGGGTTAGGTTTTTGTTGATCACGAGCAGTCCGGTGCAGTGAGTTATCCAAGTCCTCCTATACATTTGTAACATCAGAGCTCAAATTACAAACAGAATTATACCAGTTCATGAAACTAAAATAGAAATGAAGATCTCCCAAACCTTTCTGAAGAAAGCAGGACGATATCTCTTGTTATCACTCATGAGGACCAAGCTTCTTGACTACAAAGTAGATTTCATGTCAGGAAAATACAGGAAAGGACACCATATAGAAAGACATCACTCCGTAACAATGAGGTAAGCAGCAGATTGCACAACTGTGGGATGGTGAGGCACTAATGGAAGTGCTGGGTGCTGTTGTCATTATAATCAGCACGTTATAGAAAGCAAAAGTGGCCACTGGGTATGGCTTGCCCCCAAATGGCAGTGGTGGCACATATCTTTACTACTTCTAAAAAAACGAGTTGGTGGTGTCCGGCGGCCTGTCGTCCTCCGTCATCCGTTTCTTCCGTCTACCCGCGCCGACATGTGGGCCACCCATTTGAGACGTCTGATTCAGCCTTCAACACCTCTTGGTCCGTCGGTTACAGAAACAAATATTGCCTTCCACTTTGTTTATCTCCCCGCTAGCCATGGAGTGGCAAGCACCGAATGGATTGGTGCTCGCGCATAGGCGCGGGCTGCGGCTGTTGTAGCCGTGCGGTGCAGTGCGGCTTCGGCTTCGGTGGGTGCGGTGCCTCAATTTGTCAAGCAGACGAGCCCGAGCAAGCGCTCCTCTCCCGATCTTCCTCCTCCCGGATCTCAACAAAGTCAACGCAATGCATTGTGGTTCTCGATGCAGCCGAAGGTGGCGGGGTGTTGGGTGTGCGCCGGCCGCCGCTGTAGATCTACTTCAGGAGCACTAGCTGTTCCGCGCGTCGGGCACCATCTCATCGGCCCCATCCGAAGCTACTGTTGCAGTGTTGCCTATCCTCGATGGTATACTCGTGGTGAGCTATTCATAATTACGGATAGATCAGGTTGCTGCTACAGGTCGGGATTGATTGGAGAGAACATTGCAATGCCTTCTGCCATCTAGCTCCACTAGAATTAACTCTGGAGCACAGTCTGGTACTTTTTGAATATTTCACTGCCATCATCTATCATCAAATTGCATTCTTAAAAAACTGTCATGTTGTACTTGCTATTTTACCCAAATATCCTTATTTATTCTGTACGGATACCAAAATGATAAAACATGGTTAAAATAGCAAAATAAGGTACAAAATAGGGTCAAATGAGCAAGGGTAAATAAATTGACTTCGCATCATCGAGTTCACATAAAGGTAGAGTTCGGAACTCAAAAATAATGCAAATCAACAAAAATGAAAAAAGGTTAAACGTGCGATAAGTCTCCAAAATAGAGTAAAAAATGATTCTTTTTTTATTTCAATAGTGCAATCAACATAAGCTTCATTTTTATATTTTCAATTCTGACATGTAAAGATTTAATATTTTTTATAAACTAATATTAGTAAGAGCATGTAGGGTCAACAGTAACCTCACTGGATGAAATATAACAGTCTGGAGTTATATCCGTAGCAACGCACAGACATCGAACTAGTATGTATAGACAGAAAACTTTCAAGGAGGCCAACAGATATAAATAAAACCTTTCTATTTGAAGTAAAGAAAACCTTCCATATAAATTGATTTTGTGTGATCAATTGAACAGTGGTATCAAAATTTGGCTTGATGTAAGACGGAAATATTGATGCCCTTGTAGCATTTAATTTATTATTGCAGTTTTAAATCAAGGTTACATTTGAACTTCTGACCTTTGTATTGCCAGATACTACTTAGTGACCGTATAAGCTAAATAAATGTTTGTTTATCCTTTGGGTGTCAATTGTATTGCTCCTGCTCGACCGAGTAGAATGCAAACAGATTTATGAGCATTTTCATACCTGAAAAACTGGAACCCCTGGAAATCCCTGCCTGGCATTCAAGCTTTCATCTTCCATCCACTGCAAAGGTAAATTCATCAATCTAACTAGTTATAATGGTGGTCAACAAGTTGAAATGTCGACACATGAGTACATTAAGTAAGAGATAACAAATAAACTAATCTCGATTTCACAATCTATAGACATTTCACTCTATCTCAACAAATTTGTAACAACAAAATCAGCAAGCTATCCACAAGTCCTGTTGCACTTGCAAAAAAAGCGAACAGTGGTGGAGTGGCAAATTAAATTTCATTTCATTAATTCAGTTTTTTCACTTAATTTATTCGCATATTTGTTCATTAACCCTTTAATTGGTCAACACAGTAAGTATCTTTTTTTTTTGGTTAAAGCACAGTAAAGCATCTGAATTGACAAGCGTCAGTATTATAGTGGATCTACACATCACAGAAATTTGAAGAATCTGTATGATCATATACCATAACCCATATTGCTTATGTATTAAGTTGTGGCATAGAACTGCTTTCCAAATTGCAGTATATGTAAAGCAAAGAAGATTCTACGACACAAAAAATAAGAGTTAGTCGGTCAATTTCAATGTTATCTCTACTACTTATTAATTCTGTTCAACGCCGTCCACCCCCCTCCCCTGCCTCTGATTTTCGTGCATCCCGCATGCCGTGCAGAATCCAACCCGGGGAAAAGTATGGAAAGAAATTGCTTGCTTGGAGACAGGAGTATAGGTCCGACAAGGCCAAAAGAGACGTGGAGACCCCCATGAAAATGGAATCCTTCACACCTTGACGAGTGGGACGTAATGGAGGCTAGATTTTGCACCAGGGTGGCCGCACCCGGCGTGTCGGCATCCGTCACTCAAGCGTCGTGCCGCCTCTGCCGCCGCTCCCCATCTGTTGCCCCTCGGGTCATGGCACTGCCGCTGCCCTCCGTCAGGTCAGTGAGGGGTGCCGAGAAACCACCTCGAGATCGGGCGGTAACCGCCACGGCCAAGTCGGGTGTAGGGGCGTCGCGGTGCTCGACCTCCTCCCATCCGATGTCCTGGCCCCATGCTCCTCATCCCTTACAACCTCCTTGTTCTGTTCGTTCTGCTGCGCAGGGTAGGGCGGATCCACCTCAAGGTCAGGTGGAAGGAGCTAGAACGACAGAGCCATTTCATGAAAAGGTTATAGAAAGTGAGAGGGACGATATTGGTTTTGGTGAGCAGGACACCATCGAGCTGCACGCCTATGGAGGCTTCAGCTTCATGCTAATCTAGCTATGAAATCTTGGAGCAACCACTCTGGAGCCGTAGTGGCTTAGGGCCTATTTGGCACGGGTCCACTCCAAAACTCTAGGGGGGAGCTGGCTTCAGCCAGCCAAACATGCAAACTCCAAAACTCCATGAAGCAGCAGCTCCACTTGGAGCCGATGGAGCTGTAGTTTAATTTGGTGGAGCACCTCTTTTTTAGCTCCAAAGATGGTCGAGTTATATGTACTCATGGAGTTGGGGTGAAATTACCCATCATTGCCACCGGTTACATAGAAAATGATTTATTTTGTTCTCTCCCAACTCCTGTACGTTTTGGTCTCTCCTTCCGCTCTCTCTTTCTCTCTTTCTCTTCTTGCGCTCAGAGAACAGAACACTACCCATCCACGCGCCGCTCACACCACATGTCGCTACCAAAGCCGCCGGAATCTGGAGTCATCCTGCAACCTATCCCTCATCCTCTGTGAATCTGGGGATGCTACATTCGGGGAGGCACACATGCAGCAGTGGAATCTTGGCAGCAGGGCCCAACGAGGTGCGGTGTTGGCTCCGATCGCTGGAGTACGTACTAGCCGCCATGGACACACATTGTTCCTTCTAGAAGCCTCCCTGCACCTGACGGGCCTCCTATCGCCCCATTTGATCTAGTGATACGATGATGGAAACAGGACGGTTTCAAAGGCACCATCACAAATACACGAGGCATTGATTGGATACACTTCTTGTTGCTTGTTCGCTAGCATCAATCGCATCAGATTTCTATCTAGTTCTCTATTCACTCATGTGGAACTAGCCCTTCGATCCCTTGCCGTATGTCAACAACACAAACAGCACCTCACGCATCTTGATTCTTTTTTCTTAACGGATTGAATGACAATTGGCAGAAGTTCATTACATTATTATAAACAACATAAAATGTTATATTATCCTCAACAATACATATTCATAGTTAGCAAGGGCACCAAAGTCTTTTCCTTGTCAAAATCACAGTTTATGGAGCTGTACAGAGCCTTTCAGCCAAACACCTTAAAAAACTACTCTAGCTCCACTGTAGAGCAGCTCCACCTAGAGGTTTGGAGCAGAGCCATGCCAAACAGGCCCTATATTCTAACTCCACTAATACTGAAATGAGAGTGTGTTTGCAGGTGGAAAACTCTTCTTGTGTGTCTTGGAAGTGAGGGAGAGGGGTCCTATTTATAGTTGGAGAAGACTTGAGCAAGTGAGCTTCCTCCCCCCTTCTGGACCGCTTCCCGCGCGAAATACCCACCATCAACTTTAGAACCGACCTTAGCGAGGCGGGACCTGCCACCTGGCTGAAGCTGGGGCCGAGTGGGCCAACCCACAGATCGCCTGACCAAGAGGGTCGCCTGACCCTCTGTGGAACCCACTCGAGCCCCACTTTGGCAGGGTGACTGTCTGGTGGGCCTTGAGCGTGGTACGTTGTTGGCTTTGATTTTCTGATACTTTTGGCGCGTCTGGTGGGTCCATGAATCCGTGTGCTACCCCTGTGGCGCCCTGTGATTGGTTGGAGTTGTGTTTTCTCCACCTCAGCGATCCATCTCCGTGGCAGGCTGTGATTGGCCTGAAGTGTGTTTTCTTGCCACGGAGCGGATTATGCCTCAATTCCTATGATAAATATCTGCATGCACAAACTTTTCAAGTACATGTGGAACTTTATTAATTTTAAAGTAATATGCATATATGAAATGCATGTCCTTGTTCATTTTTCGAGAAATGTTGACGGTATATTTGGTACTTAACGACCGTCAACAGTGGAACACAAATCAAAAACTGATAGTAATATTGAATAACTGTCCAAAGTATTGGTCCTAGTTGCTCGTCAAATGTGTCCTATAACGGTTATGGTTATGTTACGTGGACAAAGATTAAGTGTAGGAAAAACAACAACAAAGATCAATAGACCAAGCAAACTAGATTCAGCCCAAACAATTGTCAAATGTGGTAAGTCGTCCAACTCTATGCCCTATCACTAATGCTTTTATTGTCCACAATAACTCTCTCCCTACTAATACTTGATATTTTTGGCAACAGAATTTTTTCTTTTTTTCTTTTATTTTTTTGATATTTTTTCAGAAAGAAGAGCATAGAAATAGGTACCACAAAAATTTGCAGAACAATCAGATCAAAGGTATGGGCTATGGAAATTTCCGAAGCTGCCAGAAAATTGGGGCAGAACGTCCGGGGCGAATTTGGGGATTGTAAAAGCAGCAAACCCGGCAAACCTAGGCAAAATCAGATGCAAAAGTTTCTGTCGATCGATTTGCATATAAAGTTTGCCTAATTTTAAGTTCATATGCAAAAGTTATAGCTGTGTTAAGGAAGGGCGCTTGAGTCAATATGCGTACTACAGCAAACAATGAATCGTGTATCAAAAAAACAAGGAATTTGGCTACGGAAGCTCTGGACAAGGTGGAACTAATAGTGGGTGATAAAACAAATAACAAATGAGATACAACAGACTAAAATTAGCATCGGATCAGGGTGGGGAAAAAAATTGACGGCTAGGGTTTCTTACAAGGCGGCGGAAATAAATAGACCGTAACAAGACACGATCTAAACCAGCAATAAAACACAACTAAGGACACGAATTCAACACTACTGACTCTGAAATTGAAATATGCAGAGGGTAGACACGATTTTTGGATAGGATGTAACCTAAAACTATAATTTTGTTTTTAGCTTATGGACTATAGGACGAAACAAAAAAAAGGAACTAGGGTAAACAATGACGAACCTAAGGAACACGTGAACCTCTAATTACCACTTGATGGGAAACGGGGTCCCGATCTTCCTACAGGTTCAGATAATCAATGATTTGGGCGGAGTCGCGACACAAATCGATCCGGCTTCCGAACGGCACGTTCTGAACCCAACAATCGTAGCACCACGTGTCCTCTGGTTATCACCCGCGTGAGCACGGATGACCTCGCCAAGAAGGCTAGTCTTTTGCCTGCGAATCGAAGAACACAAGCAAGAATGAAGTACAAAGCAACCAAATTGCAGATGAAGATTAAACTCACAAAGTTAGGGTCTCACAAAACAATGAAACGGCGACGTTGTTGTAACAGGAAAGCAAAACCCCACCCAAATGGAGCGGTGACGGGTGCATATAAAGAAATTTGGGACATACAAGTCCCTTGGTTACAACCCAACTTCATCATCACCAGTGGTTTTCCAGTGAGGAATCGTGACCGTTAACCCCACTTTCAGCTTCCCCGTCTCGCGTAGCACCTGTAGGACAAAGTTTTGCTAGTTGTTTGGCTCGATAGCGCCGTCGCGCCATGGCCGCCGTCAAAATTGCGCCGCCGCTTGCCGCGCTGCAATTCTTAGTGAGTATCGCAGACCGTTGTTGTGGTGCCGGAAATCCACCCACCCTATAGAGCGACGGGCGAAACAATTTGGAAGATAAAGCAAGTTTGCAAGTTGTTGAGAAAGTGCATATTCTGATTGAAATATAGGGATGCTAACTTACGGAACTTGTTGGAGTGTGTGCTGAAAACTTGGTAATGGAAACAATATGTCAAATTCCAAATTTAAAGGGATGGAGAGAGTTTTGGAAGGGAGCCTTCTCATATGCATTGGCAAAATGGTGTAGTATCTTTTAGTATCCGTGGCAAAGCACGGGTAGATTGCTAGTTTACTAAATAAATGTGTATGATCAATAGACATGAAAGAAAAGAAAACATGTGTTTTCCTCTTCTAGTCACATGCAGGCTCATCTGTGAAGAACGATTGCCACCTTGATTGCGTTAGCCACCTGAGATAAATCAGGGAGGACTCGAAATGCTACACCATTAGACTTCAGTTGGATAACCTGGATACAGAACATGGAATACATATAATCAAGATACATCAAAAGAAAACATGTGCAATCCAGTATTAGGGAATCAAAAGATACTTCAAATGACTGTTAGATTCACTTCCCCAAGTTGTTATCGAGTGGTGTTGCTCAGGAGTCAAGTTATAGATTAATTTTGATGTTTATCACTTAGATTGGTAGGCTATCTGTATCAGGGGAAAGTTTAAATACTTCATATCGTGTACGGCAATATTCTATAAATACTAGGTGCATCAAGGTTTCCTCATCTTCCTCTTGGCCTCTCCCTCTCTTACTGCATGTTCCCTATACACCTGCCTGCCATCCTGTCTGCCTGCGCCGCCTTACTATGGCAGAAGGACAGAAGCTGCCTGTCACCATTGTCTGGCCTCACCTTTTCATCCTTCAAGCAACCACTTCCTCCCCTATACTCATACTCCCTCTACTAACCTTCTGAATAGATTATAAGCACACAACATCTATCATACAACTGGTTTTCTAATACTAGAAAGGGCAAGGTAAATATCTTTGTTATTATCTAAATCCGTGCGGTTTCATTGCAGAAGAGCGATGCCACATCATTCATCGATTCTTCACCATCGGATTGCCGCTCTGAGAAATACAAGGCGTTGGATATCACATGCAAATTTACAAGCGGACCCTCAGAGAAAAAGAGATACGATATCAGTCCTCCCACCAATCCCCTGTGTTATTGCATCTAGAACCTTCAAGAATGAAAATATCTTTTCTAGCCCTTCCACCATCTGAAATCTTACACTTATAACCTGCACGAACAAACCTGGTTCTTCCACTAATTTTGTTTTTTATAGTAATTGATCATTCCACCATTTTGTAATCTTACACTGGATGCCTAATGCAACAAAATACTTATATAGTATTGTTTTTCTAAACTTTTGTTAAAAATAAATACTAACATTATGGTGCTAGAAAAACTCATATGGTTGGAATGACAGAAGCAATATGTTTACTCGTTACTGATCATCTAGGCCACCGTTAAATTTGTTTTCATTATTTGTCTTACATTTTTAACCATTAGGAAAAATAGAAGGTTAGTCCAACTAATCCATAAAGTATAAGACATGCACTTCCTTTGCTTTTCCAATAATATTATCGTCGCTTACTTTTAACATCAACTTTGACGGTTTACCATATAAAATTTAGATAAAATTTGTCGAATTATAGTCCAATCAATCCGATTGATTCCAATGCATGTTTTTCAACTTTTATTTTCAATTTAACCATTCCTAAAAGAGGACATTAATTGATTCCCTCGCATGTTTTTCAACTTTTCTTTTCAATTTATATCCATCCACTAAAAGCGGAGACTAATTCCTTCATTTAAATTTGCAATTTTATTTACATTCATTACATTTTGGTCTCGACCATGCTATCAAGAAAGCAAGCCTCTCCTATGTTCATGCATCCAGTGTCAATCCAATTTACAAACAAAATCAATTTAGCTGCTACATATATTTTTTTCAAACCACCACCGAATAAATTATCACAGATATCTTTTATTTTCTTAAACCGATATAGAGCTACACCTACTTTATACTTATTTTGCTTTGTTTGAAAAATATCATTGCAAAAAAAAAAACTTAGACACTAGTCATCACATAAAAAAATTATGTCATCATAGAGCAATAAAACATATGATCACTCATTTATAAATACGAATTTGCGATGGTCACAAAATTTAGAGCATACAGAAAACAAGGTGAATACATCACATAATCGAGTTGATAACGATAGTAATGTAGCGCGGCATTTGCCGCGTAACTGTAATATCCCAGCTTTTATAAAAAAATTTAAATTAAGTTTTTCCTAAATGTCTTGTGAGTTGACCAAAGGTTGACTTTTTGATCCATGATCGGTTGGACGATCGAACACGATCTTTGTTGAAACGCGTCTGTTTGACTAGTCATATGCTTGATTCGGTGATCGCATGAGTAAGGTGTAACAATTAAATCTGGACCATTAGTTTTAACCTAACACTACTCGTACTCGGCTGCCTGTCTATATTTTTCACGAGCCACGAGCGCCACCCCTTTCTCTACCTCACGCCACCGTCTCTCCTGCACTGGCTCCCTACCACAGGCCTCCCTCCTGTAGGAATCTAAGGAGAGAAGGAGGGAGGGAGAGAGAGAGAGAGAGGAGCTACTGGCTGCCCGCCGCTGCTGCTGCTAGTTGATCCCTGATGCCTGCTGTTGCATAGCTGCTGCTGCTGGTCGTGGAACAACAGGGAGGGAGAGAAGGAAGGAAGAGGAAGAAGAAATAGGAAGAATGAGGGATTTTCGAATTTCACTCAAATTGGTTCAGAAACTTGTGAATTTCATAGCAAGAGTAACATCTGCTGGATCCTAATTGCTCTTGAATTGTTCCTTGGACGATTATATTTCAGAACAGCAATTTGTTTTCAAATCTGACAAATATCCGCTCAGAATTAGAGTCCCTGCCAATAACGGAAGTTGTAGATATGGTTTTTATCTTTCCAGTAGCTTTGGCCTCACTCGATAACGATGAACCGTTGGGAAGATATCCTGAAATTAGTACTGCTGTCCCAGATTTTCTAATCTGTGCAGTAATCTGTTTAAATGGTTTCGATCAAGTTAGTGCCTTAATTAGCCAAGTTGGTAATAAGGAAAGTTGTAGGTCAGGTTTTGCTTCACTTCTGATATTTTGGGTATGCCTAAGAACGTTTCAAAATTATAGTTTTGTTATACAGGCTTGCATGGTTCAGTTGTAGAAAGGGTGTCATCAGATTATCGTCAGCCTTAGTTGTTGAGCCAAGTGCAATGACGGGCTTCCTTGTAATGTGAATGACTGTTGATATTTCTTGCTTCGCCTACTTCAAATATGTTCTTTTCATTATTCCTTTCATAAGATGATTGCTTCATCAAGTATTTCTGGTTCATGTCCAAAGTTCAAGTTTCATGTTATTTACTTCATACCTTCAAGTGTGAGGGTTTGAATAAACACCGGTTGTGCAGTTTGGTTCTTATATTCAGGTTTCCTATGGATAAGTGCTGGCCCTACTTATTAACCTTTACCGGTAAATGCAAATGAAAGTTTCAGATGACGTCGGTTTTAGACGGAAACTACTATTTCATGGTTCTGGAGCTTTGTTGATGACTCTCGTTCTTTACTTAATCTACATGTTGTTACTGTTCTTTCAGTCCTAAGTTTGTACTTGCTGAGTGTTTTCTCTTTGGTGTTTATTTGGTTTTTAGATACTCAATGATGGAAGCATGCATGGGATGGAAAGTGGTCACATGCTTGAGCACACTCAGATTCTTTCTAGCATGATTTAGTTATTAAACTAGACAATGGTTAAAATAATTAAACTTAAATTCATTTTGTGTGGTTTAGAACTGTCACGAGGTTTTGCTCATCAGTTTGTGGTCCTAAACTTAAGTCATGATGGTTGGTAAACTTAAGTCATAATGGTTGGTTGATGCTTATCTCTTTTTATTATACTTTGTTGTTGATTATTGTGCGTTGTATGCCATGGATGATAGATTTCATAGGGGGGGACACTGCGAAAATTTCTAATTTATTTTAAACTAGGTAACCTCTTGCATACTTTGTGGTAGCCTCCAAGTGTGTTTAAAACTTTGGGTGTTACAGTTGGTACTCAGAGCCAGGTGTAGATTGCCTTTGCTTATAATAAGTAATTAGGAGTTGCTTTTAACACTTAATTTAAGTTACAACTTAAATTGACACACTTAGGCACTACATGATGGGTTGCATGGGCATGCTTCATATTTTCGTTTCCGTTATTATCTTCTTGTCTTTGTATTTCTTATGCAATTATGGTTGTTCATGGCATTATTATTGATATATTGAATTAATAGAACTATGCCAACGAAAAGAAGAAGTGCGTGTGTCGCAAATCATGCTAGTGGTCGCAGTAGAGGCGATGTTGTTGGTCGTGGTAGAGGCCGTGTTGATAGTCGCGGTAGGGGTGATGCTAACCAGGAGGACGATGTGGAACATGTGAACCAAGAGAATCAAGTGATTGATGGGCAGGAACATTTTGTAGTTGATGGAGATCCAACCGGTCGTGCCGTTGCTGGTGTTGCTACTCGGGCTGTCACTGCCCAAGCCATGATGTTTGCTAGGTGGATGTCTATGCATTTAAATACATTTGATGGTTCAGGAACACCCACCGATGCTGCTTCCTGGCTACGCAAGATGGAGAAGGTTATGCCTGCATGTAGGCCGACGGGAGAAGAGTTGATCTTGTTCATTCTGCATCAGCTCATCGGTCAAGCCATATATGGTGGTTAGGAGTATGCGATGCATGGACTCCTGCTCGTAGTGCTATCACTTGGGAGGTTTTCTTGGCACAGTTTAGGGCTAAGTATGATCCAGACTCCTTCAGGGATAAGATGAATGATGCACTCAACCACATTCAGCAAGGGGACAAGTCGGTTCATGAGTATGAGAAGGATTTCAGAAATATCGTTCGTATTGTGCCTAGTGTTGCTAGTGATGAGCGTGAGTAGGCTAGGAAGTTCTTCATAGGCCTTAATGCATGTTATAGAGAGGTGATGGGAAGAAATCCACCCACTACTTACATTACAGCAGTTGAGGAAGCTAGAGGCATGGAGACTCACTATCAGCTCACAATGCTACATCAAAGGCGTAATGGGAATTGTAGGTAATTTCAAGTGGTGATTAGAAGGGGTCCACAAAGAGCGAGGAGACTACTCTCAACCACCCCCTTTCAAGAAGTCTAAGGTGAATCAGTCCTCTCAACAGTCCCAGCCTTTTAGACCTAAGCAGTCAGGGGCCCAGTCATACTCAGGGCAGCGCACTTCTGGTTCCTTATTTATGCGTCCAGTTCCTGGGCAAGGCTTAATTTGCTTCAAGTGTGGGAAGGGTCATCGTGCTTCAGATTGTAGTTTCTCAGGGACATGTAACACTTGTGGCAAGGATGGACGTGTTAGTGTGGTATGCAAGATAAATCCAAACTGTATCATCAAATGGCAGAGGCCCAACTCATCTTCAGTGGTATTCACCTCAGCGGCTAGTTCGAGAGGTTCAGCTCCTTCAGTTAATGCTCCTAGAGGCACAACTCAGATGATGGCGGGTCATTCAGCTCCATATCCCTAGTTTCCTCAGCAATACGCTCCACAAGGTTACTATTGGCCTCCATCTCAGCTTCTTGTACCACGTGTTCCACCACAGCTACCCACCCCTTCAGCTCCTTCAGGCTCGCTGCCTCAGTATGGTATAGGTGGTTCTAGCTCTTCTATCCCTACTGGAGTGTACGCCATGCCTACAGCTTCCACTATGGGACATCCAGATGTTGTCTCACGTATTCTCATTGTTGATTCACATGATGCTTATGTCTTGTTTGATTCAGGCATTACTTTTTCTTTTATTTCACTTGATCTCGCAAAAAGGGCAAGTATTTCTAGTCAAGAAATTTCTCAATCAGTTCGTGTTAGTTCTCTTGGGGGCTTGATTTCTAGTTTGGTAGTGTGTCTAGGATGTGTTATTTCTATAGAGGGTGATGATTTGGTAGCTAATCTTATGGTGATACCCTTACCGGTTTTTGATGTCATTCTTGGCAGGGATTGGCTACACCGGTATCAAGATGTGATATCTTGTAAAGACTTACATTGGAGGCGCCATCAGGGCATATAATAACCCTTCAGGCAAGTGCACCTCTCGATTCGTTATTTGTGATGGCTAGCCTCTTTCCCGGCCGTCGTTCTGTGAAGATTGGTTTTCTTTGGAGCCTCGTTCAGAAGCAGGAAAGGTCAATTGTGCTTGAGGAAATTCTAGTTGTACGTGACTATCCTGATGTTTTTTCAGGGGAGTTACCAGGAATGCCACCCAAGCGTGAACTGAAATTCCGTATTTATCTTATACCTGATACCCGTCCAGTATAGATTGCCCCATACCGTTTTTCTCATCCTTTTTAGGAGGAGTTGAGGAACCAGCTGAATGATTTATCGGCCAAAAAGTTGATTCGACGTGGTGTGTCTCCATGGAGAGCTCTGGTGTTATTTACGAAGAAGAAAGATGGTAGGTGGCGCATGTGTGTGGACTTTCGTGGCTTGAATGCGATGATGATCAAGAACAAGTACGCATTACCTCGCATAGATGAGTTGTTTGATCGATTGAAAGGGGCCAAAGTATTTTCAAAGATTGACCTTCAGTCTGGGTAATCAGATCCCTTTGGGCTCACTAATGCACCTGCCTACTTCAAGGAGAAAATAAAGAACATGCTTCACGGATTGGAGGAATTTGTGGTAGTCTTTATTGATGACATACTCATCTTCTCCAAGACTAAGGTAGACCATGAGGAACATTTGAGGAAAGTACTTGAGACTCTAAGAAGTCATAAATTCTATGCCAAATTGAAGAAGTGTGAGTTGTGACTTATTGAAGCAGGGTTCATTGGTCATGTTGTTAACCAAAATGGCATCTCTGTTGATCCAGGCAAAGTTTCTACAATAGTTGACTGGGAAAGACAAACTAATGTTAAGGATGTTAGAAGTTTCTTGGAAATGACTGGTTACTATCGACAATCTGTGAAGGATTTCTCCATAATTGCTAAGTCCATGAAATAGCTTACCCACAAGAATGTTAAGTTCATGTGGACACAGGAGTGCGAGCATTGCTTCCATGTGTTGAAGCAAAAGTTGGTGACTACCCCTATTCTTACCCTTCCCGAGTGATCGTTTATGTGTACCACAAAAATCTTAGTTAAAGAAGTTATTCTCAAGGAGGCACATTACTCTCGTTATATTGTGCACCCTGGTGAGAATAAGATGTATCAAGATTTGAAGAGTGAAAGCGGATGAAAGTTGATGTAGCAAAGTATGCGGCTACATGTGGGGTTTGTCAGCGTGCGAAGGCTGAGTAAGAGTTCAGCTGGAAAATTGCAATCACTTGAGGTTCACTTATGGCCTTAGGATGGCATGGCTATGGATTTTGTTGTTGGACTACCACGTTCGCCGAAGGATAGAGACAATATATGGGTTGTTGTGGACCGATTGAGTAAGGTGGCTCACTTCATTCCCATTTGATCCACTAGCCAGTGATCTGGCACCTATCTATATGCGAGAGGTGGAGCAATTACATGGCTTACCTCGCACCATTGTTTCGGACAGAGATGCTAAGTTTGTTTCAAGCTATGGGATAGTTTGCAGGAGGCTTTAGGCACTACATTGACGATGGGTACTGCTTTTCACCCTCAGGCTGACGGACAATCTGAGCGTACGATTCAGACCTTGGAGGATATGCTTAGATCATGTGTACTATCTTGGAAGGAAGTTGGAAAGATCATTTACCACTTGTGGAGTTTCCTTATAATAACAATTATCACTCTAACATTCGTTGTGCTCTGTATGAAGCTCTTTACGGGAGGAAGTGTAGGTCACCACTTTGTTGGGAAGCAGTGCGTGAGAAGATTGTTTTGGGGCCAGATTGGGTTCAGCAATCTATACAGCGTGTTACCGAAATTCGAGGGCACATGTTAGTGGCACATAGTAGACAAAAGAGCTACGCTGATGTCAGGAGACGAGACTTGGAGTTTCAAGTAGGAGATGAGTTACTCCTTAAGGTATCCCTTACCAAGGGTGTAGTACGGTTCGGGACCAAAGGGAAGCTTAGTGCAAGATGTATAGGCCTTTTCCTTAGCAAAGAACGCATTGAAAAAATTGGCATCTCAATTGGAATTGCTAGAGTCTATGAGGTGTGCATGAGGTACTCCATGTCTCCATGTTGAGGAAGTATCTAAGGGATTCAGAACAACATATAACCATGGAACGAATTACCATCGAGTAGGATTTATCTTTCGAGTTTCGTCCGGTTAGAATTCTGGGAACCTCTAAGAGAGCCCTTAGGCGCAAGACATTCAAGTTTGTGAAGGTTCTTTGGACAAACCAGAACGCAAAGCAACATGGGAATTGAAATCACAGATGCGTGAGAAATATGGTGAGTTGTTTTCACCCGATGAGTAATCCTGTGATTTTTTTTTTAATAATCATTGCCGATATGTTTCATACATACCGTTAAGAATTCGAGGGTGAATTCTGTTGAAGGGGGGAGAATGTAATATTGTAGGTTTATAAAAAATTAAATTAAGTTTTTCCTAAATGTCTAGTGAGTTGACCAAAGGTTGACTTTTTTGATCCATTGATCGGTTGGACGATCGGACACCGTGGATACGTAGATCTTGTCGAAACGCGTCCGTTTGACTACTCGTACGCTTGATTCGGTGATCGCACGAGTAAGTTATAATAATTAAATCTGGACCATTAATTTTAACCTTACTACTCGTACTCGGCTGCCTGTCTATATTTTTCACAGCCACGGGCGCCATCCCTTTCTCTTCCCCAAGCTGCCGTTTCTCCTGCACTGGCTCCCCACCACAGGCCTCCCTGCTGTAGGAATTGAAGGAGAGGAGGGAGGGAGAGAGAGGAGCTACTGCCTGCCCACCGCTGCTGCTGCTAGTTGCTCCCTGATGCCTGCTGTTGCCTAGCTGCTGCTGCTGCTGGTCGTGGAACAACAGGGAGCGAGAGAAGGAAGGAAGAGGAAGAAGAGATAGGAAGAATAAGGGATTTTCGAATTTCACTCAAATTGGTTCAGAAACTGGTGAATTTCATAGCAAGGGTAACATCTGCTGGATCCTAATTGCTCTTGAATTGTTCTTAGGACGATTAGATTTCAGACCAGCAGTTTGTATTCAAATCTGATAAATATCCGCTCAGAGTTAGAGTCCCTGCCAATAACTAAAGTTGTAGATGTTTTTATCTTTCAAATAGGTTTGGTCCCACTCGATACCAATCAACCTTTGGGAAATATCGTGAAATTAGTACTGCTGTCCCAGTATTTTCTGATATGTGCAGTGATCTGTTTAAATGGTTTTGCTCAAGTCAGTGCCTTAATTAGCCAAGTTGGTAACAGGAAAAGTTGTAGGAATTTTTCCTGTAGATTTCAAAAGTGTATTTATTTGGCTGCATTGGTTAAGCCAATCAAAAATTACGAGTATAACAGTGGATAGGTCAGATTTTGCTTCACTTCTGATATTTTGAGTATGCCTGGGAACGTTTTGAAATTATAGTTTTGTTATTATACAAGCTTGGACAGTTCAATTGTCGAGAGGGTTTCATCGGATTATCGCTGGCCTTAGTTGTTGAGGTAAGTGCAACCACGGGCTTCCTTGTAATATGAACGATTGTAGATTTCTTGCTTCGCTTATTTCAAATATGTTCATTTAATTATTTCTTTCATAAGATGCTTGCTTCATCAAGTATTTTTGGTTCAAGTTTCATGTTATTTACTTCATACCTTCAAGTGTCAGAGTTTGTATAAACACCGGTTATGCAGTTTGGTTCTTATATTCAAGTTTATAAGTGCTGACCCCACTTATTCAGCTTTACCGGTAAATGTAAAGGAAAGTTTCAGGTGATGTCCGATTTAGACGGCAACTACTTTTTCATGGTTTTGGAGCTTTGTTGATGATTCTCTTTCTCTACTAGATCTACATGTTGTTACTATTCTTTCGGTCTTGAGTTTGTACTTCTCGAGTGTTTTTACTCACTCTTTTGTTTAATTGTTTTTTAGGTACTCAATGATGGAAGCATGCATGAGATGGGAAGTGGTCACATCGCTCGAGCGCATTAACATTCCTTCTAGCATCATTTAGTTATCAAACTAGACAAAGGTTAAAGTAATTAGACTTAAATTCATGTGTGGTTCAGAACTGTCGTGAGGTTTTGCTTGTGCAGTTTGTGGTCCTAAGCTTAAGTCATAATGGTTGGTTGATGTAACAGACCCGCCTCAGAAACCGGGACGATCCGCATCACCAGGATCCATTCTGAACGATACCCGTCGAAGCGAACATACACATGGTACAACACAGATAGAAAATAACACAAATTTACATAGATAAGAAGATTATTACGTTGATTGTTATTACAGACTGAATTGAATTAAACAGGATATAAATCTTTTCAAACTCGTACACAGCGAAAAATAAGGTAAGAATACAGACTCCGACTCTCAATCCTAAGCAAAAGCACGTGTCTTGCCAAAAAACACTGTGCTATTAGCTAAACACAAGTAGCAGCTCCCTATCTGCTCCCTCTGGATGCTTCTCCATCCTGGACCAGGCTCGCCTAGAGGTAGCTAGCACTACAGCCGACGGTATCTGAACCACCTGAAAACCACAAGTCGCAAAACGTGAGCTTCTAAGAAGCTCACAACACTGACCCGTCAACGTGACTGTCTACAGCCGGCTTTAGACATGCAAGACTGACTTAGGGTAAGGATAGTTGCAAAAAGAACGCGTCCTAATTAGTAGCTTTCTACTTTTCAAGTTTTAGTCCAGATTAAGTTCGAAAAGATAAACTTTAGTAAGCATTATAGCTAAACAAACATGTTGTCAAACAATGATCATAATAATCATCACAACGTTACTCATCATTATACTCATTGTTCATTCTTAACATATGCAACAAAGAGGTCAAGCAAACTCTAGACTGAGTGTCAGCGGTTAGAAACGATTTACACATGCAGGGTTAACCTAAGCACACGACACGTGCGCGTCCCGAATCACACGTGACAACCATTCACACCAGATCTGGCAAAACTAAGTCCCTCTTACGCTACCTCAACATTGCTGCATCCCACCAAACCACCCATCCCGGATGGTATCTGTAGAGTTCTCACATTATCCACCCCAGCCCACCGCCGATCAAACACCGTAAGGTAAGTTCAGCTTTACCGTCTCTAGACTAACTAGGTTTACTGGGTCCCATAATTCCAGCATGTAAACAGTACATTCAATACTTAGCCCTACAGCTTCACCGCGACACGCAGAGCATCGGCCTCCGAATAACTCGACACGACGCTCACCGGAGCGGTGTTAGCGATGCGGCGGCCTCGAGGGGGCCTTCGGCATAAAGTCCGACGAGATCAGTGGAATGGAGGGGCCACAAGAAGCTCTTACTCCTAGTTGTTATTTGACTTAAATTTAAAGCAATACTTTCATGAATTTACATATACATTTCAACAGTTAGTTATCAAACCACCATCTAGTGTTTCTATCGGTACTTTAATGATCATATTAATTTATGAAGATTGTTTCAATACCTCTTTAAATTCTAAAACCGAGTTCGTAATTTGGCATTTGAATGTAATTCAAATGTGTTTTGGATTCTATTCGACTATGAGTATTGTCCAAAAATTTATGTGTTATTAACACGTATAGAATGTTACCATTTAAATTAAATCATGCTCTATGTAACCTTCAATTCATGTCATTCAAGGTTTTGTCAAGCATTTTTCTTGAATCATTTTTCATTATCTCAAGTTAAAAAAAATTTAAAATTTTATTTCGGGATGACTCTTGAAGGTAATATGACACAAGGGGTGTCACAGCCCTCCTCGCTTAAAGAAATCTCGTCCTGAGATTTACGAGTAGGAAGGGTAGAGAAAACTAGATATTTAGATATGTTTCAACATTAGATTAAAGGACATATATATGACAAAAATTCATTTGTATATTTGGTCGCCCTTAATGATTCGCGGTAATTTACTTTCTTGATTGAATTTCCATGGTAGCCATGAAGGTTTTGGGGGTATTGGACTGAAACATAGTCGAGCAATACTTACATTAAGAGTAAAGATAGGAATGAATATAGTAATCTTAGATCCTGGGTGGAATCGGGCTTTAGGATTATTGCAAGGATATGACTGGAACCTTGTTAAGAACTCCTAGCATACATTAATCGTTCCGGTTGCGTACTCCGGATGGTACGCCATCCGTTCAGAAGAATGTTTGAATTAGGATGTCTCAACATGATTAAAAGGGAGATGCCCTCATCATATCACAATTCTGGCTTTGAGAAGCGCCTGGGCGAACCGGCACAATTCAAAAGCAAAATTGTCATTTCCTAAGAAAATGTGACACCCCAAGTGTCACCCCAGAATTCACCGGCAATGTCGTAAAACCCTAGTAATCAAATTATAAAATTGCAAGCAAAATCGACACTTGAAGTAATAAGAAATGTTGTTAGAAGCATTCCAAAGAGCCACTACAAGAATTTTGGCAACAAGCAGAACACTTTTGATGAAGTCAGTAGATTCTAACTCGCAGTGTCAAAATTCCTTTTTAACAAGAAAGAATCTAAAACCTACTTCGTAATCCATCAAATTCTTGTATAACCCTAGTAATATTTTTGCATAAAAATTAAACTCACTTCAAAATGGAATTTTGGAGATTTATTCAGAATTTTTGGAAAAGATTCAAACCCCTTTAAAATTCACACAAACTAGTTTGTATTTGGAAATTCAAGAATTTTTAGAGACTGCATCAGAACTTGGACCTTAAATGAAAGTTGCTCCAAATAAATCCCTGAGCACACAAAAACATGTTCAAAATTTTTCAAGTTCGAGAAGTATGAATTTCACGTACATCTAGATCGGAATTTTGAATTTTAATCAAAAAAAATAGGACAGATCAAACCAATTGAAGACTGCCGCGCCACCCACCAACGGCAGCATGGCAGCACGGCAGCACCGCCTTCCCCGCCGGCCAGCACTCCTTTTGGCGCCGAGGCTTCAAATCGTCGAGCAAAATCCCGCCAGAGATCTTCTCCATTACTCCCCCCCCCTGCTCCCTCTCCCTCCTTTCTCTCCTCCTCTCTGCCTTTCTCCTCGAGACACGCCATCGCCGTGGCCAACCAATCCCCGACGCCTCTGCCGCCCCCCCCCTCCCTTCTCTCTTCGCAACGCCTTAAAGGCATGCCCGAGCCTCCCTACTCCTTTACCTCACGTCTAATTTTCCCTCCTCGGCGCGCAATTGTTCTTCTCCCTTGCGCGGCCACCGCCGCCCGCCATTGCCGTCGAAGGTCGCTGGCTCCCGTTCCATCAAGCGGCTCCCCGATCCACCCATTCGACGGGAACACGACATTGACGCAGCCGCCGTCGACCTCCACGGTGAGAACCATTCCCCGGTGAGAAATCGTGGACATTGTCGTGTTGCCGATCATCGCCTTGGTGAGTAGATGGTGTAGGACCAAGCCTCGAGCGCCGCCGTGCACCGCTGCGCCGGGAATTCCTCACCGGAGCTCCCGGGAAACCCTCACCTGTTTTGCCGCCTTTGTCCTTTTTAAATTTTCATTTTTCTATTAATTGGCCTGTCTTGTAAAATGTCTGACAAATCACATAAAAATCCAAAAATGCCAAACCAAAATTTGTTATAATCCTCATGAAAAGAACTAATTTTCTGTTAAAACACCTTTTCAAAAACGATCATGGAATTCCTTGAATAATTAGATTACCCTTTTCTGTTTTTGAATTTTAATTTAAGTTCTATAGTAGTGCTAGGGCTAAACCTTGAACCACAAATGCATCTTGACGGGATACATCTCCTGAAATTTTATTGGGATTTTACAACAACAAAGTTGTAGACATCTCATTAAAAATACTCTAATCTACCAAGTTAAAATATCATTTTCTAAAATACATTATAAAAGTCGTCCAAGAAGTTAAACCCAAAAGCAAAACTTTAGATTTGGTACTCATAGGTGTCTGCACTGAATTTCATGATTTTACTCTAGGGTTTAGTATTTATTTCTGATTTTACAAGTTTAAGTAACAGAAAGTTTGCTGAATTTTTAGAAAATCAAGAAAATTCATCTTGGCCTCAACCAAATCTCAAAATTCATATTTCAGAGAGTGCTATCAATTCAGAATAAACTAATGATATAATTTAAAGTTTTATTTTAACCCTAGTTGGATAACCGTAGCTTTTATTAAATAATTATAGACTCGAAGAAAATTGAGTTTAACCTCAACCAAGTTTTAAAATTCCTAATTCAGAGAAACATTGCCAACTAAAAATCATCTCCTGGGAAAATGAGAAGTTTCATTTTGAACCACATTCATAAGGTAAAAGACTTAAGTAAAAGACGGCGTCGAGGAAATAGGGTTAACCCTAATCTCTAAATATCGCCAATGAAACCCTAGAGTATTTCTTTGGTAAAAACATCGTGTTACCTTTCAGTTGGACTCATTGTGTTCGTATTGCATCATGTAGACATCGAAGAGAACGCCGTAGCTGACAACCCCGAGTCCTCGCTCTCCGCCGAAGCAGTCGACATCAACCCCGGAGAACCAGGCAAGCCCTGGTACACAACCAAGATTTAAGTTTTTCTTTTATAATTATGTGTCTTGTTTGTGCATTAAGTTTCTAAGAGTTGATTGAAATCCTAGTTGCATCTGTTTCCGTAGGAAACCCTATCGGTAGCTGGTGTAGATAACCCTTTAGTATGCTATGCTTAGCAAGTACTTACCGGTAGAAGTCGAGCAGAGTGGACGCTGCTCGCGATTGGTAGGGTTCTGATTGAAACTCTCACATGAATTCTATGACACTCGGATGTGAATGGTTAAGGAAAGATAAAACTGGAGGGTCAGATAGGGTACCAAGTAGGTCGGCAACTGGACTGAGTCCAGGGTGACCGTAGTCTTGTCTGATCCGTGTGGTCCGAGTCTGATCGAGTTTTGAATGTACTAACCGTATGCTGGGTATAATAGAGCCTAGTAAACCTACGTAGCCTAGTGATTGCAAAGTCGAACCTGCTCTACAGTGTCTAATTCGGAGGCGATCTGGGGCGGGCAGTGTGAAAACTCCACGGAAACCGTCCGAGACGTGTGTTTTGGTTGGCTGCGGCGCTGCTAAGGCAGGCGTAGGAGGGAATTGACTTTGCAGGATCTGATGTGAACGGTTGCCACGTGTGGTCTGGGACGCACACGTGTCGTATGATTAGGTTTTCCTCTACAGGGTATAAAAATCGTTTCGAACCACTGTCGCTCCCAGTTTGTGAGTTAGCTCGTGAAACGCACCACATCATAATCAAGAAGTTGAGATCCAATGGGGATGAAGTTAAGATGATTATTATTATTGTATACTACTTTTGTTATGCTTGATTAGTTCAGTGCCAACTAAAGTTACCATTCTAATTACTTAATCTACGCTTAAATTTGACCAAGAATAGTATAGGTTATGCGAGTCCGTTTTGCAAGTAAACTCACCCTAAGTCAGCCAGCATGTCTAGGTGTCGGCTGTAGTCAGCCAATTTGACGGGTCAGCCTTGTTAAGCTTCTTAGAAGTTTACGCTTTTGCGATACGTAGTTTTCAGGCACCAACGTGAACCTGGATGAGAGCATCCAATGGGAGGAGTCTTGTCCCGAGGTTGGGAACCTCCAGTAGGAGCTGTGTGAATCGCCGCAGTAATTCTTGAAGTGGCTCGTAGCATGATGTCACTGGACATGGTTCATGCTTTTGCTTTAATATGAGTGTCGGAGTCTGTAACCGTTTTAGTCTTCTGCTGTATCTGATTTGAAAACTCTATTTCGTACTCTGAGATATTGTAAGACTTAAATCTCCATTTATGAAACAATTATGTATTAAATTCTCTTGTCTTATAAACTATTGCTGTTTATCCTGCCTGTGTTGTACCATATGTATGCTTGCTTTACCGAGCATTGTCCAACAGGATCCTGGCAAGATGCGGGATCCCTCCTGGACTGAGGTTCTGGGGCGGGTCCGCGTCAGCTTGGTATCAGAGCCATGTTGGGAATTAGTACGACGTTTAAAGGCATATTTTTGAAAATTACGTGCGAGTGAGGTACGAGCCCTAGTAGGTAATAGGTTATCAGGTGGCAAGCTAACCTAGTGCAGGAACTAACTAAACCCAGTTAGATTTACATTTCTGTAACGACGCACCTACGCTCAGGTAAACGAGGTAAGGTTCGCCGCTCGACTGCGGCGAAAGGTCGAGAAATCTCTGTTGCATCAGCAACAGTAGCGTTCCGTACCGCGATGGTATGGAAGGAGGTATTATGTTCGAGGTAACATAGTACACCCCCTTGCTGTTTAGGGCGAAAAGCGGACCTCTACCGTACGAGGTATGGGTTACGGACCTGTTGCGAATGCAGAACTTCGCAACAGTGGTGTCTTGTGTCATGGGCACACAAGAGATGAGTTTGTTCCTCATGACTTCGGTCTTGCGGAACACTCTCATACCTTCACTGCCTAAGGAAAAATGCAGTCTGTCGCCGCGCAGTGATGGTCGGACACGTGATCCCCGTACGTGACCTACTCGGGGCGACCCATATTGCAATGATATGGGTTGTTGTTTTTACTTTGGATATATATCATATTACAATGCCTATGATGTCATCTTCTGCAGGTACACTAACCACGGTATCGTAAGAAACGTGTAGTAACGTCTAACTTGAGTGCAAATCTGCCACCGTCTAAGCGTATATTCTTTCTACTTTTGTGAGGACGTATAGGCCGAGGCAGGATTGCATTGCATGAAGAAATATTAAAAATCCTTCAAACTTACACTAAACCATCCAGGCATCGAAATTCCATCAATAATGGCTGTAACACCATTAGAAAAAAAAAGTCAACATGGATACCTTCCTCCCTTAGAGATTACGTGACATCAACCAAGTTTTGGTAGAACCCTGGTAAATCATTGAGCCTTTTACAGTACTTTCCTCGATGAGAAGATTGCCTCCTTGACAGGTCAGCTTAGATGGCAAGCACCTTGGGTAGAATGGTTGTCGCTAGAATAGCAACATTAGTATCAATCTTCGATCACCCTTTTTACGCAGGGATGAGAATATTTTACGTATTAGAAGATTTTGCATGCCTTGAACTATGTGTCAACATGTAGCTTCTGATTAATAAAATATTGTTCATCTCTATGATGCAGATGGCAGATAACATGGTTGAGCAGGGACCTATGGAGTTCGGTATTGAGGACTCCACCCCTACCCGCGTCACCAAGGAATCGGGACGCAGGGGATTTGTGGAGATACTCCACCAGACCTTGCAGTCGCTGGGTTATACGGAGACTCCTTGGTTTCAGAACCGGGAGTTTAAGCAGTATAACCTGCCGCACTGCTCGTCCATGATTACACTACCCACGCACCCTCGACTAGCCAATGGAGAGATGTGGACCCTCACCACTTTTGGCTAGGACGAAATTGAGGCAGTCGAGTCAGCCACTAATCAGGCCCTATTGAGGCTTTGCGAGAGACACATAGAGGACCTGGCAGACCAGCCAGCGGTGATGTTCCCAATACGGGACCAGGTCGACAGTACCTGGCGTCGCAATGTCAAGAACGCCCAGGTCAGGACCCTCAAGGGGGAGAAAGGCCACGTGATTCCATTGTTCACGTGGAGCTTGACAATGCTCAACTTGCATGAGGACACCATTCTCGCTGCTCAGATGGACCGCCAGGCTCGGGGATGGGCTCATGAGGAGATAGCCCAGCTCCACGAGAAGATTATGAGCTTAGAGAGCAGGAACAATGGACTGCGTGCTCGTTGCGACGCCCGAGCTATGCACGTTTCTGAGTTGGAGGCGGTCTCCAAGATTAAGACTGTTCAGATCCATGCTCGGGAGAATGATTGCAACATCATGTTGCAACACATTCACCAGCTAGGCATACTCAGAGGTAATGCCGTGCAGATGGCTGAGGACCTCGCCCATGAGAACTATCATCTACAGCATCAGATAGCGGGACTCTTAGAGGCACAGCAGCCGCCTCCCGCTAACGATGAGGCCCCTGAGTCGGAGGTATCGGATCCCGATGCTTCGGACCCAGAACCCGAGGAGGAGTGGTTTCACAACGCCAAGTTTAGCTAGATGATTCGCTTAAGGAGTGCGTTGTGCCTGTCATGGTGTTAGCGTTGTGTTCTCATGAGTCTACCGTAGTGGCGTTGTAACCTTGTGGATGTAAGAATGGGTGGTTTCACAGTCTAGGGAGTTTGAAGAACTAATGTACTATCATCATTTTGGAAATGAATGAAGCTTATTTTTATGAGTTATCCGTGCCGTGCATTATGACATCATTTTGTATATGTCGAGATATGGTCATGGAAGGAACTACACTAATGGGGACCACTTTTCGCTTTTCCAGCATGATGAACGCAAGGGCTGGACGACAGGAGGCGGAAAGCTCCAACCCACCGCCCCTGCCAGCGGAACCAACCTTGGCCGTGGCTATGGAGGCCGTGCTGCAGAGCAGCCAACAGACGCAGGAGATGCTATGGGCCATACTGGAGAATGGTGCCCCGAATCGAGGCGGCAGGAACCACATCCAGGACAGCACTTATGCTGACTTCCTGGCCACGCATCCCCCGGAGTTTAAAGATGCCCGGGAACCGAGGCCGAGTTTAGGTTGCTCCGTTGCACGAAGACCCAGAAGACACTCTTCGCTACCCAGATGCTTCACGGGCACGCCGGTGCTTGGTGGGCTAACTATCTGGCCACCCTCTCGCCCAACACCCCGGTGCCCTGGTTGTAGTTCCGGGAAGCCTTCCGCGCTCATCACATCCCCGCGGGACTTATGCAGAGGAAGGCAAAGGAGTTCATGGCCTTGACACAAGGCAACCGCTCAGTGCACGACTACTCCCGTGTGTTCAACCAACTGGCTCTATATGCTCCGGAGCAGGTGGACACGGATGCGAAACGGAAACACCATTTCATGGAAGGGCTGAACATTCAACTCCAGGGTCGCCTGGCCCTGAACCAAGGGGGCTCATTCAATGAGTTCGTGAGCAACACCCTCATCGCCGAAGAATACCTGGAAAAAGAGCAACGGGAGAAGAGGCGAGCCAGCGGTGCGCCATCAAATGCCCCATCACCGAAGTACCGTTTGGTGTACATGGCACCAGATGGTAGGAAATACAGAGCGACCCCGCCGCAGGCTCCGTCGTTCCGTCCTCCGCAGCACCCTTACCGGCCTCCGTAGAATCAGCCACAGGCTGGCTACCGTGCACCACCACCACCGCAGAGGAACCAGGATGTCCGCCCACCTCAACAGGGTGCCCAGCCTGGACCTGGAACCCCGTGCTTCACCTGCGGGCAACCCAGACACTTCGCCTGTGAGTGCCCCATGAACCAGCAGTCCGGAGGCAACCGACAGTCCAACCAGGGACAGGGCCAACAAAGAGGCTAGAAGAACACCAGAACCGGTCGGGTGAACTACACCACGATCGAAGAAATAGCTGAAGGAGAGCCTGTGCTGGCGGGTACGTTCTCGCTCTCTGCCCATTCAGCTTTTGTCTATTTGATTCCGGTGCCACCCACAACTTTATCAGTAAAAACTTTGTTATGGGTAAAAGCTTAGCCACGGTTCCTCTAGAGCCGCCATTCATCATAAAATCGCCTGGGGAAACATTTTATCAAACTATGGCTTAAGGGAGACACCGCTAAACCTAGGAGGTCACGCCTATCCTACCTCCTTCATAATCCTAGACGGGTAGGGCATCGATATTATAATTGGTATGAAATGAATGAAATACCAAAATGCCCTCCTTGATATTGCTAACCGTGTAGTCCGCCTAACCTCCCCACTTCACGGATCTATCTCTATAAACCTAGATCACCCTAGATCTGCCCCTAAACAAATCTGCCATGTTGTCGGGAAAAGCTTGGAGGAGATACCAGTGGTCAGATAATTCTCAGATGTGTTTCCGGGAGATCTACCTGGCTTACCCCCGGACAAGGACGTGGAATTCCAGATTGACCTACAGCCAGGTACAGCCCTGATCTCCCGCAGACCATACAAGATGGCACCAAAGGAGCTAGCAGAGTTGAAGATACAGTTGAAAGAGTTGCTGGACAAGGGTTTTACATGACCCAGTTTCTTACCTTGGGGTTGTCCGGCTCTATTTGTAAAGAAGAAGGATCAATCCTTGAGGCTATGCGTGGATTACCGCCCCTTGAACGCAGTCACTATCAAGAACAAGTGTCCACTACCACGCATAGATACTCTGTTTAATCAGTTGGCTGGAGCAAAGGTCTTTTCAAAAGTCGATCTTAGGTCTGGCTATCATCAGATCAAGATACGTCCCATTGACGTTCCGAAGACGGCCCTCTCCACCAGATATGGGCTGTATGAGTACTTGGTGATGTCGTTTGAACTCACTAATGCACCAGCGTACTTCATGTACCTCATGAACTTAGTTTTCATGCCAGAGCTGGATAAGTTTGTAGTGGTGTTCATTGATGACATACTAGTGTACTCCAAGACCATCGATGAGCATGTTGACACCTCCGGATAGTCCTATAGAGACTCAGAGATCATCAGCTCTATGCCAAATTCAGCAAGTGTGAATTCTGAATTGAGTGTGTCCAGTTTTTGGGTCAAGTAGTGTCCGATGAAGGCATCTCTGTGGATCCGAAGAAGATGCAAGATATTGTTGATTGGAAAGCACCCACAACAGTCCACAAAGTGCGAAGTTTCTTGGGATTAGCGGGATATTATCGTTGCTTCATTCTCAGCTTTTCCAAGGTTGCCAAACCTATCACAGAGCTGCTCAAGAAAGATCAAAAGTTCAAGTGGACGGAAAAGTGTGAAGAAGTGCTTTTCAAACTTTGAAGAAGCACTTGACCACAGCACCGGTACTCGCCCAACCGGATTTGAGCTGAATTACCCCACGCACGACTTGGA
This sequence comes from Oropetium thomaeum, assembly GCA_001182835.1. Taxonomy (NCBI): domain Eukaryota; kingdom Viridiplantae; phylum Streptophyta; class Magnoliopsida; order Poales; family Poaceae; genus Oropetium; species Oropetium thomaeum. Next base: position 1,361,311 of record LFJQ01000034.1, read on the forward strand.
GTTGGCAGCTGTGGTGTTAGCTCTGAAGGTGTGGAGGCACTATTTATTAGGAAACCTAGTACACCTCTACACCGACCACAAGAGTCTCAAGTACATCTTCACGCAGAATGAGTTGAACACGAGGCAACGAAGATGGCTAGAGTTAATCAAGGATTATGAACTGGAGATTCATTACCATCCAGGCAAGGCCAATGTGGTTGCAGATGCACTAAGTAGAAACGTCCACTGTCACTACTTAGATCAAGGGGCTACAACTGAAGGACTAGAGCCAACCTTAAGAATTCTACCCCATGGAGCCCTCTACAATCTAGCTCTAGTGCCAACACTTAGAGACGAGGTAGCCAAGGCCCAGAAGCTTGACAAGGGCATGGAAAAGATCAGATTCGGGCTAAAAGAAAAGAAGATGCATTGTTTCCGGGAAGACAAAGACGGAGTTCTGTGGTTCAAGAACAGATTGGTAGTGCCAAAAGATCACGAGCTCCAAAGGAAGATCATGGATGAGGCTCACTTATCCAAGTACTCCATTCATCCTGGCAGTAACAAGATGTACCAGGATTTACAGAAAAAGTTTTGGTGGACAAGGATGAAAAGAGAGATCGCTCGGTACATAGCAGAATGTGACACCTGCCGGAGAGTGAAGACGGATCATCTGAAAGGCGTCGAATTGACGCAACCCTTAAGTGTTCCGTCCTGGAAGTGGGAAGACATCAGCATGGACTTCATTGTTGGACTGCCCCGACGGCTCAGAAGTTAGATTCCATTTGGGTCATAGTGTACCGTTTGACAAAGACTGCCCACTTCATTCTTGTCTCAACCAGATACACTATGAAGAAGAATGCCCAGCTCTATATTGACCGGATAGTATGTCTGCATGGAGTGCCCAAGACCATAATCTCCGACCGAGGTACCCAATTCATCGGTCGATTTTGGAAGCAACTCCACAAATCGCTAGGGACTAGGTTAATCCATAGCTCTGCCTACCACCCACAGACAGATGGCCAAACTGAAAAAGTAAACCAAATACTTGAAGACATGCTCCAAGCTTGCATTCTGGAGCACGGCCAAAGATGGGACACTTATCTGTCATTGACAGAGTTCTCGTACAACAATAGTTACCAAGCCAGTATCAAGATGTCACCTTTTGAGGCACTCTACGGCCGTAGTTGCAGAATGCCGCTCAACTGGTTGGAAGTAGGCGAAAGAGTCATACTTGGACCAGATCTAGTGCAGCAGGTTGAAGTGAAAGTATGGGTCATACAAGCAAATCTGAAGACCGCCAAGTCTAGACAGAAGAGTTATGCAGATAGAAGGCGTAGGCCACTAAGTTTTGAGATAGGAGCCTACGTCTATCTTCTAGTCTCGCCAGCAAAGGGAGTTCAACGATTCGGCGTCAGAGGCAAGTTAGCACCCCGATACATAGGTCCGTATCCTATCACAGCCAAGTGCGAACCCGTGGCATACCGGGTGGAACTACCAGACGGATTATCGGGGGTACACAACGTTTTTCATGTCTCTCAATTGAAGAAGTGTCTCAAGGCACCCATAGACCAAGTGATTCCAGAAGTGGAAGAACTGCAACCAGACCTAACTACCCGGATCGTCCAATTCAAATACTGGATGAGAAGGAACGGGTTACTAGGAAACGGACGCTCAGGTTTTACAAAGTCCTGCGGAGCAACCACACGAAAGATGAAGCCACATGGGAGTCTGCAGAGTTTCTTCGATCACACTACCCCGAGCTACTCCCAGCCCCCTAGGTACCTATGCCTACCCTAACCCTCTCATTAAATCTCGGGACGTGATTTCTTTTAGGGGGGAGGGCTGTGACACCCCAAGTGTCACCCCAGAATTCACCGGCAATGTCGTAAAACCCTAGTAATCAAATTATACAATTGCAAGCCAAATCGATACTTGAAGTAATAAGAAATGTTGTTAGAAGCCCCAAAGAGCCATTACAAGAATTTTTCTGATTTTCTGATTTTCTACCACTAGTTATGCATTTTTAAATGTTCAGCCGATTTACACAATTAATTGGAAAAAGAAAAGTGAGGAGCCCTAATAGGGCAGACGCCCTACTGCTCGCCGGAGCTCAAAGGCGCGCGGCCGCGCTGCCTTGCCGTGGCTGAGGAAGCACAAGGAGGGCACCGACAAATGGCTCGCGACCCGGCGAAGGTTGGGGGCAAGGTTTGGATGCGGAAATGTCACCGGAGCTTCGTCGGTGACATTGGCGCGCTCTGGAGAAAGCCCGGCGAGGTCGCGGGGACAATGGAGTCGACGAGGAACTCGGAGATGATGTCTAGGAGCTGCGCCCGGGTTTCCTGGTTCTCGGCATCGACGAAGGAGGCGAACGAGGGGCCTCCCATCGGCTTGGCGAAGGCGGCCCAAACTGGGGAGCTCGACGTGGCGGCGACAAGCTCGCGCTCCGACGACTCGAGCTGCAACACCGGAATTAGCGAGCTCGGAGAGCTGTACCAGGGCACGGCGAATGCGATTGACAAGGTTCCCATGCTCAATTCGAATCGAAGAAGGCTCTCACCGTGCGCCTGGGCGGTTGCCGCACGAACCGACGGTGAGGGCGAAGAAATTCGCACAAATCCCGGCCAACCCGAAGTGAAACCTGCTGGACAAGCTATGGAGTGGAGGAAGGAGTCCCACACGCACCGATTTGAGTCGAGTTTGCTGCAAATTGCAGGGAGTCGAGCCAGCTCTGCTTGGTATGGCGCTCTGTAGCGAAGAACAGAGGAAAAACAGGGGGAATCGTTGAAATTCCCAGCAAAATCCGTCGATGGCTGGCCACACGAATTTGGGAAAATCATGGACGAGTTTGCGGTGAATTTTTTGGCTCGAATTGTGTGGATTTTAGAGAGATTGCTGAACGAGCTGTGCTCAACTCAATGCTCGGTGGTGAAGAACAGAATAGAGGAGATGGACTCTGATGCTGTGACTGCTTGGCCTGCGTGCTCGGCAGGGAAGACGAAACAGGGGAGGAAGCCAGCTGCCGCTGCTGCTTGTCTGGTGTGCTCGCCAGGGAAGAAGAAACAGGGAGGAAGCCAGCTGACGCTGCTGCTTGTCTGGTGTGCTCGGCAGGGAAGAAGAAACAGGGAGGAAGCCAGCTGCCGCTGCTGTTTTATTGCCGCGCGGAAGTGAGCAAGAGGGAGAGTGCTGCGGTGATTGGCGCTCATGGACGGTCGGGAGCAGGGGAGCGGCGACGGTGATTGGGGGCGCGGGGCGGCAGTGTCGTGCGCGAGGAGAAGGCCGCGGAAGAGAGAGGAAAAAGAGAGAGAGGGAGCTGAGCGTCGATTACTCGGCCGACGGGACGGGGCAGGGGCGGGGAAAGGCGCCTGCTGCGCTGCACTGCCGCAGCGCGCGGGTTGGCCGCCGCGGCGGTGCGCAGCTTTGCCCTTTAAAAATTTTGACTTTAATTGTTGTATTTTCTTTTTCATGCAATAATCTTCTTTCTTTAATTCAGACAGAAATAGCACTTCCTGGATTTGGAAAATTTTGAAAATTTTTTGGGTGCTAAGTGAGATATTTGGAGCAACTTTCCTTTTTGGAGCAAATCCTAATTCGGATTATAACAATCCATGAATTTCCAATTAATCTCAAGTTCGTTTGAATTTTTCAAAGTGCTTAAATCCTTTACAAAAATTCTGAATAAATCTTCAAAATTCTATTTTAGGTGAACTTAATTCCCATGTAAAAACTTTGCTAAGGTTAAATAGGGTTTGTGATGGATTTTGAAAATGGCGATTCAATTCTTACCCGGTAAGAAATGATTTTCGTACCGGGGACTGAAAGCTCCTTGTTCTGGTGAAAGTGTTCAAAAATTCACCGAAATTTTTGTGTAGGCTAATGGAAGTGTTTCAAGCAACATTGTTCATTAGCTCAAGTGCTAGTTTTGCTCAAAAGTGCAAAAAGTCCTTTTTAAGGTTTGCGTTTGTCGAGGACTTCTTAGGTGACACCTGGGGTGTCACAGAGGCGCTCCGAGATAGCGACGGTGGTGCACACGATGGCTCCGACGACATTGGAAATCAATGGAAAAAAGAAAAAAAATGTTAGAGAGGTGCACTGACGGAAGGACGAACTCGAGGTAACGGCCGGAACTCACCAGACGATGCGAATCAACAGCAGCAGCGCTGCAGCTCGAGGGCGCCCATGGCGATGGTTGGAGAGAGCGCGAGCGAGAGGAAGCTCAGTGGAAGGGAGAAAATCGGAGAGGCCGAGGTGTGTCACAGTGCAAGGGAGAGGCGTGCGCGGGAGGGGGGCCACTGGCTGCTCGTGCACTGCCGCGCGGGAGGGTCGCACGGCCACGGTGTCGCGTGAGGCCCGGAGCCGGACAGGGAGAGCGCTGTAGATATACCTGTAATCCGGGTCGGGCCGGCACGGCCCGGCACTGGCCCTGTCGTGCTCGGGCCTTAGAAAAGAGGCATGGCACAGGCCCGTATATCTTGTCGGGCCATGCCGTGCTGTACCACAGGCCGCTTCTCCGGCCCACGGCCCAGCACGGCAGTGTGTTAAGTGTGCCGGGCCAGCCCGAATTTCAAACCGGACCCGTGCCGTACTAGGCCCGAGAGCACGATTTTAGCCCGTCGAAAATTCACTAAAAAACACAAAAAAAAACATCATTTTCAAAAGCATTTCACAGGATTTGAACAGATTTGACATCCAAATCTAATAATTCCATGAACAGAATACAGATAGATTGATTAACGAAAAAACAAACATTATATTTGATGAAGTCTACAACCAAGTTATAAATTCAATAACCAGAATTCTATAGCAATTACAGAAATAAACAGATATTTGCTTAAGTCCAGAACTCCAGATTCCATAACAGCAGAACCATACATAACAATATAATATAAAGTTCAAATGTTCATTACAGACATTGCGAGGTTATGAGCCGTCTTCAACGTTAACGCTGCCTCGTTAAAAACCTTGCTAGGTAAAAACTCATGAAACTACATGAGAAAACCCTAGAAGGAAAAGAGTACAGCTATGGCACACTCTCACTCAGTCTCGTCAACATCGTTATGGTCCAAGTACATGTCGGCGAAGGCGAGCTTGAGGTCTTCATTCTCCACCGTGTGCTGCCCTCGAGCTGCTGCAAGCTCCCAATCCTTTACGCATGAACTCATCTCCACCATCTCGCTCTTCAAGCATCGTTGACGCTCCTCAATGACCCTGCCAACAAGAGAGAAAGTTGACTCTGAACTAATAGTGGAAATAGGAACCATCATAACATCTCTAGCTAAGATGGATAGCACCGATAATGAACGCTTATGATCCTGCCACTAGCTTAGAATGTTGAAGTCATCATCGTATTGAGTAATTGGATCACTGTCTAAATACGATGACAACTCAGAAGCTTGAGGAGGTGCAGCTAATGAAGGAGCAGCAGGTGTAGCAGATGTTGACGAAGTTCCAGCTAATCCAGGAGCACCAAAAATCTTCCCCCATGCAGTTCTCCTCCTGCCAGCGACACTTACAGGTGGTGTTTGTCGCTGTAGTCTAACTGTACCAAATTTTGCTTCATACCTGGAAAAAACATTTGTTAGTTCAGAACGAACATTGTCATAATAAGCAGCATAATCGGCATCAGCAAGGTTAAAAAGCAAGTTCAATATGTTCATGAAACCCCTCATCTTAGCTCTGGGGTCTAAAACAAAAGCAAATGAGTAGAGCAAAGGGATTGTCTTCCAGTACTTCAGAAATTTTGATTTCATTCTAGCCACTGCACCACACAACAGTTCATCATTTTGAAAAGTGTGCAAGTGCCCAGCAATATCAAGAATATGATGTAACATGAGAGAAGCAGTGGGGTAAATAAACACCGGACAAAGCAACTGTAGATTCATAAAACAACTCTAAAAAATTTAACACCTTGTGAGCAACCTGCCAATGATCATCAGTAAGTAGTGACTTCCTATGAATTTTTTGGTATTCGGTTTCAATAAAAGGTGAGAATGTGCCCTGATATGGAACAAGATGTTTCAACATGAGGTAAGTAGAGTTCCATATCACATCCATATCTAACTGAAACTTTCTAGGTCTTACACCCAAAGCAAGACAATAAGTTTTGTATGATGCAATTCGTTGATTAGAAGAATTCAAAAAAGAAACCGCAGTTCTAAAGTCCTCAACAAATTGCTTCAACTCTGTCAAACCAGCTTTAACAATAAGATTCAAAATATGACATACATATCTTTGATGCAAAAACAGAGAACCAATATATCCAGAGCACACAGGAGTGATATAAGTCATGGCAGTAGCATTGGTAGAAGCATTATCAAGTGTGAATGAGAAAACCTTATTAGTTAAGGCCCACTCATCAAGAACATTGTTAACACGAGAAGCAATATTTGGTCCATTATGAGAAACATCAATCAATCTCAAGCCAAGCAACCTTTTTTCAAGTTCCCAATCAGGACTAACAAAATGAGCAACAACAATAAGATAATCTTCCTTAGCATTGCCATTCCAAATATCAAAAGTAATTGAAACAGCTGAACAAGATTGTAGTGAATCCTTAAGAGTAACACGCATTTGATTAAAAAGCTTAACAAAATCACTACTAGTGGTTTGTCTACTAACTTGAGCATATCTAGGATTACGAGCAATTTTAATATATTCCTCAAAAGCATCAGTGGCACCAAAACCCACTGGAAGGTCTAAATGAGCAATCAATCGACAAAGTTGAGTACGAGCAACATCAGCATTGTACTCCCAGTGACAAACAGAACCATCAACATTTAAATTAAGCAAAGTTTGATTAGATCTAGCATGACTATGTTTAAGAGCGTAAGATTTTTGATGACGTAGCAAATGACCAGTACCACTACTTGATGGAGCAGACAACACCTTCCTACAGAAATTACACTTAGCACCATACCTGACCACCTTACCATCGATGACGCGAGAGAGTTTCTGAAAATCATCCCAGGCTTCAGAAGCGCAATTCTTCTGACGCTTGGCGCAGGTGCTTGCAGAAGCAGAACTGCTTGACGGACCTTGAGCATCAAGGTGATCCGCATCCGCAGCCGCAGCCGCAGCCGCAGTTGCATCGTCGTCAACGCCAACCCCGAACAAATCCTCAGCGCCATCTCCCTGCATGGCCATGTCGTAGTCGACGGACGTCGGATCCATCGGAGACAGAGGGCAGCTCAGGAGAGGTAGAGGAGGTGAGTCGTGAGCCCGACGAGGCGATCGGGGATTGGAGATGCTCGGCGAGTCGGCGGGCGGCGGCCGGCTAGGGTTAGGGTTAGGGAGGACCGGAGGAGTGCCGAACCGCCAAAGGGTCGAAGGGGTGCTGCCGGTGGGGTGGGTGACTGCCCGGTGGGTGGTGGCCGGGCCTGTGGCTGACTTGCTTTTGGGAGGGGTGACCGGCGAGCCGGCGAGCACGCGCACGCGGCAGGCGAGCAAGCGATGCCGCGATGGCGCCAACTGGAGCGGAGGAGGCGGAGCCGAGTAGCCGACTCAGCTGAGGTCCGAGGAGGCGAGTCGGCGGGCGACGGTCGGCGGGCGGCAGGCAGCTAGGGTTAGGGTTAGGGAGGACCGGAGGAGCCGAACTGGGGAGTACTCGACTAGTCGACTGGCGTGATGGCGTCTGGGGTGGGCGCTTGGGCGGGTGGCCGACTCACCGCTTTTGGGAGGAGCGAAGCAGGCCATCGGGCCGTGCCTAAACCGTGCTGGGCCAAATTTAGGCCCACCGGACACATCGGGCCTATACAAACGGGCTGTGCCGTGCTAGCCCAACAGGCTACAGTGTCGGCCCAAGCACGGCACGATCACCGGGCCATGCCGGCACGGGCCCACTAATGCTTGGGCCGTGCCGAATCCTTACCGGGCCAAAATGATTAGGCTTCGTGCCGGCCCATTTAGCCTGGCCCGGATGGTCGGATATAGCTGTAGATCTGAGCTCTGGACCTCGGGTTCTTGACTCCTCTGAAGAGTCGGGTGCAGGCGGGCTGGGTTGCCTCCACGCAGCAGGAAGGCTGCTTGCCTGGCATGCATCGGTGGCAAAGCGGCGAGCGATGCTATGGTGCTCTTGCGCGTGAGAGAGCAGCAGCACAGAGAGCGGCGGCGGGTTTCTGTTGTTGCAGCTGCTTTGCTCAAGCGAATGGTGGAGGCAGGGTGCTGGACAGGTGGTCAGTGAAGTCTGAAGTGGAGCTGAGCTGCTCACTCGTAGCTGCTTAAGTCACTTGCGCTGGCACCCACTCAAGTGGTGGCGACAGCGGAGTTCTGTTCTGCGGCAGAAAGAAAAAAAAAATAAGAGAGAGCATAGAGATAGAATGGCATGTGGGCCCTACAGACCAGCAGGTCCCACTTGAAAGTTTATCCATACATTTTGAAATTAAAAATTTTCAAATTTCAGTTAAGAGATAAATAAGAAGTTTGAATGGTGATTCTGAAGTTCAAAAGTTAAGTTGGAATTTGACTTGAATTTAAAGCAATACTAGTCCAAAAGTATTTTCATGAATTTGCATATATATTTAAACAGTTAGTTATCAAACCACCATCTAGTGTTTCTTATCGGTTCTTTAATGATCATATTAATTTGTGAAGATTGTTTTAATACCCCTTTAAATTCTAAAACCGAGTTCATAAATTTGGCATTTGAATGGAATTCAAATGTGTTTTGGATTCTATTGGACTACAAGTATTGTCCAAAAAGTTATCTGTTATTAACACGTATAGAATGTACCATTTAAACTAAATCATGCTCTATGTAACCTTCAATTTATGTCATTCAAGTTTTTATCAGGCATTTTTCTTGAATCATTTTTCATTATCTCAAGTTAAAAAAAAATTAAAATTTTATTTCGGGATGACTCTTGCAGGTAACGTGACACACGGGGTATCACAGTTGATTCTTATCTCTTTACATTATACTTCCTTCGTTCTTTTATACTTATCGCCATTGACTTTTACCGAAATTTTAACCGCTCATCTTATTCAAAAAAATTAATTCAAATGTGTAAAATTTAAAATTAGGATGCAAAAACCTTCAGTAATAAATCAAATCTTAACAAAATATTTGGTATTTCTCATACTTTTTTGAATAAGACAAATGGTAAATGTTATTAGTCAAAGTCAACGGCGCACACAAAAAAGAACGGAGGGAGTACTTTGTTATTGATTATTGTGCGTTGTATGCCCCAGATGATAGAGTTATAAGGGAGGCTTTGCAAAAATTTCTAATTTATTTTAAACTATACTTTGTGGTGGCCTCCAAGTTTGTTTAAAACTTGGGGTGTTACAGTAACCTTTCTAGATTGGAGACATTTTCTTTTCCAGCAAAAACATATGTGGGGCACCTATCCTTGTTAATGTAAGATTATAGAAGCATCATATTAGGCATAAAAGATGTGAGTTCAGAGAGTTTACAGCCTACGTAACATATAATTAGCAACTCGCAGCAACTTTATTGATGCTTCACGATGAACAGCAAACGTTCAAACATTTCGGCATTTCTAGAAGTGTAATCTGGGTCAAATGCATAGCAAATTAATTTGATTAGTAAACCTGAAAATATTAGAATCTAATGATTGAAACTTTAAATTACACATGACCTTAGTTTTAGAGCAAAAGAAGTGAAGTAGAATCCATTTATTAACTCCTGCTGGGTGCATCATAAAGCAAAAAAGATCAATTTATTAATAATAATTTTAATGGAACAAACATGATACCATCAGTTTTAAAGAACATCCCAAAGCACTCCACCGACCGAATCTCTAACACTCAGACATTATTATGAAAACATGCTAACATGGAACCAAATGAAAAAGGACATCAACCGATGGATAGGTTTACAAAGGCAACGGTAGTTTGGTATTCTCACCCCTTATCTATTTTCTTACCCTCTTTGGAAAAATAGAAAAAAAAAATGAGGTAGACGGTTGCTTCAGCTAACAAAATAGGGATGGAATCGATTAGTTGTAAAAATGAGGACAAAATTAGTATTAGAGATCAAAATGAGGGTAGGAACCGTATGTCCCCTATTTTAAATTTTTTATCATTCATCTTATTCAAAAAACTATGATATATACCTTTATTTGTAACAAGCTGTATAATTATTATAAATATTTGAAACATGATATATTTTTAGCAATAACAATTTGAGATGGGAGTATTTTTATAGAAGGGCCATTTAAAAAACTGTTAAATAACTTATTTTAACATGTTGTCCACGGTCCTCAATTAAAACTTTTTTGTTGTGAAGATCAATAAAGACAATTTTGCCCTAGCTAGAACTAGGTACTCCATAATAAATTGTTGTTAACTTTTAACGTCGTCATCTTGGATAATTCCTTTTATTTATCATACTATTTTGAACAATACAAATGACTAAAGTTGGTGAAAGTAAGTCACATCAATAATTTAAATGCAGCGGTAGTATATGCCTGGGTAAAGAGAATATTTCTATGCTAATAAGTTTGTTTTTTTTTTTTGCGGGGATCTATGCTAATAAGTTAGATCATTGTAAATAAGTGCATCCCTCGGATCAGCATGGATTTTAGCCACCATTCATCATTCATGTCTGAATTCTGATAATATACTTTATAACATTGAGCTCTTTGTTAGATCAGCATGGATTTTAGCCACGATTCATCATTCATGTCCGATACCACGGACCCAGCTGCCGCTCCAGACGGGGAGAGAGAGAGAGAGAGACAGAGAGAGAGAGAGAAAAGAGTAAGGGAGAGGGAGGAGGGCGGTTGGGTTCCGCTCTAGGGCGGGCACCGCCGACGAGAGCAGGGAGAGCCGATGGATGGATGGGAGAAAGGGAAGAGAGAGGTGGCGGCGTGGACTGGGATGAAGTGAGCCGCTGTTGAAATCCTAGAGGGGCGTTTATACTAGCTTCGGGACGGTTCAAAATGGGCTGGCCAAATGGGCCAGTGCGATTTAAATGATTCTTAACATCAGGCCTGCTGATATCAAAGTCCCATACTAAAAGATATAAATACTGGGCAGCGGGCAGCTAATGTCAGTATGGCCCGATACTAATAGAATGAGTCTAATGACATCATCTAGGCCCGATCCTAATACACTCTATTAGTATTCGACCACAAGTGAAGCCAACATTGAGTCCGACTACAAAAAGGCCTCCTGATCCCTGTAGACCTTTTTGTGTGCTGCCTTTTGCGGCGGAATATGGTTTTCATACAAATATTTTCGATAGTTATATGCCATCCATGAAAATCCTTGACCTACTACTATTGGTAAAACTCATATCTCTTATATATGCCAGTGCTCTTAAACTTTTTGTTGCAACCCCGTTCGATAGAATCGTACGGTTGCTCATCTAGTATCATTTGGGGTGTCACATAGCGAAGCAAGCGACCATATAGTACAATAATTAACAAGGACACGCAAAACATGATTGAAAGGATTACATAATTTCTTAATATTACAGTATCGGTTCAAATCATTTAAGTGCGGAAGCGTAGTTTGAAAACAAGCGAAAGACAGCGGAAGCTAATAATTACAACTCGACGATACAATTAAGCACGCCAGCCCGGGGGTGCTTAATCCTCATGGGTCGGAGAAGCGGGAACCCACTCGAAGGTCCACTCCGAGGGTGCTTTCCCTTCCCAACCACCACAATCAAACGAAGCAAAGTTAGAAGCATCACCTGCAAAACATTAATCCACAAAGCCTGAGCAACTAATACTCAGCAAGACTTATCCGTCAACGTGGCCATCTAATGACCGACTCCTAGGATGCAGGGAGTATTGGTGGAAGTTGATCGGGTATTGCGAAAACAGCGCTAATAGTCTATTCCATATTTAGCCAAGTTAACCGGAGTCGCTATGAATTTACTAAGTGTGCCGCTATTGCTAAACAATCAAGAGTTCAACATAACCAATCAGGGTGAAAACAACCACTTTCATCATAACTCCACTATTTACATACCGTTGCGGCAGAAAGGAGCAAGTGGTACTCTTGACTATGAGTAACGGTAATTATAATTGATTTACATCCTGCAGGAGAAACCGAATGACACGACACGGGCACACTCGGATGAGTCGAACGTGGCTACCTTTCGCAACATCGTGACAGAGTTGGCCCAACATCCATCTCTCCAAGGACATGGTCCTCCAGGCGATGCCCTGCATTCCTGTACGGCCCCAAGCCTTTCCCACTAGCACGAGCCCGAGAAAACAAAATGCGAATTCATCCACCCTGACGGTCCATTCACCCGAAAAGAGAGATGGCCAATTGTCCAACAAAGCACAATGAGCTACGTCGGTTTCCTGGTCCCATTTACCAGTATGCACTCGGTACATAACTCAAACTTGACCAATGCAACCGCACCCGATAAGGTTCCAGCTTCTTATTCACAATAAGATCAAACATATTCTTTGAATTTTTCCTTCTTTGATTAAACACGAGTAGTCTCCATACTACTCCGATTCTACCGAATTCCTGTCCTTTAAGCATAGCATTCTATCGATGGCTCTACAAAAATAACCCATAGGAAAACCTACTAAGTCATGCAACTAGGTTTTCACGGCAATTTCCTTGAAACTTAATGCACAAGCAACCCTACACACATAGTGATAAAAGTAAAACTTATAAAACATAGGTGTGCACCGGGGCTTGCCTTCATCTGCAGCAAAGTCAGCACACTCAAGCGGGAAGTTAGTTCCTGCGGGTGCCTCCCCCGAATTCTCGTTCGCCGTCGGAAATTCCGGGTCGATTCCTATATGATGAAATGCAGTAAGATTGTGATAAGTTTAATGAAAAGAGTCACAATATCTTTATTAAAGATTATCTAGGGTTTTGACGTGTAGGAATTAGGGTTAAGTCGACACTTTTTTCTCCGGTATTAATTATTTAATAACTACGGCTATTAACCTAGGGTTAAAAATGAAGCCTTGAATTATACCTCAAGATCATTTTTATTTGATGATACTCTCTGAAATATGAATTTTGAAATTTGGTTGAGGCCTAGATGAATTTTCTAGATTTTATAACAATTCATCAAATTTTCTGTTATTAAATTTTATAAAATTAGAAATCAATAGTAAGCCTTGGAATAAAATTTTGAACTTTTATGGGGTCACTCATCAGAACCAAATCTAAAACTTTGTTTTTGAGGTCTAATCTTTTTGATGACTTTTTACAATGTATTTTAGAAAATGGTATTTTACTAGGCAGATTGGAGTATTGTTAAAGTGTTGCATGCAACTATATGGTCCTAAAATCCCCATAAAATTTCAGAAGGTGTTTATTGCCCTGATGTACTTGTGGATCAAATATTAGCCTTAGCACTGCTCTAGAAGTTAAACTAAAATTCAAAATTAGAAAAGAGTATTCTAATTATTTCTGAAAATTTTTGGTCATTTTCTAAAAAGTGCTTTAACAGAAATTTAGTCCATTGTTCAGGGATTCAATAAAATTAGGTTTGGCATTTTTAGATTTTTCTGTGATTTTTCTACACACTTAATAACTTCTGGCTAATTACTAGAAAATGGAGCAATTGATGGAACAGTGGCAGAGCAGGGCGGAAAACAGGGCACGGCGGCTCTCCGGTGAGATTCTCGCTGGAGAAGAGGGTTGGGGCAAGAATCAAAGTGTCGTGGAGCATCACCTCAACTCAAAGCACTGATTTGACGAGGATGAAGGTCACGGGAAGAGGGGAACAAGGCCGGCGACAGTGAGCTCGAGGCGGCGTCAATGGTGGCCGAGGTGGTGACGTGAGGCGTTCTTCGTCAACGGCGATGGACTGCGGACAAAATCTTGTCAATTGGGTGCGGTACTAGATCAAGTAGGCGGTGAAAGGAATTGGAAAAACATCGTACCACGACGACGAATTTCGGAGAAGGGTGGCTGCCGATGAGGTTCTCGGCCGAAAAATAGGGCGGCGGCGTACCGGGCAAACGGCGGCACGACCGGGGCTCTTGGTGGTTGGAGAGCAACAGGAGGAGGAGAGGAGCCTAGCCGGCAAGGTGGCGGGGCTGGGGAAGTGCCGGAGTGACCCAGCGGCGTGAGGGCGGCCGGCGGCTAGAGTAATGGTGGCGCTCAGCAGAACAGAAGAACAAGAAAGCAGGGGAAAGAAGAGGGAAGAAGAAGGAAGGAAGGGCGCTGGTGCTTGGCTTTATGCTCGAAGGAGAAGTAAGGGAAGGAGAGGGGGGGGGGGAATGGACGTGTGCACGCGCCGATGGGGGTGATGGCCGACGGTTCCCATACTGGGGTAGGCGGCCGGACGGGCGGAGCAGCGGCGCGCGCGGGAGGCCTTCAAGGCGCACGTCGTTGCTGCACTGTTGCTCGGGGCACGACAGTGATAGGGCGGCACGCGCGGAGTGGCTGGAATCCTGGCGCGCTTGGCAGCAAGTACAGCGCAGCGTGAGCAACAGTGTTGCGTCGGCCGGCGCCAATGGAGAGAAGGAAACAGAAGGGAGGGAGGGAAAGGAGAAAAAGGAAAAGGGAAAGGAGGGAGAGAGAAAAATTATTTTGGCACTTGGAGAAAAAATTTATTCTTCACAAGGCTAGGTAAATAAACTTGAATTTCAAAAAATAAATTTGTGAACTCCACTGAAAGGATTTAAATGTGTGAGGCGTAAGGAGATTAATTTGAATTTGAATTGTTATTTTGAAATTTTTTTTGAGCCCTTTGTCCTTCACTAAGTTTCATTTACCTAATTATTTAATTACCTTGCCAATTAGGTTCTTAATTAGGTTAACTTTGAATCTGACGTGTCGTTTTGAAAGTTTCTTTATTAGTATTCGCTAGGTCCCATTGCCTAATTATTCCATTCCCTCGATGATTAGGGTTTTGATTAAGTTAACTACGGAATTTAGACTCGAAACCACTATTAATGTTCTTTCGTCTGGTTACAGAAAGGATTATTGTGATTCTTTTAGTTTAACCGCGGAATTTGATCAATTTGCACTTACAGAGAAGTTGGTTTAATTTATCTTAATTGCGGACTTGATGTCATTTATTTACTCTCCTCCAATTCTATTAAATAGGTGAAATTTTCTAATTCTTTATTTTAACACTACGGACTGGTTTATTAATTTGATTTAGTTCATTTATTGCGGGGTGTCACACTTTTATCTCTTCCATACCACAAACTCCATATATTCAATATCCTTTATGCTTTAGCCTCAAACAAACTAGTTCTATGCCTCTAAAATTTGTGCCTAGTTTAGATTAGATAAAAAAGTCAAAAAGGTTAGTTTCATAGAATTTGATCTGAACTCTTTCTAGAAATCTACTTGGTAACTTAATGAATTGCATTTGAAGAGCATCCAAACCATTTCCACAATTCTATTAAAATTATCTAAATTCGTATGGCCAGGTCCACTATTGACTGAATTGTTTCGTGGGGTGAAGTTCCATTCTTTAAATTTTAAGTTGCTTCACAAGACATGGATTAAACTTAAATTTGAATTTGAATTTTGAAATTTAATGAACACATGCTTATTTCACAAATTGGGACATAATCATATATATGTATTTAGTTAAGTTCTGGCATAATTTTAGAAATCATTTCGATGTCCTTAAAATGCAAATTAGGCTTTCGGCTAGCCATACATAATTTTAGAAATCATTTCGATGTCCCTAAAATGCAAATTAGGCTTTGGGCTAGCCATAAGGGAGAACTTTAATTGAAATTCTACCAGATTTTTTGAACTGTATTTAAGTTCAAATTGCTACCTCTAAGCTTGATCTACCACTAAAAACAAGTTGTCATGACCATTTCTAGAGGCCTAGAACTTAGGTTTTTTATAGGTTAAAGCATAAAGTAAATTCAACATATGAAGATAGAGGTATGGAAGGAATCAAAATTTAATTAAGAGCACTAATCTATGTAAGGTATATTGGATCTACTGATGGCACATCAGGGATAAGAAGTTTATTAGCCGATGACACATGGGTACTTAATTTCCCAAATATTTTCCATTCATAGTGCGATTAAATAAAAATGTGCTCTCAAATAAAACTAACAACCAACATAGGAAATCAATAAGAACCAATTTCGTACAGTAATGCCAAATGGGCCTAAGAGCATTAATCAAAGTGTGTTAGGAAACCTAAGAAAGAAGGACATGGAGAATTTGAATGGTTTTCAGTCTCCTCTTGTGCAATCTTTACGCATTAGCCTTGCTATTGATTGGTTCAAATTATGTGTTTCTATTAGATAAAAGAATAGGGCCCTAGTCATTTGAAGGCCGTCAGGTGGGCAAATAGTGTAGCGGAGTAGGTAGTTGTGGAAGCCGGCACAACGCTTGGCATAGAAGAGAGCGGATACGACCACGAAAAGTGGATATTTGGGGAGCAAGACATTGAAATGCAGGCGGCGGTGGCTCTGTGCGAGAAGAATGGGAGAGGGATGCCCAAATGTGGGAGATATGATTTCTTACGGGCTGGGTTGTTTTGCACAAGTCCGCCAAGCCTATTTTTGTTTCCTGTAGTGTTCACACATATCATCCAATGCATGCAATCTTTATTTCTTGTTTTTTGCAAAAATGTTTCCCCTGATCTGCACATTGTATATAGCACATACTCTAGAAAAGTATTCCCACTCATTCCATATTGGAGATACTATATAATTCATTGATCTTGATTGGAGACTGAATTCTACAGAGCGAATGATATCAGAATGAACTAATCATCCAACGGCCGATGAGTGGGGCTAAATTTTTTTTTTTGAGAAACAGTCTACATTTTGAAGAATAACATCTCATACTGTGGCCGAGTGGGGATCTTCCCTTTGGTCACTGAGACTGAGTCTACTTTATGGTTGTAATGCAGAGAAATACTCCCTTTGGTGTATTGTGTTCTCATTTCAGACACAAGCATTTTCAACTAGAAAGCAACTAGCTCTGCCACTATCGGAACTACAATAATACCGAACGGAGGGAGAGGGAGTATATCAGAGTACACAATAATAAAAGATGCACTATTTCTGGCATTGTGCTTGTCCATGGATGTCTTAAGCTTTAGATAGCTGAAGAACAAAATGCACGTACGTTACAATGGAAACATATGCTAACAAATACATACTTCATAGGTAATAACATCCAAACATAGGTGGTATTGTACATAGGCGAGGTGATGAAATTAAAATGCAATAAGCATACAACCGGCACTCAAAGACGCATACAAACAAAAAGCAATAATAATAGATATATGGGAGCACAATGCTTTCTATGAGCTCCAATTATTGATCCAAACCGAACCAGTGTCACTCACAACACCTGGCCTGTTGTTACTCATTCCATCTCTCTTATAACCGGATTCAATTAGGAGCAGTTGCTTGGCATAGTGAGGCCACACTTTCCCGGCAGCGCCATGGCACGGCTGGGGTCTATGTGGTAGATCCTCAACCATATGCCGGCCACACCTTTGTAGCGGCAGATGCATCCTAAGTCTGCTTTCCCTAGCGCAGCACAGCATTCTGCTGATGGGCTTTCCATTGGGTTGTTGACGGACGCGGCGGGCTGGCAGAGCTTGAAGTCGTCATTAGCCATGCCGCAGACGGCCTGGGCGCCCTTAGTCGCGCCGAGGACCACCACCACAGCGAGGAGCAGCGCACCTAATGCTTGAGTTTTGGCCATTGGAGATGTTATGTGTTTAGCTACTTGAGCTGGTACCTGGATTATTTTGAGGTTTGAGCTCTGTGTTGCTTCAGCTGGTATGAATGGAGCGTTCAGGCTGAGGCCTATTTATAGAAGCAGAGAAGCACAGTCCGGGATGGATGGCCCTCACCATATTAGGCCGTGCTAATTGTTATCTTCATTTTTTGCAGGGAAATTGTTATTCTCTGATACATTTGATTGCTCCATGTGCCTTTTAGCGGCCACAAAGTTCCACCAAATAGTACAATAAATTGAAAAGTTAAAAATGAAATTACGCTTTTCTCTGTCTACTAGATACAGAGAAGATAATAAGATAATGGAATTCATGATGTGAATCTAACATAGACTAACTCTGTCGCGTCAAAAGACATGAATATTAACTTTACTAGTTGAATGTCCGTGCGTTGCTACGGGTTCATGACAAAGCAATAGTTCTAGATGAAGAGATGCGCCGCGTCGGATTGGAAGAGATACATAGTTGTGCCATGTCGGATTCGGGGACGATGGGGACCTGCGTTGCTCAGACTTAGAGAGCAACCGGGATTGGTGCTGCACTGCTAGCGACGTTTCCAAGAGCAACGGGAGAGATGGATGCACCGCTTGAGGACCATAGGCAGATCGGAGCAGAGCCCGTCCACTTCCTTGCGTCGAGCGGCCACATCGCGTTGGATCAGCTCTGGACATAAGAAAATGGCTGCCGCCTTGGAGACGACGACGACGCGGAGGAAATCGATGGCGGCCGTGGAGACGGCTGCTACGCAAAGGAAATCGGCAGCGGCCGTGGAGACGACTTGATGGCTGCGGCCATGGAGGAAGTGGCGATGACGCAGAGTCTGGGTCGAAGACGATTTGTCTCATTTGTTTCTTTTTGAGAGGACAACTCGGACACGCTCGGTCGATGGCAGAATAAAGGACGCACGGACAATAGGTATAAGATTAATAGTTGATGACCGTACGTTGCTACGGATTCATGACAAAGCAACATTTTTAGCTTAAAACATATATTAAAATAAAAGATCCTATTATATTAGATGATTTAAACAAAATTATCGGACATATTGCCACATCTCAACATAGAGCACATTCAGACAGTGATATGCTAAACACATATATGCTATCTATCTATCTATCAATCTATCTATCATTATTTCCTTTGATCCGGTTAAGATAATCTCGTATGCTGGCAGGTATTATCGATTTACTTAAATTTCCATCATATGTTAGTAGATCAGTCAAAAACCTTCTTCGTAGTATCCTCCCATCCTACATAAGTGTTTCAATGTATTATACATGCTGAGTTTATGCAACAACTTTTATACGCTTATATATATGATTAATTGTACTTACCATACAAATTATTTTTTGTTTCTGTGTACCATCAAAGCCGGACATGATTTGTAGAATTATGTCCCCAGATAAGCACCTGATTAGAGTGAATGTTGAGTCATGTTAGACTTAGGAAATTAATAAACAAAATTGAATTAGCGATGATAATAGAATTATTTACCAGAATCATTCGGGGTGCCACTTGACGAAGCAAGCGACCATACAGTACAATAATTAACAAGGACACGTAAAACATAATTCAAAGGGTACATGAATTCTTAATATTACATCGTTGGTTCAGATAATTTAAGTGCGGAAACATAGTTCGGAAGCAAGCGAAAGTCAGCGGAAGCTAATGATTACAACTCGATGATACAATTAAGCACGCCAGCCCACGGGTGCTTAATCTTCATAGGTCGGAGAAGCGGGAACCCACTCGAAGGTCCACTCCGAGGGTGCCTCCCCTTCCCAACCACAACAACCACACGAAGCAAGGTTAGAACAATCACCTGCAAAATTATTAATCCACAAAGCCTGAGCAACTAATACTCAGCAAGACTTACCCGTCAACGTGGCCATGTAATGACCGACTCCTAGAATGCAGGGGTATTAGTGGAGGTTGATCGGGTATTACGAAAACAACGCTAATATTCTATTCCAATTTTAGCCAAATTAACAGTAGTCACTGTAAAATTACTAAATGTGCCGCTATTCTAACAATCAAGAATTCATTGCAACATAGCAGAGTGAAATTAGCCACTTTCATCATAATCCACTATTTTCATATCGTTGCGGCAGAAAGGAGCAAGTGCTACTCTTAACCGCGAGGAGTGGCAATTAGATTGATTTACATTCTGCAGGAGAAACCCGAATGACATGACACGTGCACACTCAACTGAGTCACACGTGGCCACCTTTCGCAACATCATGACAGTGTTGGCTCAACATCCATCCCTCCAACGACATGGTCCTCCAGGCGATGCCCTGCATCCCTGTACGGCCCCAAGCCTTTCCCACTAGCACGAGCCCAAGAAAAGAAAAGCAAATTTATCCACCTTGCTGGTCCGTTCACCCAGAAAAAGGGATGGCCAATTGTCCAACAAAGCACGGTGAGCTACGTCGGTTTCCTGGTCCCATATACCAGTATGCAATCGGTACACACCTCAAACTTGACCAATGCAACCGCACCCGATAGGGCTCTCAACTTTTATTCACAATTAGGGTCAACATATTGCTCGACATTTTTCCTTCTTGGTTAAAACACGAGTAGTCTCCATACTACTCGAATGCTACTGGATTCCTGTCCTTTAAGCATCGCATTCTATCGATGGCTCTACCCAAAACAATTCATAGGAACCCTACCAAGTCATGCATCTAGGTTTTCACGGCAATTTCCTCGAAACTTAATGCACAAACAATTCCTACACACATAGTGGTAAAAAGAAATTTTGTAAAACATAGGTGTGCACCGGGGCTTGCCTTGGTTTGCAGAATAGTCAGAGCACTCAAATGTGAAGTTAGTTCCTGCGGGTGCCTCTTCTGGATTCTCGTTCACCGGCGGAAGTTCCTGGTCGGTTCCTATATGATGAAAATGCAATTAATTGTTTAATGCAAAGAGTCACAATGCTTCTATTAAAGATTAACTATGGTTTCATTGTTAGGAATTAGGGTTAGACCGACATTTTGCCTCGGGTATTATTGTTTTAACAATTACGACTATTTATCTAGGTTAAAAATAAACTTTTAATTATCTCTCAAGATTATTTTTAATTGATGGTACTCTTTGAAATAGGAATTTTAAGCTCTGGTTGAGGCCTAGGTGAATTTCCTAGATTTTATAAAAATTCATCGAAGTTTCTGTTATTAGACTTTACAAAATCAGAAACCATATGTAAATCTTGGAATAAATTTATGATGTTTTATAGTGTTACTCAGGAGAACCAAATCTACAACTTTGTTTTTGGGGTCTAGTCTTTTTACTGACTTCTACAATGTATTTTAGAAAATGGCATTTTAATAGGCAGATTGGGGTATTGTGAAAGTATTATATACAATTTGGTGGTCCTAAAATCCTCATAAAATTTCAGTAGGTGTGTGCTGCCATGAGGGACTTGTAGATCAAATCTTAGCCTAAGCACTGCTCTAGAATTCAAATTAAAATTCAAAGACAGAAAAGAGTATTTTAATTATTCCTGAAAATTTAGTCCCAGTCATGAGGTTTCTAAAAAGGTTTGGTTTGCTATTTTTGGAGTAGTATTCTATTTTATGTGAATTTTGCAATCCTGTGGAATTCCCTGGAATTTGAATAATTTGAGATGAACCTGGGCCCGCTGGTCAGTGGCACGAGACAGGGGAGCGCGGCGCTAGAGTTATCCCCGACGGCGCTCACCGACGGTTCTCGCCGGAGGGGGCGTCGACGGCGGTTGTCGTGGTGCCCATCGCACTCAGCATGAGTCAGAGAGCTCATTTGATGACGGAGGGGCGACGGGGCTCACCGGAGGTACGCCGGCGACGGTGGACCGATTACGGCAATGGCGGCGCCGGTGTTCCGGCAGCTCGGCGGTCGGTGGGTGTCGGGGTTGAGCACTGTGAGCTGCAATAGAGGTCGGGGATGTCGCTGGGCACGGAGAGGAAGAGTGAAATTGGCCGGAAAATGGTCGTCGACGGTGAGGCGGCGGCTCGGCGGGTGCTCCGGCGATGGCACTGCGATTTCGTCACCGCTGCTTCACCAAAACCGCTGCAGTCAATTGAAACGGATGCAGGGCGACACGAGGGTCTCGCCGACGGAAGGAATTGGAGAGGCTCTCACCGGCGATGAAGAATTTGACAGGACGGCGTTAATGGCGGTTACGGCGGTGCTCCGAGAGTGAATTGCCGGAGTTGGCTAGGGTTTCGGCTCGGGAAAGGTTAATTGGATGTGGGAGGGCGTAGTGAGTGACTTCACGCGCGTTGGAGAGGTTCGGTTTGGTTCGGATTGTAGGGGGGGGGACGGTCGGTCGACGTGGGAGCTCGGGTGGCAGCAATGGCGGTGGCAGTGAGGAAAAAGAGCGAGGAGGAGCGGGGAGGAAGAATAAAACTGATGAGGGAACGATTTGTAACGCACTGAGTCGGTTTGCAGTACGCGGGCAGTTGGGCGGACGGCAGTGCAGCGGCGCGCTCGGGGTGAATTTAATCGGGCGGCCGCGGCTATGGTGAAGACGGTCGACGCTCCCCGTACAATGGTAGTTCGCCGGACGGGCGGAGCAGCGGCGCTCGCGGAGAGAAGTAATGGCGCACGTCGGCTAGCCTCAGCTACGGGAGTAGGGCGGCTCACGGCGGGAGAAAGCGGCATGGGCGGCACTGCCCTGGCAGCGCCGGGTACTGTACTCGTCCGACAACAGAGAAAGAAAGAAGGAGCAGGCCAGAAGGGAGGGAGGAAGGAGAGAAAGATTAGGGTAGAAATTTAAATTTTGAATTTCAATTGCATTTGAAGTTCCACTAAATTGGTTGAAGGGTTTGACAAATAAAGGAAATTAGGATTAACTTTTTTGATTTGCTATTTGTGCTTCTCAAATACCCTTTTGTCTGTTATTTGAAATTCCGACCTAATTAGGGTTTTGATTAAACAATTTCGGAGTTTGAACAATTTCCCTCAATAATCTTGATTGCTAAGTGCCCTAAAACTTTGCGAGTTTGGCGGAAAGGCTAGGAATGTGTGGAATTAAAATTTTAAATTTCAATTATTATTTGAATTTTTAAGCCCTCTAGTAAACTTCTCTTCCTAGCATCATTATTCCGATATCCCCATGGCAATTAGGTCTTTGTGCTCTCTTTATTCACTTAACTGAGTTAACAGATTTGCAATAATTTGACATGACCAGAAGTATTAATAACCCATTTTAGTTTTGCGGATTTGTAGTCATTCATTTAATTCCCTCTACTTTATTAAACGACAACGAACTTTTAATCCTTTATTTTGACGCCCTAAACTTGCTCATTTATCGGAATGATCGAGTTTAAATTTCGAGGTGTCACAGCCCTCCCCTCTTAAGAAAATCTCGTCCCGAGATTTCGAAAAGAACGATACGATGAAGGAAATCGCGGATTACCTCAAGATAGATGCCATAAACTGAGGAAATTTGGATTGTAGGAATTCTTCACTCTCCCATGTGGGTTCGTCTTCGGAATGATTTGCCCACTGCACCTTATAGAATTTTATGGTTTTCCTCCGAGTCACACGATCCTTTTAATCGAGTATTTTGATCGGCATTTCCGGGTAGGTGAGATCATCTTGGATTATTTCAACCTCTGGAATAACCACTTCTTGGGGGAGTTTTAGGCACTTCCGAAGTTGGGACACATGGAACACATTATGAACTCCGGACATATGAGGAGGTAGTTCTAGACGGTAGGCCACGGGACCACACCGCGCGACAATTTTGAAAGGCCCGATAAACCTTGGAGCTAGCTTACCTCTAATGCCAAAGCGTTGGACACCCTTCGTCGGCGACACTCGAAGGTAGACGTGGTCATCCACCTCAAAGGTCAACGGCCGACGCCTTTTGTCTGCATAGCTCTTCTGCCGTGATTTTGCCGCACGTAAATTGGCCTGAATGAGCTTAACTTTCTCCTCAGCCTGAGTCACTAAATCTGGTCCGAAAACCACTCTTTCTCCTGCCTCGGACCAATTTAGAGGTGTACGACACGGTTGGCCGTACAGTGCTTCAAACGGAGACATCTTTATACTTTCTTGATAACTATTGTTGTAGGAAAACTCGGCAAACGGCAGACATTCTTCCCAATTTTTCCCATGGGTCAGCACAGATGCACGGAGCATGTCCTCCAGAATTTGGTTCACACGCTCAGTTTGTCCATCGGTTTGCGGATGATAAGCTGTACCGTGGATTAACAGAGTACCAAGGGCATTATGAAATTGCTCCCAGAAGCGGTTTACGAATTGTGTACCCCGATCGGAGAGGATGGTTTTTGGAAAGCCATGAAGGCACATAATGCGGGAGATATACAGTTCCGCATACTTCTTTGCATTGAAGTGGGTGTTCACTGGAATGAAATGAGTGGACTTTGTCAGTCGGTCGACTATAACCCAAATGGAATCATGCTTCTGAGTGGTGAGAGGAAGACCAACAATGAAATCCATACTAATGTCCTCCCATTTCCATGAGGGTATACTGAGAGGTTGTAATGGACCGGCACTTTTCAAGTGATCCGCCTTGACTTGCCGACATGTGTTGCACTCAGAGACATATCGAGCAATTTCACGCTTCATTCGGGTCCACCAAAATTTTCTCCGTAAATATTGGTACATCTTGTTACTACCAAGACGTATAGAGTACTTGGAGAGGTGTGCTTCATCCATGATTTTCTTCCGCAGCTCGAAATTCTTCGGTACGACGAGGCGGTCGTTGAACCAAAGAACACCTTCTTCATCAAGGCGAAAACACTTCATCTTGTTACTGCCTATGCGAGCGTGAACATTCTCCATGCCCTTATCAACCTTTTGTGCAGCCACCACTTCCTCTCGGAGAGTAGGGACAAGAGCCAAATTATACAAGGTTCCGTGGGGAATGACACGGAGACTGGGCTCATCTGGACTGCAACAGGAGGCTAAGGCAAGAGTTTGAAGTGTACTAGGATTATAGCAGGCCTTGCGACTGAGGGCATCGGCAACCACATTTGCTTTGCCCGGATGGTAATGAATTTCCAATTCATAATCCTTGAGCAACTCTAACCACCTTCGCTGCCTCATGTTTAGATCACTTTGAGTAAAAATATACTTCAAACTTTTGTGATCCGTGTACAGACGTACGAGATTTCCCATGAGATAATGCCTCCATATCTTCAAAGCATGAACTACCGCGGCGAGCTCTAGATCATGAGTGGGGTAGCTAAGCTCGTGACGCCGCAGTTGTCGTGACCCGTAGGCAATGACACGTCCATCTTGCATTAATACACACCCTATACCAGTGCCAGAGGCATCACAATAAACATCAAATGGTTTGGTGATGTCCGGTTGGGCCAATACTGGGGCGGTGGTTAAGTGTTTCTTGAGAGTTCGAAAAGCCTCATCACAAGAATCACTCCAATAGAAAGCGACCCCTTTGTGGAGCAGTTCCGTCATGGGCTTGGAGATCTTCGAAAAGTTCGGGACGAACCGTCGATAATATCCAGCAAGCCCAAGGAAACTGCGAACATCTTTCACCTTGCTTGGATCGACAGAGATGCCTTCGGCGGAGATCACATGACCAAGGAACTGTACTTCTTTTAACCAAAAGTCACATTTGCTGAATTTGGCGTACAGTTTATGTTCCCTCAGTCTCTGGAGAACAATACGAAGATGTTTCGCATGCTCTTCCTCCGACTTGGAATAAATAAGGATGTCGTCGATGAAGACCACGACGAATTTATCCAGCTTGGGCATGAAAACGGAATTCATTAGATACATGAAGTGGGCTGGAGCATTGGTCAAACCGAAGGACATAAGAAGGTATTCGTAGAGACCGTACCTTGTAGAAAAGGCAGTCTTGGGAATGTCCTCAGGACGGATTTTTATCTGATGATACCCTGAGCGAAGATCGACTTTGGAAAAGACTTTGGCGCCCACAAGCTGATCGAACAAGATGTCTATGCGGGGCAAAGGATATTTGTTTTTGATGGTGACCGCATTCAACGGTCGATAATCAACACAGAGTCTCAAGGTCTCATCCTTCTTCTTCACAAATATGGCGAGACAACCGAAGGAGACGAGCTAGGTCGAATAAAACCCTTGTCTAACAACTCCTTTAGTTGAATTTTTAATTCGGCCAATTCATTCGGAGCCATCCTATATGGTCTTCTAGAGATGGGAGCGGTACCGGGCTGAAGTTCAATTTTGAACTCAACGTCTCGATCGGGTGGTAATCCCGGTAAATCCTCCGGAAAGACGTCGGAAAACTCACACACCACTGGAATATCCTCCAACTTTTTACCGGATACTTGATGAAGGCTAGGTGACTTGGGAGTGGGTGGGGTAACTTGAAAGGATATGGAGCCGTGTAGAGGGGAGTTCAATTGAATCTCTCGAGAAGAAATATGCAACACGGCGTTATGGTACACCATCCAACCCATGCCTAAAATTATGTCTATGCCATGATGGTCAAGAACGATGAATTGGGGTTTAAATATTTTTCCGCCCAGATTTAGTGGTGCTTGGTGGACTTTTAATGTGGTAGATATTTTTCCGACAGGCGAGGTAATAATATAGGGGGTTTTAGTGATAGCGGTGAGAAGATCACACCTTTGGACACACGCCCTACTAATGAAATTATGGGTGGCACCCGAATCAAATAAAACTAAGACAGGCTGTTCTCGAATAGAAAACATACCCGCAAGGACTTGTTCGCCTTCTTGAACTTCCTCAGCCACAGTGTGATTGACACGGCCCTGTGTAGGTGCATTCCCGACAGGCTGGGGACGGGAATTGTTGTTGTTGCGGGGGTTGCCCTGCTGGGCATTACCCTGCTGACGAGGAGGCTAGCGGCAATCTTTAGCAAAGTGACCGGGTCGACCACAATTGAAACACGGCCTTGGGCCCGTGTTGTTGTACTGTTGCGGTGGGCGAGGAGCTTGGATCATCTACCTGTGACCCCCGGGGTTGAAGCCAGGCTGCTGCCCAGACTGAGGGCCTTGGCGTGCCACGAACTGCTATGAGGATGATGGACGATAACCTCCACCCGGTGGCATTGCAGCCTTGAACTTCTGGCCCGTCGGGGAAGTGATAGCCAAACGGTACCTCTGGGGCGGCTGGTTACCAGAGGGACCCCCAACTGCACGCTTGCGCTTCTTTTCCTCCTAGTGGGCGCGCGTAGCATCTTCTTGAGTAATGGCAGCGCTCACCAGGGTGTTGAAATTGGCGCTGTTGTGGAGGGCTAGGCGATCACGTAACTTGGAGTTCAAGCCCTTCATGAAACAACCCCTCTTTTTGGCATCCGTGTCCACGTGATGTCCAGCATACTGCGCCAGGTAGTTGAACTTGCGCGAGTATTCATGAACACTCATGTGGCCTTGACGTAGTTCTTCAAATTCACGCGTCTTGCGCTGTATGAGGCCATCAGGAATGTGATGTGCCCTGAAAGCTTCACGGAACTCCTCCCATTGCACTTGGTGGCCAGTGGGAAGAGAGGCAGTGTAATTAAACCACCACGCTCTTGCCGGTCCGCGGAGTTGTTGAGCCGTGAAGAGAGTCTTCTGATGCTCAGTGCAGTGAAGAAGCTCAAACTTGGACTCGATGGTGTGCAGCCAATTATCAGCGTCCAATGGGTCAGCTGCATCCGTGAAGGTTGGCGGATGGACGGCCGAGAAGTCCCCATAGGAGCTCTCTGGCGGGGGTGCCTGTGCACGCTGACGACCACCCTGATGATTCTGCTCGATCAGGATTTGCATGAGCTGCTGTTGGGTGGCCATGAACTGTTCCCACATCCTTGGAGGTGGGGGTGGCGGTGGAGAAAGGTTAGAGCCACTAGCCTGGTCCTGCCCGCTCGATCCGCGAGTACGTCCTGCCATCTGTCATGAGAAAATCTTCACTCCATTAGTGGATAGATCATGCGCTTGAATACACACGGACCAACAGAATGCATCCAACAAGGCATAATCAGATATATGTTATGACAATGGAAATAGGCAACACATAGCTTGGATCGCTTCATTAATGAAAAAGTCAACGGTGGCATACATGAAAGAGTACCCGCATTGCATCCCGAAGTGGCTGAGCCTCATTTTACAAAATTGCGTAGTGACACCGGGCCGTAGCTACGCTGCTCAGGGGATGTATGCCCACTAATAACAGTTCGACGCGGAATAAAAGATACTACGAGGTCTTGAGTTCTAGTTGCACCCATATATGTACGCAACCTAGGCCGCGATAGATGACTAGGGCACAGGGCTGTCAGCGTCGGAATGCATCTCCTCATCGTAGGGCGATGGGGGACGCTTGTTCTCCACGCCAGACATGCCTGACCCCTCATCAGGTGGGACATCTGGTGCCTGCATCAGCTGTGGGGCCTGATGCTGAAGAGCCATCTCGAGGTCCATCACGGCGTCCTCCCACTGGGCGTGGATCTGCTCAATGGTCTGCTCGGCATTGTGGAGCTGAGCGCGAACATCATGAGTCTCGTTCTCCGCCTCAAGCCTTAGCTCATCCATCCATTCGGTCTCGGCTTCGAGCTCATTGACCTGCAACTTCAGGTCGTCGCGCTCACCCTCCAACTCAGCGATTTGCTGATCGGTCTGGGCCTTCTGCTCCTGAAGCTGCTGCCGCAGTTCCTCGACTTGGGCTTTTAAGCCACAGTTCTCCGCTTTGAGCTTCTCTAACTTGTAAGAAACCTCAAGCCATTCCAGAAGCACTTTCAGACGCTCCTGCTCTTCTTCGGAACGGGACTGCTCTGCCTGCTCGCGAGCCTGGGCCATCTCCACAAGATCGGCCTCGAGCTCCGCGATACGTGTTGTGAGGGCAGCACTACTGTCGACGTCCGAAGGGGCCATCTGTCGAATCATGGAAAACAAGTAAATCCTCATCTCCGACAGGGAAACGAAAATTAATGTACCATTATTCACACTGTCCGAACGGAGGAAAATGGCGATACCCAACATCAACGGAACCGATAAAAGTGTGAATTGATTTCTATCTCCAACGTACAGCGGAGGGACTCCAGCTCTCATGCAACTAAGGGCAGAGTCATAAAAACACCTCCCCCCTTAAGAAAAACCTAGAGAGTGAATTTAGAAGGTGAAACCCTACGGATTCTATAGGATTTTGGAGTAAGGAACAGGCTGAACACAGGAGGATAAAATTTTTAAGTTCTTCTTTCCTTGATTATTTTGCTTGATTAATTCACAATTTCTTATTGGATTTATGGGGTTGAACTTTTTAGTTAGGTGAATTCTTTGTGCACATGTAGAATGAAATAATGCCACGACCTATTCGCCCTCACCAAAGAGAAAACCCTAATACGACATCCTCGGTGGCACTATTTGTTCTCTCGAGGCAAATCGTTTTCTACACGGTCTAACGATTGTTAGTGCACCTGCAGAAAATCACATCACAGAACAGACATGCAATATGGCCATGATAGTCACGACTCATGGCAACCGGCGGCAACCAGTAACGCCTTGCCGTTAGCGGCCATGAAAAGCATCTCAGGCAAGATGGGTGAACCAGCAACGCGAACACCAAGCGACCGTGAATGTTATCCCACGGCAGGACTCCGTACCTTCGTTGTAGTTCGTTGGTGCGTCGTTGCAATTATGTAACACATACCTCCGTGTAGTTCGTTAGTGCGTCGTTACATAAATATAAATCAACTCAAAGTAAAATGCATCAATGCAAAGTTAGCATTGCCACCTTCCTAACCATAACTTCTAATATGGGCTTTTCTATATTGTGCCTCACCGTAACGCAGTTTTTCAAAATAAGCCTCGTTAATTAGAGTACTGACCCCCAAAGAGCCCTGATACCATGTGTCGCAACCCCGTCCGATAAAATCGTACGGTTGCTCATCCAGAATCATTCGGGGTGCCACTTGACGAAGCAAGCGACCATACAGTACAATAATTAACAAGGACACGTAAAACATAATTCAAAGGGTACATGAATTCTTAATATTACATCGTTGGTTCAGATAATTTAAGTGCGGAAACGTAGTTCGGAGACAAGCGAAAGTCAGCAGAAGCTAATGATTACAACTCGACGATACAATTAAGCACGCCAGGCCACGGGTGCTTAATATTCATAGGTCGGAGAAGTGGGAACCCACTCGAAGGTCCACTCCGAGGGTGCCTCCCCTTCCCAACCACCACAACCACACGAAGCAAGGTTAGAAGAATCACCTGTAAAATTATTAATCCACAAAGCCTGAGCAACTAATACTCAGCAAGACTTACCCGTCAACGTGGCCATCTAATGACCGACTTCTAGAATGCAGGGGCATTAGTGGAGGTTGATCGGGTATTGCGAAAACAGCGCTAATATTCTATTCTAATTTTAGCCAAATTAACAGTAGTCACTGTAAAATTACTAAATGTGCCGCTATTCTAACAATCAAGAATTCATTGCAACATAGTAGAGTGAAATTAGCCACTTTCATCATAATCCACTATTTTCATATCGTTGCGGCAGAAAGGAGCAAGTGCTACTCTTAACCACGAGGAGTGGCAATTATAATTGATTTACATCCTGCAGGAGAAACCCGAATGACACGACACGTGCACACTCAACTGAGTCACACGTGGCCACCTTTCGCAACATCGTGACAGTGTTGGCTCAACATTCATCCCTCCAAGGACATGGTCCTCCAGGCGATGCCCTGCATCCCTGTACGGCCCCAAGCCTTTCCCACTAGCACGAGCCCAAGAAAACAAAAGCAAATTCATCCACCTTGCTGGTCCGTTCACCCAGAAAAAGGGATGTCCAATTGTCCTACAAAGCACGGTGAGCTACGTCGGTTTCCTGGTCCCATATACCAGTATGCACTCGGTACACACCTCAAACTTGACCAATGCAACCGCACCCGATAGGGCTCTCAACTTTTATTCACAATTAGGGTCAACATATTGCTCGACATTTTTCCTTCTTTGGTTAAAACACGAGTAGTCTCCATACTACTTTGGATGCTACCGGATTCCTGTCCTTTAAGCATCGCATTCTATCGATGGCTCTACCCAAAACAATTCATAGGAACCCTACCAAGTCATGCATCTAGGTTTTCACGGCAATTTCCTCGAAACTTAATGCACAAACAATTCCTACACACATAGTGGTAAACAGAAAGTTTGTAAAACATAGGTGTGCACCGGGGCTTGCCTTGGTTTGCAGAATAGTCAGAGCACTCAAATGTGAAGTTAGTTCCTGCGGGTGCTTCTTCTGGATTCTCGTTCACCGGCGGAAGTTCCTGGTCGGTTCCTATATGATGAAAATGCAATGAATTGTTTAATGCAAAGAGTCACAATGCTTCTATTAAAGATTAACTATGGTTTCATAGTTAGGAATTAGGGTTAGACCAACATTTTGCCTCGGGTATTATTGTTTTAACAATTACGACTATTTATCTAGGTTAAAAATAAACTTTTAATTATCTCTCAAGATTATTTTTAATTGATGGTACTCTCTGAAATAGGAATTTTAAGCTCTGGTTGAGGCCTAGGTGAATTTCCTAGATTTTATAAAAATTCATCGAAGTTTCTGTTATTAGACTTTACAAAATCAGAAACCATATGTAAATCTTGGAATAAATTTATGATGTTTTATGGTGTTACTCAGGAGAACCAAATCTACAACTTTGTTTTTGGGGTCTAGTCTTTTTACTGGCTTCTACAATGTATTTTAGAAAATGGCATTTTAATAGGCAGATTGAGGTATTGTGAAAGTATTATATACAATTTGGTGGTCCTAAAATCCTCATAAAATTTCAGTAGGTGTGTGCTGCCATGAGGGACTTGTAGATCAAATCTTAGCCTCAGCACTGCTCTAGAATTCAAATAAAATTCCAAGACAGAAAAGAGTATTTTAATTATTCCTGAAAATTTTTGGTCGTTTTATAAAAAGTGTTTTAACAGAAATTTAGTCCCCGTCATGAGGTTTCTAAAAAGGTTTGTTTTGCTATTTTTGGAGTAGTATTCTATTTTATGTGAATTTTGCAATCCTGTGGAATTCCCTGGAATTTGAATAATTTGAGATGAACCCGGGCCCGCTGGTCAGTGGCACGAGACAGGGGAGGGCGGCGCTAGGGTTATCCCCTACGGCGCTTACCGACGGTTCTCGTCGGAGGGGGCGGCGGCGGCGGCTGTCGTGGTGCCCATCGCACTCAACATGAGTCAGAGAGCTCAATTTGATGACGGAGGGGCGACGGGGCTCACCGGAGGTACGCCGGCGACGGTGGACCGATTACGGCAATGGCGGCGGCGGTGTTCCGGCGGCTCGACGGTCGGTGGGTGTCGGGGTTGAGCACCGTGAGCTGCAATAGAGGTCGGGGATGTCACTGGGCACGGCGAGGAAGAGTGAAAATTGGCTGGAAAATGGTCGTCGACGGTGAGGCGGCGGCTCAGCGGGTGCTCCAGCGATGGCACGGCGATTTCGTCACCGCTGCTTCACCAAAACCGCTGCAGTCAATTGAAACGGATGCAGGGCAACACAAGGGTCTCGCCGACAGAAGGAATTGGAGAGGCTCTCACCGGCAATGAAGAATTTGACAGGACGGCGTTAATGGCGGTTACGGCGGTGCTCCGAGAGTGAATTGCCGGAGTTGGCTAGGGTTTCGGCTCGGGAAAGGTTAATTGGATGTGGGAGGGCGTAGTGAGTGACTTCACGCGCGTTGGAGAGGTTCGGTTTGGTTCGGATTGTAGGGGGGGACGGTCGGTCGACGTGGGAGCTCGGGTGGCGGCAATGGCGGTGGCAGTGAGGAAGAAGAGCGAGGAGGAGCGGGGAGGAAGACTAAAACTGATGAGGGAACGATTTGTAACGCACTGAGTCGGTTTGCAGTACGCGGGCAGTTGGCCGGACGGCAGTGCAGCGGCGCGCTCGGGGTGAATTTAATCGGGCGGCCGCGGCTATGGTGAAGACGGTCGACGCTCCCCGTACAATGGTAGTTCGCCGGACGGGCGGAGCAGCGGCGCTCGCGGAGAGAAGTAATGGCGCACGTCGCCTAGCCTCAGCTACGGGAGTAGGGCGGCTCACAGCGGGAGAAAGCGGCATGGGCGGCACTGCCCTGGCAGCGCCGGGTACTGTACTCGTCCGACAACAGAGAAAGAAAGAAGGAGCAGGCCAGAAGGGAGGGAGGAAGGAGAGAAAGATTAGGGTAGAAATTTAAATTTTGAATTTCAATTGCATTTGAAGCTCCACTAAATTGGTTGAAGGGTTTGACAAATAAAGGAAATTAGGATTAATTTTTTTGAATTTGCTATTTGTGCTTCTCGAATACCCTTTTGTCTGTTATTTGAAATTCCGACCTAATTAGGGTTTTGATTAAACAATTTTGGAGTTTGAACAATTTCCCTCAATAATCTTGATTGCTAAGTGCCCTAAAACTTTACGAGTTTGGCGGAAAGGCTAGGAATGTGTGGAATTAAAATTTTAAATTTGAATTATTATTTGAATTTTTTAGCCCTCCGGTAAACTTCTCTTCCTAGCATCATTATTCCGATATCCCCACGGCAATTAGGTCTTTGTGCTCTCTTTATTCACTTAACTGAGTTAACAGATTTGCAATAATTTGACATGACCAGAAGTATTAATAACCCATTTTAGTTTTGCGGATTTGTAGTCATTCATTTAATTCCCTCTACTTTATTAAACGACAACGAACTTTTGAATCCTTTATTTTGACGCCCTAAACTTGCTTATTTATCAGAATGATCGAGTTTAAATTTCGAGGTGTCACAATAATCTTTTGTACAAACCTTTTGTATGGTATATCTTGGTACCAAACCTAAAGTGGGGTTGGATCAAATATCCACAATGTTTCTTCTTGCATGTCTAGTACAAAGAGCACTGATGGTCCTAATACCCCATATGGTAAAAATATCTGCACACGTTAATAGGTATTATACATTATAAACTTGTTAATTTAGAGTGTATAACGATAATAGCGTTCAAGAGACTTACATATCTGCAATATGATATATCATAGTATAGGGAAGGCCAGCTTTTTAATGTTTTGGATAGTTCTTCAACGTTGAGCTCTTTACGAACCGTGGGTCACGCCCAAATTCAGATCTTGCCTATATAGAAACGAAAAAGAATAATAAAGATTTTATTTTTTAGGTATAGTAATTCATATTGATGTTACTATTCGTTATGCATAGATTGAATAAAAACAAATTATTAGATCTACAATAATATAATATGTATTTACCACAAATTAATATGGTCTTTTACTCACACTAAACTGAAAGTCCATGTAATGATTTGTGACCTTCTTGTTAGCTCTCCTCAAACTTTGGTGATCTTTGTGTGCTAGAATCCGAACTCCCATGTTGAATAGATCGTTGGACATCTGCCGATCCAAACGTAAGAAATCTTGGATCTGTTTCAAACTTATTGATATTGGATAGGGGCCGTAGCTTCGCACCCACTTTGTCCTGCAGCAGAGGCAAATATATTATATTTTTAGTAATAACTCGGTATAAAACATCTCCACTGCTAACCAAATAAATTATAGTTTGCTAATATATGGATGATCTGGAACGAAGCTTATTCCAATAAGGTGACATCACTGATGACTATGATCATGTCGCAAACGATGTCTATCAGATCTTCTTTGCTCATTGGAATGTCCACCAGGTCTTCATCAGCATCCAGTAATCGCATAACCTCACCTGGGGTTAGATTGTCTATCAATATGTTTTGATCCTTTTCAACATTATAATCCACAATCCTTTCTGACTCATATCTTTTTCTCTTTTTATTGTTATCATTTACTAATTCAATGACATCGGATTCACTTCCAATCTCGTGGTCTCTGCTTTCAATATAGCATGGGCGTCTGTTGAGCTTATTCAAATCTGATGTTAGTAAGATTGCAGCTAACTTTATCCTGAAGTGCGTCATGTCATCCTGTACAATATTTATATGGATAATGTAAATGTTAAAACAAATAACTTAGAATTTTCACATGCATCATATGTTTGCTTCTAAATATGACTTACTTGGTTGAAGTTGTCGGTCAACGCATCGCCATCCCAATATTCCATATAATTCAACATGAAAAGACCGCATGAACAACTGCAATATTAAAATGAATATCACACATCTTTAATAAATTTTAGTAAGTATATAGATAGTTCATGGTTCATACTCATCTGTCTGCATCGATTCATCGAATATCTCTGTGTATGGCCATGAGGCAACTTGAAGGTCTGGCCATTTTTTATTTGGGAGCTCTTTCTGCTTTGATAGTATGTCAATATGTTTTTGGAGTCCATTCAGCTAGTTGGATATATAAAAAGAATTAATTAATTAATTAAAATAAGGAGGTCTATGATTATTAAGATATAGGTAATAAAACGGCGTAACTTACAGTAGTTTTCAATTCTGTGCGGTATTTCGGACCTGTGGAATCAAGTATTTGTATCTCTTTCCTCTTTGCGTTAATCACAGCAAGGTACCAGTGTTTATTGACGATATTTATCGGAAGAAACACCTAAATAAAATAGTTATTTATAGCATTTGTGTTTTGTTAGTGGATGCAAATATTTTTCTCAACAAATATTTGAAAAGTTATACTCACCATGTCGTGATCCGTGTAGAGTGAGATCCTCCGTTTCATAGTGCTGGTTTCTACCTCGTCGCTATCATCAATTTGAATCTGTTCGGCACCGTCCCGTTTCAGCATGGCGGAAATAAAAGTTTTCTCCATGACCACCGTACCATGCTTCCTATTTTTCAGATTATCCTCAGCTTTCATCAAGTTTGTGTAAGCAATTAGAACCTGTAATTGGAATTTAGTATTAGCCATTGAAATGTTGAAGTAAATATTAATACTTTGATGAAATTTCTTACCTCATCGTTCAAATATGCTAGTTTTCCTTCTTTTTGAAATAAGCAATCTAGAAATCTTCGTTCTACGATATCATTGTCATTGCCAATCTCCACAAGCACCTCTTCTCCAGAAACCCGTGTCTTTCGTAACACATCAATTATCTCACGATCATGTTTAGTACAGATATAATCTGTATAGGAAATCATATCACCATAGATATAAAGCCTCTATATTCCATTAAAATACTTTATTCATAGGTAAAGTTGCATAAAAGACAAAAATTACCTTCACGCACGATGCATATTGATGCAGACTTCTTAGGTTTATTATGTACAGTAGGTTGCGTCGGATACTTTTCGACTGTTGCAACATGTTACGGTTAAACCACCAGAATCATGGAATTGAAGTTGTAATATAAATCACTAAATCACTATTAATAATAAATAGCTCAATATCATGTGAAGTAATTAAAGCAAACACTTTAAAACAAACAATTTGAATAACTCATGATACACAGCCAACTGAATTAGCAAAGTACACATGCATATTGCACAATTGATGGAATGTTTAAGCAAAAAGTGATCCCAACTTCCAAGTTCTAAAATATACAACCTCAAGACATCTACAAGGCATGATCGGGACCAACTATTTACAAAAAAAGTAATGTATTATAGACATGATCCTAAGTCCTCAACTTATTATTTGATGCATGCATTGAGATGAGGAAACTAAATAGCAGATACCTACATGTTCGTCATGGTGCCGCTCAATCTTAGTCATAGTCTCGTCTTCTGAGAGCGACGAGACAAGCCCACCAGCCTGAACCAAACAAGGAACCTCCATGGCAAGAAAAAAAAACTTGGGCGTCGAGCACGTCGAGGACTTAATGGGAGTTTGATGGATCAAACAGAGATTGCTGGATATATTTATAGGGCTGGTGCATCCGAGTCCTGTTCAAATCAGAACCTGTTCAAATCCGAGTCCTGGTGCATCCGTGCAAAATTATTTCGTTGAGGTGCACCCGAGTCCTGTTCAAATCCGAGTCCTGGTGCATCGTGAGTCCTGGGGAAAGAGCAAGTGGAGGGATGAACCGTGCGGGAGATGTCCATCAAGGAAGTCAACACTCCTTTGTGGATTTGATTGCGTTGGAGACTTTAGCCAGTTCGGCTCCAAATAATGAGATCTGCCCATTTGTACTTAGTCCAGCTGCCAGCAACGGAACGTGGAGTGGCAGCACTAACCAGGATTACAGGGACTCTGTTCTGCTCAGCCATAAGCATTTTTTTATATCATTTTATGACTCGCTCATGTCTGAGTTCCTCGAGCTGAAAAAAGAAACACCATAACATGCATTGTTTCCCATATACTGTTATTTTGATTTGGAGCATAGAATTTGCTGCGCTCATTCAAGTTGCACTGTTGGTCTGTTGCCAACATGGCTGTTTGTAGTGCCAATGTACGCATTGTTGCAAATATCAAATAAAATTAGTGCACATTGTTAGGACCACTTTCAGGCAAGAATCTTTGAGTAATAATGTCTTTACACCGTTCATCATAAACACTCTCTTTTCCTGTAGGCACATGCTTGGGTCATTTTTAGTCCCTGTAAGCTTCACCTTGATATTACTGCCAAGGTTGACAACAGTATAAACTTGAGCAGATGCATATTTATCAGGGTTTGTGATTAAGAAGCCGTGGCAGTAACTTTTGGGTAATTGGAATCTGGTTTTGCCTCCCATTCTGTCCAAGATCCATCATAAACTGGAATATCATGCTTTCCAATCCTATGGAGCCCCTGAGTAGATATAAAATTAGGCGATTGCTTTACAAATATATGAGACAATCTAAGCCCGGGAGTGGTCGAAATAGTTGCAGACCAGAGCAAGTATGCAGGCAGTTACACCAGATCCACAAGTGACGACAATTGGGTGATCAATGGAAATCCCTGCAACAAAACCCAGTAAAGTCACAGTTAAATTTTGGTGATTTTTTCAAGCTTGCAATACACAACATTCCTAAGAAAATACAGTTTCTAAGTAGTTGAAATACTGTAGTAAACTGAATTTAATATCAGTGTCAGTAATATTCCAAAGCACAACAGCAGGCAGCACCAGAAATTCAGACCTGCTTGCTGAAAGTTTTTCCGCAACTCATCTGCAGGGAGCAGCCTCGGAACACCATCAAACATCTGGGACAATGCAACGAGATCTTTTCTTAGTAATTCGTGGTTATCTAAGTACCATAAAGTGCAGTGCATTGAAATATTTGCATCATACCCACCTCAGGGAATGGTACACATATGCTTCCAGGTATATGTCCACTTCTTACTCCTTTCCGTGGTTCAGGCGCTATACCATCAAATCTGCTAATGAGAAACCCGTAAAGTTTTTGAGAACAGCAAGAGAATGCAGGCAACTCTCAGAGACTCTTATGAAGAGCAACAGAATGGCCTCAGTGAATGTATCTGTTAATTTGTTACGAGAATTAACAGAAAGACTGAAGACGGAACTCATTTGCGGTGTACTACATAGAGCAGTTGAGTATATTCCG
This sequence comes from Oropetium thomaeum, assembly GCA_001182835.1. NCBI lineage: Eukaryota > Viridiplantae > Streptophyta > Magnoliopsida > Poales > Poaceae > Oropetium > Oropetium thomaeum. The sequence continues at coordinate 1,399,287 of LFJQ01000034.1, forward strand.
TTTGAGCTCACAAAACAATATCATTAATCATATTATCATGAAATGTAAGTCTTTATGAGTATATTCCGTTTGAGCTTATTAGTGAATATTTTATCAGCATTCATTTATCATAAGAACTTCTAGTCAGCAACTGAAATCTGTGCCACCAAGTTCAGAATTAGAAACATTACCTGCCTTTTGACCGTGCATCAACTTGTTGGTGAGTCCGAGCAGCTACATTATGCGCAACCTTTTACATAAACCAAACATCTCATTGTCATTGGAATAGTGAAGAAAATAGGTTCTCCACTGTGTTATTCTTCTTCCAGTTTTCAGGTATTAGGAAAAAGTGCCTAACCTTTTCTAGAGTCCAGAGTAGCTGAGGCTGAAATTCAGCCTGAAATGTGGTTGTATTTACCTACATGAATGAAAGTGTCACTGTTCAGTTAGAAAAAAGAAATTTCAGTAACATATGTGCCTTCACTATAATCTCACCATCTCGCCATTATAAACTGCTTGAACAGCATTATTAGCAGCTTTTGATTTCAGAATTGCATCGTCATTGCTGTTGCTTCCCAGATCAAACCCAGAAGGTCGCCACTCAGGTAAACCTCCATCTAACACCCAGACTTTATTGTGTCCAAAAACTCTGAACATCCTGTTGATGATAAAATGTGCATGAGTGACTTGGCTTCTATTTACCGTTGTACCTCATCACTCTATTTCACATTATTTCTACCACAGTTGAACATTTCCTAATAACCCTAATAATAGAACATAAATAGAAAATGCCAAAGTCTGCAAGCATGAACTTGAATTCTAAGTAGAAATGAAAAGTTTAGACCATACATTGTACTGTCATTGAGTCAAGAAATCATCGATACACATACTAAATGACTTCAATTTTGTACTACGAAAAGTGATGAGTTAGGTTCAAGCAGATCCCAAACATAGAGTGTATTATGTACAAACACCAATTAGGCATGTCAGACTTTTTTTGTAATCACACTACACACGTCAAGAAATTTTGTGAACATAGCAGTAATCACTTTTGTAAAATAAAAAAAATCCACACTATGACGTTAGGACTTCATGATATACAATATTCTTTGTATACGTGGCACCCTTAATATGCATCCCGGTTTCTCTATCATCACCATTTTCATCGCTTTTCTTGGTTTTCAAGCTTTTGGAGGCCTTATCCTTCTTGACATTTTTGGTGCGGCCATCAGGAGGGAAGGCAAGAATTTTCACATTCTGTCTTGCTGTGGCCCTAGATAGAGCAACGTACAACTGACCATGGGAGAATACCGGCTCTGGTAGATAGATACCCACGTTTGGGATAGTTTGTCCCTGCGCTTTGTTAACTATCATGGCAAAACTTAGCCTAATAGGGAACTGTTTCCTTTTGAACTGAAAAGGGAACATCTCGTCATCCGAGGGACATAGAGGTATCCTTGGTAGGAACAACCGCTTTCCCGCATGTTGCCCTAGCACAATTTCAGCGTCAATTACATTCTTCTGAAAGTCACGGACCACCAGCCTTGTTCCATTGCACAGTCCATTCGCTGGGTCAATGTTCCTCAATAGAATGACCGGACAGTTCCTCTTCAATTTCAGAACGTGTGGAGGTAGACCGCTAGGCGTAAGAGTGTTTAGGAAATCAGTTGGATAGTAATTATGAGGGTCATCAACTGCGGTGTCAAAGCTGTGATATATTCTCTCCTCCCCTTGGAAAATATTGATCATCTTCATATTAATCCTATCCACACAATCATTACGCGTAGATAAGATTGCCCTCGATGTGATGTAGTCGGGGTCATGCGTATTCACTTCGAGCATTGGAAAAACATGTCGTATCAATTTATCTAGGTCTGCGTCCACTCCAGTGCAAGGCACACATATGTCTTCAGGAAGCTCTACCTCACCATCACTATTTGTCCGCTCTATACCACCACCGTTACGTAGCAAGTAATCAGCAAACCACAGATCCTTCCGTGCCCTCATGTTGCGAACAAGCTTTAGTTGTTGCATGGATTCCCAAAGATGTGACCTGCACAACGACGCATCCACGATCTGAGCCCTAGATCCCTTTCGGATGACAGGTAGAGTTTGCCGGAACTCCCCGCCAAAAACAATTGTCTTCCCTCCAAATGGCACATCTGGTTGCTCCATTGTATCACGCAAGCTATTGTCTAGTGCCTCCACTGCCTGCCTCTTAGTCATAGATGCCTCATCCCAGAGGATAAGGGAAGCATCACGTAATAGTTTGGCAGTACCGCTCTGCTTGGTGAAACTACAGAAACCACCATCGTCAATATTTAGTGCTATCTTAAATCGCGAGTGTGCAGTTCTTCCACCAGGCATTATGGAAGCTGCAACTCTAGACGTTGCCGTCGCAATAGCAATTTTACCTTGGGCACGTACCGTTGCGAGTAGTGCCCTGTACAGAAAAGTTTTTCCAGTTCCACCGAGACCGTCAATAAAAAATAGACCACCATTTCCGTTATCGATGGCAGATAAAATCTGGTTGTATGCTGCTCGTTGCTCGGCGTTTAGAGCATCTGCCAAAGCTCTATCATCATCATTGAGCTCAACCGTTAACTCCTCATAGATCTCTTGAGGAAGATCTTTTGTCGCGACTTGAGAATCATCAATAGCGGGTAGAGGGAACGCTCGTATGTCCTTTCCCATTGATTGCAACATGTCCCTGATGTCAATGAGAACCAATTGTTCAACCATTGTTTTGCTGGGATTATGACGTTGGTAGTCTTCTAACATTGCCTCGAAGTGTTTATCCCAAAGCCCACGCACGTCGTTGGGTTCACCAAACACCAGTATAGTCGCAAATAACCTTCTCAATGCATAAGGCATTGCATAATTCGTGGCTTCGGTCAGAGCATCGTGCCAGGAATCATCTCCATCAATAAGACCCCGTTTTTCTGCAACCTCACGGAAAGTTGGCCATGTTTCTCCATCATAGGTCCTCAGATGTTCGTACGAAGTTGCTCCAGCTACATGATTTAGGAGAACACGAAGATAATAGCGTTCCCCCTCGGATGGATGAGCCTGGACTATCCTACCGATTTGACTACGGCCCTCGCGCACCCTCTTTTGCCATAGTTTTTGTCCTTTACCAGTTTGCCAAGTAAAATGCTCTGGGAAGTCTTTGTACAATATATTGCGACACCATTCATATTTCCTGTTTGCCTCAAAGTACTCGGTGAGCATTGATTTATCAGCACCCTGACGCTTCAACACTCTCTCTATGCCTTGACTATTATGGAAGGACACCATGTGCATTCCAGGTAGATGAAGCTGTAGTTGCATCACAGGCGGACTGTTCTAGCTGAGATCAAAACCATAAATCCTCCACAATGCTTCAGGAGGGGTCACCCACCGTGCATCCCTATACAGCTTAATTTCATCAACATCTACATTGTTATTGGAGTAGTCTGCCTCACCCATGTTAATTGATGCACGATCATGCCCTTTGTATATATATTTGAATAGATACTTCACTGCCTTAATGCTCGCACATGCTTCAACGTTAATGTGACAGTTGAAGTATTGGGTGAGATGAGGATTATATGGCACTACCCACCTATTGTCCAACAAATGCTTCCTAACCATCTCCTTACGTCCATTCTGACGTCTTCGATACAATGGGTAGGAGTCCTTGCCTTGTACAGTTGCTTTGTTATAAGGTCTTGGATAATGATTTCTGCATGCCGGAAGACCCTTTGTGCATGGATAGTCACGGTTGAGGTCACCGCATGGGCCATGCATCATATGTTTGGTGACCATACTATAAAGAAGCGGGTACTGCGTCTTGTCTGGAAGCTCAGCACAGATCAGACGATCATATTGCTCTGGACATGTCAGCTTATATTTCCCTTCCATGATCAGGAGGAAATGGGCATGAGGTAAGCCCCTCTTCTGGAACTCCACAACATACACATATGCCCTCACCCTACCAAGTATGTGTTTCTTGAATAGCTTGTCCTTCAATTCTTCTAGCTTTGCTCTGAATACACACACAATGAGATCAGGACGATCTTGAGGGGTTTGGCCTTCGTAGAGGTTTTCGGTGACTTCCGTCCAATTTGGGTTGCACGTCATTGTAAGAAAGATATCTGGTTTCCCGTATTTTTGTACTAATGCCATAGAATCCATAAAACGCTTCCGCTTGTCCCTAGGACCTCCGATAAACGAAGTGGACAGAACGGTTCGTTTCCCAACAGCTGCCGCCCTAACTTCTCCAGCATTGAAACTGTCCCACAAACCTTGATATAGGTCAGCTTGTAATTCCATCTGATGGCTCCATATGTAATCTAATCTATTGCTTTCGATCTTTATGTATGTATCCACGGCAAACTGTTGAAATAGGCGCTTTCCATGCAAGATTGGGTTGAATATGCCTCGGTGTATTTGAACCTTATAATAATAGTAATCACGGATGGTAATAGTCATCTTGGAACCTCCTGAACATGGAGTTAGCATATTTAATGTTGTACATATTATATATTTTATACTTATAACCTGACAAGCGTTTGATCTTAGAATGTGCTGGTAATAAAATTAACAAAACTAACCTCCATCATCATCATTGTCGCCGCCATTGGCTCTACGTCGAGCAGATTCTGCTAGCACCTCATCATACGTGAAGCCAACCTTAGGTATATTAGTGTGCCATCCAGGTTCCCCCCAAGGAAAAAATAGAGGATATGATAAAGCATCATAGGCTGATTGATAAGAGCGGATGTTGTAGATCTCTCGATTCTTTCCTTGTAGACAGACGCCTCGATCAAAATGGCGTAGTCGATCTCTCCCCTCAACCCAAACAGCTGCAACCTCTGAAGATGTTGGTCGGTTGTAAGTTCTCTGGTCAAGCTGATGGTCAAGGTTGAGTGTTATACGATAGTCATTTATATCATTAACCTGACCCATGGTCCTAAGGCTGTTAGAATATGGATTTCCTTTAAGGATATCAACCAACATTGTGATAACCTCTTTATCCTTCTTCTCCAGGTCTTTACGACAGCATCGATAGCGATATTCTAGTGCAGGATCGTCGTCATAGAAGTAAAGCTCTAAATGTCTCGGTTCCAGTCCACTCTCTTTACCAAATGACTGTATATTATGGTACATTTGACCATGGGCTCGAAATGTGTAGATCGGGTGCTTCTTCAAGTTTGTGGTTTCCTCATCGAGACTGCAATACAGGGAGGTGAACGAGAAGTGGCTATTGAACCATCTGACGTGATCACGAAAATGTCGAGCGTTAGTATCTGAAAAAGTCCACAACTTCATCAGCTCAGACGGCGTATCTTGACTGGCTACCTCCACCTTACCATCACGACAGCAAAAGCCCTTAGGTTCATACTGAAACCTTTTGGCACCGCACTTTACACAATCATCAACAGGCTTTAATATGTGTACATCTTTGGGTAGGTTAGAATAGACTATGTCGTATGGATCAGGCTCGCTAACGCTCGTCTCGACAATGGAAACTTGTGGGTTAGGCTCTGTAACCGTGTCATTGTTCTCTTCTACAATATTATTAGGATCAAAAGTTAATGTGTTGTGTATGAATAGTTAATATTTGTAACATTATTTAGAAGACGAATAATTGAAAATCATATAAATTTACCTTGGGTAGTAAAATTGTAGTCGTCCTCATACTCTGTGTCCTCTTCGTACACAACTCCCTCATCATCACCTACGGAAGGCATACACGAACCATTTATTCAAATATGGTACTTAATGATTAAATGAATAATCAAATAGAAGAGATAAGTAGATGATTGAATGAATAGTAAAAGCAAAGCGATTTTATAAATACCGTTATCTCCCGTTGGTACTTGCATAACTGTAGTGCATAGTTGCATGGTGAGGTCCATAGATTGAGGAGATGGGTCTCCTACAGATTAAGTTTATTAGAAGAGATGCCTTACGCTAAGGATGTTATTTTTTTTCATATAAGAGAGGGATTGTAGGTACCAGCAATGTCACTGGATGTGCCAATGTTGATCCCCGTAGGATCTGCAATTGAGTTGCCTGCACATTAAGTTGAGATTGGTTCAATCTCAACCTGTTAAATAGGAATATTAACATAAAAAAAATTGACGTGTTATCGCTCCAGTTACCTTTCCAGGCATCATCTTCAAGGTTGTCATCTTGTGCAATGTCAGGGACAAAATGTGGATTTTCCATAGCAATGGAATCAAAATACAAAGGCTCATTCCTCTTGTGCCGACGGGACCTTTTTGAATTCCTATTGCCAGATGTCGTCTGAGACAACCTCCTGGCTTGCCGTTGCTCTGGAGTCATTCTAGCATAACGCTCTCGATCTCGCTTACGTGATACCTCCCTTTGGGATTCAGTAAACAGCCGTTTGGGACGGTTACGTCTAACCTGGCTAGGTTTATCGCTGTCCATATTAACAAAGTCTTGTATTGGTGTTGCTGCAAATCACATCGAAATGTCATCATCGGTATACTAACAAAAAGAAGACAAAGCTATAGTGCACAATTGTTAGGGAGGGTGAACCTGGACATGGCATTTCATCGGTAGTAGTTAAATCAAACATTTCCGTATCATGAATTCCTAACAAAGAAAATACAAATGAATTTCTAAACATGAACAAGAAGGGAATTTATATATGTCCCAATGGTTTTGTTGAAACCTGGACACTGAAGATGTGAAGGCTCAGTCAAAGAAATTATTACTTTATCCCCACGACTCTTCGATGCTGCACACAGTTGGAAACATTATAGATTATGCTGCACACCTAAATTATTTGACCATCTAAAAGAAAGATGAACACACCAACCTAGAGTTTGCAGATGCGAAGGCTCAACTAACTCCATGATTTCCTCGGTCTCATGAGTTCGTGATGCTGCAATGTGTTAGAAATAATTATTATAGGATTTCTCTGGATTGTGCACATAATAGAAGTTCTTTGTTGAATTGAAATAAATATAATAGAATAGGTTTGTTGCACTGAAACAAACATAAACCTGGCAATTGCAGATTTGCAGTGATGGAAATTATTTGCTCATCAACATTGGCCGGTGTTGCTGCACATTACATAATGTATAAAATGATGGAGTTATGATGAACGTTGTGCTAAACATAATGCATAATAAAATAATGGACCACAAATAATTTCCACATTCACCTGCTAACATGACGTCTGTATTTTTTGCCACTGGCAAGCAGTCACGCCTGTCCCTCTTTTGAATTGGATTCATTTTAGCATATCTGGCTTTGTCACTTGCACGTTTGGCCTCCCTTTGTTGTTCCGTTAAACCTTGCTTCGGAGCTGTAATATATATTGGTATATAGTGAATAATCAACATGCATAAATGGTGCAATCCGTGATTTGTCAATACTATAATTACCATTTCTTTCGACGATGTTTGTTACATCTCCAAAAGGACCATGACTATTTTCTAGAATGTCGTTTGGCTCCATAGCACTACCATTGTGGCCTCAACTGAAAACCTCAGTTGTAGCAGTTGTACACCACTGAATTCTGTGAGTTGGCATTTATACCATGCTATAAAATGTCAAACCATCCGTAGAGGAAGAACAATATAATAGATTTGTGGCGAAGTACCGATACAAAATTAGTAGCTGATAGCAAAGACTGAAGAGAGCTTACAATGAACCACAACTTTGTCGGAGAGCAACTTCTCAAATTGTTCAGCTCCAAACTTCCAATCTGCGGAGCTGTACAACAAATAACAACAAGGACAAGGAGTAAAAGAACCAGTGGGAAGATTGGATGTTCAGAACTTAATTGCAGTTTCAATGCTCTATCTTTAGAACACATGCTTAACTATTTGAACATTGATGTGATCTGTGAAAGCTACTGCTTTGCCACACAATGGCTCTTGTGAAAATTAGAAGCTATCCGTACATCTATCTACGACAAATCTACATATCTAATTGTCTATAGTTTATTGACCATGTGTTGACATCCTTTTTTTTCAGGTGAGTACATACCCTCTACTCTAATATATATGCAACATAAAAGCTATGTAATTAATATTTGTTATTAAAAGCTCAAAGTTGAAATATAAATGACATGCATTGTGTATCCTAATATCCTTTTAAAACTGAGAATTGTATACATTAATTAAAATTTTTAGCAAGATACCTGCTCAAGCAAACCCTTTAGGTCTCCACCAACGCAATATTCCAACACTAACCAAAAGTGTGCAGATGTTTCATACCTGGGAAGTGGAAGACAAAAAGTGACTTAAGAACAGTAATGTGCTGGGATGGTCATGTGGTAAGTTGAACATGGACACTCCCAAACAGGCATACTCGAAGTCATTGTCAAGATGCCAGATCTGTCAAACTGAACTTAAGACTGTCTAGGAATCTTACCACGAGTAAAATTTCAGGACATTGGTATGGTCCAAAGAATTTAGCATCCGGACCTGCAAATATAAGTGAAAAGGCACTGATGGTATAAGTAACAGAACTTGTCAAAGAAATGAATTCTGCAGGCTTTCAAAACAGCCCTATAAGGCTATAATCATGCTTCCAGAAACGTGACATTCTAAACTAATGCTCGATAGATCGATCTCCTAGTCCGCAACATCTTACCACACCAAGTGCTTGCGCGAATGGGCATCTAGGAGCAAAATAGGCGACACAAAATGAATTATTCTTTGTAAGGGAAATAACAGGTATATTCTGAATCTTATGACACAGCATTATTCTAGGTCAAACAGCATTATCTTAAACAAAGTGCACAAGGTAAAGTATCTTCTAAGATCGTCATATATTGTGAAATCAGTAGGAATGGATGTCAGCAATTTAAGTGAAGCACAATGGACAGCAACTGACCAAGCTACACCAAAGTCCTCGCGCAAAGATTAAAGAGCCTACACCTGACCAGGAGAAACCGAAGATCTACGAACTCAATCACGGTGGCCACGATTCACGCATGGAGAAGGGCGCTGACCTCATTAAGGACCTTGGAGTGCTGGGACTTGTCGACGCTCTTGACGGCAAAGTATTCGATAGTCTCTTCTTCCGCCCCTTGTACACCGTCTTCCATTCCCACCACCAAATTACACAACATGCCAAAAAAAAAAACAGCGAAATAATCAGAAATTGGTGGCGCTAGAACTTGATCCCTGCGGATCCGGAGAGCCGGGGGGGAGGGGGGGGGAAGGGGGGGGGTTGGGGGCGGGATGGGAGCGGACGCGACGAGGAAGGTGGCGCTTACCGAGTGCTTGCCTCGGCCCGCTAGCACAGTCCGGTGCCGGTGGCGCGACGGCGGCCACGGCAATCAGCAGGCACACCTCGCCGGCTGCCGCCACGCGGCACCCGTAGTCGCTGAGTAGGTCCCACTGGGAAGAGGCCTTTCCACTACCGCCGTTGTCGTCCCTGTAGCACGAAGCAGAGAGGCTGGCGAATCTACAGTGGTGACCCCTGGGGCGAGCTCGCAGGCTCCTCCGCGCACGGCGACCCTCAAGTTGGGTCGTCCACAGACGGCGGGGGCGTGCTCGGCTCCTCTGCGCACGGTGACGGCGCGTGTTGGCTCTTTCGCGGATCTTCGGTGACGTGCGTCGGCTCCTCCGCAGATCTCCGATCGACCGACGGCGGCGGACAGCATAGAGGCTCGATGGACTGCGGCGGATCTTCGGTGAGGTGTACTCGGTGGATTGGGGATGGGGGGCTTGCCGGCGGCGATGGGGCTGGGGATTCTCGGTGGGCTCCGCCCGTATCCGTAATCAGGTCGTGGGGGCTTGGTGGCGATGTGGCGTGTGTACTTGGCATTGTCGTCGCGCGGGTTCGTCTTGAGGCAGGAGTGGAGCGTGGGGAGAGGGGAGAGTCCAGGAAGAAGATGAGTTCGATTCTGTTACGGGGCAAGTCAACTCGGCTGGCAGGGTACACCGACGAATTCTTATTTATATAGTAGTAGAGAATATGATGAATAAGTACATTTCTTGATAATTTTACACAAATGTCTTTATGTTTCTGCATATGAATGAAAATATGCATTCATGATCGATATTTCACGTTTTTGTGTGCATTTGTTTTAGGTAATGGGGAAGATTCGTTGGATACACGTGCAAATTCCTAACATTTAATGTCTCTCAATAGTGCCAATAACCGAACCTTTTGCTCGGAGGCCATCGTTACTCCTGTGTGCGGAGAAAACACATTTACAATTTTGACTGCATTTTTATCCATTCATGGTTCTTTGATTGAGCACATATGCTGAACAAAAGAAAAGAAGTTTTGCATCCTTCCTGTTATTCTATTCCATTAATTTGTTCAAAAAGTAGTGCAGTGAGTGAGTGGATAGTGACGTTGTTGTGAAGTTTTGTTGACTCACATATATGGATTGAAAATGCAATAAAGCTGAGGCACAAGGGTTAATAAAATAATATCTTGGCATGCAGTTGCGCTCTGCCGACATCAGTAATGCTGTTGGGAAAGCACCCATGATCCCGGCCAGTGGACAGATAGCTCAGGTCTCCATATCACGCATGATAATAACTGACAACTAGGACATGTGAAAGGCTTGCCGCAGATCGATGTTTACTAGCACCAAATTCTCTTATGTTTACACTGGTTCGTTTTTATATATTATCTTTACTGCCAAGAGCAAGACATTTTGTATTTGCTGAATCACCGATGATGAAACCGAAATGTTTTTTCTGTGATTCCGATGAAACCGAAATGTGATGGATGTAATTAAGAATATATCATTCTGTAATTGTGTACAAACACGGTGATGGTATATTCTGAGTAAAATAATACCATTCAACTGTGGGAAATTCTATTTTTAACTTGCATCTGTCGTACTCCCCCTCCGTTCATGTTTATTTGAGGTTGGGAGTTGTAAAACTAGTTCTTTCATCGTCAAATAAATGTGGATAGAGGAGTATGTCTGCATGATCTTTGTTTAAATAAAATAATATTGTATAAGCGTCATAGAACCGTGGTACTGTTAATAATTATAATGGAAAGGTGGAGCAAATTTTACGAATTTAGACCTCCATTGCACGAGTTTGCCACTTACCACTTTAGTCATTTATATATAGTATAGTCAGACAGTTAATAGATCATGCGTTGAGTTTCTTCTTTCTCTGAGCCTGTCATCTTCCGGTGCAAAAGGGAGCAACAACACCAAAAATCCGCAGTGTTAACCGTCTCTACTCAAATAATACCTAGTAGTACGTAGTAATGAGTATACTTCAAATTATACTCAACTAACGTTTTTAACCACACCATCTAATTCAAGGCATGCTAATTAGTACCACAATAATAACCTATATATGAAAATAATATATATAAGCTCTCTCCAATCTACATTAGCGAAGTTTCTCATCAAACTACGGTTCATATGCACTTTCTCGCAACAATTTATGGAATGTCAGTCAATAGTTGCACCCAGTGATCCGATACATGCAATTACGGAAGTTCATATCCATATTACTCACGCTGGTGCAGTGAATGAGAACATATACTACCACATATAAGTGGTTCTTACATACATACTTTTCTTTTCTTGATCTGCACTACATAATTGTATCTGTTCAGAGCGAAATTTTCTAGTAGACCAGACAGTGAGAGAAGCACATAATTAGATATTAGAGGAATCTTTTGCATTCCTCCTTTTATTCTATATAGTAGCTATATATAAATTAAGGTGGCGTTTGCATGTCTTGATGCACTGAGTTTGCACCTGGCATGCATGGCACTGCTGATCAGAAAGAGATCAGCAGTTTGCCGGCAACTCGAGGCCACACTTGGCCGGCAGCCCCATTGCGCGGTTGATGTCGATCCTGTAGAACCTCACCCACACGCCGGCTGAGCTCTTGTACCGGCAGAGGCAAGACAGGTCAGCCCCCGCGAGAGCGGAGCAGCACTCAGCCGACGGCGCGTTCGTCAGGTTTTGGGTTGCCGCGGCTGGCTGGCAGGTCCGTATTCCGTCCTTGGACAGGTTGCATATTCCATGCGCCATCTCCGCTGATGCGGCGAGGACCACCAAAACCGCCAGCAGTGAGCTCATTGCCTGTGCCTTCGCCATGAATTCTTGACTACTTGCTTTGTCTGGGTTTGTAGTGAGGTCTTCTCTCTGTAGCAGGAATATTGTGTTGGTTTGGAGTTGCGAAGAGTGTCTGGGTTAAGGGTCCTATTTATAGGCAAGAAAGTTTCGCTAGAATTATGTATTGGGACATGGGAGTTTGAGATTTTGCAACATGGTCCATTAATCCATGATTGATTGCCTGTATTTGTAAACTATATATGTGAACGTTAGTGCTTGGTTATCTACCATGATTTAGATTAGCACTACGACGAAACATTGTATGGGTTTCGAATTATTGAGCTGTGGACAGTAATAATGATTGTTTATCTCCGTCCCTTTCCTCTACAGGATCAAGAAATAAAAGAAAGAGAGGAATTTTGCCAGTATAAATGTAATGAATTAGCGGCACATATATATTTTTGAAGAGTTATATGGTAGTGATGCCTCCTCTAAAGTTAAAAAAAATGAGTTGCTACGTATCGTGAAATTGGCAAACCATATGCCACGACTATGAGTTTGGATTTTCGGGTTTTTGTTTTTTCTTACAATAACATTTATCTACTATATCTCTTTTTCTTGTGCTTTTTTCTACCTTGGTTGTTTTATCCTTTGATGATAACATCACATCTACTGATACAATTATATCTGTTCCAGTCACCAACATAATTAAAAAAGGATCAATCGTAACACTCGATCGAGCATGAATCAGTAGTCTAATAAGGAGATGAGCTCATTTTGAGTTAAAAATGTCAATATTTATGAGAAAAATTCATATCTAACATTTAGTGACTTAGGAGCATTGAAAAAACGCGATCTAGATGTCACTTTGGTCCATCCTATGTCAGACTGGAATCCAATTGCCTTCAACTTCGAGTTCAGTTGCGGGTAAGACACTACCAGAATTCACGACGGCGGAAAGCTGTTAGGAAAATATGATTTACCGTCACGAATGATTTTCGTGACGGCCAGCCGTCAGACTGCCAGGAATAGAACGACAGAAAAATTAAATTTCATGATGGTTGGCTGCCAAAATTATTTTTCCTGACAGCATTGCTTGTTGGCCATTACGCATAGGAAAATGAAAGGTTTTCCTGTCGGTCGACCATCAGGAAAAATAAAATTTTCCTCCTGTTGTAACCCTGGTAGCCTTTCCTGACAGCTGACCCTTAGGAAAATGTCATGCTAGAAAAGTCAAAAAAAATCACAAAACAAAAAAATTTCAATCTCTTATCCTAAAAACCACCAAATTGATCAGTTAAACTCCATTCAGCAAACACTTACAAAGATTAGATCCCAAATATTCATAGTCACATCAATAATGTCCACCTTGACAAAAGTTTATATTCCAATACATTGTCATATATATACAACATTAAAGTTTAGCTACAGATTTCCAAATTAAAAAAGATTACCAAATTAAAGGAGTCAAATCCCAACGCACATTCTACCACTCACACTTCAAGCAAGCTTCAAGAGAGCTCTTCATGCCTCGATTTCTTCATGTATCTACAAAGAGAGTATTGATAATAGCTGCTACATGACAAATACAGATATCCATTGATTTCACTTGTCTCAAGAGAATGTAAGATTAGAATCTTACCTCTGAATTCAAAACATATTCAATTGTCCAGAGTCCTTTATGTCCATTAATCTATTCTAGAAATAGGAATCAACAACGCTTATTAGTTTTTATCTACACAGAGGCCAAACAATTTACAAATAGCTGCTGTATGTGGAAATAAACAGTAGATACTAAACACTTGCATTAGTATGTATCACAAAGCAATTTTGTCCCAGATTTGGATATTAACACAATGTAGCCATGAAAAATTAAATAAACCTTGAAGGAATATGCGCAGTCGCGTAGACTTTGAATAGGTGTTGATAGTCCTTAAGTGTCATATGTGACCGTCAAATTCCTGCATAAAAAGATAAAAATAGTGGCAGGATTTATTACTAACTAGTTCCATATCACTACAAGAAATGCATTTTTCCCCAACAGTCAGGAACTAATGGCTAACAGTAATTAAGTACTGTTGTTGAATTACGTTCTTACTAACAGTGATTCTAATTTGCTACAGTGTACTGCAAACTGTCGAGCATTTCTTGAGAGCTCGACAATACTGTGCTAATCACCGTCAGGTCGTTGGGTTTTGTTACTTTTATGCAAACGGCACCTTTGTGTACTAACGGCAGCTAACTTAACTATCGCTTTATGAACCAACCACATGACTAACTCTTCAAAAAAAAAAAAAAGAAGAAAGGGAAAAGGCATCGCTAGCCAGCGCTCGTCAGTTGCCGCAGCCCACTGCGTCCTCGCGTCGATCTGCCGCAGGCCGCCGCGGCCACCTCCGTCCTCACGCCGATCTGCCGCAGGTCACCCCGACCACCTCCATCCTTGCGTCGATTTGCCGCAGGCCGCTGCGGCCACCTCCGTCCTTGCGTCGATCTGCCGCAGGTTGCCACCGGCCGCCTCGTCTGTCGCTGGCCGCCACGTCTGCCAGTGGGGACTTCGTTTCCTCGTTTCACGGCTTCCACGGATCTTCTCTGCTGCCTCCAGTTTCCAGCTGCCTCCGTTGTGATTCTCGTCCGACTCATTTGCCTGTCCTCCGGTTGCTGCCTCTGTTGTGATTCTCCTCTACCTCGCAGACCATTATTTCCCTGTACTGATATCCTCCTCGTCTCCACTTTACATCAAGGGACAGATTCTTCACAAGGTTAGTTCGATGCCCAAGTTTCTCTCTAATTCTGAGCTATTTGTTCAATATATGACATGCTTGTGATTTTGTTTTGGTTATAGCGTGATTTCCAAATGAACTAGTATTTGTTTAGAGCAGCATGAAGTGTTACCATTATGGAGTAAATGCATCTGGCACTATAACATGTGTAATACATATTGGACCTCAAACTGGTAATTTAGGTTCTTCTTAGGAACACTAAAAAATTAGTGGTGATAACTAGCAGGTACCCTGTAGTTTTCTGAAAATAAATAATTCAATGATTATGATTCTAGTCTTAGTGTCTAATATGAATTAATCTGGTGCAAATCATAAAGTGGGATAATTTGGCTTAATAATTATCTATGAAAAATAATGAATAGAGATAGTAGATAAAAACCTGAGCACTTGTTTCATGTTTCTGATGTTACAGGAAGTATTTTTGTATCAAAACTTATAAGAGAAAAAGTTAAGTTCTTATGAAAGGGGACCGTAGTTGGATGTATAGTGAAAGGCAAGGCAGGTTATACAGTAAAGTTTGGGCTGATGGGGTAGAACAATTCTTCGAACATACATTTTCGTTGCCAGATGCAATGATTGATGAGACCTCTAGATGCCCATGTAGCATTTGTGGATGCTCACACAAGACAAAGAGAGAAGAGATGACAATGCACCTATTGCGGAATGGTTTTATGAGAGGATATGAACGATGGATCTTTCATGGTAAAGCAGAAGGACATGCTCAAGATTTAGAAGCTGTCGAGAACTTAGTGGGAGAGGTAAATCGAATGGATGATATGTTACTAGACTTGATTGCTGCACAAGGAGTGTTTCAAGAGGAGGATCCAACTGTAGAAGCCGTCAAGTTTTACAAGCTGTTAGAAGAATACGATAATCCCATCCATGAGAATACTACACAAACAACTCTATCCATACTTGGTCATTTAACAACCATTAAATCTCAGTTCAACATGTCTGAAGCTTGTTACAATGAAATCACATCCCTGATACATGACATTGTGGGAGATAATGTTGCAACCAAAATCCCGCGAAATTTTTACTTGGCTAAGAAGCTTGTGCAGGACCTTGGGATGCCATATAAGAAGATTGATGCATGCAAAAATAATTGCATGCTCTTCTACAAAGAGAATGAAGATAAGGATAAATGCACCTTTTGTGGGGAGTCTCGGTACGAGGAGACAACTGCAACGAATCAGTCCCGTAGGATAACAAAAAAGGTTTTGAGGTACCTACCAATAACTCAAAGGTTGCAAAGAAGATACATGTCTGAAAAGGTCTCCAAATATATGACATGGCATACAGATCATGAAAGCAACAATAATCTTATGGTGCACCCTTCTGATGGAGAAGCTTGGAAGGAAATTGATAGGATATATCCTGATTTTGCCCTGGAAAATAGGAATGTGCATTTAGGTTTGGCAACTAATGGTTTCACACCATTCAACTACACCTCAAAGAATTATTCTTGCTGGCCTGTGTTTCTTATCCCTTACAATTTGCCACCAACTATGTGTATGAAGGAGACTAACCTGATCCTTGGATTTGTCATACCGGGTCCCAAGCATCCAAGAAAGAACCTAAATGTATATATGGAGCCGCTAATGGATGAGCTTCTAGACCTATTCAAAAATGGAGTAATTACATATGATAGCCACAAGAAGCAAAGCTTCAACATGCATGCTGTTTTGCTATGGACCATACATGATTTTCTTGCATATGGCATGGCTGCTTGCTGGAGCACCCATGGAAAGTTTGCATGCCCATGTTGTGGCTGTGACACCAAGTCATTTGACCTGAAACATGGTAGAAAAACTTGCTGGTTTGGCTGCCATAGAAGATTTCTTCCGCGTAACCATCCATTCCGCAAGGCTACAAACTACTTTCAGGCAAATAAACGAGAGTTTGATGGAGCTCCAAGACATCTTAGTGGGGATGAGATATATGAGCAGCTCCTAGCACTCCAGCGTGATGAAACTGGAAAAAGTACCTTTAAGGGATTGGGTGAGTCACATAATTGGCTTGAAGTTGGTTGCCTTTGGAAGTTGCCATATTTTCGCAAATTGCTTCTTCGACATAATATTGATGTGATGCATAATGAGAAAATGTTGCCGAAGCCATATGGAACACATGTTGGGACATCCTAGGCAGAACAAAGGATAATATAAAGGCACGATTGGATTTGGCTGAAATTTGTGACCGCCCTACACTAAAGTTGATAAGCAAACCGAATGGTGCTTGGGTAAAACCAAGGGCAAAATATTGTGTGAGTAAGGATGACAAGTTGAAAATCCTAAAGTGGTTTAAGGAGCTAAAGTTTCCTGATCAGTTTGCCTCTAACCTTAGGAGATGTGTCAACCTAACCCAAGGAACCATGATAGGTCTAAAACAGCCATGACGTTCACATCATGATGGAGCTGTTATTACCAGTTTTTTTTTTGCATGGATTCATACCGGATGAAGAATGGAGGAACTTGGCAGAGTTTAGCTTCTTCTACAGGCAACTTTGCGCAAAAGAAATTGATCTAGAGAAAATGAAGCAATTTGAGAAGCAAATACTTGTTTTATGCAAGCTTGAAAAGATGTTTCCACCTGGATTCTTCAATGTAATGCAGCATCTCATTGTGCATCTACCATACAAGGCAAGAGAAGGTGGTCCAGTGACATTTCGTTGGATGTACTCTTTTGAGACTTGCAACTATATACTAAAGAAAAATGTTGGCAACAAGGCAAGGGTGGAGGCCAGTATTGTTGAAGCATTCATAGTGAAAGAGTTCTCTAATTTTGTATCAATATATTTTGCTGACCATGTGCACACTAAATGGACAAAGAGCTATGGCTATAGCACTAGTGGGACATGTCTGCAAAATGATGGGGCACATTAGATGTTTTTCAACATTCAGGCACTCTTCATGGAAGGGGCATTCCGAAAGACCTCACAAGAGAGGAGCTTAATGCTGCAAGGATCTATGTTTTGACCAATTGCACTCAAGTTGATCTGTTTAGAGAGTAAGTGACATATACATAATCTGAACATGTTTTCTTAGCTGCAATATAATCAATAGTAACAATTCCTTCTCTCTAGGGCCTTTGAAAAGGAAAAGATGGAAGAGCATCTAGGGATAGATGCAGTTGCTCTTGACCAATTGATGAGAGAGGAATTTGTTGATTGCTTTAAAGATATTGTACAGTCTGCACAATTTTCTAGAATTCATCTCTTATCTCCGCTTTCATTTTCAGTTAGTGACAAGATATAATCTTCTGTTTTGTAGTGTCGGGTGGACCCAAATGTAGATGAGATTTGAGAAACCTTGCTATTGGTTGCAGTCCACATGTCCTGTCATATGACTCCTATGACATTAATGGATATCGGTTCAGGTCTGAGCGGTATGAAAATTCCCGCACAGGTCTAAAAACAAAAAACACTGGGGTTTGCCTAACTTCTTTCACCTCTGATGACAAAGAGCTTGATTACTATGGTGTAATTCAGGATATAATCAAGTTGTCATTCAATGCTTGTCGAAAAATTGAAATAGTTTTGTTTCAATGTCGTTGGTTTGACCCTATCCATGGTGTGAGGCCTACTCCAAGTTTGGGTTATTGGTGGAAGTCAAGTCTAGCTCAAGGTTATCCAATTTTGAACCTTTTGCAATGGCACAACAGGCAATTCAAATATTTTTCTTAGACCATCCATCTAATAGGCATGACTTGTGTGACTGGTTGGTAGCTTACAAGATCAGACCACCAGCGAGTTTTTCTGGCCCTTGTTTTGATGAACCCTCCCATGAAGATGATTTCTTCCAGGAGCATAACTTACAAGGTGCTCTAAATGTTGACATTGAACAAGTGTTAGATGAAGGAACAACAGCTAGGAATGAGTTAGATGAGGTAGTTGACCCGCTTGAAATTGAAACAATTGAACAGCAGCACAATCAAGACAAGATAGAAGAATCAGAGAGTGATGATGAGATTCCTAATATGTGGATCAGGGTTTTGAGTGTTGAGGATCAGGGTTTTGAGCACATTAATCCACCCAATATGTGGGCAGAATATGATAATGATGACTACTAAAGAACATTAACTGGTAACATTTATTTGGTTCAATCATTGTAAAGCACATTAGATTTATATCCTGCACATTTTAAACTCATTTTCTAACCTTCTTTATATGTCAATGCAGGATGGCAAGCCGTTTACGACATCGACCAAGTACCTCTACTGCTCCTCCTGTTCTCAATGCACCTTCTGTTAATCCAGAATTAGCATTAGCATCGGTTCAACAAAGGCCAAGAGAAAGGACACTTGCCGGTCACCAACTTCCGGAACAAGAAAGACCTTTTGTTGTCCCTGTTGGCAAGTAAGTATAATGTGGAGTATGTGCTGACTTATTTTTCATGCATAGCTACAACTTCAGTATGTGCTGAATTATCAAGAGGCACAAATTCAGGTCTTGTTACAACTCTAGCTTTAGATTATGCTAAGTCATTCCTTCAACTCCAACAGGCAATGGGAGATACATCCCTATGTGGAATCAAGAAAGGTGCCTACAGTTCAGGGAGCATTGCTGAAGTTGTTCTATCCAGACATGATAGGACCAAGATCAAACACAAGGGTTGCTAAATCATGGAAAGACTACAAATGGACTCCTTGTGATGGAACTCTATCAGCAGCTGAGATAATTAAAAGAGAGTTTTGGGTAAGTTTCAGTTCACATTTTTTAGAGTTTTGGATAATTGATCTTGTGTGCCAAAACCTGAAGCCTTAGGTGTGGTAAACGTACAGTATAATTGCCCTGAACTCCCTGCACTTTTCTGGTTGCATTCATAGTGCGTTGGTCCTGTTTGTTAGCTTTTCTATCTTTTCTGGTTATTCTTTATGTCACATTCTTGGTGGAAACATTGTGTATAAACTGTTTTTCCCTAGCTCATTTTATCTATGTATGGATCATATGTTTTTCCCTTGCATGCTACAATTTATTGATGTCAAATAGCGTGGTCATGTCGCTGTTACAGCTTCTTCCTGCTACCAAACTTTTCTACGGTGTGACTCCCTGCACTTTTCTATTGAAAGTAAATATGTTACTGCTTATATTGAGGTGTCCTCTTTGCAGCTTCGCTTTAGGTGTGCTGCTGAAGTGGACCCTCAACATGCTGATAGCATATTTGATATCAATATGACAAACTTGGTTAGACATATGATGTGTGATTTGAAAAAGGACGCTTTCAATAAGGTGTATCAGAAAGAGAGTTTTGAAGAGGAAGAGGACGAGGAGGGAAACTTGTGGCCTAAAGCAAAGGAATTGATGGATGTGAAACCAGAAGACTTTGCAACTCAAACAGCCTGGAATGCATTATGCCTCTATTGGAGCACACCAAGCTTTAGGAAAAATTCTTTGAGAGGAAAGAATAATCGCTTGGCTGGTGACCACCTTGTGTACCACTGTAATGGGTCACGTAGCTTGACTGCAACTCGCCAATTCCTAGTAATACCCTTTCTTTTCCTTTAAGACTGAACTCTTAAAAGATTGTTTATATGCTTGTGTTTTGAGAATTATTGTTGTACAGAGAATTAGAGATGGTGTTGACCCAGTACAAGTTGGAGCATGGCATTATCAACATAGAATGCAGCAAGGCACAAATAAGAGGTTATGTTCCAAGAAAGCTGCTGACATTTGGGTAAGTTCAGCCTTAAATTATGTGTCTAAATAGTATTTGCACGTAGTGAGTCTTGTATTTTTCTTATGTGTGCTATATTTTTGGTTGAAGATTCGATATGACACTGCTATGACTGAGAAAAGTGGAGAAAATTGGCAAGATGAGCACACAGACATTGATCATGAGATTGTTCATAATATTGCAGGTACATCCTCCTCTGTTACTTCACATATTAATTGTTTAATTACTGCTGTGAGGATGTCACTTATTGGTAAAACATAAGAAATGTACTTACAAGACATAATAACTATACTTCAAGGTGCACCACATGGAACTTTTGCCATGGGTGATGGTGTCATTTGTCCTAGTGATGATCAGTCTATAAAGTCCAGAAAGAGAACACAAGAAGAATCATTGGCAAGTGGTGTTGCAAGTGGTGCATCCGGTACCCAAAAGATGCTCATCATATGGAATCGAACCCAATTTGGCGTGCTGGAATTGAGAGAGCTTTGCAGGTTTTTTCTGAACTGAGTCAACTTTTGAACTTTGTGTCCATCTCTATGAATATTATGAAGATGAAAACTGTATTCTTTGTATAGGCATTTGCTAAGAAGATTAACTTGGACTTGAACATAGTTATGCACCTTGAATCTGAACCTAATATTGAGTGGTGTTCTGGTGTTGAGAGTGCTCTTCAGGTGCATTTTGTGCCTTTATTATTTGTTAGTATAATTTGAGGTCAAACATCTTATATGTGAAATATGGTTATAGGCAATGGCTGAAATAGTACCAGTAGATTTAAGTGCCTTGCTGCATCCTCGTGGCCCAACTCAGGTGATGGTTGATAATTCGTCGTGTGTGTCATTACATTCTAGTTGATAGGTTAACTGACAATGTTTTTTTGTCTAATTCATTTTGGTTTCTGTTTAGTAGCCAACCTCACAAGTGTTTGGTGCATCGAGGGCAAGTGGATCAGGATCAGGATCAGATCGATGTGTGGATGATGGCACTAATGCTGCTCATGATCAGATCATAGCCTAATTTGGGTGTTTAGTAATTGTTTAACATGTGTAGCTTCCAAATGGCTGTGTTTTATGACAAAGTAGCGCACAAGAGTTTTGAGTTTGAAGGACCGAAAGCGGCGACCAGAGGGGGGGGGGGTGAATGGGAGCCGTAATTTTCTTGCAAAAATATTTAGGCCGCTGTCCCAAATTTACCTCCAAAATCGCAAACAAAACACGGTGATGTCCACGACCCAAATGAGTGGGTAGATGTTCCCTAGGAACACAGCGAGACACCACAAAATTGACGGAACGCAAATCGAATCTCAAACTCACACAAAATAGCGAGCCAAGAAATAGGCTAAGGAGGAACTAGCAATTTTGACCCACCAGACCAAACAAAATGATCTTCACTACAATGACAGAAGGGTAGCAAACAGCAGCATCTCTGCAATCTTAGCAGACTGTGAACAGCACTTGATTCTTATCAAGATAGTGATGAGCTAATCATGACTTGAGCAGTTCACGGATGCAACAACAAAGCTAGAGACCAATCATGAATATCAAGGCTCTAAGCAACCATGCACTACTGTTCAAATCAAACAGAATTGAGGGTCTCTGCTGAGCAGATTACTACTACTGCTATGCTACTAACGAACCAATTGACTTGAGAGAGAGGACAGTAGGATCTGCTCACCTTGCACTGAAGAAACTAACCAACTAGCAGCTGCGTCGAGGTTGTGATGTTCGCTACAGCAAAGAAAATCAAGCAGGGGCTGTACTGCTCGTCAAGAACAAAACGAAGGCACAGTTGCTGCTTCAAGCACACAGACGAGACAGAGCCAGGGACAAGCAACCGTTCAGGTGAGCTCGCACGAAGTCTGAGCACCGGCGTTGGTAGCTGCACAGCTACTGAATTACTTCCCGTGCCTGATCAGTACCAGAAGGCAACGACGCTCCATCAACCAAGAACGACGAACTCGAACAGAAAAGGAACCAGCGGCCGCAGAATCAACAAGATTCAACTCAAACCGAAACAAATCGTCCCCAAAATTAGTACAGACAATCTAGAACAGAATCACAGCCTACTCCCCAAAAATCATCGCCTGCGATCTATCCAAGCTCCAGAAATTTCAGATCACAGCCATGGATGAAAAAGGGGACAGAACAGGATGAACATGAAAATAGAATCACAAACAGAAGTGATGAATCCCCGAGGGCACAAGGAGGATTCGGGCCTCCTTTCCCATTCCAAAAAGCTCACTAGAATCACCACAAAAATTTCAGGTTCTTAACCCCTGCCGTGAAGACTAGAGCAGCGGAGGAAGACTAGAAGCGCAGAAGGAGAAACAGAAACAGGAGCAATCGTCAGTCAGGGAGCAGCCCGCACAATGCTTATGGACAGTAGCTAATGCTAAATTTCAGTTTTGCCCTTAATTACAATTCTGAGCGAACCGCCTAGCCCTAGAGACATTACGGTCCAACTCGAACCGACTTGACGCAATCTTTGATCCGACAGCCACCGCGCCTTTTCACCGGTAGCTTCGCCTCGACCCGATCTCCCCGATGCCGCCACGTGCCGTCCGTCCGCCTCCGGACCTCCGCCAGGGTTTTGAGGCTCAACCTAGAAACCTGCCGGGTGGTTTTGAGGCCCAAACCACCGAAACCCTCCACCGTTGGTTTTGAGGCCCAAACCAACAAACCAGCCCATGTCCTTGCACTTTTCGAAGCCAAGTTCCAGCAACGCGATCCCGCCCGACGATTCTGGGTCCCTCAGTCCAAAGTCTTGATGCGTCCACCCTTTCACCACTCTCGGTCCATTCGGCGCAGCCCGCCATCACTTGACCTTCACCTCGCCGTCGGCCACCACCTCCATGCTCGACACCTGCAGAACATAAGTCAAGGCATATGTGGAACTCGTGGCTTTCACCACCGTCAGTAGCACCCTATCCGAGACGCTAGTAGTTGAATCAATCACTCATCATCACAACTGAACCACAAGTATAAACCTTTTGTTCGCAGAGTTACTTTATTTGCATTATCAATTTGGGATGATATTTGTGAAACTTTGGCTCATTCGAATATTGTGATAACTGATCAGATTTGAATATTAATTTATTGGATTGAACTTGTGAAGTATGATTCTTACCTGTGTAATTTAGATGTGTATTATGTGCTTTATAATGCATTTATTCATTATTGATTATGTGCTCTGGATGTTGGGATTTGTTTGAATAACTAAAATACATTTGTTCATTATTGGCTCTCAAAAAAGCTAATTATCATATTTATAATATATAATATTAGATAACACAACATTGGTGTGACAGTGGTGGCACTGTCGTTGATTGTTGTTCGTGTCGGGAATAGTGGTTTGCCATTATCTCTAACTTAACGGACATCAACAAAACACCGACAGGAGACCTGTTGGTGATTTCCTGTCGTTAATAACATTGACGACAGTATTTTCCAAAACTGTCGGCTATTTGTGTAATCCCCCACAAGGTCATTTGCGACAGAAAATCTCTGACAGTAAACTGTTGGCCACCGTTATTTCCGACAGCAGATAAATATGGCCGACAGTACATCCACTGTTGGTAAAGCTTGCATGTCTTGTAGTGATAAGTCTTGGTGAATATTTGCATGCAAGTGTATGTGATATGAGAGAGCAAAGATTCAAATAATCATTATTTGTAATATTCTCAAATGAGGGTTTGGATTATAGTTTGCCGTAATCCGATTGCAGACGACAAAGACACAAGGCCAGCACCACGTATCCCAATAGAGGGACCACATATCTGTCACCCGTAAAAAGTCGGGGCCAAACGGGGCCCAAATGAATTCGGCTAAATTGTGGGTGGGCCCGTTCAGCCCCATCTTTGACATGGCGGCTCCTTATGGTGTCCTAAGGTCGGTTGTGACCTAACTGACGTGAGTTACCACCTTTAGGTGGCACGAAAGGAGAGAAAATGGGAGGAGGAACTCCGCTCTCCCAAGGCATCTCGTCCTATAAATAGAGCCCCCACACAAGACTCCACACTTCATTATGCTGCTTAACATTAGAGGCTTGGGCTCTAGTTCCCTAGAGTTCTAGGAAAAGAGCGAGGTGGAGGTTCTCTTGGGGAAGTGTCGGCTTGACACTCTCTGGGTGTAATCCAACAGTAAGTAGGGACGGGGTGTTGGCCAGTCAACACTCTACTCTCTACGCTTTTACCTTAATAAATGTTTGTGACACTCCGACCGAGAACTTAATAGGATTAATAGGATACTCATATCAATAAGTTGCAACTTCTTTCCAGTAGCCTAGCTCCAGAAAACTTCAAGGTTAAGCATGCTTCGCTTGGAGCAATTTCAGGATGGGTGAAAGACTAAGAAGTTCTTCTCAGGTGCGCACCAGTGAGGAAAAATGAGCGCAGAAAAGACTTGTGTTAGTCTGTGAGCTAGCCTATGTCCTAGAAAGCTGCCTAATGTAAGCGGGTCTGGCCTCGAGGAGGCAGGACGTTACAATGCTTCTCTGATTCAAGCGAGTATTCTTGCTTTACGTTATTAGTATATTATCTTAGTCCAGTAAGTAGTGTTTATTCTTCACTTGCTAGTTCGTTGTATACTACGTAGTATATGCTTTAACTTAAGGGCTCTGGATAAAGAAGGAAGTCCTTGCGCGGGCTTAAAGTAGTAATGATCTATATAGACATGGTGTCTAGATAGAGTATTATTTGTGAGTGGTATGTGGCCCCACAGAGCTAGAGGTAGGCTATAGGTGTGGCATTTACAATTACTAGAGTGTTTCCCTGGAGTAGGAGTTAACTGGACGCTGAAGTCAGCGAGAATAGAATAAACCTTCTTGTTTAGATTAGAATTGATCTCTTAGGTAGCCTCTCCATCCTTTGCCCAACCTTAGTATTGTTGTTCCCCTAAACTTAATTCATAGAGAAAACCCACACACATTCTCTAAGGAACTTATGATACCTTGGAATACTTTAGGGTGAAGTGCTATAACGGTTCTCCGTAAGTTTGCGGATTTATATGTCATCTCAAAAATACCTACAAGAAACATAGCTATACCTTAGTCAAGGACTGCGGCTTCTGGAACAGCCCTTTAACCTTAGAAGTGGCTCCATTATTCTGGGGCGTGGCTGTTTGCATTAGATCTGGCCAAGAAACATCAAACGAGGAATGGTGGTGGTGGCGACGGCTCGGGAGATCATGCTATCCTCCACGCTCGTTGCTCAGCTGCTTCGGCGGTGATGACTCGTGAGGACAGGCGAACCTTCTCCACGTCCCTTGCTCTGCTGCGGCAAAAGGGTGAAGGGCAGGTAACAGGGCGACAGCTTGGGCGGATGGGAGGGTGGTGGAGCAGGAGGACTTGGCAACGACTCAGAAGTGGAGGCGGCAACAATGGAGTGGAAGATGGCGAGGCTCATGCAGTGCCGAGGGAGGTAAAGCCGGCAGCGGCGGTAGCGCGAGGGAGATGTGGCGGTTATGGAGAGGGTTAGGGTTAGTTATGTTTAAAAGAGGTATATATTCAACCGAATTGTGTAGCCAATGACATAAGGGTCGAGACCCAGTATCAACGTGTGCTTGTTCTTCAACCAAGGATGTTTTTATTTATATTTTAATTCATAATTGAAATTTGAAACATGTATGTTATTCATATTTGTGATCCAAATAAGTTTATTTTTATGAAATCTTCTAAAATGTGATCTAACATGGTGAAGCTTTTTATCCTGATAGCTTAATTTAATTATTAACTGATCGAACAACCCAAAATTATCACTATTCGTCATTCTCTTTAGTTTTTTGTAAATCTCCAAAATTTTTGAAAGTGTAAAGTATTTTCAGTGTGGATGAAAAGGTTACACATCACTACACACAAATATCATGTATACATTTTTTGAAACTATCTAAACTCGTGTAAGACTGAATTGGTCCTTAGTTGTCTCAAAACCCAATAGCAACTTTGTGGTTTTGTAAAACTTGAACACACACATCAACGCAAATTGATTTGAAATATTTTTCCAAAATTATTATATGTTGGTGTTGCCATGGAATAGCCCCACAACAAAATCATATATTCATTATATATTCAGACATACAAAGTCAAAAAAATCAGTTTCCTATTGGCTATTTATTTCTCGTCGGTTACTTGAAACTGTAAGGAGAATGTCCATTTTCCTTGTCGGCTATTTCATTTTACCATTGGTTATCTTAAAACAGTCAAGAAAATGATATTTTTTTCTCGGCTGTTTCTTTTTCTCAGTTATTCCAAATCCATCAAGAAAAACATAATTTTTTTGTCGCTTGACAAAAAAGTTTCAAGTGTTTGTCGAGTGTTTTTTTTTCTGCAACCAGTTAAAAAAACACTCGACAAACAAGGACTTTGTCTAGTGTCTTTTTATGGCACTTGTAGGCCGAGTGTTTTTTTTTTCACTCTACAAAGTGCATTTTCAAGCAGTAAATTAATTCAAATAAAAAAACATTTCAACTACCAAGCTGTACAATTTCTCCAGATTTATAACTTTTATTTTGGTCAACAAAACAATAGTAACGTTGTTCACAAAATCTACATCTCACACATATAGTTTCATTAAAATATAAGAGAGATATATAAATATTTTCGAACAATGTTAGAACCACAATCTTGGATGAACAAATGGCCAAACAACCAACATAAATTTTGTAGATTTTTAAAGTTATGAAAATGTCACGCCTAATTTTTAAGAGTAAAACTAGACTTCCGTTTATGTGCCCAGGACAAGTTCAAATCGTGACGTTATCATGAATCTCAGATACCATCTGTGACGGACCGCCCCGAAAATGAGGACGATCCACCTCACTAGGATCCATTCTGGACGATGCTCATCGATTGGAACATATACATGGTATAACTCAGGTAGAAAGTAGCACAAATTTACATAAACAAGAAGATTATTACATTGATTGTTATTACAAACTGAATTGAATTATACAGGATATAAACCTTTTCAAACTCATACACAGCGGGAGATACGGTGAGAGTATAGACTCCGACTGTCAATCCTAAGCAAAAGCACGTGTCTTACCCAAGGACACCGTGCTACTAGCCAACCACAAACAGCGGCTACTCTATCTGCTTCCCCTAGATGCTTCTTCATCCTGAAACTGGCTCGTCTAGAGGTAGCTATCACTACTGTCGACGGTATCTGTACCACCTAAAAACCACAAGTCGCAAAGCGTGAGCTTCTAAGAAGTTCAGCAAGACTGACCCGTCAACGTGGCTCTCTACATCCGACACCTAGACATGCAACGCTGACTCAGGATAGGGGTAAGTGCAAAAAGACTCACACTAGGGTTTCTATACTTCAAGTTTTAGCCATATTACCTTGTTAAGAACACAACTTTAGTTTGCCCTAACCTATACATGCAGAGTAATTCAATCAAGTTTTATCTTATGAGTTACCAAATCCAATTTTTACCCTTTTAATTTAGTTCTCCACACATATGACAGAGAGGTCAAGCATCGTAGACTGAGAGCGATAGGGGTTCAAACTGATTTACACCTACAGGAATAACCTGGTCACACAACACATGCGCGTCCCGAACCGCATGCGGCAACTGTTCACACCAGATCTGGCAAAGCTAATTCCCTCTTATGCTACCTCAACAATGCCGCATCCCACCAGATCACCCGTCCCAGACGATATCTATGGAGTTCTCACACTGCCCACCCCAGACCGCCTCCAATCAGACACCGTAAGGTAGGTTCAGCTTTGCCATCACTAGACTACCTAGGTTTACTAGGTCCCATAGCTCCAGCATATGAACAGTAGGTTCAATACTCAGCCAACTCTGTCGCACGGATCAAACAGAGCTACCGCGCACAGAACCCATGTTCTGTTGCCATCCTACCATTCCCTGTCTGACCCTCAACTTGTCCCATGTTCCCGGTCCCTTCATAAGTTTGTCAGAAAGAGAGTAATTCCACGCAAATCCTACATCTGCGAGCAGTGTCCACTCTGCTCGACTTCTACCGAAAAGTACTACTAAGCATAGCATCTACATCAAGCTACCTGTACTAATATTCCATAATGGGCACTACTAGAAATATATGCATCTAGGTTTCATCCAACTCCTGTCAACTTAATGCACATCACATGACTCACATACACTGTTATAAAGAAAAACTTTAAAAATGGTAGTGCACCGGGGCTTGCCTTGATCTTCCGCTTCATTGGTGATAGCTTCTTCGGGGAAAGCGGGCTCCAGATCTGCAACTACTTCGTTCACCTCGATGTGTACATGATGCAAATAACAAAGTATGTTATTAATAGATAAGGTAATATGGTGTTTTCATCATAGACAATATGGTGTTTTCATCATTACTTCTAGGGAGTCTGCTCATGTCGAGGTGAGTTCAACTTACACTTATGATATTTTTTTTTAACTTCGACTTTTAATAAAATCAATTATTGGCCTAATTAAATTACGTGGGCTAAAATAAAGTTGCAGGTCCTGCTAGGAGATTAATTATAGGTATGCATAGAATCTGGTTAAGGTTAAGTTCTGGGAAAAATTACAGGGGGTTCTGCTTGCCATGACACACTTCTAGGGGTTCTGTTTGGCATGACACACTTCTGGCAGAAGTTCCAGCTGCGGAAGAGTTCTGGAACTCCAGTATTAAATCGAACATTTCAGTTCTGCTTGCCATGACACACTTCTGGGGGTTCTGCTGGCCGTGACACACTTCTAGCAGAAGTTCCAGCTCCAGAAGAGTTCTGAAAATCTAGTATTAAATCAAAAATAGAACATTTGAGTTCTGCTTGCCATGACACACTTCTGGGGGTTCTGCTGGCCATGACACACTTTTAGCAGAAGTTCCAGCTCTAGAAGAGTTCTGGAACTCGAGAAGTAAATCAAAAACAGAAGATCTCTACCTATCTATTTAGGAAGTTCCATGGGCTTTCATGAAAAAGTGTTTCAGCACATTTCACATGGATTCCAGAGAATTTTGGTTCATCATTTTTAGAGCTTGCATCGATTTATTATGCATTTTATAAAATCGGTCAGAAGACAACAACAATCATTTAAAATCCTAGAACAGGGGTGGCGGAAGTTCATCGTCGGCGATGCGCGCGGCGGACGAGGGGGTTTTGGGTTCGATTGAGATGTCGGGGAGCATCACCGTGCCGCGTGGAATCGATTGGTCGGTGATGAAGACCACGGGGATGACAGGAGACTAGTCGGCGACGAGCAGCTCACGGCGGCGACAATGGCGGCGGAGACGGCGCGGCGAGTTCATCCTCACCGGCAACCTTCTGCAAGTAGAACCTTGTCACAAAGATGCATAAGGATGAGGGAGCCCGTAGGTGGGAAGAATCGAACTGAAATCAAGCAATGAGGGAGGAATCGATGAAACCTTGGCAGCGGGGCGCTCCGGACCAAGGTTGAGTGGATTCCCTAGCGACGCAGGAGGCGGGGTACGGTGGAGATTTTTGGGAAAGCGGTGGCGACGGCTACTGCACCATGGCGGCAGGCGCGCCGAGAGGGAGGAAAACGGGAGAGCGAGAGAAGAAGGGTGTGGTGACCGAGGCGCGACGGAGCGGCCGATGCGCCACTTTAAGCCGCGGCGCGAGCATCGCGCGCGCTCACCACACAGGCCAGGGGTGCTGCGAAGCGGCCGAGCGCTGGGCAATAGGCGGCCAGCTTCTGCCGAGCAGCGCGCCTGCGAGAGAGAGAGGGAGAGAGAGAGAGAGAGAGAGAGAGAGAGAGAGAGAACAGAGTGAGGATAAGAAAGAGTGACGGGTGGGGCCTGCTGGCCAGTGGGCCCCACACAAAGTTATATCGAATTTGCATTTTGATCTTTGAATAATCAAACAATTTCTAGTCATTTCCTTTTAATTCAAAAGTTATTTGATATGGGTTTGGAATTTGAATTAACACTAGTCAATAAAGTCAATTGTAGTTGAGCATTCACTAATTAACAAACCATTTAATTTCTTGCTGTAGTTACCATATGTCATATTGAGGTTGTTTTTAGTGTGTTTGTAAATTATTAAGCATAGTTCCAAAATTGCAATGAAACTTGAATTGCATTCACGTACCTCATCTCATTTGTAATCAAATCATTGTTGGAATATTCTCAGACGTTTTCTCTGTTTAGTAACTGGGAATTTGTAAATACTACGATTTTTGTTCCTCTCCATTTTGAATTATCAGTCAGGTTCAACCATATTTTTCTCTACCAAATGTTTAATTGATTTGTGTTTGAATTGTTGATTCTAAAGTTCAAAAGTTTATTTGAAATTTGACTTGAATTTAAAGCAATACTAGTCCAAAAGGATTTTCATGTATTTGCATAAACATTTGAACATTTAGTAATCAAACCCCCGTCTAGCGTTCCTTATCGGTACTATAATGATCATATTAATTTATGAGGATTATCTCAATACCCTTTAAATTCTAAACCCGAGTTCTTAAATTTGACATTTGAATGGAATTCAAATGTGTTATGGATTCCATTCGACTATGAGTATTGTCCAAAAATTTATCTCTTATTAACACATATAGATGTTTACCATTTAAATTAAATTATGCTCTATGTAACCTTTAATTCATGTCATTCAAGTTTTGCCAAGCATTTTTCTTGATTCATTTTTCATTATCTCAAGTTAAAATTTTGATTTTTATTTCGGGATGACTCTTACAGGTAATGTGACACATAAGGTGTCACAACATCCATATCCAATTATTACATCGTTCATCAAAGTAACACAACAAATAATCTATTACAATAAAAGGAACCCATAGGTCTAATGATTGGTGCCCATCGCACAGGCAATCGATCGGTGAACAGCCCGTCTAGTGTTCAGCTTCTCCATTTGGAACGAACACCCATTCTCCTCCAGTAGTGATGCAATAATACGGGGAGGGGGGGGGAGCAACGGTGAGTACTTATCGTACTCCGCAAGTGTAGTAAAAGATGATATGAGGCCATAACAAGGAAATCTTAATAATTAGTCTATAGTAATTAGTGGTTAAGTTTAGATTAGCAACCTAATTACTAGGTGAATGACCAACCCAATCCCAACCAGATCATAGGTGCGAAGTATCCCAATCCATCACAACTTCCAAACCATCCAACTACTCAGTCGAGGATCCAGGCCGCTCATAACCGTGAGCACAGCTGTCATGACTGTTGTACACTGGCACCACTTTACCTACAAGTCGTGAACACCCTTGTACACCATGTTCATGACTCACATTCCCACTTCCTTAGGTGTGTGGTAGGGCTTCACTAAAAGTCCTTTCCGAAGGGTCTTCTAGTACGCAGACGCCTGCTAAGGTTTCACCGGAGGACAACGACCTTCAGGTGCCTGTCCTAGGATGACCTTCCGGTGCCTACTCGCTAATGAGCGACCGTGGGGTACCTGTGATAGAACGGAATTCTGGTACATGTTCTTTACCAAGGGCCCCATCTTGCACTGTTCGGATCCAAAGATAGCTTATTAGGTTCTATTGGCCGCTCCACCATTTACCTTGCACTAGACTGGAAGAGCACCTAATTAATCAGCCAAGCCTATCCCATTTTTAGTCTTGTGGTGGCACTGTTATCCTGGGTGACCGCTCCCTGATCCTACTATTAGGCCCCGAGCAAGCATTCCCTCCAACCCGATCCGTGCTAGCGGCACCCACCATCGTTTCCACTTGCTCAGACGCTATATACTAACCTCATTCTCATCATAACCATCTCATCCATAACCATCATCCAATCATATATGAATCGATATTAATTACATGAGTAATAAGCCCATCCCATTAACACAACAAACTAAGCAACTACCCAATTTATACCCCAGTTTCAAGCGACAAGAATAATAAAACAATTATAGTAAACCCTGTAATAGGAGTTCCTGTACATTAACTCAAACATGTAATCATAAGAATAGGTGCAAGATGATCAAAAAACACTTGCCTCAATAAATGTTGTTCCGAAATTTGATTGCTTATTCGCGTATGCTACCGACAAATAAACAACCTAACAAATATAAGATATACCATACAATGATAAGGATAATTGAGAGTGATATGTGACTCTGGACAAAGAGGACTCACCAAATGGTTATGCCAATAGTATGGAATATTTGACATAGCGATAATGATCGAGAGCGGATGACGACGATGATGACGATCTAGGGTTTGAACGTCGACATCCTTGATTATTTGATGAAACAAGTTGAGCGCTGCATTGAGGTTGCAAAGGAATTCTTAGAGACATGGCTGGTCTGTCCGGATGTTCTCGGATATAAAGGAAAAACAACGACAAACATATAAGGTACGGTTTCTGTCCTATAGAGATATTCCGATAAAGATGTGCATTCCCGCATATTGGCAGTAGGTACGAATATGGAATTATACCAAACAGTGCAATGGTATATGGAACATGATAGGGACATGATGATTTTGTCAGAACTTCACCTGAAATTGAGAACGAGCGGTTGGATCTACTAAATGTCCTGCAGTGGCAGTTGGTGAGCAAATCGCGTAACTTCTGGTTTTAGAGGGGGAATCCTGTTGTCGTACTTGATGATATGAGTGCACCCATTGATGGAGCCGAAGGGAACTTCCTAGACACACCGTGGATTAGGGATCACATCAAGAGGACATCAGAATTGCGAGAAAACGAGATGGAGTTATAGACATGTACGTATAATCTGCTTGGAACCCTAAACAGCTACCACCGAGATTTAGATCCTAGAGGCATGGAGGCTTCGATTGCAGCGAATTTTGGGTATGTTGTAAAGGTCTTTAAGGCGCATCTTTTGGTACAATTTCACAGAATTTGGCTAGATGGATCACCGGGAACGGGCATGCCAATAGGCAGCTGCGGGTCTGGACGCGAGGGCACGGTGCGGTGGTGGCAGCCTGGCAGCGTGGTTAGGGTTTGAGAGGTGGGGGAGAGCGTGGGGAGACCACTGCTATTTATAGGGGATGTGGGAGGGGTGTGGGAAGGAAAGAAAGATGTATTTTGGAAGGAAAAA
Organism: Oropetium thomaeum; assembly: GCA_001182835.1. NCBI lineage: Eukaryota > Viridiplantae > Streptophyta > Magnoliopsida > Poales > Poaceae > Oropetium > Oropetium thomaeum. The sequence continues at coordinate 1,432,740 of LFJQ01000034.1, forward strand.
ATCTGATAATGGAAGGTTAAATCTCGATATTTGATAAAAATCTTTTCTTTTGCACATTCATGGTTGGTGGGATGGATATGGTTGACATTGGATGGAGATACATATGTGCGATATGTGGAGTATAACATCACTACCTCATGTCATGATGTGGCTAGGCGTGCGGTTTATCGTTATTGTCATTTCAAAGAACATATTAATAAATTGTTAAGTTTTTCATAAAAAAGGTTTGTATTTCATAAACCAAATCAAATTTACCTTTATATTTTTTTATTTTCATAGCAAATTAACTTTATTTGAAACATTTTCAATTGAACTAATTGAGTCTTTTAAACAAAACACATTTCATAATATCTTAAGTTTAAATTAATTAATAACTATTAAAAAAATTTATACCATTTTAAAGTTTGATTTTAAATAAAAACACTCAAAATAGGAGAATTTGAGGTTTGTTGTTGAGAAATAATTCACGTTCCAAAATGTGAATTTTGGGACGTCACAGAATATTTGTAGTTGGTAACTTTGTTATTTGAAATGATCTTGTCACGCAATACTATGTAGATATTTAGAAGTTATGAAAAATTGAATTTTTCAAATGGCCTCGATGGAAAAACAACCAAAATGAAAATTGTATATCTAGAAAAGCTATGAAACTTGTTAGGAGACAACTTTTTGATTTGAAACCATCTTGTCATGCAAAGCTACATTGGAATGTCTCAAATTTGAAATTCAATTTTTGTAAATGACCTCGGATGGCAAACTCCCTAATTTTAGTTGACAACCATATGATTTGAATTTGTTTAGGGCATCAAACATGCAGTTTACAACCAATTAAGTATAATATGTGAGGCACTAAAATAGAGTTTGGACACAAGTGAAAATGTGGTGCAATGGTCGAGAGGGGTACGCGAAGAGGGGGAGGTTGTGGGTTCGAATTCGTCAGCATCGTAGCGCATGCACTAAGTGCCACGTATGGGCCTCCTCCAATTAAAAAAAATTCCTATTTGTTTCATTTTTTCTTTCAAATTTATTGAATTTTTAATTTTACCGCGTGCCGTCCGTACGCTCTGCAAAGGATTTGCTGAGCAGCCGACAAAAGATACTCTACAAAGAGCTCTTTACCATCAAAATTTTTAGCGAGTGTCGAATGTCGATGGTGGCACTCAGCAAAGACTTTACCGGGTGCATTTGGGCTTTGCCTAGTCCGGTAGTGTTCCAAGGAGAACAATCTGTTTGGTTGAAGTGTTTTTGAACATCGTCTACGTCGAGCTCTCATCAAATCGTTTTATCTTCAACATAGCCTTCCATATGGGATTTGTTAGTGGACACCGTTGATCATGATCACTTAGATCATTTAGTGGATAATATCAACTATCTAGAAAATCTATTAATTATATGATGTACTTTGGTCTAGATTTTTCGTGCAGGAAAACGTTGTTCATTAAAACTCACATCCAAGAAAAGCAAATCAGAATTCAAGTAAAACCTCACAAATTGGATGCAATTAATCCATTGAAGATTTACGATCCATGTAGAATCAGATATCAAAGTGATGCTGATAATAAGGGAAACCTATAATTCAATAAATTACATAGTAATAAAATCAACAATAAGAGTATGTTCCGTAAGATTTTATTATAAAATACAATGATAGGAAATTGAGGTCCCAGAAAGGTAGACTACATATTAGATATTAATTATTAGACATTTAATCTGGGGTCTTATTATCTCAGCCACCTTTATAATAGCCAGGAAGAGAACCCTATATAACAAGACCATTCCCAGTAGTATTGCTAGATCCACCCACTTTGAGTAACCCATTTCCACTTGTAAGTAGGTTTTTAAAATGTAGTCACCACTGACAGTTAGTCCCTCACCTCCAGGATCTTTGAAAACAAGGCCCAAAAACTCATTCTTATAAAGTCCTTGAGTTGCATATTTGTGGTAAGACATGTAATATATTGGGTAGCGCCACACCATTTTTGGGAGGTCACTTGGAAGCCTGAAGAAACCAGCGTTGAGCATTAGTAACCCTTGTATTCCAGATCCTGTGATTATGCCTAGGAGAAAATCTGGCACAATCGCCGCGACAATCATCATGAGTCCCTCCACAAGCATCGTGCAAGCCCACAGCACAGCAGCAAAGTAGACAAAGTGGTCTATTCCTCTTTGAAGCCCGGTTAGGTAATAGGCTATTGCTCCAGGTATAATGCAGATAATCCCTAAGTAGGGGCTTGACGACAAGGTGTTAGAGATTGCAAATAGAGTGGCCCCATAATGACCGTTCAATTGCTCTTTTCTGAATATCTACAGTCACAATAATCAAGATAAGAACATTACTGCTCTTTTCTGAATATCTACAGTTGTAAACAACAGAATAACAACTAAAAGTATAATGCAAGTGCGCAATAATGTGGAGATAAAAAGAATCATTACCTTCATGTCTTCGACAAAGGATGGGAACCCTCCAATTGACATCATGGTGATAAATGTCGATGTAAACATAATCATAGATGCTCTAGCCTGAAATGTGCATGCAACTGATTTAATTTATGGAATGACTTAATAGGGACTTGAGGTCTAGTTTCGATTACTTGTATTGACGCAAAGTTGTGGCCAACATTAAAGAATATTGTTCCAATGCTTAAACAGAGGGCGATATAAATGACAAATCGCAACCAGTAGTAACCCGTGTCCCTATGCATATTAATAAATGATCTTCTCGTTAGGAGAATTGATTTGGTGAAGAAGGTGGCCTGCCTTTTCATAATTAGATTTGCACCCTGCAATCATATAAAGGCTGATGTCAGAATATATATATATCTCAGTCACATACGTGTTTCTGTATAAAGACACATACCTCATCCATTGTCAAACTGGATTCATTTTCTGACATGAGAATGGAAAATGAATCCAGCCGTGATCTCATGGAATATACTAAAGTTTCGATCACTTTAACTGCAGATGGCAACGTGACACAGCCTTCAGCATCATGTGATTCCTTGCATACACGTATAGACATTTAAATACTGAATAAACACGTAATCCCTATTAAATGAATAATCGTACTTTTATTGACATTAACATTATGGCAATATATGAGATAAATACCTCAAAATCTTTATTTATCAAAGTCAAGAAGTAATCAGAAGGGTTCCTTCTCAAGGGACACGGGAAGCCATTAGCATCAAAGAACTGCACAAAGAAAACATATTTTTGATAGTTCAAGCGCGCTGCTTGACTTATTGAAATTTGCATGTCTTTTAAGTTGTAAACAAAGAAAAGTGCAAAATAGAAATTACTAACTAATATAATGTTGCACCTAGCTATAATTCTTTCTACAAATTTTTGATAAAACAATTGTAAAATTTCCATCAACATTTTCTGTGATGGTATTATGCAAAATGATTTTTATGCATTGCCCCAGAAATTATAAATATATAACTATTAGTTCAATGATATTGTTATTGAAGGGGCATACAACTATATAATTGTATTTATAGGCAGATCAAATAAGTCATTTGTATAGGTGATTTTTACAAGGAATAAAAAATGATTTAGTGAAGTTAGGATTCAAGCGAGCCCAATGACTGGCTCTACGAGCAGCATGGCAATGACAATGTGGCCGAGATATCGACTTTGGTACTCTATATGTCAACACACAACTAACAGATTTGCAACATCATCTCGATCTCAAGGTTTTCTTTGGTACTCTCTATGTCAACATAAAACTCACGGACTCGCAATCGAAATGCTCGGCAGTCACACCGGCTCGGGCAGTCGCTCTGCGAACTGTCTGCCATGAAAGCTATCATAAAAATTGATAGAAAATACATAAAAATATTTTGTGATGTACAGGACTAAGAAACATTTCTGTTGGGCCTAGAAAATACATAAAAATATTTTGTGATGTACAGGACTAAGAAACATTTCTGTTGGGCCTAAAAGTTGCTTTATAAGGCATAAATTAAATTCAACAATTTGCAATCAAAAAGTGTTGTGAATCAATTGAATATTTCATATGAACTTTGCCCAACAAAAAAATTTGTTAGTAGTTTACCTCACAACATGTCTAGGTAATTTGCTAAAAAAAAATACAAAAATTTGGGGGGCTAAAATTCAAAGAGCATTATAGACTAGACATTATGGAAGAATTTCAATTTAGAATCTTCCAAGATTTTGATCTTTTTTCAACTCAAATGGAAAATTGGCATGAATGTTAGAGCCCTAAAAGTTAATCAAATTTGTATCAAAGAGGAATGAGTTTTTGGTTGAATTAGTTGACAGCCTGTACCATGAAGTTGATCAGACTACAGCTGTTAGATAGCTTTGGTGGGAGGGGACGGTTTGCAGATAACTGCTGGGTCAATGGACTCCCCCACTGGTATGACTGCAGAGGATTTGGTCTGCAAGAAAGCTGCACGTACACATAAGGCCTTCTTTGTCTGCAATCCAAGTTTTTAATACATGTGGGTTAAGTGAGATTATTGTGAACTGAGTGAGAAATTAGTTCAGTTCCCCTCCACCAATCACGCCGATCCCTCTCAATCCACATGGGTTGGAGTGCAGCCAAATAAAGCTTTAGTGGTTCTGTTAGTAGCTAGGACTTTAATTTGCTTTTGCCTGGTACTAGAGAAACAATAACCTCTGGAGTTAATGGCATAGGGATGGGTGGACGGATAGAGAGCCCAATAACTATATGGATAACCCAATCACTAGGTGGAACAGATTCAAATTGATAATGTCTCATATTCCATTCTATGCCAAAGTTTCAAAAGACTACACTTCTATGGGATGTTGTTCTGCCGGCCCTTAGATCATTGTCATCATTAATTGCCCACCACGTCTATGATGGGGGTAGTTTTCCAATTCGTCAACTGGAACATTAATCAGGCTGACCGCTGCTAGACTAGGAAGCCTGTACGTTCAGCAGTCGTGATGGGTGTGGTGTAGAGACGATGAGGAGAAGAGAGGAGAGTGAGGCGGCTGGTAGAATTTTGCTTTACGTATCCAGCCTTGGCTTGCTAGTACCAACTGGCCGAATAGCTATTTGTTTGCATAACATTATATATACAAAAAACTATTTAATGATAGTAACAGATACTAACCTCAATCGCCTCTGAAGCCGGCCCGAAGTACACCATCCTTCCGTATGCCAGAAGACAGAGCCTGTCGAACAGCTCGAACACCTCGCCGCTGGGCTGATGCACGGCGGCGACGACGGTCATCTTCTCGGCCCGCGCCAGCCCCGCAATGCGGCGCATGACGTGGAGCGCCGCTGCACTGTCTAGCCCGCTGGTGGGCTCGTCGAGGAACGCAAGCGCCGGGGAAGCCAGCATCTCCATGCAGATGCTTACGCGCCGTCGCTGCCCACCGCTGATGCCCTTGCACACGCGCCCACCGATCCGGTGTCCGGCCACCGCGCCCAGCCCCATCTGCCGGATGGCGCGGTCCGCGCGAGCGCGCTTCTCGGCCGCCGGGACCGTGTCGGGAAGCTGGAGCTGCGCCGCGTAGCGCACGGCCTCCGTTACCGTTAGGGTCGCCATCAGCAGATCGTCTTGCGTCACGTACGCCTTCATTCCAGTGGGTAGTCAGCAGAGGTTTCAATGTGTCTGTCATGTCATCAGGACAGAAGGGGATGGATGGGGTGTAGGACAAGGGCTTGATTACCGACGTTCCGAGAGCAAGCTTCTTTTCTTGCCGGCCATTGATCAGGATGTCACCGGTGGCTTTCATGTTGGACCCAAGTCTTCCTGTACATTCGTAAACGTGTCAGCGCACACACACACCTAGGATTCCTAATGAGGCGTGTGATGACGCCACGTACGTACACTTCAAGCCATCTATCTCAAGAAACATTCAATTAATTCTGACGGCTAAGTCTGAGTCTGCCACACAAGTCCTTTTTTTTCTAACCGTGTGCTACATTCAAATTAAATGCATAGACTTTTTGCCATGTTACGCTATTCGTTCTCTTTCTCTTATTGGAAAATCATTTTACTAACGTTAGTCTGGATATCCAGCTGATTTAATTACCTCGCTATCCCGGGTTACCCCGGGCCATTAATTAGTAACATTGAAAGAAGTTTTGTTCTTTATTAGACATATAATTTCAAGACATTCGACCTTTCTATTTAGGAATGGGAATATACTTCAAAATTGGTTCAATCTATACTCCACATGGCATGGATGATATACACTTTTGTTCGAGATCATGGCTTTTCTAGTAGTGAAAATAGCAAAGGTATCAAACCTTATTTAAAAAAAAAAACATATGAAATTACAATTTCAGATATCGACCTAGGAAACCATTATAAAGCTTCTAGCTAGCATAGTGTTCCCGCTGGGTGTAGTGTGTGTACTGATGTTAGAGTAAAGGTTGCAAAACCGACGAATGCAATTGTACCGGTACATAACATGGACACTACTCTTGTGTCTTATAAAAAATTATATATGACACTGCAATTTTCCTTATTTGACGTTGCAAAATTGAAAATACTTTGTCTGACACTGTATTGCGATGTTAATAGCTTCTATGACATCAAAATTATAGTTTCAATAAAAAAATTGAAATGAAAACCTTTTCAAATCCAAAAAAATTTTCAAATGTTTTTGGTGGCATATGAATATATTCTACAACTTTTCTTTTGGATAATACTACAAATTTAGAAAATATTTTGGATTTAAAATTCATTTATTTAAAGCTACCATAAACATTGTTTGAATTGTTTAAATAAATAATCTTTAAAATAAAATTTGAAACTTGGTTCAAACTTTTATTTGAGGTTCTTGAACACTCTAAAACTATTTGCATTATGTGTTGCTATTACCATTGTGAAGATCATTTAATAATTTGAATTCAAATCAGTTATATGCATTACGTTCTTAAATTTGATAGCAATAAAAAGTAAACATAATTTTACAGTGACCATGGAACTCGCTCATAGTTGTGGACCACATGTCAAAATTTATTTCAAACTCTAAATATTTTAAATAATTTAAATAATGTTTATAGCAGATTTAAATATATGAATTTTAGTTGAAAATAGTTTTCAAATTTGAACTTGAATCAAAAAGTAAAGTTGTAGAATACGATTTCCTATGTCGCCACAGAAAGTTTCAAATTTTTTTGAATTTGAAAATATTTTCATTTCAATTTCTTTATCAAAATAATAAGATTGATGTCATAGAAGGAACTAAAATTGCAATTCAGTGTCCTACAGAGTGTTTTTCAGTTTTGCGATGTCAAATAAAGAACCGGTGAAGATTGCAGTGTCATACAGGGTATTTTTCCAATAATTAACATGAGGATAATTGTAAATAGTACTGAATTTCTTATGGATGACTTAATTTGAACAGTCCAACTCTTTTCTAGCTGCATCGATAATGATTTATCAACCTTTTACCATTCTTGGGGGGAATGGCGACTGTATTTCAAATTCCTAATATTCAAAAGGATCATGCACGTGCTCATGAGGATGAGCATTTTTTGCTACGTAAACTATAAATGTGCAAGGCCAGAGAATGCTTATACTATGAGATAGAGTTAGTACTTAAAATGTCATACTTTCAAGTAACCTGTTTTATATTGTTCTACTTGACCAACAAAACAGAGCCTCCAGACTCAATTACAAGGTACAGAAAGGAGGGCAAAAGGGAAAATGTATTCACCACTGCCCTGATGAAAGTATTTAATGAAAAAAATCCTTGTACATGTTTTAAAAATTATCAGACATTAACGTTGCAAATAATATATCTAAAATACTCATATACAAATTTATGATTACGAAAAATACTCATATCTAAATTTATAATTACCAAAAAAATACTTATATATAAATTTATAGGCAATATTTGAAGGCAGAATGAAAATGGTCATGTGCGTCCATATTGAAGATATTATCGTAGGCAAGTATTGTACAGCTACAACGCTATGAGCAGAGGAAATGTAACATTGACAAGACTGATGATGTGAGTTCCCAACTTTTACCAGCTAAAGTGTCAAGCAGGGTGGTCTTGCCGCAGCCGGATGGCCCCATCAAAGCCAGTACTTCACCGGGGCGTGCATAGCCGGTGAGTCCGTCGAGAATCACGGCACGGCTCGCCTTCTTGCTGGCAGCCGTCACCGAGAGGTCCTTCCACGCCAGGAACACCATACAACGAGCCTCCTGTGGTGGTTGGTACTGCTCCCCGGCGCCACCACCAACTCCGTCGAGTCTGCTGCCATTATGCTCGTGATGATCACAACCAGCTTGGTCCACGGCATCTCCTGGAGCACCAGTTGGTGGTGGTGGTGTGGAATTACCAGTGGGTCGGAAAATGCCAAAGGAGGTCCACACCGCCCAGATGCTCCATGAGGACATGGCAGTTTGGCCAGTGGTCGATGCCCTGAGTGGTCTCGTCGGACTTGGCGTCGGCGCCCATCGCGGTAGTGGTGACGACGCTGCCATGGATCGACTAAAATAGATACCTACTATAATGTCAGGACGAGCATGCCGAAGAAAATATGTTCAGCTGATCTGCGCCAGTGGGCCTTTGTTTTGCCATTCATCAGCTCTGACCAGTCTGATTTATAGCTAGGACTAGGAGCGACAGAAGCTGGCTAATCTATAACAGCAAGGATTGCGAACATATTGCATGTGCATTAAATGTATTTGGAAAACAGAGGAAATTGTGGTTAACCTAACATGTCAGATATATCGAGACAAATAAGACAAAAGTTTGGATGTTGATGTGTAACATCGACTTGTAGAATTGAGAATAATGGAAAGGGCAGAGCATCTTCACATTAGCTCACTTTCATTGGTTCTTTATAGGATCTAATTAACCCTCATATATTATCTCCTTAATTTTTCAGAGCAGCTAAATATCTATCCTGTGAAAACTCGTACGTAAATCAAGCAAATTTTGAACCATGCAGTCCATTCTTTGCTCATGAAGATTCATGTCGCAGTTGTCTTCTCCCGGTGAGAACCTTATTCGTTCATCGCGGGTGACCACATTGAGGGTTAAACGATTTAGGGTAGGAAGGCTGTAGAGAGGGGCTATTCTTCTCATCTCTCCAAACTTAGAAGAGGAGCGCTGGGACAGAAGCCGACTCGAGGAGGAGGTGGTTGTGGCCAGAGCATCGCGGTGGAGGAGATGACTAGTGGAATAGGGCCGGGGGTGCGGAATAGGTGAGAAGGACGGTTTGTTGGCGTTGTCGTCCCACCGATATACAAGCGAGTGCAGTACAGTCGTAGTGGGGGTTGGGTGTGGGGTTAGGGTTTTGCTCCTTACACAGACAGATATGATCTGGTTCATAGGGTGCAAGGGCTTAAGATATAGAAAAAACAATCATCCCACCATAACAAATCTCTAAGATAAATATAGACAGTTTATTTTTAGCCTTCAATGTCATGTTCACTATACATGTGATTTGTCATGTTTTGTGCATTGAGATAAAAAGTTCAAAAGTTGTCTATTTTCATATTTGAATGTGTTGTAGAGAAATATCATAATTTCGTAGTGTCCAGGAGACAAAATCAAGTTTTGTAGTGTCCTACAAGGCAAGCTTAGTTTATTGAGTGTCCCGTGGAAAAAGATCCCTACATTGCATAACCATATGTTTCAAAAATTTGATCAATATTTATATGCTCCTATATATGAATCTATAAAGCTGCCGATATATATATGCATACCGGAGCACACAATGGAAAATGGGTCTAGTTCCACAAAAAAAGAATTGGGCCTAATGAATTAATTATAATGTTATTCAGCTCTATGATATCGAACCATAGCAATGTTATTTTTCAAAGACATGATGATGATTGACAGTGTCTTGAGATTTGTACAAGATCATATATCAATGACTTTCCCAATGTAATATTTAGTTCATAACTAGTGATACTAGGGCAATGTATGTAGATCATGAGTCAAAAGTTGTCAGCATGGTTTAATTGTAGAAAACATTAAGTGAGCAGCATTCTATGTGAGAATGACATGTGGATCCTAGTTTGACATGTCAGTGATACATAGTATGGTATCTTGTAGCTCCTTGAACTTTGCAATACACTGTTCAAAACACCAAGTCAATATATGTTTTCTAGACAATAAATGTTATGTTGATGGGACACTTAACTAACAACGAATTTCTGAAATGTCTTGTCCCAGTCACCTTCTATAAAGAAGAATAGTGGAAATCTCAAAATATACAGTAAAATGTTTCCAATTGCCATTCCTGACTGTGGAACTATATGCAAGATTGACTTCTAATCATGCCATGGCATGGAAAAAATTCAGATAGGAAGAATCGAGAATCGAATTGAATACGTCTGACCATATCGATATCAATGCAGCAATTATGGCACCAGTTATTATATATGGTTTCAATCGGTTGTGAGGATAGCCTATGAGGTATGGGTGCAATGAACGTACAATTATTATTGATGGTTGCTTACAAACTTTTCCTATGAAACATTACATATTTATCCTCATCATTCATCCGAGTCCCCAACATTGTACCCTGTACACCCCATACACGAGTGTATCCAGAACTAATATAGCAAAATCCATGCATGCTTGGCTTGGTCGGGTATGGTTCTTTTTCCTTTTCTTAAAAAAAAAAAAAGAGTTGGGCAATGGTTTTACTTGGCTGAGGCTGAGGCGGTCAAATGTTGAGATAGCAATATTTTTCATATGCACAAGTTACAGAAGGATCCAAATGAAATCTACACACCAATTGAAATAAACTTGGTTAGAGCTGATGGAATTTCTCCAGAGATTATTCAGACAATGCACAATCCTTCAATTAACATGAATCCAAAGAATCCTCAAACATGTTGAAGAGTGATTCCGATCCGTTCAATCCATCCATGAATCCAGCAGCTTGAAAAGCCGAACCACGGACATCCATCTATTTACAAGTTGAAGGCGCACGTGCTTGTACCCGCTGGTGCAGTGCGGAGGAGCCAGCAGTGCAGCTGCTCCACTCCGCCATTCATGAATTGACGCAGAGCTCACCGCCGATACGTGCTTCGGTGGTCGAGCTCGAGCTCGCACCTGTGCCGCATAGGCGACCATGGATCTCTGGCCCGCGTCGGCAAAGCCATCGCCCGTGGCCCAGCTCACGTCCACATCACGCTACAAGGAAAAAAAAACTAGCATTACCATTTAATTTGGTCACTAGATCATTACTTTTAATAACCAACATCATGGGTGCGCTTGGTCAAAACTTGAAGTGACCTTATTCGTCCGGAAACTCGCATTCGTGACCTGAGAGATCTGTTTAACTCTAGTGCAGAATAAATTTGGCGACTCGGGACTTCCTTGCTTCAGAAAGAAAGGCGTGCCAGTCAGTTTTCGTACAAACTAACAAAGACAAGAGAAAAATGTTAAATACGGAGGTACATCGGCCTCTGTGGGCTGATGTGTGGCCGAAACCCACTCTCCGACCTTTTTCGTGGGATAACTGTACGAGAAGCGAGGAACTATGGTCCGAGGATAAATAAATTAAACCAGCAGGGTGTAGTAAAGAAAGCGCATCGGCCTCTGTGGTGCGAAGACCTTTGGCAGATGCGCTGGGAAAGTAACCTGATTGATCGTATGGGACGTTAAGATGATAACGTTTCGTGGCTGATGCGCATGCTTTTAACTGAAAGAAGATTAACAGCTTCATGAATTGAACCCACCGGCCTCGAATACCGTCATAGGCCCTGAACGTGACCAGTGAGGGGCTCACTCTCTCCTCATCAGGCCACGTCGATCCTGAAGAAAAGGATTTTGTATCAGATTGGGGGGTGGGGAATCCGGGGATGCCAAGCAGGAAATGTAATGCACGGGAATCATCTGTACGGGCCAAAAGAAATACGTGTCATAGGCGCCCTTTTTGTCCGGTTAGAACCCAGATCCCATCCATGAGCGATAATGACACATAGAATGAAAAGAGAAAAGAAACTCCGATCTGGTCTGATCCAAGACACGACTAGGTGAAATAGATGTTCAAACCGACCACAGAAAAAGGTATAACGTATGACCTTTTGGTCCTATCGGAACTCAGACTGTCACCCACATCACCGAACAAAAGAGGGTCTAAGGGAAATCTTCGAGGAAAGACACGAACATATCCATATACACCAGGTCGAGTCCAGCCACAGATCCATACAAGAAACCATTTGATTGGCCAGAGCGGGGTCATGTCACTGCATGATATCCAGGCTGATCGGGTTCTCGCGCCCGAGGGGGCAGACTACCTACTAAACACCCCAGTAGAAACGCAAGAACAGACGAAACAAAGAACAACGAGAAGCAAGAGGCAGATAAAGACCCATCCTTCACGCATGCAAGAGATCGGATTGAACCGTTGCAGCCCCGCGCACTCGATCGGTGAAGTCCACCCGCATCTCGCACCACCGCATGAAACGAGGTCCTTGCGATAACTCGAGTACCGGATCCAAACACTAGAGCAATCAAATGCAGAAATGCAGAAGATTGACACGTTAGGACGAGACAGTTCACGATCTACAGTTCTAACGACAACTCTAATATCCAGGATTCATAGCACCGGATAACTAGCGACCTGGATAGCGTGAAATCAATCGGAATATCATACAAATCGAGAAAGTACCGATCAAGAACATGCTTCAGATCACAGGGCGGCAGGGATCTGTACCTCCCATGGGGGTCAAAATGCTCATTCAGCCCACGCGAAGACCAGACCCCGCCAAAGAGGGATGGCGATGCGCCAAAGAAAGTTGCTGTATTGTTTTTGTTTTTTTCGTGCATTTTCTGCATACAAGTTCAGCCTCCCCTTTATGCTGCAGATAGGAGAGGGCTTTAATTGTATATGTCCATCACTACAGAAATCCTAACAAATATTTGATAAACTAGACTAGAAAAAAAAGGAAAAATTACTTAGCGGGCTGGGCTCCCGCGTGTCCATCTCATTCGCGCCAGCGCCATACCTGTTGACGGTCATTAAGGGCTAAATCCGACCGTCAAATCTCTGCATAAAATGAATAGTTTTATTACTAACCAGTTTCACAAGTTTTGGTGAATATTTGTCTACATGTGATTTATCTAGAAATATTGAGAGAAAAGGAGAAGAAAATAATTATTCAGCAGAGCACAAAGATCCATGGGTCTATCAACGTACCAAATTTACCTAAATACCGGCGTCCACCACATAAAAGGAATAAGGGCCCACCTACCAGTGGCCCAGGAAAAGAAGAGGCCGAACGAGGCCAACCGAGGATCGGCTGATCCTCCAGATCAAGAAATCTGGCTACAAACTCCGCGCAGCTTTTATTGCCATGTTTCAGGAGCAATCTTTCTTAGGATTGGATAGCGAGAATCTGCTTCAATATTGAGAGAGTTTGAATAACACACGAAACTCTCAAGTGGAAATTGTTTCGGTTCTCTTGTTCAGAGAGCGAAGCAATGGTACACGCATACCGTAGGAAGTGTTCGAGGTGACTGGGAAGAGTTGAGAAAAAAATTTTGTCGTGCCTTCTTCTCGCTGTCTCACGTCGTCTCTCTATGAAGGGAGATTCTCGACTTTTAATAGTCGGAGAAAGAATCACTAGGAGCACCCTGGCCCCGGTTTTGAATGCTCATCGAATTGGAACAAAACTTACTCTTGCCCAAGGCTGTGTTGTTACAATTGCTTCCGGGCTAAGTAAGGAATCTGCCCTATATCTCGACAGTGAGGTCAACGGTTCTTTTCTGCATAAGACGCCGACAGAAGCCAAGATCATCTTGGATCGCATCCAAGACAACACTTCCTTTGTTGACGGCCCTAGAAAACCTTCGGAGGGCATCGAGTCGAGTGCTGAGGAGCATCAATCGTTGAAATTGAGCCCCTATCCTCTACATTCCTTGATTCAACCCTTGATCCCTCACGCGAACCTAGGACACCTCAGAAAGGAAAAATCAAACTTGCCGAGTCCTCTTTTGTAATCGAGGATGTTCGTTTTGTAGACTTCCGAAAAATCTCGAGTTACTCTTTTCATAAGAGACCATATACCTCGTTTCCTCCTCGTTATCAAGCTAGAAGGCTTTCCCTCAAGGAAATCGTGACGAAGATGACAACTAACAAAATTGGCAATGGTGGAACTCTCTTCTAAAGTTTTTCCGATTTCTTCACCTCCAACCATTCATTGTAAAATCAAAGGGGCAATCAAAGGGGTAAATATGAAAGCTCTTTATTGTCCCACAGTCGAAGCAAACATCGTTTCTTTAAATCTAGCGTTTGATCTTTAAGCGATGTACCTGTGACACCCCGTGTGTCCCTGTTACTTGTATCGGTTAAAATGGCACTCGTTTGAAAATTTTAATTTAAAACTCTCGACAATTCAATTTGGAAGTTTGTTTAATAATTTAAAGAAACGTTGAATTGATTCAAAAAAATACAAGACGGTAACAAAGATAAAGAAAAACTAACTAGTTATTCAGTTAAAGAATAGTCGAACACATATGCAAATACACTTATTTTCATATGGATAGCGATCTATTTAAATTCAATTCAACTTCAAATAATCTTAGGTATTCAAATGCAACAATTCTGAATTTTTCAATATTTCAAATCAAGATTTCTGATTTAGTCACTCGTGGGACCCATTGAACCAGCAGGTCCCACAGGGTAGTGTCTCCACGCATGCCCCACAAACGCCGCCGCCCTCGCGATAAAAGCGGCTGCAGTAGCGCCGCCCTCTCTCTTATTTTTTTCCTCAGTTTTCCATTGCCTACGCAACACACCGCAGTTGTCCCCTTTCCGCTCTCCAATCTTCACCATTTTCTATGGTGACGAACTCGACGAAACCCCAGTTAGCCTTAGCCACGTGCGCACGACCAGCCATCAATAGAGTTCGTCGGATTCATTGTCATCTTCATCGTTGGTGCTCTGCAACTGAGGAGCTCCACGGTGAGCCCATAGCTCCAGTCAATTCTATGTCAATCTCGTTCATCATGCTCACGCGCGACTTGCCTCACCCTCGGTTAGCAGGATCAAGGTCAAGCTCACCGGAAAACTCATCGACACCGCTGATGAACCTAAAACAGAGGATCGCACGGGGAAACCCCCATTCCCCTCCACCTAGAGGCCCGATTTCTTGTCAATCACGCTCACTGGTCCATCGCGTAGTTCACCACACTGCTCGATGCCCAAGAGAAGGACCACGTCGCCGGGAACACGTTAGCGCCGCCGTCCGCCATAGACCTCACCGTCGCCGATCATCTTCCGGTGAGCAATCATGACTGTTAACCTACTTTTCAGCTTCTCCACATCGCGTAGAGTGTGTAGGACATGACCATGTGAGCAGCCGAGCTCTATAACGCCGTCACGACATGAACACCGCCGAGCTTGCACTGCTGCTCATCGCGCAGCTAGCTCCGGTAATCGCTGTTGACCATTAACATACTTTAGAGCTTCACCGTGTTGCGTAGAGCACGTAGGTCCTGCTCGCGTGAGCTTTTGAGCTCCCTAGCACCGCCGCGACTTCTCCAGAGTCAACATGGTGCTGCTGCTCATGGCGCCGTCGCCTCCGGTGATCGCCGCTGGCTGTTGTGGTCCTTGTTGAATGCGCTGCGACAAGCTCCGGTGATTTGGACCCCTGCCATGAATCCTTGCCACTGGCAACGCTGCGCCGCCGAGCGCCTCCGCGTGCGCAGCCCTAGCAATATTTTCAGAATTCTAGATTTTCTTATATTCATTTAATTTGGCTGAAACTTCAAAAATTCATATAAATTTGAAAACCATTTGAAAAAATATGATTTGAAATTCCTAAACTCAGTGAAACAGGTAGTTTCCAAGAAAAATATAAAACTTGCATGTTTGAATAATATTTATTTTGGACTCTATTTAAGTATTAAATCAATAGACGAATTCGATAAAATGTGTTATATCTGGAAAAATTTATAAAAATTCAGGAAAGGCTTCCAAAATGTGAAATATGGTTAATAACAAAGTTAAGCTTGATTAAGTACATGAAATATGATAAATCACATACTTTGAAGTAATTACTTATTAATTAAGTTCAATTTTTAATTCTTTTAACAATTTCACTAGATATTGCATTATATAGATCCAGAAGTAAACGAAGTTGCCGCCGAGCCAGAGCTGATGTACACAGAAGAGAACCTCGCAGCAAAACAGCTAGAATAGTCACAAGGCAAGCCCCGATGCACAACTTTGTTTTAAAAGTTTTCTTTTGTTACCTGTATGAGTAATGTGATGTGCACTAGGTTACAAGAGTTGAAAGAAACCCTAGTCGCATGTGTTTCCTTAGGACCTATCATGAAATATTGATAAAGGTAGCTCAATGTAGATGCTATACTTAGAAAGGTTACACTATAGAAGACGAGCAAAGTGGACGCTGCTCACAACTGATAGGAGTTGTTTGAAACTACCTCCCTAATTATGATGAGCTTGTGGCCATTTCATATATTTCATGATGATGGAAGCATGGGTCCTATGTGCAATAGTCCTGTCAGGTTTGTTTGGCCCGAGCTTGATCGACCATTGAATGTATTGATCATATACTGGTATGGGACCCAGTAAACCTATGTAGCCTAGTGATTATAAAGTTGAACCTACCCTATGGTGTTTGATTGAAGGCGATATAGGGTGGATAGTGTGAGAACTCCACAGATATATTCTAGGACGCGTGATCTGGTGCAATACAACACTATTAAGGTAGCATAGGAGAGAATTAACTTTGCAAGATCCAGTATGAACGGTTGCCACATGCGGTCCAGGAAGCGCACGTGTCGTGTGATCAGGTTATCGATTCAAATCGCTGTTGCTCTCGGTTTATGAGTTACTTGTGAAACGCGCCACATATTAATAGAAAGTGAACAATGAAGATGAAACGAACATGTTGTGATTGATATGAGAATTACTATATGTGATTGTTGACGGCTATTAAATATAAAAAGTACCGTCAACATATCTCTAAAGATCAATAAGGACATACATTTCATATATGCACGTTAGTTTAAAAATATTATAGTTCCACATGTACTTAAAAAGTTTGTGCATACAGACATTTTATCACAAGAATGAGGTATAACCTGGCCCTATGTGGCACCGATACGGATACGTGTATCAGTACCGGGTCGATACGGATACATTGATACGGCATTTTCCCAAAAGCTCCGATTCGGATACGTTTCATAAAAAATATAAAACAACCAAAAATAAATTATGTCTACGTCTCAACTTAGAAAATAGTGCCCTATATTTTATAAGAGATAATTCAGAAAGAATGCAATTCCAAGCTCAGTAGCTCATCCTTACGATCCTCCAGTTGTCCACCTAAGTTGCTTCAGCCTCATTATCGTTAACAACCTGGACAACATCTCCAAAAGACACAGCTTGCAACTCTGGCTCATCAATATGAGTTCAGCAACTTCAAGAATGCCTAGACCACTGAGAGAGTCAAAAGAATCTCCTCCAACATCCCACATTGCTGTAGCGCCTTTCTTGTACGCATCTGTTCTTCTAGAGAGTAGCCTTAAATTTGAGTGAACATGTACTAAGTCTTCAGCACGCTCTGGAGTTAAAGCATTTCTTTTCATGCTTGGATGAAGCTATATGTACTCCAGTTCCTTTCACAGCAGGACGATGAGGCTGAATGACTAATCAATCTAATTGCCAAACGTTGCAACATAGGAACAGACTGCCCATGATTGGACCACCAAGTCATAGGATCACAAAGCCATCTATCACGAATTGAATCATGGTCATTGAATTCTCCAGAACAAGTTGAAAACCTTGCATGTTCTTCTTTTACTTTTGTTAATTCTTCTCGTATCAGAAAGAATTTCTTGAAGCAATCCATTCTCATTTTTGATACTACATTATCCTTGTGTGGGGGTACACGGGCAGCACCTCCATCAAGCCAACTTTTGCTATAATATCTACAAGTAAAAAGAGAAAAAAAAAACATAAGCAAGCAACAAAAGCAGGTAGGAAGTAAAACGAAAAGACAACTAGTTAAGCATAGAACCTTGAATTTATTGACTGAGCCAAACAATGTAGTGGATTATTGCCTTTTGTCCACCTATCAGTCAATATGTTGTTTACAACACAGAACAAGCCAGATTCCTCATTGTCTTGCTTGCCTTCCCACAGATATATCTCTCTCTTGACTTTTTCTATCATTGAATCCCACATCTCATAAATTAGATGAAGGCATGGTGTATCAGTGTCTGCAACACGAATCATATCATAGATAGGCTGAGTAAATTTCAGAAAGAACTCCACATTACCACCACCACACTTCATCAAGTATCTTTTCTCTGACATGAGCAGCAACCTGAGCATTGTCTTTGTAGTGATTCCACTGTTCACTAATTACCATGCTTTGGAGAGAGCTCTTTACCTCCACAAACCGTTGTAACATACACACAAGCGAGGCAAATCTTGTTTCAGCAATAGCAAGTAACTTTAAAGGGCTGAACTCATAGAAAATCATAATGAAGTTCTTAATCATTTGAGCTTCAACTTTAAGATTTTTTTATGAACTCAAGATTACTCCAAATGGAAGATTCGTCATCATTCTTTGGTAGTTTCGGGTCACACAGATATTCTTTAAAGCAAGATTGAGGGTGTGCACAACACATGGAGTCCAAAATATATTATTGTATTCAGCCTGTACAAGTAAACCTGCACGTTTGCAATTAGTAGCATTGTCAGTGATGATTTGTACGACATTTTTGCGACCAACTTCTTCAATAACAGACTTCAACTTTTCAGCAATATACTCTTTTGTCTTCACTTCACCTTCGCAATTATCTGCCTTCAAGAATATTGCTTTGTTCTCAGATATGGCAATAAAATTAATAAGTGGCCGCCTCTGTGGATCTGACCAGCCATCCGCACAAATTGTAACACCCTTCTCATGCCATGTGGTCTTTGCGCTCTCCAATAACAGATCAATATGAGCCCTTTCTTGCTTCAGAAGTGTAGTTCTAAGCTTGTTGTATCCAGGCTTTTTGTAGCCCTTCAAGTCATTGTTGCAAGCATAAGTATACGCTTCTTGGAGGTATGGGTTTCTTGAAAAATTAAAAGCTGTCCCTGTAAATGAAAATTTAATTAGCACCAATATATAAGTAAGTAAAACTACAGACGTATAGGTATCTTGTAGAAAAATAAAAGCAATCCTTGTATATGCATATACCTCCTGAACAAAATGATCTTGCAATCAAAGCATCCATGTGTTTGCACTGATCCATTTTCCACATTTTCTCCAGGGCCGAAGGAGGTCCACTCCGCCGCTTATTGCTGTTGGTTGCAGCTGCAGAAGTGGGCAGCGATATACTCTTTTGTTTTTATTATTCTAACTCATCTGCAGCAGCTGCAACTCCACTCCTCATCTCGCTAAGAGCATCAAGCGTCAACCTTTGAACATATATTGATTCCTTTATTCTTCTTTTGCAGCAAGTGACCTTCGACTCTTGTGTAGCTAGTGAGCTTCTCAAGATTACAGAACTTGCATCTCCATCGAACATTGCCTCCTCCAGTAATCCGTTTCTCCAAAATTGTAACATAGTCCCATAACGGGGCCTTGAGGTCAGATACGGATCGAACGCGAGTGGCTTCATCTGCATCAGTCCGTAGGCCACTGCCTGTGCTGCTTCCGTTGCCTGACATATCTGAACGGAATACGGCGATCGGCGACTCGGCGAGACAACGGCGATCGCTTCCGAGTTACGCTTGAGTCGACGCAGAGTGGAGGCGTTCGTTCTTTGGCACTGATGACCTGATCGATGGTGATGGGCAACGGTCGGCACAGCACCTCGCCGTCGGTATCTCGGCGTACTGCTTCTGAATATGGTGGCGTCGGCAGCGGCTAGGACACGAAGAGAAGACAGAAGACTACGGACGTTTGGGGTCCTGAGTTTAGCTAGGTTACGTATGTGTTAATGATTGGGCCAGTGGGCTGAATTTAACATATTGGCCATATCAAAACATGGACATGCGTCTCCGGCCGTGTATCCAAATTGATAATTTTTTGTTTTTCTCCAATACATGTCAAATATGTATCCATGGTGTATCGGTGGCGTATCCGTCTCGGCCAGTGTGTCGGACACGGATACGTGAAAGTTGCCTAGAGGGGGGTGAATAGGCAATTTTTTCATTTTCCTGTGAAACAGCCCTTAGCAACCTGAATCAGTCCTCCGGACCTCCGGCAAAATGCCGGATATCCGGTGCGTCGGAGTTCTGATGAAGCGCCGGAACTCCAGCAAAACCTAGTAAATGCGAAATTCACAAACTGAGCAGGTATTTGAAAAACTATTTGAACCGAAAACAAGTCTAGATATGTATGAACAGGAAAGGATAGGCTAAACAGGTTATAAGCAAGTACATGAGTAGATCGAAGCAAGTAACTAGAGGAAATGAAGAACAAGCACAAATTAGCTAAAAGAGAGAAAAGCACACGGAGACACAAGATTTGTTTTTCAAAGTTCAGCTCCACAAAGAAGCCTATGTCTCTGTTGAGAGGTCCACAAAGAACCGGATCTCTTTCAACCTTTTTTCTCTCCAAGCAACCACGAAGGTCAAACTTGGTTCTTCACTAACAAGTTCCTCTTGTGAGGAGGGACAATACAAACTCCCCCAGGTGTCACCACACAAGTTTGTAAGCTTCTGGGTGACCTCTAGTCGCCTAGGGGATGAATCCCCGAGAGAAGTAGGTCCAAGACCAAGCTTCGAAGACTCCTCAAATGCTCAAGAGTGGAAATGGAGTCCTCTCAACCTTTCAATCTCTCTCACTAGCAAACCCTAGTTCAAATATTTGCTTGGAAGCCTTAGTAGGGTGTGGGAGAGGAGGAGAGAACTCTAGAGGGTGTTTTTCGTGTGTAGACAAGAGAGGTTAATTGTTGGAGACGAAGGAATATTTATATCTGAGACCCACAGTAACTAGCCATTAGGGTTTGGTTATAGAATCCCTGAAGTTTTGGCCATTGACCAGACCTCCAAAGGGCCGGAGCTCCGACGGTTAACCGGACATCCGGCAAGTGGTTTCAGGCAGTCGGCATTGTTCGAATGGTCCGAAGGTCCGGCAACTTGCCGGACGTCTGACGCTTCGGAGTTCCAGCCAAGTGCCAGAGGTCCGGCCTGAAGTTTCAGGTCTGAAAGTTGGATTTTGATTTTGAGCATTCCATTCGTCCACTTGGTTTTGCCCCTTGACAGTACGTCATGCCTAGAAGAGAAAAACAAAGATTGGACTCGATTTTCTTCAGTTTCTCCCTCATTTTGATGTCCTTTTGAACTTTCAACTTTTAACAAATTGAGGAGCATCCTTTATAAGTCATGTGCCATGTTTTTTCTATATGCATACACATTTGCTGCACAATTACTCAAGATATGATTAGCTCTTTAATTTTATTGTCATTAACCATCAAAACTCACTTAAGGGGCCTAGATGCACTTTCAATCTCCCCCTTTATGATGATTGATGATAATTCTATTAAAGTTTCATAAGATTGTTATTAATGAGCTTTTGAATGCTTCGATATAGAGAGCTCCCCCTAAATTTGTTCATGGAGTGAGTTTCCAAATAAAATGGCATAAAATGTCAAGTGCACATATTTCCATCAAGATGTGAGCGCTCCCCCTATATCCAAGCATTCGTGGGGTGCAAAAAGTAATAAGTGTGAGCATAATATCCGTGATGTTTATGACATAAAAAACACACAAATGCAAAAATTAGAAAAGACAAGCATCACATCATCACATAAGACATAAATCATCATATTACATAGGTTCAACATAGGTATAAAAGATAGCAAATATGTCTCACAAGCCAAACATAGTTCATCACGTTACAAATCCATGACATGTCCTCAAATGATGAAAATAAAACAAAGATACATACTTCTCCCCCTTTGGCATCACATCGCCAAAAAGGAGAAAAGTGGCGTCTACTCATCACTCTCGGTGGCGTCCTCGTCGTCGTCGCTGCCCTCATCCTCGTAGGTTCTTGTGGTACACCGCCTTCTCCCTCACTTGTGTCCTTATCCTCCTCCTCTGCAATGTCTCGATATGGAGCATAGGGATCCACAATGGGCTCCGGAGAAGGGATGTGAGGGTAGGTACGTGGTGGTGAGAGCTCCACATTAGAGGCATGTGCAAAGGCGCCATTGATTCGCCTCAATGCGCTCCAACCTCTCACATGACTCTTTGTAGTACTTTCTATTTTGCACCGCGTTTTGGGTGCATGTAGCAAAGATAGCCTTGATAGTACGGTGAATGAGAGAGGACTTTTTCCGGCGAGTGATGGTCTCACGGTAGCGAGTAGAGCGGGAAGAAGTGGGAACATCTTCTTCATCTATGGTCACACCACGAGCTGCACGTGCTTGCGTTGGCTTTTTGATCACTTGGGGCCTATAAGGAAGGTGGTGTACTCGTAGCAATGTTGACTCCGTTGATCTTCAGGGAGTCCACCGTATAGAAGAGAAGGTGGTGAGCATTGGCATTGATGTTGGTAGAATCGCCCACCTTCGGATCCAAAGTGTTGAGTACCTTGTAATATAAGGGCCAAACCATGTGTCATCCCAAAAGTAGGTGGTCTATAGGCCTCATCATACATGAAAACGAGCTCTTCATTGCGAAACTTTCGCCCACCTAGAATCTTCTACTTGTCTAGATCATCGTCCCTGAAGCCTAGAGCACTAGCAGTCTGAGAGTAGGAAGCCTGAAACTGATTGCCCTCAAGCATCTAACGAAGCACATCCTCATCACCACTCTGATCAAGCCAAAGAATGGAGTAGAATTGGGCAACGATCTCATCATTCTAGTCTTGCTGCAGCCCCATAATTCGCGTGAGCCCCCTGCGCTCACACTCTCAATCGCTTGGTCGAAGACCGGGTCATGGCATCGAGCCATAGCATGCCAATCAATGTACCTCATGGGGACAACCCGATTCTTCTTCTTGTCATAGATGACCGATTCATACCAATCGGACTGAAAACGGTTGTGGAAGCGATGATCCATAATCTTCGGATCCCTCTCCTAGATGAACGGGTTCTCAGACCAAAGCTGCAAGAAATTGTGCTTGTGCTTCTTGTAGTTGACGGTCCTTGTACCTCCCGCGGTCATAGAGCAGCCTTTGCTTCGAAACTTGATGGTGAGGGGATGCGAGGTAGAGAGAGGGCGCGGTGCGTAATGCCCTGTGGCAACACTTACCCACGCTCAGGGACCACCATGCAGCCACCACCCGGTTAGGAGATTGGCTGATATCGAGTTTAAACCCTTGGCTTGTTTTTAATTCTGTTTAGGTCCTTCTATCAAGTTTTGAAAATTACATGTAGGTCCCTGGTAGCCTGTTTATACAGATTGAACCCTAGAACTTCAAAACTCGGTAACTTTCAATTCGTAGCTCTGTTTTAAGCCGTTCTTTCACCAAAATTCTCAAACAAACATTCTCTTTCCATTCATATTATCTACATACTTAGATCGTACTATTGTAAGCACTGTATTGAGTTTGGCTTGTTGCATTGTTTGTGTGGTGTGTTTGCGAGTAGACGGTTATGATCCGGAGCTGGCAAGTGAGAACCTGCAAGACCAGGAGTTCGAAGAGGGCAACCAGCAGGCAGTTCGGGAGGAAGGTAAGTGTCTTTGATCATCTTGCACCTATTCTTCCTTATCTCATAAACTGATTGCGGGCTTGAGTCAATATGCGGGAACACCTATGATAGGGTTTACTAATATTGTTTAATTATCATTGTCACCTGAAACTTGGGTTGGGTTCTATACTTATGTAATTATTATAGGTGCATATATGATTGGAGGGTGGATATGAATGCGTTGGTTATGCTGGTGATGATATTAGTAGATAGGATCCGAGCAAGCAGGACACCATGGTGCTTGCCGTTGGCACGGATTGGGTTTGATGGAATGCTTGCCTTAGGGCCTAACAGTAGGACTAGGGAGCGGCCACCCAGGATAACAATGCCACCACAAGACTGAAAATGGGATAGGCTTGGCTGATTAAATTAGGTGTTCTTCAAGTATCTTGCAAGCCAAATGGCTAATGAGCTATCTTTGGATCCGAACAGGGCAAGAGGGGGCCCTTGGTAAAGAACAGGTATGGAAGGCCGTTTTATGGACAGGTACCCCACGATCGCTCGTTAGCGAGCAGGCACCAGAAGGTCGTCCTAGGATAGGTGCCCGAAGGTCGTTCTCCTCCGGTAAAACCTTAACGGATGTGCGCATACTGAAAGACCCTTCAGAAAGGCCTCGTAGTGAAACCCTGCCAGACACCTAAGGAAGTTGAATGTGCATCATGAACACGGCATACAAAGGGTGTTCATGACTTGTAGGTAAAGTGGTGCCAACTCTGCAGAGTGTATAACTGTCATGACAGCCATGCTCACGATTATGAGTGGCCTAGATCCTAACCTAAATAGTTGGATGGTTTGTAAGGTTGGTATGATTTGGGATAATTCGCACCTATGGTCGGGTTGGAATTTGGTTGACTATTTCACCTAGTAATCAGGTTGCTACTCTATTAAACTTAATCACTAATTGCTGCAAACTGCTTTATCGCCTACCTTGTACTGGCCAATCGTGTCATTCTTTCCCCACTTGCAAAGTACGATAAGTACTCACCCTTTCTTTCCCCCCTATTACTGCTTACCTACAGTAGGAGAATGGGTGTTCATCCCCAACGGAGCAGCTGAACACTAGGCGTGCTGTTCACCCGGTTGATTGCCTATGCAATGGACACTTTCTCTTCGTTTAGTTTATTTAGACCTACGGGTCCCTTTTATTGTAATAGACTATTTGCTGTGTTACTCTGATGAACGATGTAATAATTTGGATATGGATGAATTCTCAGATTCATGATGACGTCACAGTTTGTGTGAAACTTGTCCTGGGCACACAAATGAAAGTCTAGTTTATTCTTAAAAACTAGGCGTGACATATTAGTTCTGCTCCAGCAGTATAATTGATTGTAGGTTCTCTTCTTCGTGTCACACTACCTATACATTATATATGCTTACCCCTGCATGAGTATATGATACATTAGTAGGCATAGCTTAGTTTCATATTTCATATGCATCATCCTTGTTAAGCATCGTCTTTGTGGACATAAATGTGACATTCTGTAATACTCTAAGGTGAAATGCTACAACGGTACTCCATGCGCTTGCGTTCTTTTTTGTAAATGTTAGAATACCAATGTAATTATTTCTGGCGACGTTGCTTGGAATTGACCCTAAGGCAAAACTTAGTAATGTCGTAAGAAATACCAATAAGCATTTTTGGCACCGTCACCAGGGAGTGATGTCTAATTAACAAGGATTGCAATATGGCTTATGTGAACTATGATATTCGTACTTAGTGTGTGTTTTCTCTTTATGTGAAAACAGGGTAGTGTATGACTTGTTAAAACTTCATCGAAGACCCTGAGGCATTTCTTCGCAGAGCTTGCTCTCCCTTGACACTGCCTTAGACTCCATCCTCTGTAAGTCCATCAACCAGCCAAGCACCATCAGCTGAGGAAGCCATTGCCCAGAAGACACTTCATGACTACTGTGACTACTCTGCTCCCTCTGCTAGCCACGTGCATGTTGGGCCCAAGGTTAACATTGGGAATGAATGTTTCGAGCTCAAAACGGGATTCATTACCATGGTGCAAGCCAGCCCATTCTGTGGGAAGGCACCGAGGACGCCAATGCTCACCTACAACAGTTCCTTGAGATCTGCAGCACCTTCACCATCAAAGGAGTTAGGCGTCAAGCTTTTAACATGCATCAGATGCGTCCATCTCTAAGGCGTGGGATCGCTCCCAAGAGTACCTCTTGGCCTGCCCTCACCACGGCATGGAGACTCATCCAGAACTTCTACAACGGGCTGTCCCTAGCAGCCCGTGATCATATTGATGCTGCTGCGGGAGGTGCCTTCTACTCACTCACCGTCAGAGAAGCGATGACCTAGATTGAGAAGATGGTAGCCAACCAAAGTTGGAGCAATGATGGACTCCAAACGAAGAAATGGGGCATGTATATAGTTAAGGAAACGGACATGCTCGCCGCCAAGCTGGATCTCCTTATCAAGCGTCTTGAAGACAAGTTGGAGTTCCATGACACGCTACAGGCGCTTGATTCTCGCATGACTTGTGAAGTTTGCGGGAATACAGGACATTCGGGGAATAGCTGCCCCGAGACCCAGAAGGACGTGTGTTGAATGAACAACAACAACGGGTGTCGTCCTGAAGGAGGCCAACAATGGGGAGAACGGCCTTAGGGAGATAACTATTTTTTACAACAATTCGAATTTACCATCTCTGAAAGAGCCCCTGCTTAGGGCAAACTAAAATTATTGATAATTTCACTAAAAAGTTTGCTATCTATGATAAGTCCCTAGAGAGTCTTAATGCCAAGTTAGATGGTTTATCTTCTTCCTTTAAGAACCGCTTAGTTTAATAAAATGTTAGAAACTCAGCTAGCTCAGTTAGCCACTACTTTGCCTACTATGGACTCTGGGAAAATATCAGGGCAACCGATGCTTCCCTGGAAAATGTTAGTGTGGTGACCACTCGTGGTGGCAAATCCACTCGAGATCTGCATATCCTAACCATACAGCAAAGCCAGCCCAGAAGAAAGAAGACAAGTCATTTGAATACTCTCCCAAAGAGAAGGATTATGATAGGAAGGCTGCACCACATGAGCTCTTTGACACGAACGTCATGCCCTTCCACAGTCGTAGAAGGAAGCCGTCTGCGGATGAACAGTTTGCTCGCTTTGTTGAAGCCGTGCAGAAGCTCCACATCAGCATTCCCTTGCTAGAAGCGATCCAAGTTCCAACTTTCGTTATCTCAAGGATATATTGAGCAACAAGCAACCACTGCCCTCCACATAAGTTGTTAACCTTACAGAGGAGTGTAGCACAGCTATACTCAACCGGCTTCCAGAGAAGAAGGATCCAGGGCGTCCCACAATATCATACTCAATTGGGACATATCATTTCAATTAGGCCCTGTGTGACCTTGGAGCCAGCATCAGCATTATGCCCATAGTTGTATTTGATCATCTCAACTTCACGGAGTTAACACCTACTCCGATGCGGCTTCAGCTAGCCGATGCCACAATCCTCTTTCCGGAGGGAATTACGGAGGACATTCCTGTGAAAATCAGGAATTACTTTGTCCCAGATAAGCATGTATGGAAGCTTTCAAACTCAGGCCATTATTCAGCAAAGACTGCCTATGAAGCCCTATTCGAAGGTTCTATCCTCTTTGGTCCAGCAGAGCGCATTTGGCATTCTTGGGCTCCTGATAAATGTCGTTTTTTCCTTTGGTTGGCTGCTCATAATCGTTGTTGGACGGCTGATCGATTAGCTCAGCGTAATCTTCCTCACCCGCAACGGTGCCCTCTCTGTGATCAAGAAGATGAAACAATTAATCACCTGCTGGTTTCTTGTGTGTTTGCTCGCCAAGTATAGTTTTTTCTCCTACAGCATGTTGGGCTGGCTGCTATCTCGCCTCAACCTTGGGAAACTTCTTTTGATAATTGGTGGAGCAAAGCTCTAAGCTCAGTAGGAAGCACGGTTAAAAAAGGTTTAAGCTCCCTCATAATTCTTGGCGCGTGGACAATCTGGCGTCATCGGAATGATTGTGTCTTCAATGGAGCTAATCCAAGTTCTTCTACAGTCCTAAAGCTGGTGAAGGAGGAGGCTCGGCTATGGTCTCTAGACGGTGCCAAGGGCCTTGCGTTATTGACCGATCCCGGTCAAGAGTAGAGTTTTTTTTTTGGGTCAGGTCTTTGGTCTGGTTTTTTTTTTGTTAAAGGCGTGAATGTAAAAATCTGTAACCTGTGGGGTGTGTGAGTGGGTGCTCTGTAATTCTCTTCTTCTATTAATGCAATGATACGTAGCTCTCCTGCGTATTCGAGAAAAAAAAAACTTTGTCCCTGTGGACTTCATTGTGCTCGACATGGAGGTTGATAAGAAGACCCCGCTCATTCTTGGGCTGCCATTCTTGAGCACAACCGCCGCCCGCATCAATGTTGGAGCCGGAGAAATTCAGCTCCGCATCAACAAAAAGGAGAAGAAGTTCAACTTCCAACCCAGAGTGGAGCAATACTCCATAATCAAGATCAAGTATGGGCCAAACCCGCAAAATATTAGGGAGATCGAGGTGACTCCACCTAAGAAGGAACCATTGATGCAGTTCATGAAAAGCTTCATTGAGAGAGAGAACCCTCCTAGGCCGAACAAAACTGCAACATATCGGCCGAGTTGGTTGGCAAAACCTCAACCCGCTTAGATCATGGTGTCCGCCACCTCATAAAAACCAAAGAAGACCAAAAAGGTGTGGCGCAAGAAGGAAGTACAACCGTCCATGGCTTCATCTCCGACACCGGGTGCTGCAGAACAAATGGAGGAGTCTCGCCCGCCAAACTGAAAACGGTGAGACCTTGCCGATAGGAAAAAAGGTACGTATCCCATATTTTCCTTTCATATTTATTTTCCAGAAACTTGGGACTTCTACCACCGGATCTTTTCATTACCATGTTTATTCTTTCTTGAATGTTGAAATTACATTTTAACTAAAAAATAAAATATAAAAATTAAAAATGCATGTTTTAAGCTAAAAATAATTTCTAAGCAAATTCTCGACTGACAAGTGGGACCAGCAACCCACAATAACGGTCAATAGAGACGTTGGGGGCTGTCGACCAAAAATGAGGCCAAGTGGGCCAACCCACTAATCGGGCGATCCCCAGGATTGGCCGATCCTACGTGGAGCCCACTGGCGCCCCATTTTCTCCAACGGCTGTCTTGTGACCGTTGCTTCATGTTTCTATCCGTTGGGAGGATTTTCTATAAAAGGAGAGGCCTGGGGAGAGCTCACTCACTCATACACTCATTTGCTCACTCCCTCTCACTTGCTCTCTAGTTTTTGCTCTCATTTGCTCAAGTTGCTAGCTCAGAACTTGCCCACAAATACTTGCTAGTATACATCTTGTGCTCAAGTGACTCTCGAACGGGTGTGAAATTTTCCTTACATACTAACCCCGCCCGTTCGAGTAGTCGCTCGGTTGTGTTTGCTACTTGCGTGCAGCCATGAAGAGAGGAATGAGCTTCCTCCGGTGACAAGGAGCGGTTCGAGGCGCAGCACGACCACACCTCCCGCCACTGAAGCCTCGCTAAGCTCACCTCATAAGAAACCGGAGCTGCATCGATGGAGGAAGACAACACGCGGATGCTCACCCACGAAGACCAACTTGACTTGATTGACGACGACGAGCGACATCAATACAGCTTGCTTGCCAACCGGACATTTGTTCCTACGTGAAAATTCGATCCAGAGCTACTTGCTAAAATTGGTATGGACTCTGAATTTGACATCGTCTTTCATACCATAGGGTGGGAGAATTTTGCTAATATTAGTGAAGATGGTTCACGCCTTCTCACTATTCACTTCTTGTGCATCGTTAAAACCTTGCAAAAGGGGATTTCTTTCTAATTCTTTAATAAAGAATATCAATTCTCATGGAAAGAATGGTAGGCTTTGATAAACAATATGATGTAAACTTGGAAAAAGCCACCCCTAATTTTGATAAACAAAGGTTTTGGCACAGAACACCATAGAAAAACCTCGTAATAGCTCAATCCAAAATTCTATGTTGAACCTTATGCATAAATGGCTTGTCCTCACATGTTTCCCTCGGGAAGATATTAGGACTGTGCGAATTGAAGAATTAAGAATCCTTTATGCTATGGTTAAAAAGATGAAAGTTTGTCCTGTACAAGTCATGATAAATCAATTGTTAGAGCATGTTAGAAGCAAGGGGTCTACTATTGAGTGCACTTCCTTGTTACTTACATAGCTTCCAACTGTGGAGCCTTAACCAATGCCCTGACCAGATACATATCCGGTCCACGCATGTTGATTGGCGAACTTTATCTTGTTCAAGGGCATATACTAAAACATAAACCCGAAGGTTCCCTTGTGTTTTTCTACCTGAGTATACAAATGAGATCCGGTTACCTAACCCGGAATTTCACTTGTATGCTTGTCGGTCACTAACCATGCCTCTTAATAAAGAGGAGCCGCACGGGAGATCTTTTCTTGGTAGGACCACTCGCAGCCGCGCACGTAATCAATAATTGGAGGAGCAATAGCCCAAAGCATATGCACCGGAAGAGGGGATGGCTGGGTATGCACCCGGTTGGGACCAACCTCCGCATCCATATGAAGCTGGAGGCTCAGCATGGCAGAGTGCAAGCTCAGGACAGTGGATCCCTACATCCACTTCGATGTGGGAGAGCCACAATTCCGCAGATTTGAGTGGAGGAGTACATCCATTGTCGGCTCGCCGTTCCTTCTCCTCTCAAGGTTATCGTGACCTTGAGAGAGGGATGACGAACTTAACCCGATAGATGGACTCGCTCAACGCGCACTAAGGAGGTGCAGAACTCGCTGAGCACCTTCATCGACCCATCTCTGGTAGCACAACGTCAGGCTCAGCTAAGTGACATCAACAACAATATGATAGCGTTCTTTCAATGCCAGGGGTACCAATCTCCACCTGCCCCGTGAGCAACAAGCAAGCTTGGGGGAGGACCCCCACAAGGTAACACGTATCATCTAGCATCCTTTTATTTTATTTCTTTCTTTAATCATGCATGAAAAATATAAAAAAACCAAATATTAATAAATAGGTTCATGCAAAATATGAATGCTAGCATCTTATTTGGAGATGATCAAAACACCACAAAAATCATCAGACAACCCGTACCCACGCTCAGGGCCCATCATGCAGCCGCCACGCCAAAGTGGGACTCAAGTGGAGCCCAAAGAGATTGGCTGATGTCCATTATCGACCGGTCTTTTTTGGTCCCACTCGGCCCACCTTTGACGTGGCACGAGTTACCGCCTCTCCAAGTCTGGGTCTAAAGTCGGTGGCGCGAATGAGTGTCGGGAAGAGGGGAGTAAACCCACATGCCCAAGTTTTCTCAACCATATAAATACGACCCCTCTCTCACACTTCCAACACACACAAGAAAGAGTTTCCACTTGCAACACACTCTCATTTTTGTATTAATGGAGTTAGAGTCTAGTCCAAGAGCTCTTCTAGCTCTCTAATGGTGTGTCCATATAAATAGGTATGGGTCTAGTAGTAGGCTCTCTTATTCCTTTTGTAAGACTTTGTGATATTCAATTTGAATATATTTCTATGCTTTATTCCATACATGGTTTGCATGGTTATTTTTATTCTTATGTACTACAAGAAATCCTGTTATCCATGACGAATTCTGGGCGACGATTTTAGAAAACGTCATGAATTATGTGTCATTCGTGACCATAATCAAGTTTTCGTCATGGATTAGAATGAGTTGGGTACCCGGCCCGAAAGCTAATGCTATTTTATGACGGAACCCTTAAGATCGTCATAATATAATTTTCATGAAACGTCGTAAATTGGTTATAAAAATAATATTAATATATATGAAAATAATAATAAACCATGGTGAATGGCAAAAAAAATAGTTGCCCACGTTATTGTATTTTTTAAGAAAAATGAGATATAATATAAACTTGAAAAAACATGTGCAAAGGATGAGATTGGAACCCTTAGACTTCAATATCAGCTCCTTTCTGCTTACCAGTGAGCTACGAACTCAGATTTGTATAACTGGTAGGTTACATTTCTTTATACGTTAGTTATACGTATTTTCCCCATCCCTAACCCAGCTGCGCCCATCGCCCTCGCTTGAGATTCGATCGGCTAGAAGCTCTTGCCTGCCGCATGAGAACCTAACCGTGCTGAGCCGCCGCCCGACTCCTACCCGGCCACCATTCGCCATTGCAACAGCGCATCCCAGCAGTCTATTGAATCACCACTACCAACCGCATCTCCCCTGCCCTCCTTTGAAACACCATTGCTGTGGCGCGCGCCGCCGTTTTGCATCCACCAGTGCGGCAGGCATAAAACGGACCAAATTGAACTCCTGAAACCTCGACCGCGCATGATGTGGTTCCTGGTGGAGCTGAAAGCCGCGGCATCACAGCACAGCCACCCATGATCGAGCTGCTTCGTCCAGTACACTTCCCTTACAGCTTGTGTTCGTGCTCGTCTTCTCTGCCTGGGCGTTCTATTTCTCAACAAACAACAGCCGGCGACCAAGGTATGCATTTTTCAATTTTCATTGACATTGCTCAGTGTACCTTGTTAATTGGTGCAGACTTGTAATGTTTTATGTAATGTTTGATTAGATGAATAGAAGTTGGGTGCATGGCAGACCTTTTTCCCCTGAACTCATGGAGGGTGTCAAAGAGTTTATGAACTTCATTGAAGGGAAATTCAGTAAAGATGATGAAGTTCTATGCCCATGTAGTAGATGCCTGAATCAAAAGTACCGACAACAGCAACTTGTGAGGAAGCACATAATGATGAATGGCATGGAAACTACATATACTCGGTGGTTTCACCATGGAGAGAGCTTAGATGTAGATGTTATTGAGCTTGCTGATGATGTGCATGACAATGATGAGATGCATGTGGATGATAATTATACTTCCGATCGTTTTGAAGAAATTTTAAGAGACCTACACACTGCCAGAGTACATGGTGAACAAGCTGATGAAAATGAAGATGGAAATGATGATGCAAGCCCTCATGAAAATGAGTCATTTATGGACAAAGTGATGAAAGAGGCACGACGTCAGATTCATCCCGGCAGCACAAAATTTTCAATGTTCTCTTTCATGGTAAGAATTCTTCACATGAAGTCATTATATAGGATCAGCAATTCTGCATTTACCGCAATACTGAAGCTGTTGTGTGAAGGATTCCCTGATTCCACACTCCCAAAGTCATACCGCGAAGCAAAGAATCTGCTAAAGGATTTAGGTCTTGGTTATGAATTGATACATGTTTGCTTAAATAATTGTGTTCTATTTAGGAAGCACAAAGCCAAGCTTAATAATTGCTCAGTTTGTGGCGTCTCAAGATGGAAAGATCCTGAAAGACAGAAATTTCCACAAAAAGTTTTGCGGCATTTTCCCTTGGTACCTAGGCTACAGAGGATGTTTGTTTCCAAACAATCAGCAGAAGAGGCACAATGGCATATGATGAAGCGGAAGCACAATGACAAGGAAATGAGGCACCCAGCAGACGGTGAGGCATGGCAGGATTTTGACAAATTATGTCCAGATTTTGCAAAAGATGCTAGAAACCTTCGACTTGGCCTTGCTACTGATGGGCTTAATCCTTTTTCAAAGCCGAACTCAAGATACAGCATGTGGCCAATATTAGTTGTGCCATACAACCTTCCACCTTGGGCCTGCATGCAGGAATCAAATTCTATGATGGCTTTGCTTATTCCTGGACCTAAATTACCCGGGAAGGATTTTGATGTATTTTTAGAGCCTCTTGTTGAAGATTTACTTGAACTTTGGATGGGTGTGCGTACTTATGATGCTCTTAGTGGTAAAATGTTTAATCTCCGAGCTGCAGTTTTTTGGTGCATTCATGACTATCCAGCTTTGAGTACTCTTGCAGGGCGTACCACAAAAGGTTATTTTGCATGTATCCATTGTGATAAGCACCCTCTTTCTTATGGGCTAAGGAGCAAAATAGGTTATTTTGGGCACTTCCGTTTCCTGCCGAGGGACCATCGTTTGAGGCGAAACAATGAATTTATTGGAATTCATGAGTGCAGTGATCCACCGAGCAAATTTTCCAATGAAGAATTGTTGGCTGAACTGGAGAAGGTTAAAGATATTAGACCGGGTAAGCAACCAGTAACTGGGAAAAGGAAGCGCTCGAGCATGGATGAGGATCATGTGCGCATTTGGAGCCGGAGGGTCAGTTTGTGGAACTTATCATATTGGAAAAATTTGAAGTTGAGACATAATCTCGATTGGGTCATGCATATTGAGAAAAACGTGTGCGAGAGCTTGATTGGGACAATTCTCAATATATCTGGGAAGACAAAAGACACAATTAAAGCAAGGCTAGATCTGAAAGATTTAAGAATTAAGAGGGAGCTGCAACTTACAAAGAATGGAGATTTTGTATGAAATGCCTTATGCTCGATACACCTTGTCCACAGAACAAAAGAAGGCATTTTGTGATTTTCTACGGGAGGTTAAGTTTCCAGATGGATTTGGTTCAAACATCTTGAGATGTGTAAATGCTGAGGGAACCAAGGTACAAGGGCCAAAAACACATGATTATCATATTCTTTTGCAAAGAGTGCTACCAGCTGCCATGAGAGGATTTTTGGACAAGGATATTTATGAAGCAATAGCAGAATTAGGAAAGTTTTTTAGACAATTGTGTAGCAGATCTCTTAACAAGGATGTATTGGCTGAAATGACGAAAGAGATCCCTGTAATTTTGGTTAAGCTTGAGAAAATCTTCCCACCTGCATTTTTTGATGTAAGGGTGTACCTTGCTGTACATTTACCTGATGAGGCGTTGCTTCGAGGTCCGGTGCAATATGGTTGGATGTACCCAATTGAAAGGCGATTGTATACTTTGAAGCGATATGTGAGGAA
Organism: Oropetium thomaeum; assembly: GCA_001182835.1. NCBI lineage: Eukaryota > Viridiplantae > Streptophyta > Magnoliopsida > Poales > Poaceae > Oropetium > Oropetium thomaeum. Next base: position 1,467,236 of record LFJQ01000034.1, read on the forward strand.
TAGGGCACGACCAGATGGATCAATTGCTGAGGCATACATTGCTGATGAGTGCCTGACATTTTGTTCTAAATACATGGATGATGTTGAGACAAGATTTAATCAAAAGCCAAGAAATGTAGGTTTTTCAAATGATGAAGCCTACGGTGTTGATGTTTTTGGGCATGGAGTTAATTTTACTTCAGCACCAGAATTAGTATATGATCATATTGATATTTGATCAAATGGTGTGGTATGTGTTGTACAACGGTAGCCAAGTTGAGGGATATGTAAGAGTATGTTCTAATTACTGTCCTCTAAACATTTATCAAGTACCTTCGCATTGTGCACATGCTAACTCCCATTTTTTTTTGCAGGATGTTCAGAGATAAATTAGAGAGGGAAGGGGTGCCTAACATTGAAAGAACACTCCAGCAAGGATTTCAGACCTGGTTTAGGAATCATGTCAGTTTTTTTACACCTTTTCTAGCTGCGGATTCTGGGTTCCATATATTTTTATTATCTCATATATTTTCGTATTTGGCAGATCATGAAGTTGTGGTTTACACATAAAGAAGAGGTGGATGATGATATATTTTCTTTAGCATGTGGTCCTGATTTCAGAATCAGGAAATACGCTTCTTGCATAGTGAATGGTGTGCGGTTCAACACTGTTGATCGTGAGAAGAATAAAACAACACAAAATAGTGGAGTTATGTCGCAAGGTATGCATAATGGTCAATGCATTGATTTTTATGTAATTTTGAAAGAAATATTTCAGTTAGAATATAACTGTGAAGATAAAGATGGGAGGTCAGTTATATTGTTCAAATGCGATTGGTTTAAACTTGACGGGAAGAGGACAGGACTTAAAGATGATAGGTTTTTTTAAAAGCGTCAACATTGGAACTCTGTGGTATAAGAATAATCCTTTCATTTTGGCCACCCAGGCTAGGAAAGTCTTTTATTTGCGAGACACATGTTTGGGTAAAAACTGGCAAGTTGTTCAGACTTTTGAGCACAGGCATCTTTATAATGTAAGTGAAATTGTGGCAGCTCCAACATATCAAGAGGATGAGTGCTATGAAGAGGAGGGGGCGCCATTCTACTAACTTTATTTTTGCTGCCATTCTATTAAGGTTAAATGCATGGTCAATATAGAATTACTGGCTCCCATTTACTGCATCTGATGGCCCTGACCTGGTTGATGACGGCACCAATATGGGAAATGGAGATGATGCCATTACCCAGCCTCACGGGCACAATCAGATCGCCAATGAAGATAGTAATTTATTACCAGTAATGTAGTTTGGTTTTGATGATGAATGCATTCTTACTGGCATCTATTTTCGTAGATGTTGGCCCTGCCCAGCTTGATGGCAGCCTGGGCAATGCTGGTGAAGGCATTATCCAACATGGATCAGACATCCAGATTTCTAGCAAAGGTGTGATAATTTATTTCTAACTGTTCCCAGGCCTGTCTTGATGTACACATATGGGTCTTTAGTTCTTCAATGCTTTATGTTTCATGATCAGTTTGGATATAGGTTTCCTTAACCTCACTAATTAAAGTTTCTATGTGCCTGCAACCAGTAACAAATGAACGACGCACCAGAGGACCTAACATGGGACATGGTCTTCACAGGATTATTCGATCCCGAGGTGGCAAACTACCTCTTGTGATTCCTGAAGGGAAGATAAGGCCCGAGGTACCTCTTATTGCTGCAAAATTTGCTTCTGAATGCAACCTTGTAGTTAAGCACCATGTGCCTGTGTTTAAGCACTGGAAGGAGTATCATAAGCATCCTGGCCTCTTTCAGCTATTCATAGGAAAACTAAGTGTAAGTACATTCTACATTCATTTCCCCTTCAGTGTGTATTAACTTGTTCATTTTCCAGAATGGTTATTGTTGTAGGCGAAGTTTGATATGAACGTCAAAGATGAGACAATTCAAAAGGCTTGTCTTGAGATGATGAAGACGGCGCTCCGCCAACAGCGACACAACCTGAAGAAAATGTATTTTGATCCTTTCCCACTTCATATAGTGACTAGAACCTCTCCTGTCAAATCAATGAGTGATGAACAATGGATTGACCTTGTGGAGAGCTGGACCAATCCCAAACATATGGTACTCTTCTTCCTACAAGTTCAACTCTTATTCTGTATATTATGTTGGCACAAGTCTGACTTATATTCTATATTTGATGCAGGATACATGTCAAAAGAATAAAGATAATAGAGATTTAGTTAAGTTTCATCAAACAACTAGCTCTCATAGCTACATGGTCCTTGTAGAAAATTTGGTAAGCTAGAAATGACACTGTGCAACATATTTTTCATTATTGCCTTTATTTACTTCTTTTTATTCCATGTGGTTATTACAATCCGTTCAGTTATATGCATGCCTATATCTAATTTTTCTACAGATTCTGTTCAAGTGAACATATTTCTTGTTCATGTTTTAGCTACTGATTTTTTTGGTTCAATAATGTTTATGTTTCGAAGATCAAATTATTTCTTTATTTGTGTACGATATCAATTGGTTGTTGCGTTCCTTCTCGTTTACCAACCATATTGTTTCCTCAAATATTTCCTAATCTGTTCAGTTGGTATGCATGTCTATACGTAATTGTTCTACAGATTCAGTTGTTCTAAGTTATTGCTTGCTCATGTTTTAGCTATTGATTTTTCTGGTTTCATAATGTTTAAGTTTCCAAGATCAAAATATTTGTTTTTTTGTGCTCGATATCAATTGGTGCCTGCTACATTCCTACGCGGCTATCAACCATATTGTTCCTTCAAATATTTCCAACCAAGTGTTGTGAACATGGCTGCATACTGTTTCAGGGAGACGAGTTCCCTAATGAAGGGCCAAATGCATTGGATTTGTTCAAGGTGGCCCACTATAGCAACAAAACGAAGGGTTAAACAACTGATGTGCAAGTGGCTGCTGTACAACATCAATATAGTGCTTTCTTTATTGCTTTATTTTCAGGTACCTGTTATCACAACCATGCTTCTTTTTCCCTTGCTAGAATCAAATGGAAGCAAAGACGTCTACGCCAACAAAAGGTGAAGAATCTGTTTCTGCATCTGAGGCTGTAGCTGCTGTGCTTGGTGCAAACACAAAGAACAACAAGTTCCTTCAAAATGTTGGGATCAAGAAAGTCCAACCTAGATCACGTTCATAGAACATTGAAGCCCGATTGGAAGTAGAGACCAGGGAAAAGGCTGAGCTGTTCAAGCAAGTGAATGTGTTGACAAATAAATTTCAAGAATCAGAGGAGGAAAGATGCCGAGATAAAGGAGATGATGAAGAAGCAAGCTGATTTTGAAGAAAAAATTCATCTTCTGCTAAGTTAGATTTTAGCCAGCAGGTGAAGTGATTCCTATTCCATTTCAGACTTTGCTATAATCTTACTTTTTGTGCAGCAACAAATGCATGGACTCGTTGATGCATTTGTAAACCTTTTGATGTCATCCACAATTCTACTGAGCTGCTTGTGCTGAAAAGAAGCATGGTATAACCTTATATTTTGATGTATTATGGCTGAAACCTTTTGGGAAACTGTATGAGATTTGAATCTGGATGATAAGTGAAATAGAGTATTAATGTGATATGGGACATCGAGTTGTATGTCACCTGGAATGGAATGTTAAATTGTTCTTTCCAAATTTATATTTCTGGATGATATGAAATTGGCTTGAATTATTGGTTGGCTATGGGCTGTGTTTATAGTTAATTTGAATTGAATTTGCATTGTCCAATAAATTAAATGGGCCAAAAATATTTTTATGAAATTAGTTGGCCAAGCCCAAAACGGTTCAAAATTGACCCATAACAATCCATTTACCTGAAATGCAACATCAGTATCCATCAGCCTCCACGTGGCAGCCATGTCAGCTTCCAGTGGCAAAACGCCACATCAGATTCCACGTCAGCTTCCACATGGCAAAAATGCCAAATCAGATTTCCACATTAGCGTTCACGTGGCACACAATCCATGACGTTTTATTTCGTCACTAATTTTGGGCTTTGGACTGGGCTATGCGGGCTCAAACCTAATCTATGACGGACATTGAATGTCATGAATTGTGTTAATCTATGACGTTTTTTTTTAAAACGTCAAGACTTCAATCTGTGACGCAGAATCCATGACAAAATTGAAAAACGTCACGGACACAACTTTATGACGGTTCTGACGTAATCTATGATGAAATTAGTTCGTCATAGATAACAGGATTTCTTGAAGTGATGACTGCCATGTGTGTATGCTTAGATTATATAATAGTTTACTACTTATAGTCATAAGTATTGATATGTATTTAGTCATGTATATATGTTATGCTTAGTATAGTTGATCATTGATTTGGCATTGGTTCATTGTCCTCTTTAGAGTATGCTCTAGTCGAAGGACTGAGGTCCGCCGGGCTGCTTAGGGGAAGTTTCTTATTTACAATGTAAGTACATGACTCTCTAGGACAAGTGAAAGAAATGCATTGTGAGTTTCATGTCCATTGAACCATGTTCACTCGAGCCCTAAGGTTAAAGCTACTTACGCGGCTCATAGAAAAGTGGTTCATACATTCCCATCATACTTAACTCTCTATTGAAAGATTCTTGCAAATTGGAATGTACGTAGAGGGAGGTCTAAACCAAGATTGAGTGATGAAAAGAGGGAGAAGAGGACATGAAAAAAAACTTATCCGACAATATCTCTCTTCATGAGGTGGCATCAATGGCAATCCTTCCAAGAAGTTCAAGAAGATGCTCAATATCATGGAGGAGAGAAATGCCATGATGCAAGAAGAAGATGACAAAGGGGGAGAAAAATAACAAATTGGTACTATCTTTCCAACTCATTTATTCTCCTCGATTTTGTGTTTTTCCTTTGATTTCTCCCCTTGCGGTCACCCCTTTTTGTGTTGGCTTTCTTATTATGATAGATGACAATGGGGGAGAGAAATGTCATGATCCAAGAGGAGGAAGGGAAGAACAATAAGAGGAAGGCTGAAGGAAGTGAAAGAAGAAGAATGCGGCCATAAACAAAGAGAAGAAGTGTGCAGTATGCATAGTGAGCATGAGCATGACATCAACATCTTGAAGGTCAATGCACAAGATGAACAAACGCGCCAAGAAATGAAGCAAGATCATTTGATGTTTGCGCCGTCAAGGGACAAGATACAAAATCATCCCATCCCGTTCCATATCCTTGATGCTCAATGATAGTGTGCTCTCTTTCTTTTTCCATCATATATCACATATCATTGAAAGACTAACATTTTAGGTCATGGCGATTTCTTAGAAATATGTTTTGACATGATTGCAATGCTCCTAAGATCGTGTGCTTCATCAATAAATTTTACAACATGATGACATGAGATGAAGGTTTCTTGACTTGTTTTGCTTTCCTATTCCTCACTTTGTCAAGTACCCTTGCGCTTTCATTCATATCATATATCATTTCTATGGTTTCGATTATTTCGATTATGTGTTGTCATCAATCACCAAAAGGGGGAGATTGTTAGCTTCATAACCTTTGTGCCCCAAAGGTATGAATGTTTTGGTGATTGAATGAACATGATCTCACTTGTTGAGTGCAGCTCCCACTACCATCTATAACTTCAAGAGCGAAGTGCCTCAGCAAATGTTGATGACAACCCATGTTGAGCCTATAATAAGTACGTGGTTGAAGAATGGATCAAGACCTTGGAGCATTAAGATCAAGATATGAGAGCTTGTCTAGCTAGGTTTTGAGTCCATAGGAAAAACCGGTACTATTAAGGGAGGTTAGGATTTCTAGCTATGTCTCACTAGTGTAGAGGTGGTGAACAACGTGTGTGAAGGTCCCACAACACTTGGAGAGCACCTAGGAAGCCGAGGAAGACAATTTGTGAAGCTTGGAAGCAAGGATGCAACAAAGACATCAAATTCCAACTCTAGTAGAATCGTTGTACCATACGACGGTATCGTTGTACCATTTTCAGAAGAGTTGGAAGTTGGGGCTTGCCAGGAGAACAGAGTCATCGTACCGTGTGACGCGGTCATCGTACCATGTTCCAGAAGATCTGGAAGTTGAGACATGCCTGGAGGAGAAAAGTCATCATACCATACGACAGGGTCATCGTACCATTGGAGCTGTCGGAGCTGAGTTGGAGATGACAAGAGAGATATAGTCGTCATACCGTACGATGGTATCGTCGTACCATTCTCCAGAAGACCTGTTTTAGAGTTGAATTTAGGAGTTACATTCATCGTATCATACGACGGTATCATCGTACGATCAGACTGCGTAGAGGGATTTGAGTGTAACGGCTAGTGGGTGTGGTTGGCCCTATAATTATCGTCCCTCTCGGTTGTTTGAGAGACTTTTGGCTAGTGGAACAGCAGAGGAACCCTAAGAGGGCCAAGAAGTCAAGGAGAGAAGCACATGGGCAAAGAAAAGAAAATCTTTGAGTGCTTGTGGGAGAGTAACAAGGAGTGTTCCACCTCTACGCTAGTGGGCTGTAGAGGGGCATCGTGGCTTGTTACTCTTGGTCTTATGGCAGGGCCTAGACCGGTTAGGAGTTGGTGATTGAGCTTCCACCGGAGTTTGTGGAAGACTTCACAAGTTTGTACACGGTTTGGAGCCCTCCGTTCAAAGGGGCATTAGGAGAGAGTGCTCGAGTTAGGAGGCTTATCACCGGGTAACAAGGTGCTGCCCGAGGCGGCGAAGGAGTGCATGTCTTTATTCGAGGAGTGGAGCGTACCTTGGGTGATACCGTTCCGAGAACAGCGGGAGGGACCGAGACTCCAGTGGGAGTGGTCCAACGAGAACTAGGAGAGGCGCCATCCTCCGATACCTCGACAAAAAAACCTTGACCATTTCAAGCCCTATCTTCTCTACTTGAGCTTTGTTCTTGTCTATCTTGATCTTGAGTAGAATTGCACAGGATTTGCCTTGGTTGTTGTCGTTGCTCATCTTGATAGCTCTTGTGCTATATGTTGCCACTAGTGTAGGTGTTATCTATCACTAGATTGCATAGGGCTGCCGTGTATTCCTTGTGTTGTAGCTATCAGTCTTAGTACCTCCTTCATCACTTCTAGCCTCATCTTTCCTTAGTAGTTGTGTTAGCTCTTCTAACTTGTTGCTTTGCTTGCCATATCTACTAGTATGCTAGGAGTTGATTGCTTGCACTATGTGGTAGAAAAGTAGAAGAGTTTGAATTAGTTGGTGCCCAATTCAAACCCCCCCCCCTCCTCCCTGGTCACCCGATCCTTACAGTACCAGGTGGCAAAGCTAACCTAGTGTAGGAGCTAACTAAACTTAGTTGGACCTAGTTAGATTTACTTTTTTGTAATGGCATACCTACACTAAGGTAAGCAAGGTAGGTACGCCTTTGACTACGGTGAAATGCAGAGAAACCTCTGTTGCGAGAGCAGCAGTAGCGTTCCGTGCCATGATGGTACGGGAGGTGGGTATGTTTGTTGTAACATACTATAGCTCATTGATGCTTAAGGAGAGAAGCAGACCTCTACCGTACGAGGTGTTGATACGGATCTTGTTGCGACATCAGATTTTTGCAACAGTGGCGTCTTCTGTTGTGGCACACAAGAGATGAGTCTGTTCTTCATGAGTTAGGTCTTGCAGAACCTTCTCATACCTCCACTGCATGAGGTGAAGTGCACTATGTCGCCACGTAGTGAAGGTCGGACTCATGATCCCCGTACGTGACCCACTTGGGGCGACCCAATGGCAATTATATGGGTTGTTGTCTTTACTTTTGATATACTATATAGTGAACTGCCTGTGATGTGATTTTATACAGGTATGCTCCCGCGAGTTTCGTGAGTTCATGTAGAAACGACTAACTTGAGAGTGATCTACCACCGCTCAACGTATATCTTTTATTTTATTTTATGAGGACGATAGGCCGTTGCAGGATTGCATTGCATTTTAACAAAATGTTAATAAAAACTTAAGCAAATCACAAGGGTTAGTAAGTACACTATGTTAACGTATATCAACCACTGGGTAAATCCATGGGCGAAAAATTAGGGTTATCGACAGCAGCTTTGATCAACCCGTTTGGATTTTTGGGGGACATTGGCATTTTATTTCTAGAAGTTTTGAACATGTTTACGAAATTACTATTTGGCAGGTTACTTCCGTGTAATGAAATGACCCCGATCTCTTTTGGCTGCAGATGATTGACGATGTGATACTCTGGGATAATGGTTGGATCTATACCACATCTCTGCATCGAACGGGATTTCATGTCATCCTATAACATCGACTCCAATCTTTTGGTTTAACTGAACCCCCTTTGTATGTGGGAAAAAGGGTTCATGAAGTGTGGCGAATACTCCTGCTTGGTGCATGTAGCTATTCGGCAAGCTCAAACCCAGTTCGAGTCTTGGACAGTTGGTGCTACGGGTACACAGCTAAATGACACGTGTCATGCTGCTGCACTAGAAGCTCTTGTCAAGTTTTGTGGAGATCATGTTAGTGAACTGGAAGGCAATATGCCTTGGTTCCCATCAGAGACCATAATCAAAATTGGAGCCGTACTATGGTTAGTAGGCTTGACATACGATCTCTAAGTTATAATCTTCTACTCCCTTCGTCCCTTTATGTAAGGGATTGGAGGGTTCGTACCTGAGAATAGCAGAAGATATAAAAGACGAACTTGCCCTTGTAAAAATGATAAACAAAGAATAGATCAAGCAGCAGTAATTGCGAAGACAAGGAAATTGTCAAGCTTCAGTCTTCCCAACGTACCAAGCTTAGAGGGAGCTTAGAGGGATTGGGCTGACTTGTTCACGTGGGGAAGGAGTGAGAGGTGAAAGATTTGACACATGAAGTCCACACGGAAGCTTCAGCCCTTATACTTTGAGACAAACTGAGAAAGCTTGGATGCCCTATATTAAGGGATAGAGGGAGTATTAGCTACCTTGTCATACTATTCCGAGCACTTGCTGCCAATGTATGAAAAGTGGGGCATTATGGGGCGACTCCAGCTAGAAGTGTGCCATGAGGATTTAGAAGCTAAGGAAGATGGCATCGAAATGAGAGATGCCCAGGTTGCTGAACTGCAACAGCAATTGCAGCACAGGGAGAATCAAACTGAGGTGCTTACAGCACAAAGAGATGTTGCTTAGCACCAAGCTCATCACATGGAGCTTGGCATGATTCAGGCACAGGATGATTATATAAGATTTTTTGCAGAACAGGCGCCAAGAGTACAAGCAGGAGAATCCATGAACTTGCAACAAGGCGAGCAAATGGAGGCGTCAGATTCTGGAATTGGTGCAGGACTGTAGGACCTAGTCCTTCGAGTGTTAGGGTAGTGGACAGTTAGGTAGTAAAGTATTAAAATGTATAATGTAGAAACAACACTGATGTAATGAAAAATATCGACTAGGGAGCTTGCACTAGTATTAGGGGAGGTGTATGATGACTTAGGGTGAGGCATACATGACAGGAAGGATTGTAAGATATGAAATGATGTACTATCATGATTTTGGGATGAATGAAGGTTCCTTGATGTGTGCATATTGTGGATCATATGCATTTGTATTTTCCTTTACTATACCATGTTGAAATTCCATTGGAATATCCAGCTAACGGACCCTCATTTTACCTTTCAGCATAGTGCAGATTCAAGGCCGCAATAACCGGAAGAGTTCCCAAAGGGGGGAGGAAAGAACACCACCAACTACACCCATCCTTGCTAAGGCTATGGCAGCCATGATGCATACTACCCAGCAGCATGGCGAACTGTTGAGGATACTAGTGGTGAATAGCACTCCTAGCCGTGGGCGTCAGGGTCCACGTGAGTAGCCTCAAAACAGCACCTACTCCGATTTCATGGCTACTCACGCTCTAGAGTTCAAGGATGCTAGGGAACCTATAGACGCAGATCATTGGCTTCGCACAATTGAAGCCAAGTTTGGACTGATCCGTTGCACTGAGTATCAGAAAACACTGTTTGTTGCTCAGATGTTACATGCTCATGCACGTTCTTGGTGGGCTAACTATATAGAGCCACTTTTCCGTTGAACTACCAGGTGTCGTGGCAGCTGTTCAAGGAGGCAACGTTCATCATATTCCAACTGGACTGATGCAACAGAAAGCCAAGGAATTCTTATCATTGTCCCAGACAAACCGCACACTACATGAGTACTCTAGGGTATTCAACTTGTTGTCACTTTATGCTCCCGAACATGTGGACACTAAGGGAAAACGCAAGAGCCGCTTTATGGATGGGCTGGATTTCAAACTCCATTCCCGTATGGCTTTGAACCAGGGAGGCACGTTCAATGAGTTTGTAAGCAACACACTCATTACTGAGGAGTACCTCCAAAAGGAGCGAAGCGAGACAAAGAGGATCAATAGCAGTTAATCTGATGGACCTCCACGGAAGTACTGCTTGATCTAAACTGCTCCAAATGGAAAGAAGTATCGGCCAGTTCCACAACAACGACCGCCTTTCCATCCTCCCCAACAGCAGTATGGGCCACCTCAACAGTCATACAGGCCACCTTGGTATTCATAGCAGAATACTTACCGTGCACCATGTCCACCAGCACAACAACAGAATCGTGATGCCCGTCCACCTCAATAGGGCAATGGGCCAGGACCAAAAGCTTCATGTTCACATGTGGTCGTCTTGTACATTTTGCTCGTGACTGTCCCAACACCATACTGAATGACACGAATCGTTAGCAGAGTTAGGGCAGAACCAACAGAGAGGTCAACCAACATCGAGGACCGGTCGAGTGAACTTGACCACGACCGAGCAGATACTCGGAGGAGATCCAGCGCTTACGGGTATGTTTCCCTTCTAGAACAACTACATCCTATCCATTGCCCTTTGGGAATTTCACCTAGTTCAACACTAGGGCACCCCTTCTTACTTAAGGAATCATCTCAACATTAATCAGATCGGTTTTACCTGTTACCATGTCTAGACCTTCCACTGTAACCTCTTGGCTCCTTTTTAAATCTCGGGACGAGATTTCTTTAAGGGGGGAGGGTTGTGACACCCCATGTGTCACTATTACTTGCGTCGATTAAAATAGCACTTATTTGAAAATTTTAATTTCAAACTCTCGACAATTCAATTTGAAACTCATTTAAGAATTAAAAGAAACATTGAATTGATTCAAAAAAAGTACAATGTGGTAACAAAAAGAAAAACTAACTAGTTATTCAATTAAAGAATATTCAAGCACATATGCAAATACACTTATTTTCATATGGAGTAGTATCTATTTAAATTCAAATTCAACTTCAAATAATCTTGGGGTATTCAAATGCAACAATTCTAAATTCCGAATATTTCAAATCAAGATTTCTGATTTGGTCATCATGGGACCCACTGGACCAGCAGGGCCCACAAGGTTGTCTCTCCCTCACTCTCTTCTCTCTGTTCTCTCTCCCACACTTCCTCCCACGCCGAGGGCGCCGCCTTGCTGCCGCTCTTCCTCGGCCAGGCAAGCAGGTGACTGTTGTCGCTGCTTGTGCATGCCGCACAAACGCCATCGCCCTCACGACTATAAAAGCAGCCGTAGTAGTGCCGCCCTCTCTCCTCTTTTCCTCTATTTTCCATCGCCTACACAGCACATCGCAGTTGTCCCCTCTCAGCTCTCCAATCTTCATCGTTTTCTACGGAGACGAGCTCACCCAAACCCCAGTTAGTCTTAGCCATGAGCGCACAGCCAGCCATCAACGGAGTTCGCCGGATTCATCTTCATCTTCATCACCGATGCTCTTTCAATAGAATAGTTATAAGACTTTATGCTAGTTCAAAAGAATATAGTTATATGCAATATTCTTCATATGGATTGAATGCTCTAGTTTATCATTATGATTGTCATGTGTTTATTCTTAGATTATATACTAGTTTACTAGTATTAATCATAGGTATAGTTATATATATAGTTATACATATATGTCTTATACTTAGTATAGTTGATTATTGCTTTGGCATTGGTTTATTGTGCTCTAATTCCATTAGAGTATGCTCCAGTGGAAGGACCAAGGTCTACCGAGCGCCTTAGAGTAATATTTAGGAATGTAAGCATGATACTTAAAGTAATACAAGCATGAAGATTGTTTGTTAAAAACTATTGATTTGTTGATTATTGATCTGCAGTTCTATTGTTCTATGAATATTTTGACATGCATGGAATCTGAATATTTGATTGAAGTATCAAAATTCAGACTTGTAACTGTTCTATAAAAAACCCGCCGTTCACCCGAACCCGATCCAAAACCCAATAGGTGCGAGTGTGGGTCTAGGTTCGTACCTGAGGCATTTATCTTCGCAGGTGGGTTTTTGCACCACCCGACACGAACCTGACCCGTTGCCATCCTATTAATCGGCAACAGCTGAGCTCGCGCATGGGAGAAGCACATAAATAGTCGGAGCGGCACTGGTTAGGAGGCGGATGCAGCAGCACTGGTGAGGACCCCCGAGCGCTGAGTGTATCTCTACGGTGAGCGGTGGCAGCTCCCGTCTCTGTTGCGTGTGATAACAGAAGTCAGAAGGAGATTTTTCCAGCCCAATTGATGGATATTGGTGTGTCTTCTATGATAATACTTTCCCAGCCAAACGCGATTTTGGTCTCAAGCGGGGACTTCAACCCAATATGGACACCCTTCCACGTACGTGTGACGTGGTTTAGACTCAAACCATCCAAATACTCATGCATCCAAACCTCAAACCATGCAAATTAAAGGTGTAAAAGGTGCTCCTAATAGAGACCCTGCAACAGTGGTGGATGCAGCAAGAAATTTATGGTGTGGCAAAGCAGTAACATTAACTAAAGGGAACTCAAAATTGAATTGCAAAGACATAAAGAGAAAGACGATATAGATGAAGATGTATGATATGACGAACCTTTTTTATGACGAGGAAATATTTATACGTAATAATAAAACCAACAATTTGCACATACTAGAAAATATAAATGATGAACCTATTTATTAAGAGATAGTGATCATAACTAAGTAACAATTATAGCAAAATATTCATAACATTATGAAAATATGCGTACCATTACTAAGATATTAAGCACCTCTTGGTCGTTTAGAAGGCCTAAGCAATTTCATCTTTTGTTCTCTCATGGTTTGAAATGTCTTCTTGATTATATCATAATCAAGATCACTAAAAATCTCTTTGTCGATGTAACACAAAATCAAGTCATTGAGCCACTCATCTGACATTCTATTGCGCAAATCTGTCTTGATTATATTCATTGGCCGAGAAAGCTCTTTCAACTTATGTCGTTGCCACAGGAAGAAGTAATGCTAGCTCAATAAGGCGATAGACAAAGGAAATGCAAGATGTTTTTTTTGTTTCAACCATTTTTATCATAAAATTTCCAAGATCATGACAGGAAACAAAATCATCAACGCTTCGCACAGGTAAAATGAGGGTCTCAACTTGATCCCTTATCATTGAACGGTCAATAATTGAGAAATCTTGGTCATAGATCTCCGTTAGACGAACAATCTTATCAATGTCAAACCTAGAGAAGGAGTCTCTAGGATCAAGACAAGATATACAAACAAGTAACTCAAATGATACCTCATTGAAAAGATGATCCAACTCTATGATAATAGCATCAAGGGCAGCAAAGAAGGTATCAACCCGATAATGATGCTCTTGAGTGATTAGGTTCCCATCTAGCCTTGATCTACCCTATCTTGGTATTGGCTCTTCCATATTAGGAATTGGAATATGTTTTGCAACACAAAATGATTTGATTTCTTCAAATAAGAGCTCTCAACCTTCATTCCTCAACTTGACCAAGCGTGTTTTCACATCAATAAGCAAAGACATGGCTTGGACAATATTTTGATCCTTTTGTAGGAGCTGTGACAATTCATTTGAAATCCGAAGCACTTTCAACATCAACTTCATGTTGAAAACAAAGGAAAAGTTCTCCATTTTACTTACCAAGCCACCAGCACGACCTGGATTATGCTCATCTTTATTAATCATTGACAACACCTTGACAACAGAATCCCACATTGACTCAATCTGAAGTAGTGTGGTGAAATGAGAACCCCATCTTGTATCACCAGGTCTAACCAAGTTAGTATTTGATGTTTCCCCTTTCCTGAAAAAATCTCACCACTCTCTGACCTATTCAAAATGGTAGAGCGATGGTTCGCAGTTAACTTATCCTTTCTCCGACAAGATGAACTAGCACTTGTCACTATCAAACCCACATAGTTGAAGAAATCATCTAAAGATGACAACATGATGTAACAGAAACAACGACTAGCTGCAACTGGTGGGCAAAGCAATGAACATAGAAAGCATATGGGTTTTCATCACAGATCTATTTGTGCAAGCCAATGGATTCACCTCATATTTGAAGCACCATCATATCCTTGTCCTCTCAATCTAGAAATAGATAAACCATATGTAGAAAGCATCTCTAGCAAAGCTTTCTTCAATGCATTGGATGTTGCATTCTCCACATGCTTAAGCCCCAGAAATCTTTCCACTATCATTCCTTTGTCATTGACAAACCTGTAAAAGATACAAACAAACTTATATGAACAACTGAATACCACAACAACGTAAGATTTTATTATTTATTACAATGGAAGATAAATGATGTCTAACCTCACAATCACTGCCATTTGTTCAGCTGTTGAGATGTCGCGAGATTCATCAATTAGAACCGTGAAAAGCTTATCACCAATCTCACCTTTATCACATTGCGAACCTCTGTTGCACAAGTTTCAATAAGCTCCTTTTGAATCCTATGAGAAGTCATTTGTGCGTTGTATGGACACAACTCCTCAATTGCAGCCTTTACCTCAGAATTTTTTTTTTGAACCACTCAAGCATTTCTAAGAAATTCCCTCTGTTTAAAGAAGAATGAGTCTCATCATGACCACTGAATGCAAGACCTTGTGAAATAAGAAACCTTGTAACCAATAAAGAAGATGTCAAACGAGTTTCATAATGTGCTTCTGCATCTCTGTCAAGAGTTTCAACCCTATGACTGCTGATACTTGATCTTTCATTCTTAAAATCATCACAAGCTGTCCTTGCTCTATTATGGCAACTACTTGGGCCACCAACATGGAGTGGAAATGCACGATATGCATTCTTCCAATTATTAAATCCTACTTTGGTGAAAACATCATGACCAAATTTTTCATCCAAGGGTTCTTGCTTAAATAAAAAACAGTAGAAACAAAAGGCTGCATCCTTTTCCACACTATATTCCAACCAATCATTCTTCTTAAGCCACGTTTCTGAAAATGATCTATTCTCATGGTTGCGAGGAATATTATGACGACATGGCCTAGTTGGCCCCCCTCAATAAATAAGTCCCCCTTACATTATCTCTAATATCCAGATGAAATCTCTCAATTTGTAAGCGTAGTGTAGGATCAGAAATTAGATGAACATCCGGTAGAAAAACCTTAATAAGTTCCGAATTTGAACCTTGCTCTTGCGCATCATCGATGTCATGCGTTTGTGGTGTTTGTGTTTCTGCTACTGCATCTGATGATTCAGTTGTGCTTGTGCCCCTTTGATCTGCAACCACACCTTCTTCAATTGCATTACGGGTAACACTTTCATGGGTGCTTGAACTAGAGCCATCAGATGAACATGGCCTATAGAAGCTCTTTAAATCTACAAAAAAATCACATAATTGACATTGACTAAGCAACTAATCAATTGATAGACTGAACAAAATTTAGCAATTCATTTACCTAGGCCCTGTTCAGATCCGTTTTTCTGGACCTTCGCTAATCTGAAAAGCCTGCTTCTCGATTATCTTGATTTTAGATAAGCGAGAATCTGAATAAGCAGGATATTTGGATACGCTTATTTTGGGTTCGCTTATCAACTCGACTGTAATACCTCATTTTATTTACGAAATGAAGACGAATACAGCGATCCCAATAATATTTGAGTTTGATAAATAAAAATAATCTTACAATAGTGATGAAGATTATAGTTAACTCAAATATCCTAATTTCATAATCTAATACAACAGCGATTAGAATATAAATAGTTCATGAAACCATTGCGGCAGCAATAGCATCTCGTAGAGCTCCCATGTCCGTGTCATCTACTGAAATACCATCATTCATAGCTTCCGACGGCTGAGATCCATTGCCTTCAACGTCCGCTTGGAAATGTGTCATTCAAAGCATGCTCCCTAACAAAATTGTGAAGGGCCATACAAGCATATATAATTTTGGATTGCTTATTTTCCGGATAGCTAGGCAAGCTTAAGACAATGCGCCATTTCATCTTTAGTATTCCAAATGCACGCTCAGTATGATTTCTAAATGATTGAATGTGCTTGATTAAATACTTCCAACTGGACCATGCTGCCATTCAGTGACATGATACCTTTGATCTTTATAGGGTGCAAGAAACCCTTTTCTGTTAGGATATCCAGAGTTTTCCACTAACCATATTTTTTCTTCAATAAATTCCACTGATTCTTCATTTGGTTCTCAGTGTATGGCCTCTTGGTGCGCTCAAAAAATTTTCTCACAAGATTTGCATATCCCACACTATTTAAACATTGTTGTGGGCGATTGTGGACATGCACTTCTTCCACACAAATGTCGTTAAAAATTTTCGCAGCAAACAAATCCCATCTAGCTGCGACCTTTGCTGGCTTCTCCATCTAAAAGATCCAACAAAATAAACTGCGGCCTACCTAAACACAACAACAGGCAGGACATGAAAAAGGAACAAGAGCTCTTACCTTCGGATCTGTCGACCGCCTAGGATCCTCCTGTCGTCGGGGGGGGGGGGGGGAGGGGGGCGGGGTGGTGGTTGGATCTGTCGCTGCGTTGCCTAGGATCCTCCTGCCGGCGTGGGGCGTGGGGGTTGGTGGGGGGGGGGGGGCCAGCCGCCTGGGGTCGTCGGGAGGCAGCGTGGGGGATTAGCGTTGGGCGCCCGGGATTGGGGGCCGGCCCGACCGTTGGTGGGGGGGGGGGGGCGCTCTGCCGTTGGGGGGTGGGAGGTCCGACGGGAGCGGCCGGTCTGTCGCCGGGGTGCCCGGGGGTTGGGGCGGCAGCGGGCCGGGGGGGGTGGGGGGATGAGGCTTGCGGGGGTTGGGGGGGGGGGCTCCGTCGGGCAGTTATGCGGCCGAAACGCAGGCTTCTCACGAAACGCGCTCGTCGGGCCGCGGCAACGAAACGCAGCCTTTCTATTGCACGTGGCGTCCGTGGGCCGCACGCGGTTCACGGCCGCCGCTTATAAGCGGCATGTTTGGGGCCGATTTCTCGCTTATTTCGGCCCATAAGCCGCTTATAAGCGGAAACAAACAGGCCCCTAATGTTTTGAAGCGTTTCTTTCCTGGAGCATTTTCGCGGCTAGAACCGACGCTTGTCGGTGTTGCAAAGCTAGGAGGAGCTCCCAATCCTACACCATTACCTCGTCCTCGGCCTCTCCGTACGTTGCTTGTCCCTCTGTACGCCGCTCCTCGTCCGCGTCCTGCTGCCGCTCCAACTCCAGGGCCATCGATTTCGACCTCGACGCCCTCAGGAGCACGCCCATGTCCGGCGCCGTCGGAGCACGCCACAGTGCGACCACCTCCTCCAACCATGAAGAACACCGGAGCTCGGACTGGGCTAGGGTTAGGGCGAGCGGGCGAGGACGTGCGGTGGCGTGGGTGCAAGCAGGAGATGCTGAGATGGGGAAATTTTCGAGCAGAGGAGAGCTGAGGCGGACAGCAGACCTCCTCACTACTACAAAACGCATTTCTGCAAGCAGACCTAAAGGATCTGTACAAGCGATTTCCAGAACCGCTGGTAAGAAACTGCTTGTAGAAATAAGTCATTTATACAAGCGGATACATGGTCCGCTTGTACAAATTTATTTATACCCGCGGTACACTTAAGACAACCGCTCGTATAAATATATTTTTACAAGCGATACTTTAAGGTGAACCGCTTGTATAAATAGATTTATAGTAGCGGTATGCTTACAAGAACCGATTGCATAAATGTGTTTTTACAGACTGTACTTTAAGAGCACCGCGTGTAGAAATGTCATACCAGCGTATCACTCATACAGGCCATTTAAATCATTGTCAATAATCCAACTGGACACACACATGAATCAATATACCAATTGAAGCCTCCAAACTAATTCATCAATATATCAATACATTCAAATACTCAGAAACATAATCATTACAACGTAGTTCAACACACACACACACACACACACACACATACATATATATATATATATATATATATATATATATATATATATATATATATATATATCAGTTACCCACTACATCAACCACACATAAAGCAAAGTAAAAGAACTTATATCTCCCTATACCTCTCATAGTGATGAAGTTGGAGAAAATCCAGCAGTGAATTGTTTTCCTTTTGAAAGAATTGGCCCTCCATATGGACGACTTCGCTATGGATGAACCGACACATATCATTTCTTATTCTCTCAATGCCATTGGGTTCCATATCCCTTCCAACGGGCCATTCCTTGTCAACATTAGGACACTATAATTGAAAACATGAGAAAGGGAGTGACTATATTAGGGACAAATAACAATAATCAAATATAATAATGTGAGACATATATAGGATAACTTACATCCTCACGATTTAATCTATAGGGAGCAGCGACCCTAAGTAACTCGCACACATAATACCCACAATAAACACTGCCCATAGATTGCTTCTGACACTGAAAATAGCAACTAATTTAGCTATAAATATTGAAATTATTATAATTATTATATATATAAACAGTTGTGTTTGCTACCGGAAAGGTTTGTATAGATAATTTATCCTCACCATCAGGACGAATCCCACCAAGTGAATTGTATAACCTGTACGCACTATGAATGGAAGAAATATATATATATATATATATATATATATATATATATATAATCACCAATCTATGCATTTTTCTTTCAATGAATTTGAAAGTCTATATTTAAGATTAGATCTAATTTTATACAAACTGAAGATTCAAGTGTTTTTATAGGCGGCAATACCTGAATTATTGTGTAACATGACTGTAATTCTAGTATAAACTGACTGTAACTAAGATGTGTAAAAAAAATCAGGAATTTGGAGGCCTTATAACAGTTGAATTTTTCTTCTCTATACTCCCTACCTCTAAAGCACAAATCTTGACATAAATTTAAGCCAATAAAATTCCAGTGTTGGATTCCTGTAACACACTTGGTTGTGATTATATTTAGCTTTCCCCTATGATTAAATGTTAATCTTCATTGCATGATGTATAGGATATCATTGGAAAAACTAAGGCCATTGCAAGGACAATAAAGCTGCTTTCAAGTAATACTACCGATGAAAGGCATGCGGCCATCTCTTTCTTGCTGGAGCTTTCAAAGTCGCAGTTACTATTGGAGCATATTGGTTCAACGGCTGGAAGTATCCTGATCCTTACAACTATGAAGATCAACAGTTCAGATGATCCAGTTGCTTTTGAGAAAGCTGGAGCAGTCCTTGAGAACCTATAGAAATGTCCAAAGAACATCAAGTACATGGCTGAAAGTGGCTACTTAGAACCTCTTCAGATTCATGTAGTGGAAGGTGAGATGTAGCAGGAAATCATTTTATGCAAGCATGATAGTTGTTCACAAGCAAGTTCATGTTTGAACCAGAGTTTATAAAAATTGCATCACCAAGTAGTTCGATGCCCCCCACCACCACCACCCAAAAAAGGTAGTTTGATCAACTCAAATAACTAGAACACAGCTTCGACGTCTTGTATATTTTTTTTGGGCGATTTTGTATCAATATTTCATTACTAAAATCTGTATATTGCGCCTTGGGGTAGTCAAGTGAGTCTAAGACCAATCCTTTTGCTGTTTTTGGTTCTATAACAATACAAATATAGTGGTCGCTACATAAGAAAAAGGGTGTTAGTTTACTATAGAACTCGGTATTAGAAAAAAAAAATGTTTGCCATCTCCACCAGATGAGTATAGACTTTACCATCCACCAGATCTGGCCGCCACACCCACCGTCTCGCCGTCGCCGACCCCGCAGCAGGATCCGCCGCCACCGAGCCTTATCGATGCCTTGAAGCCATCAGAGCTAATGCCTTGTAGTCGCTGCCGCCCGAACCACCATATCCAGCCGCCGCACCAACCGTGGCGCTGCCACCGCCGTCGCGCAACCACCTGGATCCACTTCCCATCCACCGGATCTGAGAGAGTTAGTGCCAAAAAGAGAGAGGATGGTAAAGAATTACCTTACGGAGCCAAATCTGAAAAAAATTTGTGAACAACACCTCTCCTCCCTATTTTGGGTCTCTCTTCCTAGCCGCGGCTGACTGCTCTGTTCGAGCAGCTCGTGGTCAGTGAGGAGCAGAGGAGGAGGCAATTATACAGTTGGCATTTATAGTAAGCTAATATTACTTATTTGTTTAAATAAAAAATCACACATATATTTCAAAATTACTGTTCAAAAATCAAATTAAATAATTTACTTTGACGTAAAAGAAAATTTACTGTTTTTTATTCATGTCTTGTGTGTCATTTAAAATTCAACGACATCACACAGGGTCATTAATTAATTAGTTGGTTGTATTGCTTGAGACCCTCTGTCGTTACAAACTAAGTAACAAAGGCTGCAAGACACCTCTAGATACATATTGTAGTTTGAGATTAATATCTTAAATTATCAAATGAATATATACAGTATATTCTAATAATTTATCGATTGTGTACCAGTAATTTATCATGTTATTCACGTATGTAATTATATGCCACTAATAATTATATATACGTAGGAAGTACTCAAATCCATGTAGCAAACGAGATATATATGATCCAAACCACACGATTACATATATTCATGTAACTTGCATGTCACACGTACATGATCGATTACAAATAACATGTGCATGTGCAGACCCAAGGGACCTCCTAGTACAACACAATAAGGGACGACGAATACGCACACATGACACGGAAACGGACGCACGGGCAAGGCAAGATCGTTACGACACAAGAACAATATCAACAAACAGCTTGAGGACCATCCCATGCATGCGGATCTCATTAATTAGCAGTCCGGTGGCGTGGCCAGGCCGCACTTGGCCGGCAGCTCCATGGCGCGTGTGGGGTCAATGTTGTAGACGGTCATCCACGGCGAGTTCTTGTAGGCGCAGAGGCACTTGAGGTCGGCGCCGCCCAGCGCCGTGCAGCACGCGTCCGACGGCTTCGTGGCCGGGTCCGTCGTCTTGGCCGCCGCGGGCTGGCACGACATGAACTGCTCGTTGCTCATGTTGCACACCGCCTCCGCCGCGGGCACCATCAGCAGCAGCAGCGCCACCGCCGCGGCAGCAACCAAGAGGGTGGCAGTACCATGTAGCGCCGGCGACTTTGCCATGTTGTCTCTGTCGCGCGGCGGCTGGCCCTGTGGCTCTGTACTAGCGAGGGGAAATTATTTGGTGCGGCTGATGAAACGATGATCGCTTGTGTTGGCTCCATGTCTTTATATACAGGCGTGGCCGCGTGGAGGAGTTTGCTCGTGGTGCATGAAACATTATGGTATTTGCCGAGTGGTCCTTGTCGAGATTGCTGCTGGAAACGGTCTTATTTTTGATGATTGGTGAACTGTTGAGAAGGTCTAATTGTCTGCCAACAATGGTAAAAGCCTGGCTTGGTAGCTTGGTGGGAAACTATAGTGTAATAAAACGAGAGGAACGATACTGTTGTTGCCGCTGCGGCTGAGAAGGTGCAATTTCAATAAAGCAAAGGAGTTGGCTAGTAAAATCAGAACGTTCAATGTTAGGGAGGCAGCCCGTGAAGGTCCCCTTGTCTGCTTGTAGCTCTTGATGTCAGCGCGCTACTGGCGATCTGGTTCACGGGACGAGAACAGCCAGCGATTGCCCTGGACCTACAGAAACTTGTGGCCGAGGACGTTCGCCCGGATCTGTGCTGCCGTGGCACCGAGGAACTCTCTCGTGCAGTCGTGCTTATTGGCCTTCGTAGTAGTACACGACTCGGACCCCTCATCGGCGCATTGCTGCTGGCTGCTGCCGCCTCCGTAGCCCCTACCATTGTCGTCTACTCTAAGGGAGGAACGCTCGTTTTACTGGTGGTACACTGTAGACCAACTACCACGCCCAAGTTTAGGCCCAACCTGTTCTCTAGCATAAGATTTCGCCCACTTTTCTAAAAGAAAGTTTTGGCCCGCTTATAGACGTATAAATTTGATCCAAGTTTTGGCCCACTTATAGACGTATAAAATATTATAAACAAATATGAAATATACATTCCACGTAGTGATTGGTATCGTGTATCATCGTACAAAATTTGAGACTTATCCTCAGACCATATGAGGAGAAAAAAAAACAGAGAAATTGCATATCGAGGTATATATAATACGCCAACTTGAATTATCGAACGAGATGTTCTTTTTTTGGGAGAACGAGGTGAATTGTTGTTTTTCTTTGCGCGGGGATATGACGCGAATTATTTGTTAGGCGGTGTAAGATATACTTTTCCTTTTTAAAATGAATAAAAGTCATTACAAATTTAAATTCACAAGTATCAATATGTTTGTTTTGTGAATTTTTATTTGACTCTGCCGTCAACATTTTAACTCCAAATATCTTAGCATACAGGAGAATCCCATAAGAAAACACATTGGTAAGCAATGCAGCACCACGTTTATGTGTCAATAGAGATTTTATTTTATAATGCATCATTTCTATCTGGATTAAATGAAAATAATGACAACAATTTCATAGTGTCCAGGCCGGAGATAAGAGTGAACTTTGTAGTATGATAAGGAAAAACAATACCTTTTGTGTCCTCTTACAAAAACATATCCTTTTTATATTATTGTCTAGTTCAAAAGTGAAATGATATAATTTAGATTATTTTAATGCTAGCTAATACTAAGTCATTTATGTCTTTAAAAGGCTCGCCAAATTTTAGGACAAGTGATTTCTTTTATTAATACATTTTTTTTCTTTTTTTTTCTCTGTGCATAAGTAATGTCACAAGTTAAACTTTGACGAGATGGTTGTTGACATCAAAACACATTTTAGAAAAATACTTTCCAAAAGTTTATACTACTTTGGTAGAGAAAGACATTTAATAGTAAAGTAATCAATGGGATAGAAATTTATATGAAAAATAATGTTAAAAAAATTAATTATATTTTTTAGACATACAGTATGATGTCCACTACAATCCTATAAAAAATTTAAATTAATTCAACTTGTGTACGGAAAAACAAAAAAAAGACAATTACAGTAGCGGGTATATCAAGCCAAAAGACATAAATTTGGGAGCAAACTGAACCAAAAGTTAGTTTAGAGGGCTCCAGGCTTTGCTTATACTTGAGGGGAGTAATATATTTAAAACCTATTCATGATATTTTTCAATGATTTTCAATGATCATTTATAGACCAATAGTGAAATATCATTGTTCCATTATGTATTCCAATATAGTTATTTTTAAATATTTTTACTTAATCTGTTGTGTAAACTAAATTGTGTAAGTAGTTTGAACGAGAAAATGGAACTTGCATGTTGAAAAAATTATTCACCTGTACGCAACAGTAACTGATGCCATCCAGTTTGATGCTGTAAATATTACATTATTAAAACAAATTATTTATGTGGCAGAACAAATATGTTGTATGATATTGTTGGAACAAAATAATTTTGAAATATTTTATTTTTTTACGGTAGATCAAATTACTGTCACTGCAAACTTATTGACTAAATTTTAAACCCTAAGAATTAATTCTTACACTTTGAAGCAAAATTTGCACTGAGTTAATAAGCAATGTTGTTTTAAACACTTTCATTAACCTCCACAAAAGTTTTGGTAATTCTCTGGATACTTTTATCAGATCAGGAGTTTTTAAACCATAGTATCAAAATCATTCTTTAACAGATAAAAATTCAAACATCTCTTTCAAAATCCATCAAAAATCCCATATAACCCTAGCAATGTTTTTACATAGCAATTAAGTTCACTTCAAAATAGAATTTGGAAAATTTATCAGAATTTTTTGGAAAAGATTTAACCCCCTTAAAAATTCAAACAAACTTGAATTTAATTGAAAATTCTCAAATTTTTAGAGGCAGAATCAGGACTTCATCCTTTAACAAAAGTTGTTCCAAATAATCACTGAGTGCCCTCAAAAACTTTCAAATTTATCCGAGCTTAGAAAGCATGAATTTCATTTGAATTTATAGAGGGATTTGGAAAAATATTGCAAAAAAATCAAAAATTTGAACGGCGTCTGCCGCACCGCCGCGGCGGCCAACCAGCGCGCCGCAGTGGCACAGCGCGGCAGACGCCGGGCGGGTGCCTTTTTCCGCTCGCCCCGTCCCATCGACGGAGCGAGATTCGCTCCGCCCTCCCTCTCCCTTCTTCTCTCTCTCTCCCGCACCCGCTCTCTGCTTCTTCCTCTGGCAGGCCACGGCCCGCCGCCCCAATCCACGCCTTCCTTTTCTTTCAGCCTCCCTCTCCCCGAGCGCATTAAGGACGCACCAGAGCTCCTTCCACTCCCCGCCGCTCCATTTTTCTCCCTCGCCAGCGCCCGCGCCCACCTTCTTCCTCCTCTGCTCCGCGCGCGCGCCGCCATTGCTGCCACTCGAGGTCGCATGGTGAGCACGCACTTCCGGCCGATTTCCGCCCCTTCCACCTTGTCCAACTCACTCCTCTGATCCTCGTGCAGCTTACGGAGGTTGCCGTTCCAAGGATTATCGCCCAGTTCGACGGGAACGCGAGCTCGCCACCGTCCGCCACGACGCGCTCCGTCGCCTGCGACGCTCCAGTAAGGTATCGCCCCCGTTGTGGTGTTGCTGGGCATCCCTAGGGTGCGTAGTAGCTGTAGGACGAAGTCTTGAGTGCCGCCTTGCGCCGCCATGTTGCCACGATCTCGCCGGAGGTCGTTCGGAGCCGCCGCCGCCGCGAGATGCTTTTCGGTGGTCGCCGCCGGCCGCTGTCGTGTCCCGAAGCAACCCCCCCCCCCCCCCCCGGCACCTGTGCAAGCCTAGGGGACTCTCCCCACAGCTCTCCATCACCGGCAAGGCCGCCGCCGCCGAAGCTCGCCGAAGGAATCCCCGCCGCCCACTATTCTCCCCTGTTTCCTCCAATTTGGAATTTAAATTCAATTTCATCATTTCTAGCCCATTTTGTAAAATGCCTAGTAAGAGGAAAACTCTAAAAATGTGAAACCAAAATTATTTGGAATCCTTGTAAAATACTCTAATTAACTGCTGAAACACTTTTTCAAAAAGGTTCGTGGAACTTCGTCAATAAATAGATTAATCATTCCTGTCTTTGAATTTTAACTGGTGTTCCAGGGATCTTCTAGGTCTGAAATTTGAACCAAAGTTCTCTCAAGGCATTATGAACTCACAGTAGTGTTTGCAGGATTTTACAGCAACAAAGTTCTATGCATGTCACTAAATATACTCCAAACTGCCAATTAAATTTGTTGTTTTCACAAATACATTGTGCATTACCACCAAACTCCAAACCCCTAATCAAAACTTTATTCTACGTGCTCACCGGTACATCTATCAATTTTCATGATTTTACCATAAGGTTTAGTATTTATTTTTGATTTTATATGTTTAATAATAGAAAATTTACTAAATTTTTATAAAATCTAGAAAATTCACTTTAACCTCACCCAAATTTCAAAAATCATATTTCAGAGAGCACTATCAACCAAAAATAATCTCCTGGTAGAATCTAAAGTTTCAATTTAAGTCCATGATTTAATTAACAAGAATTTTACTGAATTTTTATAAAATCTATAAAATTCAGTTTAACCTCAACCCAACTCCAAAATTCTTATTTCTGAAAGCACTGTCGACTAAAAATAATCTCCTGATAATACATGAAGTTTCACTTAAGTCAAATGATCAATTATGAATAATTGTTTTCAATAAAATGCCGTAGTCAAAATATTTAGGGTTAACTCTAAACCTCTAGTCTTCCTTTCACATGGAGATCGGTCTCACTCGGGGGCTACTGTAGAGGGTCAATAACAGAGGTGGTAAATCTTAATGACCCTCGGCCTTAATAACGTGATCAAGGCTTGGGCAACCCCCGCCTCGGCCGACCCCCGTATCATACAGACACCCGACAGACCGTGCCAACAGGCGATCTCCGCCTCGCCCGACCCCCTCATGGGGGGTCGGATCCTCCACGTACGGGCACAGCGCTCGACCCCGTCTTCGTTGGGGTCGAGCAGACGCGTCTCCGCCTCGCCCGACCCCAGGGCCGGGCGAATCGCATGTCGCACCACGGGTAGGCGGGACGGTGACGGTTGGGCAATAAATGCCTGACACATCCACGCTCGCTGACAGGTAGAGCCGTCGATCGTTAAATGCGCACGACGTGCACCGCCCAAAGGATGGGTGCCGCTGCTACAGCGCCTGTCAGAGACTCATCGCCCCATTGCGACGGGACGTCCCCGAGCGACGGCCACGACTACGGCGTCACCCTGCCAACGCTAGCAGGGGTGTTCCTCCATACGGGATGGGACACCCGCGATTGACGATACGCGCCATTCCATCGTACAGAAGAGGCACCGCCACGCCACGGACGTCATCCGTTGTGGCGCAGCCCGACTTGGGCGTATGGTCATGACCCGCCTGGTGGACCTGGGCCTCCTTTCTTCACGGTATATAAGGAGGAGGAAGCCAGGAAGAGACGGGGGAGGCTGACAAGGCTGAACGCGCTTACAAGGCTCACGAGCTCACTCAAGTCTAAGTCAGGCACACACGCACGATCCACAATCCACACTTAAAGACTTGGGAAACTCTCCCTCTCTCGCCCACTTGTAACCCCTACTACAAGCTTTGTCGCAAGTAACACGAGCAGTTTGAAAACTGTACGTAGGGCATCATTGCCCGAACCAGTATAACCTTTGTGTCCTCTTACGAACCATCGAAACCCAAAAATGCGCATCCCACGATAAATTTACTCGTCGACAGTAACGAACGCCGACAGTTGGCTATGATGCAAACACCATATTACATTATCTAATTATAACTCATCTCACTCTTGTTGCATTGTGTAGACACCGAAGTGAACGAAGTAGCTACTGATCCGGAGTCCTCGATCCCCAAAAAAGTTGTCATCACCAACCCTGGAGATCAAGGCAAGCCCCGGTGCACAACCAGTTTTTAAAGTTTTCCTTTTATCACTTTGTGTCGTGAATGTGCATTAGGTTTCTAGAAGTTGATTGAAAGCCTAGTTGCATCTGTTTTGCATAGGAAACACTATCGTACTTGGTATAGGTAACCAATATAATATGTTATGCTTAGCGATACTTACCGGTAGAAGTCGAGTAGAGTGGACGCTGCTCGCGACTGATAGGAGATGATTGAAACTATCACCTGAAACAGATGACACATGGCTAAGTATGATTAAAGGAAAGATAAAACTACAGCGTCAGACAGGGTACAAGTAGGTCAGCGACTAGACTGGGTCCAGGGTGACCGTAGTCTTGTCTGATCCGTGTGGTCCGAGTCTGATCGAGCATTGAATGTACTGATCATATGCTGGGTATATTGTGGCCTAGTAAACCTACGTAGCCTAGTGATTACAAAGTTGAATCTACCCTACGGTGTCTGATTCGGAGGCGATCTGGGGTGGGCAGTTGTGGAAACTCCACAGAAACCGTCTGGGACGTGTGTTTTGGTGGGATGCGGCACTGCTAAGGCAGTGTAGGAGAGAATTGACTTTGCAGGATCTTGTGTGAACGGTTGCCACGTGGGGTCTGGGACGCATACGTGTCGTATGATTAGTTTATCCCTGTAGGTGTAAATCGGTTCGAATCACTGTCGCTCTCAGCTATGAGTATGCTTGTCAAACGAACCACATTTTAATTAAGATGATGAGCTATAAGGATGATGATTAAGTTGTAATGATTCTTTTATATCTTGTTCTATTTATGTTTGACTAGAGCAGTGCAAACTAAAGTTATAATTCTAATCACATTAACCCGAGCTAAAACTGTAGCGGACCGCCCATGAAAACAGGGGAGGTCCCTCCTCCCAAGATCCATTCTGGGCAATGCTCGTCGAAGCGAGCATCGGATACAACACAGGCAGATAACAAAATGATTTACAGACAGAAGAAAATATTACAAAAGTAGTTATTATAGAGAGTTTGATTACACCCGACCAAGTTCTAAAAACAGCAGCGGAAATAACGAAGTCTTCGAACGAAAGAGAAAGATAAGATAAGATTACAGACTCCGACTCCGACACTAACCAAAAGCAAGTGCCTTGCCAAATGGCACATTGCTACTAGCCCCACACAAGCCGTGGCTACTCGATCTGCTCCCACTAGAAGCTACCCCATCCGAGGGCTGACTCCTCCCAAGGATGATCATCGCTACCACCGAACGCATCTGACCCACCTGAAACCACAAGTCACAAAGCGTGAGCTTCTAAGAAGCTCAGCAAGACTGACCCATCAACGTGGCTGTCTACAGCCGACTCCTAGACATGCACAGCTGGCTCTAGGTAGGGTATAGTTGCAAAAAGGACACGCCCTACTTAGTAGCTTTCTACTTTCAAGTTTTAGCTCAAATTAAGTTTGGAAAAGTAAACTTTAGTAAGCACTATGACTAAACAATCATATTAACAAACAATGAGCATAATATTCATTACAACTTTAATCATCATTATTCTCCTGGTTGACTTCTTAACATATGTGACAGAGAGGTTAAGCAAACTCTAGACTGAGAGTGTCAGCGGTTCAAAACGATTTTACACCTGCAGGGTAAACCTGGTCACACGACACGTGCGCGTCCCGGACCGCATGTGGCAACCATTCGCTCTAGATCTGGCAAAGCTAATTCTCTCTTACGCTACCTCAACAGTGCCGCATCCCACCAGATCACCCGTCCCGGACGGTATCTGTGGAGTTCACACACTGTCCACCCCAGCCCTCCACCAATCAGACACCGTAAGGTAGGTCAGCTTTGCCGTCTCTACGCTACCTAGGTTTACTGGGTCCCATAGCTCCAACATTTGAACAGTAGACATCTACATCGGGCTACCTGTACCAAAATTTCATAGTAGGCACTACTGGAAACATATGCATCTAGGGTTTCATTTTTCTCCTGTTAACCTAAATGCACATCACATGACTCACATACACTGTTGTAAAAGGAAAACTTTAGAAAACTATAGTGCACCGGGGCTTGCCTTGTGGATGCTCGTCCTGGTCTGCAGCGGTAGTTTCTTCAGAAAACTCGAGGTCCACCTCGATGGCTACCTCGTTCACGTCGGTGTCCTACATGATGCAAGTAGAAAGGTGAAATCATTAATTCACAGCTAAAGAGTTACAATGATCGATAACAAGTTAAGGAATTGAAGTGGTCGAGGACTAAACTTAACCTAACACTATGCTAAACCCTTCAACAGCATCTAAAACAACCCTAATCGCCATATCAAACGCTTTTTAAAATCAAGGGTACATTCTGGGGTTTTATAAAAATTTCCAGATTTTAATAATTAAAATTCAATTAATTAGATTTTTGGCCATTTATTGTTAATTAAATAAAGCCTCAAAATTAATAAATTCTAACCATGAATTTTAATATTTTTCATAAAAACTACATTTTTCACTGGTTCCGGAACAATTGGACTTTTCTTTTTCTGAGTCAAATTTGATTTTATATAAATTATAAGTTTCAGTCGAATTAATTGAATTTTTGAAAAAATGGAAAAGGGAAGCCCTAGCTAGGGCTTTTGCCCTAGCCCTGGCCGGCGACGGCGGCGGCGCTACGGGCGACGGGGGCCCGCGGCGAGGGTATGGCAGCACGAGCGTCGCGCGGGGGTCCTACTGGACTGGCTCCCGACCGGTGGCGAGCTCCGCAAAGGTGACGACGACGGGCAGCGGTGCGGCTATGGTGCACGGCGGCACGCTTGACCTTGCCCAAGAGCGCCTACGCGACGCGAGGAAGCTAGCGAGGGGGGACAATGGCTAGGATGCTCAACGGAGCGTGGTCGATGGCGACGAGCTCTGCGGCTGTCGGCGATGAGATCGGTTCTCGGTGACGGAGAACTCCCTCTAGACAAAGGCCAGCAGGGTGAGCTGCGCTATGCTCCGAGTTCCAAGAAGGGCAAGAAGAAAAGCTTCAGCGCGAAGCGAATACGATGCTCACCGTTAGGCTCCTTTGCGACAGTGAGTACCGGGCAGTGGCGCTCCAAAATCCGACGAACTCCGTTGACGACGGAGGTCATCGGCTCGGAGACGGAGAGGGGCCTTCGGGTGCTTCGGTTTTGCGAAGATTGGGCCGAACTTTGGCGAGCACAAGGCACGGTGTCACGGGGCGCTCGGCGAAGAAAAACTGAAAGAAAAAGAGAGAGAGAGAGAGAGAGAGAGCGGTGAGAGGAAGATGGGGGTGCAGCGGCCGAGGCACGCAACGGAGCGGACGAGGCACGGCTTTAAGCTGTGGCTTGCGCGTCGCGCGCGCGCCACGCCGCCCATGCACGCTGCGGAATGCCGGGCGCGCGGCAGGTGGCGGCCATTTCCTACCATGCGCGTGCGTCTGAAAGAGAGGAAGAGAGAAGAGAAACAGGGAGAGAGGAGGAGAGGTTGGCCAGTGGGGCCTACTGACCAGTGGGCCCCACTGGTGAAAAGGGTGAGGAGTTCAAAAATTGACAAATTTTTCTTGGAATTTGATTTAGACCACAGTTGGATTTCAGGATTAGGAAAGAACTTGAATTTAAATTTTTTTTAAAAAAAGGGAGATGCAAATCCGAAATTTGAATCTCGAATTCGAAAGGTTTAGACTAGGTTTTAAATTTTTGACTAGATTTTTAATTCGTGAGAATTTCTTGTAAGTTTACAAATTCTCTTCTGACCAATGAATAAATTCTTTTTGGAACAATTTCCTGTAAATTTCTTAAATGATTTAATGCTTAAATTCTAAATCTTTAACTGAAGTAAATCTTTTGGGCCTGAAAAGCGGAGCGCTACAACCCTCCTCCCTAAAAGAAATCTCGTCCCGAGATTTAAAAGCAGTGGTGGAAAAAGTGATCGTACCTAGTGACGGTGGAAGGACCTCGGGGTAATGTGCACGAATGAACTCTTCTGACTCCGACGTGGCTTCTTCCTCAGAGTGGTTGCTCCACTGAACCTTATAGAATCTAATGGTCCGGGTTCTGGTTACTCGTTCGTGCTCGGACAGGCTTCTCTGAGTATGTCAAATCCGGTTGCAACCCTTCCACCTTTGGTACAGTTTTGTCCGATGGGCTTTTAGGTACTTTTTTAGTTGCGACACGTGGAAGGCAACGTGCAATCCTGACAAGTGAACTGGCAATTCTAGCTTGTACACTACTGGCCCACACTTCTCAAGGATGCGAAATGGACCAGTATATCTTGGGGCTAGCTTGCCTTTCACCCCCAAATCGCTGTACTCCCTTGGTGGGCGAGATCCTGAAATATACAGAATCACCCACATCAAAACTCAAGGGTCGTCGTCTTTTGTCTGCATAACTTTTCTGTCGGGATTGGGCGGCCTTCAAGTTAGACCAGATGGACCTCACTATCTCTTCTGCTTGTTGAACTAGGTCTGGCCTAAGTACTACTCTTTCGCTCGACTCAGACCAGTTTAACGGGGTCCTACAACTCCGACCATACAGCGCGTCGAAAGGTGACATCTGAATACTTCCCTGGTAGCTGTTGTTGTAAGCAAACTTTGTCAGGGGTAAGTATTCATCTCAATTTCCACCATGATTTAGCACGGAGGCTCGCAACATGTCTTCCAAAATTTGATTGACTCTCTTGGTCTGTCCGTCAGTTTGGGGGTGGTACGTGGAGCTTCTAATTAGCTTGGTACCCAATGCTGCATGCAGTTGTTCCCAAAACCTAGCAACAAACTGGGCCCCCCGATAGAAGATGATGGTCTTTGGCACCCCATGTTGACTGACGACTCGAGCAATGTACAATTCTGCATACTTTTTCATCCGATAATTGGTGTTCACCGGTATGATATGAAATGAGCGGATTTGGTTAGGCAATCCACGACTATCCAAATGGCGTTATGGCGTCGAGAGGTCATGGGTAGCCCAACTATAAAGTCCATGCTCAAATCCTCCCATTTCCAAGCGGGAACACTTAAGGGTTGCAAGAGTCCGGGCTTCTTCAAATGATCCACTTTGACTCGCCTGCATGTGTCACACTCGACCACATATTTTGCAATTTCCCTCTTCATCCTTGTCCACCAGAATTTTCTTCTCAAGTCTTGATACATCTTATCACTGCCTGGATGAATGGAATATTTTGACAGGTGAGCCTCGTCCATAATCATCTTTCGGAGCTCAAGGCTCTTCGACACTACTAACCTGTCCTTGAACAATAATACTCCGTCCTTATCCTCTCTAAAGTACTGCATCTTTTTCTCTTTTGATCTGAGCCTGATGTTCTCCATACCCTTGTCCTCTCGTTGGGCCCTTGCTACCTCATCCTTAATGGTTGGGAAAGTGAGATTGTACAATGATCCATGAGGTAGAACTCGTAGGGCCGCTTCTTCCTCTTCTGTGGTAATTCCCTGGTCTAGGTAGTAGCAATGAGCATTCCTACTCAAGGCATCTGCAATGACATTAGCCTTGCCAGGATGATAATGAATTTCCAATTCATAGTCCTTAATCAGCTCAAGCCAGCTTTGTTGTCTCATGTTGAGCTCGCTCTGGGTGAAAATGTACTTCAAACTCTTGTGATCGGTATATAGATGCACTAGATTCCCCAACAAGTAGTGCCTCCACGCTTTTAGCGCTAGTACTACTGCTGCCAGCTCTAGGTCGTGAGTCGGATAATTCTGCTCATGCTTACGGAGCTGCCTAGAAGCATAAACGATCACTCGACCCTCCTGCATCATAACACATCCGAGTCCAATACCAGACGCATCGCAATATACATCAAATGGCTTGCTCCGATCTGGCTGCGCTAGCACTAGGGCTGTTGTCAAGTGCTTTTTCAATGTCTGGAAGGCTTTTTCACAGTTATCAGTCCACCTGAACTGGTTGCCCTTCTTGAGCAGCTCAGTTATTGGTTTAGCTATCTTAGAGAATCTTGGAATGAACCGACGGTAATACCCTGCCATTCCGAGGAAACTACGTACTTTATGGACCGAGGTCGGTGCTTCCCATTCAAGAATGATCTGTACCTTCCCTGGGTCAACCGCAATGCCTTCTGAGGAGACCACATGGCCCAAGAATTGGACGCGATCAATCCAAAATTCGCACTTGCTGAATTTGGCATACAGCTTGTGATCCTTCAACCTCTGCAAGACCATTCGGGGATGTTCGGAGTGGTCTTCCGTGATTTTGGAATAGACTAGAATATCATCGATGAACATGATAACAAATCTGTCTAGCTCCGGCATGAAGACAGAGTTCATGAGATACATAAAGTGAGCTGGTGCATTGGTGAGTCTGGAGGACATCACCAAATACTCCTACAGGCCGTACCTCATGGAGAATGCCATTTTTGGAACATCCTCTGGCCGAATTTTGATCTGGTGATAGCCAGACCAAAGATCTATCTTGGAGAACACTTTAGTGCCAGCCAACTGGTCAAATAAGATGTCAATGCGGGGTAGTGGATATTTGTTCTTGATTGTGACCGTATTCAAATGGCGGTAGTCCACACACAACCTTAGGGATTGGTCTTTCTTTTTCACAAATAACGCCGGACAACCCCAAGGAGAAGAGCTGGGTTGTATGAAACCCTTGTCCAACAGCTTTTTCAACTGCACTTTTAACTCGGCCAGTTCTTTCGGCGCCATCTTATATGGCCTACGGGAAATTGGGGCCGTGTCTGGCTGTAGATCAATCCTGAATTCTACATCTCGGTCTGGGGGTAAACCCGGTAGATCTTTCGGAAACACATCTGGAAACTCTCTCACCATTGGTATCTCCTCCAAACTCTTCCCGATAGTATGGTAGATTTCTGTGGAAGTAGATCTGGGGTGATCTAAATTTAAGGATACAGACCCGCAAAGTGGTGAGGTTAGGCGGACTACACGGTTAGCTATATCGAGAAGGGCTTTGTGGTGTTCCATCCACTTCATACCAATAACAACATCGATACCCTGCTCGTCAAGGATTATGAAAGAGGTGGGGTAGGTGTGTCCACGTAGAACTGGTGTCTCCCTTAACCCATATCATGACAAGATACTTCCCCCTGGCGATTTTATGACAAAGGGTGGATCTAGGAGAATGGTATTGAAGTTTTTACCCTCAACAAAATTTCGACTGATAAAATTGTGAGAGGCACCAGAATCAAACAGAACGAAAGCGGAGTAACCAGAGAGTGAGAACATACCCGCCAGCACAGGTTCCCCCTCTGCAATGTCTTCGGTCGTGGTATAGTTTACCCGACCCGTTTTAGTTGCCCTCTGCCCCCTTGACTGGTTTTGCCCTGAGCTCTGCTAGCGACCCGGATTACCCTGCCTGCGGGTGGGACATTCGCGAGCGAAATGCCCCGGGAGCCCACAAGTGAAACATGGAGCTCCGGGCCCCAGCCGGTTGCCCTGCTGAGGTGGACGGGCATCCCGGTTCTACTGCTGTGGGGGTGGTGGCACGCGGTACCTGCCCTGCTGTTGGTGTTGCATGGGCTGGTATTGCTGCTGTGGCAGACGGAAGGACGGCCCCGGCTGAGGAACCGATCTGAACCTCCTCCCGTCAGGTGCAGTGTAGACCAAGTGATACTTCGGAGGTGGCGTGCTGGATGAGCCACCACTGCTTTGCTTCTTAGCACGTTGCTCTTTCTCAAGATACTCCTCAGCGATAAGGGTGCTGCTCACGAACTCATTAAAGGTACCGCCTTGGTTCAGAGCCATGCGGGACTGAAGTGTGGTATCCAGCCCTTCCATAAAGCGACTCTTACGTTTCCCCTCCGTGTCAACCTGCTCCGGAGCATAAAGTGATAGCTGGTTGAATGCTCTGGAGTACTCATGGATGGAGCGGTTTCCCTAAGTTAAGGCCATGAATTCCTTGACCTTTCACTGCATCAGCCCGGCGGGGATGTGATGAGCACGGAAAGCTTCCTTAAACTGCTCCCATGGCACTTCAGTACCGGGTGTAAAGGTGGCTATGTAATTGGCCCACCACGTGCAGGAATGCCCATATAACATCTGGGCTGCGAACAGAGTCTTCTAGTGCTCAGTGCACGGGATAAGCCCAGACATGGCCTCGATGGTACGAAGCCAATGATCTGCGTCCAACGGTTTCTTAGCGTCCCTAAACTCAGGAGGGTGGGTAGCCATGAAATCCGAATAGGTGCTGTTATCGCGTGGATCACGGCGTTCCTGGTTCTGGTTGCTATTTTCCATGATGACTCGCAGCATCTCCCCTTGTTCCAGGGAGTTGTGCATCATAGCCACCATAGCTTCTGCGAGAGTGGGAGCACCTGGTGGGGGTGGTGGCTTTTGCTCCTCTCCCCATGAGAACACCCTTCCTCGCTTCGCACCATGCTGAAATTTACAGATTGAGGGTTCTGTTAGTGTGGTCTTCCAAAATACATTCATCACGGTACAGTAAAAGAATGCGCATATGTAACACACACAGTATGTACATAGGAAACAAACTGCATTCATTTCCGAAATCATGGTAATAGATCAGTACCAGTTACAACCCGCATTGTCATGCACCTCCAACCTTACATCAGCATACCATTCATTGCTACTACGGTAACCCATACACAGGGGTTATATCATGACACACTAATACTAGCCAAGGACCATTCACTTCTGCAACTAATACACCTTATCCACTGGCTGACCAGTGGGGCCTGCTGACCAGTGGGCCCCACTGGTGAAAAGGGTGAGGAGTTCAAAAATTGACAAATTTTTCTTGGAATTTGAATTAGACCACAGTTGGATTTCAAGATTTGGAAAGAACTTGAATTTAAATTTTTTAAAAAAAGAAAAGGCTGAGATGCAAATCCAAAATTTGAATCTAGAATTCGAAAGGTTTAGACTAGGTTTTAAATTTTTGACTAGATTTCTAATTCGTGAGAATTTCTTGTAAGTTTACAAATTCTCTTCTGACCAATGAATAAATTCTTTGTGGAACAATTTCCTATAAATTTCTTAAATAATTTATTGCTTAAATTCTAAACCTTAAAATGAAGTAAATTTTTTGGGCCCGAAAAGCGGAGCGCTACAAAAACTTGACCAGGAATAGCTTCAGGTAATGCAAGTCCTTTGGCAAAGTAACCTACCCTGAGTCAGCGAACCTGTGTAGATGTCGGCTGTAGATAGCCAATTTGACAGGTCAGTCTTGTTGAGCTTCTTAGAAGCTCACGCTTTGCGAATACGTGGTTTTCAGGCGTCGACGTGTTTACCTACGATGATAGCTACCAGTGGGAAGAGCCTCGTCTAGAGTTCGGGAACCTTCAGTGGGAACGTTGTGATTCGCCGTACTGAAATTTGTGTGGCTAGTTGCATGGTGGCACTGGGCAAGCTCATGCTTTTGTTTAAGTCTGAGAGTCGGAGTCTGTATCTTGTTTAATGCTTGCGCTGTACTTCGTGATTTTTAAAACTCTATTCATACTCTGATGACGTAAGACTTAATTTTAATTTATGGAACTAAGTTGTATTAAATTCTCTCATTCTGTAAAAGATTGATGTTTATGCTGTCTGTGTTATACGAAGTAAATGCTCGCTTCGCCGAGCATCGTCCAACTGGATCCTGACGAGATGGATCCGTCCCAGATTTGATTTTCTGGGGCGGAGCAGTCACAATTACTCCCTCCATATTCAAATTAGAAATAATTTAGGGCAATCACATGGTATTCGGAACCTAACTTTGACTTAATTTTTCTGTAAAAATATTTATTAAAAGTGCAATATTTTTACTTTATGAAAGCATTTTTCAAGAAAAATCCATTGATATGACTTTTATCGTTTTAAACTTAACTACTGCAAAATTATTCATTATTTATGTTCCCAATGCAACATTTGATCAAAATCTTATCCAAAACAACTTCTATTTTGAACATGAAGGGAGTACTTAGGTTGGTAAAACAAGTTAATTGTAGTGGCTCGACAAATTAATTTGATAGTTGCAAAACAAAGTTATATTTGATGGAAAACATTTCCTGTTTAGAGTTTATGAGACGCCATCGACTTGAGTGCATTCTTTATTCAAATCTGGACCAAAAGTAGTTGTAGCTCGGTTATTACATGAACCAGTGTTCAGCGAAATTGTTCCACCAATAGTAAAGGAAAGCAAAACGAGAACAACGCAACTTTGCTATACAAACTTTGCTAGATAGATTATTTTGAGGGAAGACGCAACTGTTGCACCATCCTTCTAGAATCCAACTTCTCTTAGAACCTCAGCTTCTTAGCGATCCCCATCACGGTACCAGTTTTGTATGTGGCACCCCATTGGCTGTCAAAGATCAAATTGCTAACTCTCCTGTCTTGAGTGAAGCATTTGATGGAAAACATTAATTAGAAGGTTGATAAAATTTGTAACTTAAAGCTGAAGAGTCAAAATTAGTACACCGATACAGTCAAAAGATCCTAATATAATGGAACGAAACAAGTCACTACTAGAAACTCAAATTTTCCTATCAGTTTTAGAAAAAACACGTAGAAAATTAGGTCATTTTTTCAGACGGTTTCCAAATAATGACAAGAAAATGAACTAACCAAGAAGGAAAATAGGCCCTTTTCCTGACGCTTTCTAAATAACAGGTGGAAAATTATAAAAGCCAACAGAAAAATAGACCAATTGTCTCAGCATTTCGACATAACTGATAGAAAATTGAAATAATAAAAATAAAAACAAATCATTTCTTGATGTGTTCGAAATAGCCGACAGGGAAATTGTGCACTTTTATTGTTTAAATTAATTTTGGTAAATTGTTACATGAACAAAAAAAAATCACAAAATTCTACAAAAATTACAGTAGGTTTGGAAGATCATATTTCATGTGCCCACCAAATTAGAGTTCCAAAATCACTACAATTAAAAGGTGACTTATGCCATCTTTTTTATGCAAAAGTAAATTGAATCTTGAGCTCAGTTTTGGTTTGGAGCTGTTATATAGCAATACCTACCTCTCAAAACTATGAGAAATGTTTTTCCAAATTATTTGCATGAATGTGTGTTTAAAGTTTCGTATAGACATATAGGTTATGAGTTCTTGAGATAAATGTGGAATGACTCAAAGTTGTATCAGTATATCTATATTAAAAAATATGTATAAATTGTGTATTAGAGGCTTAATAGTAGTGCATATACGCAAAAGAGATTAGTTGAAATTCAAATGTTTTTAAGATTTAAAAAGTGAAGTGAATACTGAATAGTGATTATTAATGAAGCCATGAATCATTTTAAAATGGAACTAAAGCTGCAATATAATGTGCATTCACGTGAAAAAGCACTTTTTATGAGAGTTTAGAAAAAGGAATAAAGTCATTTGAACAAAGTATACAAAATATATAGAAGTTTGAATTAAATCAAAATAGGAAACAAAATTGTTACAGAAAAATTTCATACGATCACCGACACATGACACCCAGATATCATTGTTTCTTTTATTATATATTCACTCATTTGTGCCTTTCCAACCCTAGGCACTTCCCCTGTCCATGCTGTGTGGAGGAGCCTCCCAAATTATATACATAATGACCAAATATGGCGACTAAGCTCAGGATGAGCCTTGGCACACCTTGACCACTCTGACATACCATGCGGCAAAACCCATTCCAAGCTGCCAGCTTAATTATACTCGATCATCACATGTATATAACTCCGGTATTCCCTTGTGACACCCCGACCCAATGCTTAATATGATTGATAGGATACTCATATCAATAAGTTGCAACTTCTTTTCCGGTAGCCTAGCTGCAGAAAACTCCGAGGTTAAGCGTGCTTGGCCTAGAGCAATTCCAGGATGGGTGACCGATTGAAAAGTTATTCTCGGGTATGCACGAGTGAGGACAAATATGCACAGAAAAGATTTGTGTTGGTCTGTGAGGTCAGCCTATGTCCTATGAGAAAGATTTAAGCGGGCCCGATCTCGAGGAGGCGGGACGTTATATAATGGCATCAGAGCCGACGACTCTCATGGTTTCACGGGCGCGTGTGTCGCAGTTGCGCAGGCATGGTGTGCATGTCTGGTGTGGATCTAGAGTGGTCACATAGCATGGCACATACGCTAGCACTGGACATACGGACGTGGCCAAGAGAGAATGTTCCTGCCTTGGGATTGACCGACGAGGACGTCGGTCTCTTAAGAGGGTGAGTATGTGACACCCCAACCCAAGGCTTAATAGGATTAATAAGATACTCATATAAACAAGTTGCCATGTGACACCCCAGGTGTCACTGCGGAATCCATCAACAACTCGAAAACCCTAAGAATTTAAAACATGTACTTGGAAGCAAAATTAATCCTGGAGCTAATAAGAAACATTGTTCTAAACACTTCCATGAACCTCCATAAGAATTTTTGTTGAATTGCTGAGCAAATTTTATCAAACCAGGAGATTTAACCCATAGTGCCAAAATTAATTCTTAACTGGAAAGAATTCAACCACCCACTTCGAAATCCATCTAAAGTACTATGTAACCCTAGAAATATTTTTACATGACAGTTACGTTCAGTTCAAAAGGGAAATTTGGAGATTTAATCAAAATTTTTGGAAAATATTGAAACCCCTTTAAAATTCATACAAACTTGTTTCTAGTTGGAAATTCAAGAATTTTTAGAGACCAAATCAGGACTTGACCCTTAAATGAAAGTTGTTCCAAATAAATTCCTGAACACATAGAAAACGTTTCAAAATTTTTTGGGCTTGGGAAGTATGAATTTCAATCAAATATTCCAAACTAGGTTTTGAATAAATTAAAAAAAAAGGAAATAATCCCGCCGCCACGGTGGCCACTCCGGCCACCGCAGCAGCGCAGCCGGCAGAGTGCCGGCCGGCGCCCCTTTCAAAAACATTCATGGAATTTCTTGAATAATTAGATGAACCTTTCTAGTTTTTGAAATTTAATTGAAGTTCCATAGAAGTGCTAGGGCTAAAACTTGACCCGTAAGTGCAACATGACAATATACATCTTCTGAAATTTTCTTGAGATTTTACAACCACAAAGTGTTATACATCTCATTAAAGATACTCTAAACTGCTAATTTAATTTGTCCTTTTCGAATATACATTATGAAAGTCATCCAAAAATAAAAACCCTAAAGCAAAACTTTAAGTATGGTGCTCATAGGTGTCTACATCAAATTTTATGATTTTACTCTAGGGTTTAGTATTTATTTCTAATTTTATAAGTTTAATTAATAGAAATTCTGTTGAATCTTTATAAAATCTAGAAAATTCAACTTGGCCTCAACCAAACTTCAAAATTCATATTCCAGAGAGTGCTATCACCCAAAAATAAACTCATGATATAATATGAAGTTTCATTTTGGCCCCTAGTTTAAATAACAGCAGTTCTTACTCAATTTTTATAAAATTTTAGAAATTCAGTTTGACCTCAACCAAATTTTTAAAATTCCTAATTCAGAGAACATTGCCAACTAAAAATAATCTCCTGGGAAAGTAAGGAGTTTCATTTTGAACCACGCTCATAAGGTAAAAGTTTTAATAAAAGACGAAGTCGAGGAAAGGGTTAACCCTAACCGCTGGGAGTCGATGGTGAAAACACTATAGTGTGCTTTCTTAAAAACATCAAGTTAACTTTTGATTCGACTCATCGTATTCATATTGCATCATGTAGACATCGAAGAGAACGCTGTAGCTGACAATCCAGAGTCCGCAATCTCCGCCGAAGCAATCGACATCAACCTCGGAGAACCAGGCAAGCCCCGGTGCAGAACCAAGTTTTAACATTTTTTCTTTTATAGCTATGTGTCATGATTATGCATTAAGTTTTTATAAGTTGATTGAAATCCTAGTTGCATCTGTTTCCACAGGAAACCCTATCGGTAATTGGTATAGATGACCATCTAGTATGCTATGCTTAGCAAGTACTTACCGGTAGAAGTTGAGCAGAGTGGACGCTGCTCGCGACTGCTAGGGTTTTGATTAAACATATCACATACATATGACACCTGGTTACGGTTAAGGAAAGATAAAACAGGAGGGTCAGACAGGGTACAAAGTAGGTTGGTAACTGGACTGGATCCAGGGTGACCGTAGCTTTGAATGTACTAATCGTATGCTGGGTATAATGGGGCCCAGTAAACCTACGTAGCCTAGTGATTCCAAAGTCGAACCTGCCCTACGGTGTCTGATTTGGAGGCGATCTGGGGTGGGTAGTGTGGGAACTCCATAGAAACCGTCGGGGACGTGTGTTCTGGTGGGATGCGGCGCTGCTAAGGCAGGCGTAGGAGGGAATTGACTTTGCAGGATCTGGTGTGAACGGTTGCCACGTGCGGTCTAGGACGCGCACCTATCGTATGATTAGGTTTCCCCCTGCAGGCTATAAAAATCGTTTCGAACCGCTGTCGCTCCCAGTTGTGAGTTTGCTCATGAAATGC
The DNA here is from genome assembly GCA_001182835.1 of Oropetium thomaeum. NCBI lineage: Eukaryota > Viridiplantae > Streptophyta > Magnoliopsida > Poales > Poaceae > Oropetium > Oropetium thomaeum. Next base: position 1,508,741 of record LFJQ01000034.1, read on the forward strand.
ACCACATTATAATCAAGAAGTTGAGACACAATGATGAGGATGAAGTTATGATGATTATTATTGTATACTACTTCTGTTTTGATTGTTTAGATCAGCGCCAACTAAAGTTACCATTCTAATCACTTAACCTAAGCTAAAACTTGACCAAGAATAGTTTAGGAGATGCGAGTCCTTTTTGCAAGGTAAACCCACCCCGAGTCAGCCAGCATGTCTAGGTGTCAGCTGTAGTTAGCCATTTTTGACGGGTCAGCCTTGTTGAGCTTCTTAAAAGCTCACGCTTTACGAATACGTGGTTTTCAGGCGCCGACGTGCATACCCAGGATGAGAGCATCCAGTGGGAAGAATCTCGTCCTGAGGTGGGGAACCTCCAGTGGGAGCTTTGCGAATCGTTGCAGTAAATTTAAAGTGGCTAGTACCATGATGCCACTGGGCACGGTTCATGCTTTTGCTTTATCATGAGAGTCGGAGTCTGTACTCGTCTAGTCTTCCGCTGTAATCGTGTTTTCAAAACTCTATTCCATACTCTGACATGGTTGTAAGACTTAAGTTTTTAATTTATGAAACAATGATGTATTAAAATTTTATTATCGTGTAAAAGATTGCTGTTATCCTGCCTGTGTTGTACCATGTGTATGCTCGTTTCACCGAGCATTGCCCAACAGGATCCTGGCGTGATGCGGGATACGTCCCAGACTGAGTTAACTGGGCGGATCCGCGTCATGCCACTTCTTTCCGATAGCCTAGCTTCAGAAACTCCGAGATTAAGCGTGCTTGGCCTGGAGCAATTTCAGGATGGGTGACTGACCGGGAAGTTATTTCTGGGTGTGCATGAGTGAGGACAAATATGCGCAGAAAAGACTTGTATTGGTTTATGAAGCCAGGTTATGTCCTATAAAAGCTACCTGATGTAAGTGGGCCTAGCTTCGAGGTGGCGGGATGTTACATTCCCGATATGCCTTTTAACGCCCAAGATAACATGCATAGCGCTAAGCCACAAGGTAAGCACCACATCACAAGATACATAAAGTGAGAATTTTTCAAAATATATCACCAGTTTCGTCCCTACTTATTTACAATAAAATAAGGGCTAAGCTTAAGCCAAAACTCTTATTATCATCAACAAGAACAAGGACATAACTAGGTGAATTATCTGGTCCTAGCTCAAGAATAATACGCAGCGGAATATACAAACCAAAAGAACCAACGATACCCGCCCCACAAGCATCACCTACTTCTTATCCCCACCTGCAAAACTCAACAAATAGTATCATGAGTACGAAGGTACTCATCAAGACTGGCTCCACTACCTACACAAGTATTATGCAATTTGGCATTGGACAAAAGGATAGGCAATATAATAACATTTTTGCATAAAGCATTAATTTTTGTGGACTAAAATTTGTAGCCTAATATGTTAGTGAAGCTATAGGGCGACACTAATGACCAACACCATAGAACAAGGAAACTATTGCAAGCTCAAACATCTCATTCTCAACCAAACCACAACAATGAAAATTGTATCATAATGTTGTAGTTGTACCAAGGCGCGGTCATAACCGAGACCGCCGGCGATTCGAACCGTTTTTACACCCTGCAGGGGAGGGAGTACATCTTTACACTCACACCACACGACCACCCACCATACAACCCATCGGAAGTAAGTAGTGATTCAATGTGATAACCGCTCCTAAATAAATGGTGATCATTTAACTATTGTCCGGTAAGACAAGTTCGTAGTGCTATATTCCTAGCACCTCCTACACCCCTGGAATCGGGGGACAAATGGCCGCAACTCAGTAAGGAAGACATCTTGATTGTGGAAGTACGAAGAAAGCCAAGGACCCGGAACAATCCATTAGGCAATTTCCATCTAAACATCCCATTACCATCATTCACCATTTTAATTGAGTAAGGCCAGTTCATCCCGAGTGACCACCAATATCGTGTGAATGATGGTGACCTTCCAACATTCGACTTCTACCATTTAAATTTAAGTATGGCTAAGCAATACCGATTAAACCCACATCTGATCCTATCCTTTTTTTTGTGAAGGTAAGGTAATAACAAACAAGGAAGGTAATGCAGCAAGTAGGATAGAACAATAATTTTCCTAGTGCCTGACTTAATGCATTCAATTTAATTTGACTCAAACATATTCATTAACAAGACTCATCCAAAGGGTTTGAGATATGCAACGCTTGCCTTTATTTGCAGGTTCTACGCTCTCAGAGCCCTGATCTGCAGCACCAAAGTCATTACCCACATCACACTCCGGTTGTTGCAGGGTCACTATATGAAAATGGTGCATCGGATGAATGACATGGATAACTAATGAAATGTGGTGCAAATGTCATGAAAATTTTTTAATATGGGGTGAAATGAGTCATGGTTGCAATTCAGAAAGAATCATTTGAGTAGGATCATTATGGCTCAAGTTATAAATATTTTCAGTCAATTTGTTAGGCTAAGAGCAGGATGAGTATTTAATTAGTTAGCAAGACTACACAAGTGTTAACAGGCTAGGGATTATTTTTAACACAAATTTAACTTAAAAAGGAAACTAAAAAATTTTGTTCCACATTTTTTGGAGGTCATATGAATTTAAAGTTCACATTATACAATGTCAGCTTGGGCTGGAAACAGAAATTTTCAGAAATAGGGGAAACTCGAAAAATATGACGTGGAAATGTTAGAATTAGTTCTTGGCAGTGAAGTTGATCTTAGGAGTCAATCTAAGGTTATTATCAGCACAAGAACAACCTAGAATCTTCATCTAAAGTGTTAAACATGACATGCATTAGGTTAGGTGTGGTGCCCTAAACAATGTTGAAGGAAGCCAAGAATGGACTTGGAGCTCAACAAGTAATTAAATCAAGCAAGGAGGAAGAGGGAGAGTAGGTGGGGAAGCTTCACCTCGACGATTAGAAACTCAGAGATGACCTTGATGGAGAGGATGAGCTCAGCTAGGGTTCTTCATGTTCAGGTTGTCCATGGTGGTGTCCATCCATCTTGAGGATGAAGAAGAGGAGGACGACAAGCTCCAGTCAATGGTGAGGCTTGGGGAGGCCGTGGATGAGCTTGGGCAGGCCTGATCCTTCAAAATCTAGCGTCGATGGCAACGAGAATGATCTGGGGGCGAGCTGCATCAGGAGAATAGAGAAGAGACTCAACATGGAGGAGGAAATAGAGAGGTGTGAGAGCAGTTTTAGCTTGGAGATTGATGGAGAGGAGAAACGACGTTAGTGGTAGGAGCGACTAGTAGGGAGAGGAGGATTTGACGGTGCTGCACGGCAAGGATACGGCAGCCACGCGCCCATGCACGCCGAGGCGTTCTTCCGTGCTCTGCCAGAAAGGAAGATGATGCCAATATGCAGACGATACCATTATATTCTCTAGTGTAGCAAAACATCATGTAAGGAACTTAATAAGTGTCCTTTTTCTTTATGAACAGCTCTCGGGGATGAGGATTGATTTTCACAAGAGTGAGTTAATCCCCTTCAATTTGGAGGAAGAGACAATACATAGCCTTGCTCATGTGTTTAGCTGCCCCGTGGGTATCTTACCTTTGAAGTATCTGGGGTTTCCCCTCCATCATGACAGGTTAAGGAAAGAAGACATTCAACCTATAATTGATAAAATTATGAATAGTAGTGCAGGATGGAGGGGTAGGTTACTCTCATATAGTAGTAGGTTAGCTTTGATCTAGACCTGTTTAGCAAGTATCCTTCTGTTGCTCTCTTTTATGAAGTTCCCTAAATGGGCCATCAATTTGATCAACTCCCATCTGTCCCATTGTCTCTGGAATAACAATAGTTAGTAGAGAAGTTTCCATTTGGCAAATTGGCCTAGTGTATGCATGAAGAAAGAGTTTGGGGGACTGGGGGTTTTGGATCTTAGACAACTCAATATCTGCTTGCTTAGTTCCTGGATTAAACGATATCGGATGGGGGAAAGTAAGCTTTGGAAACAGATTATTGATGACAAATATGATACATGTGCTCCAAATATTTTAAATTTTCCTGATCAAGATGGTTGAACCTTTTGGAAATGTATCCTTTGGGCTGCCAAAGTAGATAGATTAGGATACAGGTGGAATTTGGGTAATGGTCAAAAGGTCAAGTTTTGGGAAGATATATGGCTAGCCTCCTCTAGCCTTGCCATACAATATTGGGAGTTATACAATAAAGTGAATGAGAAAACCATTACGGTCGCTGCTTTGTGGGATGGGGAATCCCTCAAGTGTACTTTTAGGAGAACTGTTGATGCTCGGATGTGGGAGGAGGTTGTACAAATCGCTGAAACCATTTCCTTTTCAGGTGAAGAGGATAGCCTACTTTGACAGTACACCACGAATGGTATTTATATGTCACAATCTCTTTATAGGACTATTAACTTTAGAGGTGTACAACCTATCTTTGTACCTGCAGTTTGGAAAATACATGTTCCCCCTAGATTTCACTTTTTTCTGTGGCTTCTATCTGAAAACAAATTACTTACTAGGGACAATGTTATGAAACAGAAACACGTAGATAACCATCATGTCTTTTTGGTTTAGAAGAAGAAAATCTTCCTCACTTGTTTTTTGAGTGTTGTGTAGCTACACATCTCTGGGTAGAGCTCTCAGAGATTGTGGGTATTAAAGATTTACCCTTCTTTTGACTTCATTGCAACTAGATGGCTAGATAGAAAAAAGTTCTTAGTGTTTAATATGATCACCTCGGCTGCCATGTGATCTTTATGGAAAGTGAGAAAAATGCTTTGTTTTCAGAAGCTACAATGGCGAAATGTGAAGATTGTTTTGGCAAAAATGATAGGAATGCTGCTGAACTGGAAATTGCTGTGTCCACTCAAATATCTACAGCAGCTGGATGGTGCCTTGAGGAATTTACAAGAGCTGCTCTCAAGGCTGCTGACACTAAAGAGTTGATATATGACAAGAACCTAGGGATGACACATTAGCCTGGGATGGTTTTTAGCGCAATGAAGAAGCTTTCCTTCTGACTTTTGGCCTACTGACCGGCAAAAAGCTCCTAGTATATTTCTATTTTACCTTTGGAGATTATGTACCTACGTTTGACTGTCTGTTATGAGAGTGGTTTGTAGCGGGAGGGACTTGTATTACTCTGTTATCTGGAATTTTGGTCCTGATTTATTGATGGACTAGAGGGGTCGTTCTGACCCTTCTCAATCTCTAAAAAAAGGAAGACGATGCAGTTTTCTAATTTTCGTAATTTACCAGGCTGCAGTCCTTTCTAACACATTTGATTAAGAAAGGAATCAAATGGTCAAGTAGATTGTTAAAGAAAAATCTACCAAAAAGTTTGTTTTACAAAGGTAAAAGGATTTTTACGGCACTTAAACAATCTCCGAAAATTTAATAAAAAATATGTAATTCCTTTCATAAGATCTGCTATCTAGAGAACTTTTGTTTGGGGTGTGAAGTTGTATTAAAAAGTTCAAGTTACTTCAAACGACATGAATTGAATTCGACTTTTCAAATTCAAATTAAACATGGATGCATATGACAATGAACAATGATGCTTAATGATGCACAATAACATGCAATTGAGAATTGGTATGTTACACGCCGCGTCATTTTCGAACTTCACAGGCAAAATTTTCTTATGAGTTGGATGACAAAAACTGCCTTCAAAAAAATTAATCATGTCGTGCAAGCGATAGAAAAAACAAGTTTCCTGTTGCTCTTGTTCTAGCGGCTACTTCCTATGGGTGGCCGACAGGAAAATTTTATTTCTATCAGTTTTTCTATTTTTCTATCGGTTTTTGACCGACAGGAAATTCAAGTTTATAGTAATGAGTAGGCATTGTGATTTCTCTTTAATGTGTGAAACTTTTCTTCTAATACAATTGAAGGTGCTCTATTTAATATGGATTCATTGGGCAAACAACGCTCCCAGGGAAATATTATTCGGTGTACACCACACGTAACATTTTCAGATAGACCGCGCAAGAAGGGTACAAGTTTGTTATTGCCGAAGCCAACTATATATTTTGCGGTCTTGTCAAGCGACATTGATTTAGTGTAACATCTTCTGTTTTGTTTTGTCTTTTTTTTTTTGTTATTAATGTGAGTTGGTGATATACGGCTCCGGTGACTTAACAAGTGCTACTATATATTATGGAATATTATATGTGACACCAGCTCAGCGGGGGTAGAGTCCAAGGATTAGTACGCCGTGATCACGTTTAGTTCTTAGTTCGGCAGCTCAGGTTTGAGGGCTTGTTCGGTAAATAAATTGCTAACCACAGTTTTGGTAAAGTTTGACAAGATTATGAATCAATGACAGATGAAGTCGTAAAGTGTCAAACCAAAGTTTTGATAGAGAAGCCAACAATCAACACAAAAACTATTGCATGCCAAACTTTTGGTCTGGTAAAGTTTGGCAATGAGTTCGGCCAGGAATGGAACCAAGACCCGGTTCAAGTGAATCCATCCTTGTCATTTAAACCTGGCTTGACTCTATTCCAACCAACATTAAATCCATTACATAAAAATGATGTTTAGTGAAACAGTTTTGGATTCAATCCATTGCATCAAAAAAAAAAAAGAAAGAAAAATGCTGATGATACATTGCTCATGCCACCAAGAGTCCAAGACAAACACCTAATGCCCCACGATACAGCAGCTGGAGCATCTGAACAAAATCGGTAACCCAGCCAGCCTCAAAGTCGAATCAAGAACATGGTGGCCTTCGTATGTAGGAGGGCACACGGGAAAAGCATAGAGAGGAACAAGAACAGATACAAGGGAAAAGCGTAGAGGAGGGGTGGCGTAGAGAGGAACAAGGATAGATACAAGGGAAAAGCGTAGAGGAGGGGAGTGCTGCGCCACCATCGCCGTGTCGCGAAGCTTCGCTGTCGCCACGCCTCACTGCACCACATCGTCCGCAGTCACCGCGCCCGTAAAATGGAACCATGGCCGGTGGCAGCTGTACCTGGTGGAGAACTAGGGTGAGCTGCTGCTGGTGAGGAGGATCTACTGGTTGGTGCTCCATGGCGAGGACGAGGCCTTGGAGGTTGAGGTGAGGAAGCTAGCGTCGCCGGAGAAGTGCACATGGGACCAGCTCGCGGAGACACCCAGGCAGGCGCTGTTCGTGGGCTCGGTGGCCTCAGGCACGCCACCACCACCACTCGCAGGCTGCCACAGAGCCGTGTCCCCGTGCTGCGTCATCCGGCAGTCGCCAAGGCCGGGCCGCATCACTGTCGCCATGCCGGGTCGTGCAGCCGCTCATGCGCCGCCACAGCGCCACCTCCGCTTGCTTCGTCCCGGTTTGGTTCCAGACGTCTCAGGATTAGGTTTTGTTCTGGGTCGAGTAGGGGCAGAAAAGGCTTTGTTCGGCCATGTTTACTTCTGGGCCTCGTGTAACTGAATGCCCATTCCAGCTGAGGCCAAATTTGAAACCGGGCCGAACCATTCCAACTGGAACGGACTGCGATCCAGGCTGTTCCAGGACGAACGAATGAGGCCTTAGGTGGCGGATGATAAGGATCTGCATGGCACATGAATGTGCATCTAGGCCCTCTAAATAGATTTTGGTGGTTAATAACAATAAAATTAAAGAGCTAATCATATCTTGAGTAATTATGTAGCAAATGTGTATGCATACGGAGAAAAGATAGTGCATGTCCTCGAAAGGATGCCCCTCAATTTGTAAGAAGTTGAAGGTTCAAAAAGACATCAAAATGAGGGAGAAACGTGAAGAAAATCGAGTCCAATCTTTGTATTTCTCTTCTAGGCATGTCTTACTATCAAGAGGGATGCAAAACCAAGTGGATGAACGAATCGAATGCTCAAAATAATTAAAATCCAACTTTTGGACCTGAAACTTCAGGCTGGACCTCCGGCACTTGGCCGAAACTCAGGCGCGTCGGAAGTCCGGCAAGTTGCCGGACCTCCGGACCATTCGAACAGTGCCGACTGCCTGAAACCACTTGCCGGATATCCGGTAGACTGCCGTAGCTCCGGCCCTTTGGAGATCCGATCAATTGTCGGAACTCCGAGGATTCTGTAACCAAACTCTAACGGCTAGTTGCTGTGGGTCTCGAGTATAAATATCCCTTCATCTCCAACACTTAATCACTCTTGCCCACACACGAAAAACACTCTCTTGAGCTCTCTCCTCTCTCCCACACCTTGCTAAGGCTTCCAAGTAAAGATTTGAGCTAGGGTTTGCTAGTGAGAGAGATTGAAAAGTTGAGAGCACTCCATTTCCACTCTTGAGCATTTGAGGAGTCATTGAAGCTTGGTCTTGGATCTATTACTCTCGGAGATTCATCCCCTAGACGACTAGAGATCACCCGAAAGCTCCCAAACTTGTGTGGTGACGCCCCGAAAAGTTTGTATTGCCCCTTCTCGTAAGAGGAAGTTGCTAGTGAAGAACCAAGTTTGACCTTCGTGGTTGCTTGGAGAGAAAAAGGGTTGAAAGAGACCCGGTCTTTTGTGGACCTCTCAACCGAGACGTATGCTTCTTTGTGGAGCTAAACTTTGGAAAACAAATCTTGTGTCTCCGTGTGCTTTTCTCTCTTGTAGCTAACTTGTGCTTGTTCTTCATTTCCTCTAGTTATTTGCTTTGATCTACACATATACTTGCTTATAACCTCTTTAGCTTGTTCTTTCCTATTCTTACATATCTAGGATTGTTTTCGGTTCAAATAGTTTTTCAAATACCTGCTTAGTTTTTAAAATCCGCATTTACTAGGTTTTGCCGGAGTTCCGGCGCTTTACCGGAACTCCGACGCACCGAATATCCGGCATTTTTGCCGAAAGTCCGGGAGACTAATTCAAGTTGGTGAGTGCTGTTTCGTAGGAAAATTAATTATTGCCTATTTAAACCCCCCCCCCCTCCTCTAACTTTCAGCACCCCCACCTGCTCACGCCGCCGCATCTAGATTCAGAGAGTACTGTATTTTTCTGGCATGAGATGAAGATCTGGTGGTTGGTTGCTTTATCCAACAAGAAAAAAAAGATGATGTAACCTACATCGCGCTGATTCAGGTTAGGTTAAGGGTCATCGAACGCTTGTATTGAACGCGCGCCCGGAAAGTTCACAAAATTTAGAAGAAATGAACTATAATTAGGTGCACGAATTCGTAACTCATGCATGATACCGACCGAGACCCCACCAATCGATCGGCGGATCTGACACATAGAAAAAGAAGTATACAATAGCGAGCACACATGCCTCGATGACGCTGGTATCACACACACAACCCTGCCTGTTTCTTTATTCGGATCTTAAATCCTAGCTACTAGAATGAGTATGTTACATGTACACATAGAGAAGTTTTCCGGTGCTTGCGAGGTTTTGGAGGTCTGGAGGTATTTTAAATTCAAACGAGGGGTAAGATATGAAATAAAAATGTTATAATAAGTGTCAGGTGGATAATGATATGGTAAGTAGGAATAATATTCCATTTATTCTATTTATTTCCACATTCATTGGCCGTACTCTCTCTCCTTCATCATTGTTGATCCATTCCATTCAATCTCTCACATGGTGAGTAACAGAGATAAGATTGTTGATAACTACTATATATATATAAAAATAAATCTTGTCTACTAAGTTTTCTACTTACTTACTCAATCCATTTTTATTTTAATTACTTTTGATATATTAATTGTTTAGAATAAGACAATCAATAATATATTACTAGACGTAATATTTCTTACAATATACAAAAATTTCTATAATTAATAATTTTATTGTTTGATTTATGACACACTCGAATGTTATCATGTAAATAACTCAATCTCTCAGTAACTCCTCCCGTACCATATTTGAGTCCAACGTGAATCGCAAATTAAACTCTTGTCGTTTCCATTTACGATGATTTACATGGAAGGGCAATCAGATAATACAATGAAGTGTAAAGTTTGGAAGACAAATTGAAATATTCTAAGGAATTTTCCATATTACCAATTTGGTTTCCAAAATAGTTGATCTGATTAACTAAATATGTCTAAGGGAGCTTGTTTGGAAGGAATATTTACTGATTTTAAGAACATTTACTTGATTGCTTTTTCGTTACTCCTGTTGGTTTTGAAAAGGCTGAGATAGCGATTTACCACGACCATGGCCTTTATATAATACTAGCATAAGTGGCGCACTTTGCCGCGCCCATAAAATTGTAAATAAATTTAAAATAAAATGTTTTATAAATATTTTAAAAAATGTGAATCATAAAAAATAGAGGAGCCAAACATGTGTCTAATTTTTGTTAAAACAAATTTATATATGAGCCAAGAGAAGAAAACGTTAAATTTGAGAAATAGAACTTAAAAAAAATAAATTTAGAGGGTATTACTTTTTTTTTGAAAATATGTGATAGATCAGAAATAAATTTATCGTGCAATTTCTAAAAAGATAACTTTAAACAAATTTAAGTATAGTCTAGGGTCTTAAACCTTAAGAAAAAAAAAGTTTTATTTAAAGAAAAAGACATATATGCACTGGATTGATAAGCTTTGTACATAAAAAAGGGGTGCCGTGTGATAACCCTAAATCTAACCCACACCACCGGCATGTCGATGGCGGCGGCTGCCATAGCTATGGGTTGTCCCATGTTCAAATAATGAACTGTCATTTCTGTAGCAATTCATTTTTGCTATGGAACAATTCATTTTCATTGTTGGAACAATTAACTATCAGTATTGGAAGAAAATAAAACTCGAACATTTGAATTATTATGATAGCGGTGGCCGTTGTAGATATGGGTTGTCCCATGTTCGAACAATTAACTATCATTTCTATAACAATTCATTTTTGCTATTGGAACAATAACTATCACTATTAGTGAAAATAAAACTCGAACATACGAATCATTGTGATGAGAGATTTAGAAGTTCTAAAATCCAAATTTAAAATTCAAATTTTAATTTTTGAAAAAAAGTATATCTTGTGTGATCTTATTATGTTGGATTAATTATAAAGAACACGATGTTTCAAACGGTTTCAAAAATAGATTACGGTTTAAAAGAAAAATTGATTTAAATTTTGTATTGGGTAAAGTATATGTAGAAGACAGTTGGTCCCATCTATCTACAGCAGGGGAATATGTGTGAAGAGGCTGAGGTAGCCATGGAGTCTCAAAATCTGTAGTTGCTCCATTTTCTTTACATTTCAACTATTGGATATTAAATGTATTTTAAAAATTGAATGTCTTTAATCAAGTAAATCAAATGAAAAATAATAAAAATAGAAATTGAATTAGTATCGTCATGAACATAGAGAATCATCCAAGTACAGAAGAAGAAGGAAACAAAACTTGAACGTGAGCACCTGGCACGAAGCTATCCTTCGAGATTAAATGAAAAATAATCATGCCCGTTGAAAACTAAACATAAACCTTCATACATCACATAAACGAGTAAATCTTACGAAATAGTGCAAATGAAAAGAGCACAATCAAGTAAATCTTGAATAAAAAAGAGAATTGTGCAACCGTTGTGGACAAGGGAAGAAGAATAAGAAGAACCGAATAATCGTGGAGAAAAGGTGACTACATATATACGACGCCATGTATCCTTCGCCGGTAGAAAAGAAAAAAAATTGAAATATTACAAATTGATGGCCTCGACTGACAAGGGGAAAAGAAGACAGTAAGGGCCTGTTTGGGAGAGCTTCACTCCACCTATTTTAACTCTGCTCTCAAATTTACTAGCCAAACATTTTAGCCTCACCAACTTCAGGTCCAGAAAAAGGTGGAGTTAGCTCCAACTCCACCTTTTTTGGAGAGCTCATGAGTAAGTGTTCTAAAAATTAAAAATCGTAGAGTTGATAGAAAATTATCATCATGCCCCTTATTACAAAACATATCCTTTGGATTCTTTTATCTTTTTCTCGTGTTTTCCTTCCGAATCAAACAAATCTCACATAAATATAGAGGAGCTCCCACCGTACAAACATATTGATATATAATGAGAAAAATATAGATTTTTATAGGGGTATAATAGATTTTTTCAATCGAAATCTTGGATATCTAGAATTTTAATCCAAACGCTTTATGGTGGATCTATAAAGTTAGAATAGAGCTGCTCCATGATAAAGTCACGGAGCAGAGTTCTCTCCAACAAACCCTAAATCTTAAAAACAAAAGTAAATTAGAGTGGTTATGACTGCATAAATGTTTTCTGAGACTACTGCAAAAGATCTACTAGACTGGCATACACACACCACTGAAATGGAAAGATCGAGAGCGCAACTAGTTAAAGGTTACCAGCCACTGCACAGGTGAGCATAAGTCCGTGCCGCCATTGGTGTTGGTGAGTCAGTCTCCGCCGGATTCTTCTCCCTGTTGGCTGTTGGTGGTCTCGTCGATGCTAGTGGCGCAGCTGCTGCTCATCGGTGTGGCGGGCGCGTTCCTGGCCACCGCCCGCTGCAACGTGCTCACGGCCACCGCAACTAGGTGGTTCATGCCGGTGAACGTCGGCATCGCTTTCTTGGTCGGAGGTTCTCTTGGCTGGCTGGCGCTGCTTATCCTGAGGCCACCACAGCACCTTAGGGGATTGGTCGTAGCTTCTTGTTCTGCTGGTATGTGAGATCGAATAAGCCATGATTTTAATTCCTTGGGTAGCATTATCGATCAATCTTCTCATCGTCTGCCATGACTTCTATATATGCTTTGCTATTAACCATATCTGCGCTGATCTACCTGTTACACTATTGCTGCTGTGCGTCTGAAGCAAACTTCGGCAACTTGCTCCGAGTAGTGATCCCGGCTGTGTGCGGTCAGGATGGCAATCCGTTCAGCATGGCCAGTGGCCAGTCCTACACCTCCTTCTCTATGGCGGTAACTGAAAGACTGTACCGTATTCAGACTCTCTCTTTTTTTCTCCCTCTCTCGTTACTACGAAATTGATTTCTAGTATGGCGGGCATAGGCCATTTCAATCTGCCCCGATACTTTTCGAACACAGAAGAACAAAAAAATGGCGGGCATAGAGACATCATTAAAAGAAAATTGACGAACAACTTAAACGTCCATCACATTTAAACCGAAAACGTGACCGACATTTAAGATACCTGTTACCTTCTATTTAATATGACGGACCTCTTAATCGTCTGCCATATTTTACCGCACTATTTAAGACCTGTCAAATATGACCACGCCAAATTAAGCGGGCGTCCTAAAGGCCCGGCACAACCCACCACACCTGGTTCAGTTTAAATCGCATGCGGCGGGGGCCCACGGCAGCAGGCGGGAGGGCAGCTGCGCTTGAGCGGCATGGCGCTGGGCGTGGCAGTGACAACCTTGGACAGGTGTGTGCCCATCTCTCTCTCTCTCTTGTGCGGAGCTGACGATGCTCTCTCCCTCTTCCTCCCCTATGCAGATCCGGCGGAGGCAAGGCCGAAGTAGTGACGGGCAGTGCAGATCCGGCAACCATGGGCGCGGTAAGTTCAAATTATATTCACCTATATTTCCTACATATGTCGTCAAACAAGACTTTCATGCATCTTCCACCAAATTTGTACGCTTAAGCTAACTCTCTGGTTATTGGATGTTTTGCAGCTCAAGTCCTAATGATTCTATTCATAATTCTGGAACTTAAATACTACTTCCAAAAGTATTCTCTTTTGCTTATTCGACTCGGCCCCCCGGGCCTGAATAACATACAACTACGTGTCTTAGGTGTTTATATATGTTCCCTTCCATACGTATGATGCTCAAAATTCCTTTTCTCAGCTCTTTAAGAAGTACATTAAATAAAATTTGCTCACATTACAGTATGAGATTTACAAGCACAATGGCTAAGCTGTATGATGTTGGGCAAGAGGAATGCTCGGTGATTTTGCTGTGGACATCCTCATCGCCGCACTGGCGCTCACCATCTGGTCCACCGTATTCATGTGGATCTTGCAACTTGCATAGTCACTATAAGAAAAAAGACCCATAGACATGGTCCTATTGATGCTTTTTTTCTAAACATTGCTAAATCAAACTTTAAATATGCTTTTTGTCATGATTTTATAAACGAACTGTTGACACCGGATTCTGACCAAACCCACAAACCAGTCAAGTCTGACCCACCGGTCAGCCGCATCGGTTGGGTAGCAGATCGGCCCAAGGAAGCAGCGATGAATTAGCCGCATGGCGGGGCCGATGGAGGTGCAGAACAGGAGATCCAGCTGGCGCAAAGAGAGAAGGACCCACGGGAGCCCAGCCCACAAGCTATCTTTTTCTTTTTCTAGCTTTATTTCACTAAATACCTTTTAGGGTTTCTGTGACACACCGTGTGTCATAATTAGGTGCATTAGGCCGTAATGGATAATTAAAGAAGATGATTAAATTTGAAATTGCTCAATAAAAAATAGAACCTGGAACTCTGTTTAGAATTTAAAATGGTTTGAGAATAATCTCAATATAGTACCTCAAAACTGAAATAAAGAAAAAAAGTAATGGTGAAAACATTGGTAATTATTCAAATTTTATGTTTAGATCCAATAAACTTCTATTGTCTAAGTTTATTCAAATTCTCGAACCTATTCCAAATGAACATTTGAATCAAACTAAGTTAATTAATAATTAAGAAAACAATAAATAGTGGTTCAATTTCTAAATTTTCAAATGTATATGCAACACCTTTAAATTCTTTTGGACTAATATTTAGTTGGATTCACATTCAATTCAAATAAGATTTTGAAATCAAAGGTAACAAATCAAATGCTCTGATTATTTCAAGAAACAGGATTTCCATTATTGAAATTCAATATTTCCTGGATAATTCACCAGTGGCACGCACAGATCAGTAGGCCCCACCTGTCACTCTTTCTCTGTCTCCACTCCCTCTCTGTTTTGCTCTCCCCCTCTCTCTCACCCGCGGGGCAGCGCCGCCCGCCGCTTAAGCAAGCCAGGGAGGCTTCTGCGTGCCGCCCTCTCTACGTGCGCGCCGCTCAACCTCACCGCTCGCGAAACGGCAGCAGTCCAGTCTACTTCTTCTCGTTTTCTCTGTTTTTCCATCACCGACGCAAGGAACCAGCGCAAACTCATTCAGTTCTCAAATTCACTGCTAATCCTCTGCAAAAGGGAGCGCCAGGAGCCCTTCGAGCTTCTCCCCAAGCGTGTGTACCTCAAACCGCCGCGGCAGTTCTTCGGATTTGGAGTTCCTCTGCCACCATCGCGTTGAATAGAGGAGCCGCGCGGTAAACTTCTAGTTTTAACTCGAATTCATCACCATAATCTTGTCAATTTGGCTTATTGTAGCTCATCGTGCCATTCATTTGCCAGGTCGAGGTCTAGTTCGCCAGGAACGCACGGTCACCGTCGTCGGGTACGCCGGACCCTCCGAGCGTACGGTGAGACCTTCTTTCCGATCCAAATGCTTTGATGAATCCTTGCCACTCGCATTTGTAGCACTAGTGCGCAGCTCAGAGAGCTGGCCGTTGCTTCTGTCTCGGCCCAGTATGGCGCGAACGTCACCGCGGCGAGCTTTACTTTTCCGGTCACAGTCGTCGAGTACCTTGCGAGCTATCTCGTGGGCTTTATCCTCAACGACTAGCTTCGCCAGGTCAGAGGGAACCTTTCAGGCAAGGTCGCATGCTCTCTTGTGCTTCGCCGCGTCACCGCGCCTTAGCCGTGGTTCGAAATCCGCCGCCGGTTCCGGCGAGATTTTCTCACTGTTGTCATGGTGCCGAGCATCAGTACAGTGCGTAGTTCATGTAGGGCGAAACTGCGTCGACTTTCCTGCCCTGCAGTGCCGTCGCGACATCGAGCGGAGCTCCCACGGAGCTGCCGCACGTCGCTCCACCGGCTCCGGTGATCTCCGTCGGTCATTAGCGTACCCAGGGGATTCCTCTCGTCGAGATTAACTGATTGGTACTAATCCCGAGCTCTCTCGTCGCCGACAGAGCCGCGCGGCATCGCACGCCGCCGCTGCCCGGCGAGCCTAAGGCACCTGCCCTGCCCTCGGGCCTTTTCTGGTATTCTGATATTCATTTAATTCGACTGAAACTTCAATAAATCATAGAAAATCGTAAACAATTTAGAAAAATATAATTCCAAATGTTTTAGACCCTCTGTAATTATTACATTCCAAGAAATAAAACATTCATGTTTGACACATTTTATTTCTAGTTTACTTAAAGTACTAATAAAAATTAATTAATTCTAAACAATATTTGATATAAGAACAATTTATGGCAAGTTCATAAGTGACTTCTGTGACGTATAATATTAATTATCTTGAAACACAAAAGGGTCAAGATCAATTAAGAGAAATAATCCCAGTTAACTATTTACTTGATTAATTGTCTTATTAATTGGTCTTATTCTTAGTCTTATGTAATAATCATATCACTATTGCATCATGTAGACTTTGAGGTGAACGTGGTAGTTTATCGAGCCAGAGCCAGGGTTCATAAAGGAAACACTGTAGCAAAACTGATAGAGCAACCACAAGGCAAGCCCCGGTGCATTATTATTTTCAAAGTTTTACTTTTATTATAATATATGGGAGTCTTGTCTGTGCATTTAGTACTGTAGGAGTCGATTGAAACCCTAGTTACATGTCTTGTGGTAGTATCTATAACGCAATATTGGTATAGATAGCTCGACATAGGTGCTATGTTTAGAAGTGTTATACGGTAGAAGATGAGCAAAGTGGACTCTGCTCGCGACATGATAGGAGTTGTTTTGAACTCCCACTCTTTACTTCAGGCTTGTGGCTATTTCATAGTACATGATAGTAGAAACTGGGGTCAGACAAGGAATGATTGGTTGGCAGCATGACGACGTGTGTTCTGTGTGCAGTAGTCTTGTCTGATCCATGTGGCTCGAGCCTGATCGAGCATTGAACGTACTAATCATATAGTAGAATATATGGAACCTAGTGGACCTATGTGGCATAGTGATTGCAACGTCGAATGCAACCTACGGTATCTAATTAGAGGCGGTCTGAGGAAGTAGTGAGGTAACCTTTCATTGATATGTGTGATCTGGTGGAGTAGGCTCTCCTGCTAATGCAGCGCAGGACCGAATTGATGTTATAGGATCTGGTGTGAACGATTGTCACGTGTGGTCTCGGACGCGCACGTGTCGTGTGATCAGGTTGTTCCTACTGGTGTAAATTGATTTGAATCACTGTCGCTCTCAGTTTATGAGTTTGCTTGTGAAACGCGCCATATACTAATAGAAAGTGAACAATGATTTACCCCATCTACACTATACTTTGAATGATTTAAGAATTATTGTTTGATACACATGCTTGTATAGTGTAAAGCAAACTTAAGTTTGAATCTTGACAATTAAACTGGAGCTAAAACCTAAAAATAGGAGAAACACTAATTAGCGCGAGTATTTTCTGCGTTTACCCCATCCTGAGTTAGCAGTTCATGTCTAGGAGTCGGCTGCGGCTAGTCATGTTGACAGGTCAGTCTTGCTGAGCTTCTTAGAAGCTCATGCTTTGCGACTTGTGGTTTTCAGGTGTCACAGATACCATTGGCAGTAGTGATACCTACTGCTGGGAGGAGCCAATCCAAGGTTGGGCATGCGTCTAGTGGGAGCAAATAGAATAGCCGCTGTTTGTAGGTGGCTAGTAGCAATGTGTCGTTGGACAAGGCATAGGTTTTTGCTTAGCTAGTAAAGTCGTTGTCTGTAATCTTAACATTTTGCTTCCACAAAAAATCGATTTTCTATTCAGTTGTATCGGCTACTTGGTAGCATGTGAACTATGTCTGTAATATAACAACAGTTGTAATAATCTTTGTTATCTTTGTAAATTGTTCTCTTTTATCTGTCTGTGTTGTACCATGTGTATTCTCTCTTTGATGAGTATCGTCCAGAATGATCCTAGTAGGATAGATCGACTCTAGTTTTAGGGTGGTCTCTCACAGTTTTTGTACCCCAGACAATTACGGTTCAGGCCCTCTCTGACCCGCGGTATAAAAGGGGAGGTCAGACTAGTAAACAAGGAAGAACAACAAAAAGAAAACAAGAAAGAGAACAACTCAATTTTGGCGCATCGCCACCATTCGCTGGTGGGCATCTCGTCTTCGCGTTGCTGAATCAGCATTTCAACCCCCACAAGAGGTACAGATTCCCACCTTCCTGCAATCTGGATGCGTGGTTGCAGTAGTTGCAGTCGGTACTTTCTCGGTTAGGTTATTCCGGCTGTTCTTGCACTGTTCTGTTCACTAGTTATCCAGTGCTGTGGATCTTCATCTGTTAGAACTATCGCTAGATCTGAAGGATTTTCTGAATTGTCTCATCTTTATGCGTCGATCTTCTGCTTTTTCCTGTGTTCAATGCGATATTTCTTGTTGCCTGGATCCTGCTACTCGAGTCATCGCAAGAACCTTCATTTCATGCGGCGGTGCGAGATGCATGCGGATCCTGCCAATCAAGTACAGTGCTGCAACAGTTCAATCCAATCTCCTGTACGCATGGTGGAAGGTTTTCGATCTGCGCCTTGTTTCCTGCTTCCGCTCGTTCTTGCGTTACTGTCGGGGTGTTTAGCCGGTAGGCCTAGCCCGTGCCCCCGTGTATCATACAACGGCACGCCCTTCCCGATCGGCCGAAAAGTTACCTCACCATACTTCCCCTTCGGCCTTTCGGGTGTGCTTCATGATTTAACCAAGGATCGACTCAACTCGTAGCGCTACATGTTTCTTCACATTTCTTTTCTTCTCCCCGTGAGGGTTTTTCCGTTCTTGGTTATGTTTCATTTTTGATGACGCAAACAAGATCTGGGTCTTTGGCCGATCTGTGCGTTTCTCGTTCGGTCAGCCCTGGATCAGGTGGAGTCGAGTTATCCCTTCTTCTTTTTTATCTTGACTTCATTGGTCGGGGTAAGATCTGGGCTCTCATCGATCAGAAAGGTCATAGAACCATACCTTTCTTCTGGCTGATGCAGACGTTGCCTACTCGATACAGTGCACAACTTCGTTTAGCGTGCATGGTCTTCTTTTTCTGATCTAGTTCCCAGACCCAGCCGCTGTCAAAGAATTTATCCTGTCATTTGTTTCTACTTTCCTTTTTGACAAAACCGTGAATAGGGTCTGGGCTTCGATCTTGTCAGAAACCTCATTCGTTGCACCTATCTCTGGCCAGCATTGTACGTTCCCTGCGTGAAGCGGGTCGTGTTGGTAGAGCATGGTCAGGGATTTCATCTCTTCTTCATCGATAAGGTCTTTTCTCTTTACCCTGTGCGTATAGTACCAATACTCATGACCTCGCCGAGACCTTGCCTCTTTTGTTATGCTTGCATCGGCCACACAGCGGTGAGTACTCTCATCGGCTGATGCAATAGAGGCAAAATGCTATTTCCCACGCACATCGGACACGGGCCCCCATGCCTCTAAGGCCATGCACCTGCTATGATGCATTTTTCAATTTACAATTGTATTATCTCATCGGGTGTAGTCCCTCGCTTCTTGCATGATCTTATCCTTCGGATAGAAAGTCGCGGGAAGGTATCAACCCAACATCAGCCCAAGGAGGCCCTCGAATTTAACTCTTTTCCACTCTCTATCTGTCAATTTGTAGGAAAAATTGACTGGCACGCTCTCTTCCTCAAGTAAGGAAGCTCTGGGTCGCCAAACTTGGTCTTGCTTGGAGTTTAAGCAAATCTCCCAGGCTACACGTGTCCGGTTATTTGAGCGAATGTTGGTATTTCTTACGATCATAGATAAATACACAACCGCATGAAGTACCGAAGTAGCATTTTACCCTAGAGTATTCCAAGGTATCCAAATTTCCTTAGGGAACGTGTGTGGGTTATCTATAAACTAATTTCAGGGACCAACAACACTAAGGTTGAGCAAAGGATAGAGAGGTTGACTATGAGATAAATCCTAATCTAAACAAGTAGATTACCCTATCCTCACTTACTTCGATATCTGGTTTACTCTCAATCCAGGAAAAAGACTCCGATAATTATAACTACTTATATATCCGGACGTGAAGGAATACAAAGGACTAATAGGGTTGTCACCACCTATAGCCTACTTCTAACTCTGTGGGATATACATCACTCGTAGGTAACAATTTATCTAGACACCACGTCTACACAAATTAATTACTACTTTAACCCTGACCAAGACTCTCGTCTTATAAGTTAAAGTAAATACTAAATAGCATACTACGAATCAATAAGCGAAGGATAATTCTACTCACTAGACTAAGGAATTATACTCGATAATCAAAAACGAATACTCACTTGATTAAATGAAATATTCGTCGAGGTACAACGGCGAAGCATAGTGATGACAGACCACCACTTCGACTTGACTTTGTGGAGCAATCAAGCCAAGAGAGCACCGACAGGCCAGCACTTCCCCTGGAGAACTTCCTCCTCGATCTCCTCCTTGCAAGAACTCTAAGGATTAAAGCCTAAGAGCATAAGCCTCTAAATGCAGTAGCACAATGAAAGCGTATAGTGTTGAGTTGATGATGAGGGAGTGAGGAGAGGGTTCCTATTTATAGGTGGGGAAGACTTGGGCATGTGGTTTCCTCCCTCTTCTGGACGATTTCTCACCACTCATTCACGCCATCGACTTCAGAACTGACTTAGAGAGGCAGTAACTCGTGCCACGTCAAAGGTGGGGCCGATCTCCTATGCGCCCCACTCGAGTCCCACTTCGATGTGGTGGCTGTCCTGTGGGCCCTAAGTGTGGGTACGTGATATCTGATTATTTGTATGGTGTTTTGACACGTATGGTGGGTATATGAATCTGTGTCTTGCCTACGTGGCGTTCTGTGGTTGACCGAAGTTGTGTTTCTTTGCCACATGGTTGGATTATACCTCATTCCTTTGATAAAGTTTCTGCATGTATAAACTTTTCAAGTACATGTGGAACTATATTAATTTTAAACTAACATGCATATATGAAATGCATGTCCTTATCGATATTTAGAGATATGTTGACGATATTTTTTGTACTTAATAGCCGATCAACACCGGTCCATAGCTAAGGACCCTCAGGATAGTGCCTACGACAGACTGGGTGCCAGCTCAGAGAGATCCCGCCGTAGCACCTTTGTGGATCATGACCCAATGGAGACTCTATGAGGCCTACAGGAGGAGGTATGCTCAGTCGAGAGGGAGCCCTCTCATAGCACAACATAAGTGCTCTACCTTCTTCATGCTCAGTCGGGTGCGGGGACAGACGTAGAGCCACACTTCAGTTACTTGCCCGGACTAGCAGAGCTCGTGACCATAGAGTACCGCTATAATGATGAGATCATCTTGGAGATATATGGATCACTGTGGGTCACCCCAGACCACTCGTATATATGGTTCACCTGCAGAGGAGAGCAGCTCTTCTTGACTAGGGAGGACTTCATCTATTTCTGTCTCATGACGTCAGCTTGCACAGATGGAGCAGTCCCGGATCAGATGCACCCTATAGAGCTCTTGGTGGTTGTGACACCCCAGGTGTCACCAGGGCAAAATCGACAACTCTAAACCCTAATCCACAATTTCACTCACTTCAAAGCAGTTTCAATCGTGGGAATAAAAAGAAATATTGTCTAAAATGCTTTAAGGAGACCCTACGAAAAGTCTGACAAACAACAGAGCATGTTGGCAAAGTCCAGAGAATTCTCAACTAAAAGTATCGAAATCTCGTTAACTGAAAGAAATCCAAACCCTAACTATTGACCATCAAAATTTCCACAGAACCCTAGCTATATTTTTAAGTAACAATTAAGTACACTTCAAAATAGGATTTTGGGAAATTATTCAAGATTTTTGGAAAAGCTTTAGACCTCTTAAAAATTCACAGACGCTATAATCAACCTAGAAATTCAAGAATTTTTAGAGGCCAAATCATGACTTGAACCTTAAATGAAAAGTGTTCCAAATAAATTCCTGAGCTTGTACAAAAATTTTCAAAATATTTCGAGCTCGGGAAGAGTGCCCATTCATTAAAATCCCTTCCAGCATTAAAGAAAAAGAGAAAAAAATAATATAACTGTTGCCGGGCGGGCTACAGTACCCGCCCGCCCGACAACAGAGCAGCGCGCAGCCGCCGCTGCCCCGCCCGACACGGGCGCCTGTGGCGCACGTCACCGCTATGACCGCGCCGCTCCTTTGCCTCCCTCCTCTCTCCCGCGCTCCCCTCTTCCCTCTCCTCCCTCGCCCTCTCTCTTTTCTCTCCCTGCCTGAGCCCGCGCCGCCCGAGCCGAGCCGCCATGCCCGCCGCCTCACTGCGCCGGCCTCCACCCCCCCTTGTCCCCTACTCTCCCCTACCCCCGGCCCCCTTTAAATTGGCGCAAAACCTCCCTCTTCTTCCCCCCCTCCACTCTTTTCTCCTCCCCACGCGCGCGAGACGCTCTGCCCCGGCCGCCACCCCTCCATTGCCGGCCGCCCAAGGTGAAACACCGCCCCGACTCAATTTCAATCAAATTCACTCACCGAATCAACTCTTCTCCACCTCGTGAAGCTCACAGAAGCCTCCAACCCTCCGACGGTGAGCCACCTCGTCGGAATTTTGACTTCGCCGCCGCCACCGAAGCACCCCCACGGTGAGACCCCCTCTGCCGTGCCCAACCTTGATGAATACCATGTTGCCGAGCCTCGTCATATCATGTGGATCATGAAAAGCAAAGGTTCGACGGCCGGCGCCCCATCGTCGGGAATTGGCCGCCGGAGCTCGTCGGAGACTGTGCCCTGTTTTTCCTTTTTCCTAATTCATTTCCAGATTATTGCTCTGTCTTCTAAAAACCCTAGAAAATCACAGGAAGATCCAAAAATGCCAAACCAAAATTTGTTAGAACACTCATGAAAAGTACTAATTTTCTGTTAAAACACTTTTTAACAAATCACCAAACATTTGTAGAATCAATTAGAAACACTCCTTTCTGTTTATGAATTTTAAATTGCATTATAGAGCAATGCTAGGGCTAACCCTTGATCTACAGGTACACCATAGTGCTACACACACTCTGGAAATTTATGAAGATTTTAGGAATACGAATTGGCATCTAACCCTATTAAATAACCTCAATCTGCCTAGTTTAAATAGCATTTGCTAAAGTACATTGTAAAAGTCATTTGCAAGGTTAGACCCCAAGAGAAAAGTTGTAGATATGGTACTCAGGAATGCTCACATAAAGTTTCATAATTTTATTCTAATGTTTACTCGTAGTTTCTGATTTTACAAGATCTAAAAACAGGAACTTTGATGAATTTTTATAAAATACAGAAAATTCATCTAGGCCCCACCCAAAGCCCAAAATGCTTATTCCAGAGAGTACTACCCACTAAAAATAATCTTGAGGAAGAATTAAAATCTTCATTTTAACCCTAGTTTAATAGCCGAAGTAATTAAATAATAGTTAACCGATGAAAAGTGTCACATTAACTTAACTAAAGTTGAAGTTATTAAAACATGCCAGCTAAAAGTCACCTCATGAGAGTCAAATAGATTATTTAAACAACATTTCCAGATTAAGAATTTAATTTAATTGACGGCGTCGAGTAATTAGGGTTAACCCTAATTCTGGGCGTCGCCAATCTAAACCCTAGGTTATTACTGATAATAACAATAATTTTCTTTTTCGTCGAACTTGTCATAATTATACTGCATCATGTAGATTCTAACGCTCACGAAGTAGCTGCGGATCCAAGTTCCTCGACCCCCGCCGAAGAAGTCTGCAACAACACCGAAGAACCAGGCAAGCCCCGGTGCATAACCAAATTTTCAAGTTTTACTTTTAACTAAGTGTGTCTTGCTTGTGCATTAAGTGTTAGGAGTTGATTGAAGCCATAGTTGCATTTGTTCCCATAGGAAAACCCTAACGGTAGTTGGTATAGACACCCCCTTCGTATGCTATGCTTAGTAGGTATTGTCGGTAGAAGTCGAGCAGAGTGGACGCTGCTCGCGAAAGGATAGGTTGTTGATGAAACTATTTCATGAGATGGACCACACTAATGTGAATCAGTAAGAAGATAAAAGTTTGAGGGTCAGACAGGATACAAAGTAGGTCGGCGACTGGACTGGGTCCAGGGTGACCGTAGACTTGTCTGATCCGTGTGGTCCGAGACTGATCGAGTGTTGAACGTACTGGTCGTATGCTGGGTGTTATGGGCCCCAGTAAACCTACGTAGCCTAGTGATTGCAACGTCGAACCTGCCCTACGGTGTCTGACTAGGAGGAGATCTGGGGCGAGCAGCGTGGGAACTCCACAGAAACCGTCTGGGACGTGTTGTCTGGTGGGACGCGGCGCTGCTAAGGCAGGCGTAGGAGGGAATTGACGTTGCAGGAGCTGGTGTGAACGGTTGCCACGTGCGAGTCTGGGACACGCACGTGTCGTACGGTCAGGTATTTCCCCTGCAGGGTATAAAATCGTTTCGAACCGCTGTCGCTCCCAGTTAGTGAGCATGCTCGTGAAACGCACCACATTTTAGTAAATAGGTTGAGACACCATGAAAATGAATTATGAATATTAATACTACCATTGTTGATCCTGTTATATTTGTTTAGTTCAGTGCTAACTAAATTTATGTTCTAACCACTTAATCTGATGCTAAAATTTGACAAGAGTAGTATAGGCTTGCGAGTCATTTTGCAAGTAAACCCACCCAAGTCGGCCAGCATGTTTAGGGGTCGGCTGTAGTCAGCCACTTTTGTCGGGTAAGTCTTGCTGAGCTTCTTAGAAGCTCACGCGTTAGCGTTTTGTGGTTTTCAGGCGCCGTCATGCAGGACCCAGCAGGTAGCTTCATTGGGAGGAGCCTCCCCTCGAGTTTGGGAACCTCCAGTGGGAGTTGTGCGAGTCGCCGCAGTGATTTGTTGAAGTGGCTAGTAGCATGACGCCCGTGGGCACGGCGCGTGCTTTTGCTTAAGTCCGAGTGTCGGAGTTGTAATAGTTCTAGTCTTCCGCTGTTATCGTTTTCAAAACTGTTGCGTACTCTGAGACAATTGTAATATCCAACTTCAATTTATGAACCAATGATGTATTAAGTTCTCTCTCCTTGTAAATTATTGCTGTTTGTCCTTGCCTGTGTTGTATCGTGTGTACGCTCGCTTCGCCGAGCGTTGCCCAACAAGATCTTGGCTTAACGACTGACCGGATCCGTCCCGAGACGAGGTTTTCTGGACGAGTCGTGTCAGTGGTGTTGAGCCTCCTGATGAGCTGATGAGCGGAGTGCGACGGGCCGCCCCGAAATCAGGGACGGTTCATCTGATCCGGAATCCTTTCTAGGCGATAGTCGACGAAGCGAGTATTCACGTGGTACAACCTAGGCTAAGAAAACAGCATAATTTACAAGGTAAGGAAAAATGATTACAGTCTTTGATTCATTACAGAAATTTTGAAAATAGAGTACGGCATACAACTTTAAAATACCAATTTAGCGGAAGCATAAGACATGATATAGACTCCGACTCTAGTAGACTAAGCAAAAACATGTGCTTTGCCCACCGGCACTATGCTCCTAGCCACCCAAGTTCATTGAGGCGAATCCAAGCGCTCCCACTTGATGCTCCCAAGGTCTAGGCGCTGCTCTTCTCACTGGTAGTGACCATCGCAGGCACAAGCGTCAGCTCCAGAAGAGTTCTAGAACTTCAGAAATAAATTAAAAATAATAAATATTAATCTATTTATTTAGGAAGTTCCATGGATTTTTCATGACAAATCTTTTTAGCAAAAGGTTAAAGCCTTTTAAGAGGGGTCCAGGAGAATTTAGTATGCATTTTTAGGAGATCACTGTGATTTACTATGCATTTTACAAACGAGACTAGAAATAATAAAATTAATTTAAAAATTTGAAAAACAGAAAATAGGGGAGGGGCGGGAGGAGCTCCGACGTGTTCAACAGCGGCGAGGTTCCGCCGAAGCTGGCCAGGTTGGTGCTTAGCCTATCAAGGCGCACGCGTTGGCGGTGGAGTTGGTCGCCGGCGATGGCTGAAAGGCGGTCGGCGACGAGGGGCGAGAGTACCAACTCCGGCAAGGTGTGCAGTGAAAATGTACGGTAGAAAGCTAAAGGAGAGGTCCAAGAGCTTCACTGTGACGCGAGGAGGTGAGCTGAGTCGGCTAGAGGCGTGGGAGATAGCCGGGAGTAGCGTGTCGACGTGAAGGTCGCGGCGGCGGCGGGTGGGTTCCAGCAGCTCTGGTGAGTTTCTATGAGCAACAACGTGTCACAGAGGAGCGCAAGGAGTAGAGTAGCTAGTCGGAGGAAGAAATCAAACCACGTTTGAGCGGTGAAGAAGAAATCAAAGAACCCATGGTGGCTCGGGCGCTCCGGACCGAGGTAGACGACGACGCATTCTGGGCGATTCAGGGCAGGACAAAGCGACAGATTTGGCAGGGAGCTGAAGGGAATGGAGTGGGAGCTAAATGGCATGGTGTTGGAACGCGGGGAGCACTGACTGAGCTGTCCACGCGAAGGGGGCAGCAGTGGCAATGGCGGTCGGTGCAATGCTCGCGCGTGGAGGAGAAAGAAGGCAAGGAGCGATGTTGGTGTGAGTTCTCTCGCATAGCGTCCGCCTTGAGCACGCGCGCGCGCAGAGGAAGTGATGGCTCGTGCGGCGTGAGAGGCGGGCGGGCATAGGAGACCGGCGTCGGCGATTGGGCCTGCGGGGTGGCGTTGACGTGCGCAGAGAGGAGAAGAGAGGGCGAGAGAGAGAATAGGAGGAGGGAGGGGGTGGGATTCCCACTTCGTCGATGGGACGGGACCGCCAGGCCGGCGTAGGCGCTATGGCAGCCGCGGCGGGGGCCGCTGCAGCGCCGCGGTTGGCGGCGCGGCGCGGCGCCCTCAGACTTTTCCTTTTTTTAAAAAAAAATTCACAATACTTCAAAATATTCCCTCTGAATTCAAACAAAATTCTTACTTCCCGGTTTCAGAAAAATGTGAAAATGTTTTGTGGGCACTCAGGACATTATTTGGAACAACTTTTCTTTTTAGAAGAAGTCCTGATTCCTCCTCTAAAATTTTATAGATTTTCAACCCAGATCAAATTTGTTTGAGTTATGGTAAAATCTCAAAAATTTTGTTTTAAAGTGCACTTAATTGCCATGCAAAAGCATTAGTATGGTTATATTAATAATTTGATGGTTTTATAAAAGTTAGATGGAATTTATACCCGCATGCCAAACATTTTTTGTACCGGGATCCAGAATTCCTGATTTTTCAAAAATGTAGAGATCTACTTAAAATCTTTGTGGAGGTTAAGTGAAATTTTTAAAATAATAATGCCATTGGTTCATGCAGAGATCTACTTTTTGAGTGTGAAATTCATTCGATGAATTTTAAGTGACACCTGGAGTGTCACAGCCCTCCCACCTAAAAAAAATCGCGTCCCGAGATTTAAGGAGGTGGTTGGGTTTTTCGTGGGTACCTATGGCGGCTGGCTGGGTAGTGCGTCCGAAGGAATTCTGTGGACTCTCAAGTGGCTTCATCTTCAGAATGGTTGCTCCATAGGACGTTGTAGAATTTGAGGTTCCGCTTCTTGGTTACTCATTCCTTCTCGTCCAAAATCCGAATTGGTCATTCTGGATAAGTTAGATCCGATTGCAACTCTTCCACATCAGGAAATAACTTGGTCTATGGGCGCCTTCAAACATCTCCTTAGCTGGGAAACATGAAAAACATTATGTATTTCTGATAGCTTCTCAGGTAGCTCCACTTGGCATGCCACCGGTCTGCACTGTGCAGTGATGAGAAATGGGTCAATGTATCATGGTGCTAACTTGCCTTTAACTCCAAATCGCTGAGCTCCTTTAATGGGCGAGACTCGAAGGTAAACATAGTCACCTACTTCAAAATTCAGTGGTCTATGTCTTTTATCAGCATAGCTCTTCTGTTGGGATTTGGCTGCTTTCAGGTTAGCTTGAACAACCCGTACTTTCTCTTCCGCTTGCTGCACTATCAGACCAATTTAGTGGAGTTCTGAAGCTATGTCCATATAACGCCTCAAAAGGTGACATTCGGATACTTTCTTGGTAGCTGCTATTTTAAGAGAATTCTGCTAATGACAAATAATTATCCCAGCATCTTCCATGCTCCAAAACACAAGCATAGCATATCTTCAAGGATCTGATTTACTCTTCCTATTTGGCCATCTGTCTGTGGATGATAGGCGGAGCTATGAATCAACCTAGTACCTAGCGACTCACGGAGCTGTTTCCAAAACTGTTCTACAAATTGTGTACCTCAGTCTGAAATTATGGTTTTAGGTACTTCATACAGACATACTATCCTATCAATGTACAGTTGAGCATACTTCTTCATGCCGTATCTCGTAGATACTGGAATGAAATGGGCTGTTTTGGTTAACCGATCCACTATAACCCAAATGAAATCCAACCTTTGAGCAGTTATTGGTAAACCAACAATAAAGTCCAGACTAATGTCTTCCTATTTTTAAGATGGATGTTCAAAGGTTGCAATAAACCTGCCCTTTTCAGATGATCCGTTTTAAGTCTCCGACAGGTGTCACATTCGGCCACGTATCAAGCAATCTCTCTCTTCATACTGGTCCACCAAAACTTTTTCCTTAAGTCTTGATACATCTTATTATAGTCAGGAGGGATGGAATATTTGGGTAAGTGAGCCTCATCCATGACCTTTTTCGGGAGTTCGTGATCCTTTGGCACCACCAATCTATTCTTCAACCACAAGACTCCGTCCCCATCTTCCCGGAAGCACTGCATCTTCCCTTCTTCTAGTCCAAGCCTGATATTTTCCATGCCCTTGTCAAGTCGTTGAGCTTTTACTACCTCGTCCTTGAGTGTCAGAACGAAGGCTAGGTTGTACAGCGACCCATGGGGTAGGATTCTCAAGCTCGTCTCGAGTTCCTGATTCATTTGGAAGCCGGATCGATTTATGTCGTGACTCTGCCCAAATCATTGATTATCAGAACCTGTAGGAAGATCGGGACCCCGTTCCCATCAAGTGGTAATCAGAGCTTCAGGTGTTCCCTCAGGTTCGCCCTAGTAGTCCTTAGATCTATTATTTCATTTCATCCTGTCGTCCATAAAATAGCCATATAAAAAAAAATTATACTCGTAGGTTGTATCATGTCCAAGCCTTTGTTTAGCCTTTGCATATTTTAATTTTAGAGTCGATAGTTTTGAGTTTGTGTCCTTAGTTGTGTCGTGTTGCTGGTTTAGATTGTGTTTTACTTCGGTTTATCTTGCTTCCAGCACCCTTGTCATTCCCTTATCGTTAGAATTTTTTTCCCTCACCCATCCCATCCTAATCCGTTGTTGTGTGCTCTGGTTTAGTTTCTTTTTCCATAATTTGATCATCCCACATCATCACGACACACTCAGCATCATCGCCCACCTTGCTATTAGCTTCTGCCACTAAATTCCACAATGTGCCGCTACCCGATTCGGTCACCGAACATAATACGCATACTGATTCGGACACACTTCCTTAAAACAGCCACATCTTGCCGTCATGGGCTTTGCTGGTTTTGGAGTTTCTAAAATCTCCAAATTCGGCCAGGAAGATAGACATCTCGTAGTCCAAAGTTTCTGACCACAATCTGGAGTAGATTCGGAAAATTCTATAGGCCACATCTTTAGGCCGTTTGTCCTGAACTTTTGTGTGGTTTGTATTTCTATGCTCTGCGTTATGAAAAAAAAATTTAAAAAAATAAAAGAAAAAAGTGAAAAAATTTGTTGCTAAAAATATCGAGCAATAGTAGAAATTCTCGCATTGGCGACAACAAAATCATTAGCGACAAAACATAGACTTAGACGACATACCTTTTTTGGCAATTGCTTGTGCTGAGTATAGTTTCCTTTGTCTATTGATCTTTGTTGCTATTTTTTTTTCCTACATACTATCTTTGTCCATGTATCATAACTATTGTAGAATGTCTCTGACCAGCAACTAGGACCAATACCTTGGATATTTATTCAGCAATTACTATCTATTTTTGATTTATCTTCCACTGACATACTCTTGTCATCCAAGCTCCACAAAAGACACTTATAAACAGGCCCGGCTTCGTACCCTCGTAATCGTCGGATCACTTCTTCTAGGTATTTTTGCTTTGTGTTCGTTTAGATCCTTGCAAGAACTTGGTTTGAAGCTTCCTTTTTGCTGTCCAGGAGTGCCACCGTTCTCACAGTAGTTGATAGGGATAACCTTTACCATTTTTCTCTGTGTTTCTTGTTTCTTTCATCATGTCAGGTACCGAGAAATTTAGGACTCCGGCGGACTTCAACGAGTGCGTCAACCAAGATCAATTGCAGGGAGCAATTACCAAGGTGCTTGAAGGCATTGATGACAAGATCACTGAGACCGTGACGAAGACCCTCAACAACCTGCACATAGGAACAACTCTCCAAGGCATCACCACTCAGCTGGCCGCAATTTCAAAGCGGCTTGACAATTTGAAAAGGCGTCCACCTCCAGGGAACAACAACAACGACGAGGGGACACTGTCTACGATGACAACGATCAGGACGCACACCTTCGACATCGCCTACATAGAAACTGCCAAGGTATGGGAGGTAACAACCAGCATCGACCTCAGCACGATCCCTTTGCTAAGGTGACATTTTCCATATCCTCCTTTTCTGATTCTTATAATGCTGAGATATATCTAGATTGGGAGATGACGGTTTTAACAAAAATTTGAGGTTCACCAAGTCCCTGAACAACATAGAGTGAGGCAAGCTTCTAGCGAATTTAAGGACTTGCTATTATTTGGTGGACTGGTTTAGCTGCTGTACGACAGTTGCCTGCAACTTGGGAAGAGTTGAAAACTGCTATGTGCGATCGCTGTGTGCCTCCTTCTTTTCAGCGAGACATGCGTCTCAAACTGCAACGCTTAGAGCAAGGTAGCAATTCGGTCCAGGATTATTATGCTAAACTGCAGAAGGGCATGATGCGTTGTGGTGTAATTGAGGATAATAAGGATAAGATCTGTTGTTTCTATGGGGGTTGAGGCGTGAAATTCAGGACATTGTTGATTATAAGACATTTAACGCTGTCAACCAGTTGTTCCACTTTGCTATGCTTGCAGAAAAGGAATTGCAGGGACGCCAGAAAGCTGCGAGAACGTCAAAAACCGGAGCACCGCGTTCTTCTTCCAGTTTTCGTCCATCCCCTCCACCAGCAAGCAAGCGACCTTCCACTGCGGCACCGCCTCCCTCAACACATCCTGCGGAGTCTTCTAAATCTTCTGCGTAGGGACCAGCGAAGACTTCACCTTCCACTACATCCACGGCACGCACCTCTGGCATCCAGTGCCATCGTTGTTTTGGACTTGGGCACGTGCGTGACTGCCCAAGCAAGCGTGCCTACATCGCCACTGATGACAGAGGTTATGAAAGTACATTGGACATTGAACATGCGGAGGACGACCCTCCACAATCTCTGGACAGCATTGTTCTCGGCAACCACGACGCCTCCGTGTACCACTCCATCGTTGTTCAGCGCGTCCTCAATGCGCAGGTAAGCGAACCGGATTAGATCCAACGCCATAACTTGTTTCAGATTGAGTTCGTGACCAAGAATCGACGAGTACATGTTACCATTGATGGGGGCAGCTGCAACAACTTGGTCAAGAAGCTCCGAAAAAGCTAAGGAACCACAATCGTGTCGCGTTCCTTTTTCCCTTGGTAACTTGTAGTGATTCTATGGATTGCGATGTCGTTCCTATGCAAGCATGCTCTCTTTTGTTGGGTCGTCCTTGAGGACATGATAATGATGCTTTGCACCATAGTCGTAGTAATAAGTACACCTTGATGTATAAAGGAAAGGAAATTACTTATTATCCATGACACCTGTTCAAATTATTAAATCTGATAGGGAGAGGACTGCTAATGCTAAACAACTACCTCATGCTAAACCTGAAATTCAGCAAGGTATCACTTTGAAATCCCCTGTCATGCTTGCTACAAAATCTGACCTTGTTGAAATTTTTGCTGGCACTTATCCATGCTATGTTCTAGTGTACCAGGATACCTTATTTTTAATGTATAATTTTCCTTATAAATTGTCATCTGCGGTTGCTAACCTTTTGTAGGAGTTTCATGATGTTTTCCCTAACGAGATCCCTCCAGAACTGCCACCCATTCGAGGGGTCGAGCACCAGATTGACCTGATTCCTGGGCAGGTTTACCTAACCGTACGGTGTACCGAACCAACCCTGAGAAGACTAAGGAAATTCAGCGCCAAGTCCAGGACCTTTTGGACCGCGGGTACTTACGTGAGAGACTTAGTCCTTGTGATGTTCCTAATCTTTTGATTCTGAAAAAGATGGTTCGTGACGCATGTGTGTAGATTGTAGAGCCAGAACAACATTACTATACGGTATCGTCATCCTATTTCTAGGCTAGACGACATGCTTAATGAGTTATGTGGTGCTATAATTTTCACTAAAATTGACTTGCGTAGTGGTTATCACCAGATTAGAATGAAACTCGGTGATGAATGAAAAACTGTATTTAAAACTAAGTTTGGGTTGTACGAATGGTTAGTCATGCCTTTTGGTTTAACTACACCTAGCACGTTCATGAGCTTAATGCATGAAATTTTACTTTCATTCATTGGTAAATTTGTGGTGGTTTACTTTGATGATATCCTGATTTATTAACAACCTATGGCTGAACATATGGATCATCTACATGATGTTTTCTCCGCCTTACGTGATGCATGCCTGTTTGGTAACCTCGACAAGTGCACCATGTGTATGGATGGAGTCTCTTTTCTTGACTATGTTGTGACTCTATAGCGCATTGAGGTTGATAAGGCTAAGGTGAAGGTGATTGATAGTTGGCCTATACCCACAACGGTTTTGCACGTGAGGAGTTTTATTGGCGTAGCGGGATTTTAATGCCGTTTTGTCAAGGAATTCAACACCATCGCCACGCCGCTGATTGAGTTGACAAAGAAGGGTGTTGCTTTCCATTGGGGGCCATACTTAGGAGAAGATGATGAGCTAGAGTTGAAGACAACTCCGCTTCAAAAGGGGGAGGATGATGAGGACATCGCACCCATGGATACACATAATCCTTCTCCCGCTACGACAAATGATGACCCAATCACTAAAGCTCGGACACGACAATTGAATCTAGAGGTGAGCTCGTTCTTAAGTACGAGTTTATATATTACTATGAAGAATAGATTGCTACGTAACGATTATATTATGATTAGAATCATGGAGAGGTTAAGGAAGGCCCTGGAGACCAGCTACAAGTCGAACAAGGATGTCCAAGCCAAGTAGGAGATCCAACTCACGTCGACTTCGAATCCAACTCGGAGTCTAGGAGTAGTCCGCACTAAAACGGGTTCCCAGCTCGCATACGGACTCCGTTTTAAGCAATCTACCACTTCATGGAAAGAGGACGAGATTATCTATCCAATGGGACAAGTCCCATGTCCAAATTCCTCTAGAGTCCACGATAATCATCGAAACATTGGATAGTCCAGAATCTATCAGGGTGCTGCGACACCGACTTTATGCCGGTTGGCCTTGTACTGAGTTAGAGTCCGTAGGGTTGTGTACAGGGCACTTGCACGTCCCCAAATCCTTTATATCCAGCTGTCACCCCACCATTAGGGTTCGGGTTTTGCTTAGGTTATTCCTGTTAAAAACAGTGTCGCCGTTTCATCGGTTTGTGAGACCCTAACTTTTGTGAGTTTAATCTTCCTCTGCAATTTGATTACTTTCTACTTCGTTCTTGCTTGTGTTCTTCGATTCACAGTCAAAGACAAGCCTTCTCGGCGAGGTCATCCGTGTTCACGAGGGTGATAACCAGAGGAGACGTGGTGCTGCGATTGCGGGATTCGGAACGTGTCATTCGGAAGCCGGATCGATTTATGTCTCGATTCCGCCCAAATCGTTGATTATCAGAACCTGTAGGAAGATCGGGAACCCGTTCCCATCAGCGGGATTCCCGCTCAGCCGATGGGATGGGACTGCCACGCTGGCACACGCGCTGCGGCGGCCGCGGCGGGTGGCACTGCATACGTGGAGAATTTTATTTCAGTTCCTAGGCTTGATCAGTTCAGAAAATGATTTGGGCCGATGGGCTGATCACGGGATCAAGGAAAAGGACTTGACTAGCTTCTGGCCATACCCGTATAAGATATATGGGACGTACATTCATTCAATGGCTTGGTTCAATATCGTAAACAAAACATGTGACCGCGTATATGTGAATTCTTCAAGAAGTACTCTTATAGATATATCTATTTTTTACTAGTCCATTTAATTAGTTGTGGCTACCATTATATTGTTATTGCCAAGACACTAGGCTATTTATACATGCACGCATACCATATATATATGGTTTATCATATTATTTAATTTTAATATTTGAATACACCATTTATCATTGTTTAACTTAATTTCAAATATTTCAGGCCTGTCGAAATTTGTGTCAACATACTTTTTCTAAAGAACCTCTTCTACTTTTTTTAATTAATGCTGCGCCATGAAAGGAAGTCCTTAAAAAAATACTTATCCAATCAGATTTTCCATACACGTCAGTGTGCCACGTAGGATAGTTTAGCGGGTTAATAACTCATTAGGACCCGTGATGTACCAAAAAAATTAGGGAGCCAAATCCGCGTTTTTGGAGTCAAGGGGGACTGGATGACACGTCATGGGGCCGCCTGTGTACTTTTTTACTGTTGTGATTATATGTACATACTCACTTTAAGATTTTTTAAATAAATAACTATGAAAAATGCATAGGTAACATGTATTTTTTAATACACTAAATATTGCTTTCCTTTATGTGTATATGCTTAAAATATCCACATGTACATACATTACTATATGCTTAATATTAAATATCCACATGGTTATTACTTTACAATATTATAAATTAGGTATGCCCACATATTCAGATGAGTATACACGCAAATCTAAGATGTGTTTTTTAAAGGTAGGAATAGCTGCACTTGGGAGTGGAGCATGATTTTCCATATTCTATTTGTATACATAGTTATACAAAGAGAAAATTATGTGTTCGACATCACTTGTTGGTTTTAGCTGTTGGACATCGCTCTTTCCAATTCTTGCTCATGGATACTGCCGACTTTAGTAGCAGACTGAAAGGTCAATTTTACCCTTGGGGTCTGCTGGCCAGCATTTAGATGGTCCGATCGAACCAGGTTAGTTACCATAGCTAAAAACCTATCGAGTAGACCTCGAAACAGGGAGTGGCAGCGGCACCGGTTCTAGTGTAGGACAACAGCGGAGAGCCCCGACGGCAGCATGATGCACTCAACGTCCGTTAGCTCTATGGGTTGTGAAAACTGGTACGCCAGCTTGGTCGGGTTCAGCCAGGACCCAGGGGTATTTTGGTCTTTTATGAAAGTATTATCTCTTCAACTACAGCTAGCGGTGTCTAACAGCAAAGAATACAAAAGCAGTGTACATGAGCAAATACTGTAAAGAGCGGTGCTCAGCAGCTGATACCAGTAACCGTTGATGTCTAGCATTCAATTTTCCCTTAGACAAAAGGTCTAAAGTGGTCGCACCCTTCTAGAGACCTTCCACAAGCGGGAGCTACATGTCTTGTACTGTCTTATTTATATATATATTTAACATTTTAAGTACGATACAAATCAATTCAAGATTTTTTGAAATGATAACCATGAAATAAAAAATTTAGGAACCCAAATTGTTTAATATACACTAAAATATTATAATACTTTGTGTGTTTAAATACATACATCACTGTATGATTAAAATTAGGAGCTTCATTTGAATTAGTTTATGTTTATCACTTCTAAAAATTTGAAATTCAGTATGCACATATAATCAAAATGATAAATGATTATGTACGCGTACGCACGGTATGTTTTGAAAGGTGGGAGTAACTATGTATCCTTAATTCTCATGACATCTATATGGTTTTCTTAAATTTCCACACACTACAATTAAAAATGTAATTAAATTTATATAGGTTAGTATTGCCTTAGAACAATGTCTCACCAAAATTCACTACATGAGATCTTATATTCAGTGACGTTTCATATGTGTCATAAAACTTTAATAAAACGTCACTACTTGTTAATTGTAACGTTGTGGTGACAAATTCTTGATAATTATTGACTTTTGGTCATAATTTTTTTGTGACAATTCATTACTTTGACATTAATTTATGACAAATCTATTTCGTCACTAATGATCTCTAAAACGTCATAAAAATCTAGAACCATATCCAACATGGCGCTGACTCATGTCGACGTGGTAATGACTCATGTTGACGTGGTGCTGAGTCACGTCTGACGCGGCACTAAGTCAGAAATTTGGGCTCGTTTCAGGTTGTGGGACAGCCCAATTTTCTATCATGGGCTTGGCCCATTTACTACCAAGGCCTGATCAAATACATTTGGACTAGATATAAGCGCAACCATTTA
Organism: Oropetium thomaeum; assembly: GCA_001182835.1. Classification (NCBI taxonomy): domain Eukaryota; kingdom Viridiplantae; phylum Streptophyta; class Magnoliopsida; order Poales; family Poaceae; genus Oropetium; species Oropetium thomaeum. The sequence goes on from LFJQ01000034.1 coordinate 1,545,038, forward strand.
TATTAGATCAACTCATACAGAAATCAACAATTCATTTCAGCCCAGAACTCATTGCAGCTTTTATCTTGCATTCCAGAATTATAGCAATACCTAATGACTACAATGATCACAAAAGAGTAACAAATTACAATAATTACTAGATCACCACAATGGCAGTAACAGATCGATCAAGGTATAGCAAAATAAATGGTCAAGTCCACACCTCATAAGATAACCAGCAACTAAGTTGTTTAGAGTTTCCTACGCTCTCTCATCGATCAAACTAAAGAAAAATAAATGGTAGAAGTCCAGCTAGTCATAAGTTGTCAGAGTTGTCTACTACTTGTTGTTGATGGTCAGCAGACGTCGAAGAAGAGCCTGTCTCCTCATTGTCTTTCTTGAGTTTCTCAATTTATATTTTTGATTCTACACATTCCTCATTCAGAGCGTCATAGTTCTCTTTAAGTGTTGTAGAACCTTGCCTTGTAGTTTGCAGTTCTGTCTCTAATTCTTGACTTGTGCAATATATTTTGAGAGATAACAAATTCCTAAACATTACTTTTGACTTTTTTTTCTTCCACACAAAATATGTGAATTTTTTATGTCAAATTTGGAATAAACAAGTAAAATAACCTTTATAAGCTTCAGTAATTTTGGTTGTATTTAAATGGATTTTTGTCCATACAATAGTATAAAAAAGTATCAATTGAAGCAACTAGACTCCGTTTTTGTATATTGGAAACGCACTACTCGAACATACGCTTTTGCTGTACTGAAAACATATTTTTGTCCCGCGCCACCAAGGCAGAACAGTACAGCCGTAGTTTTCCTGTCGTCTATATAGGTGCCATCAGACATCAACAATTACACTGTCAGGTACGTTACTACCGACATGAAAAAACGTATTTTCCTGTCGGGCAAAACAGCACCGTCAGAGAAAATCCATATTTTCTGTCATTTAAGGCATTATCGATAGGAAAGGAGCCTATTTTCCTGTTGGCCAAACCAAAACCACCAGCAATATAGTTGATTTTCCTACGCTAACAAATTTTACTGTCAGCTAGTTCTTGGCCGTCGGAAAAAAAACATACGTGCCTGTCGTTTTTTTTCTCCTATAAGCTGCTTGTTGGCTGTTAGAAAAATGGCATAATTTTTATCGATTTTTCTAAACCTCCACGAAAATTCGACTTTCCAGTAGTGATACCTTACTATTTGAGGAAAGGAGTAAAAAACCCATCTCTCACTAAATTTTCCGAATTGTGTCAAAACCTGATTTACCCATTCTTCAACTCATAACTTTTGATTGGTTTAACCAAATGAGGTAAGTACCTTCCTTGTTACCAATTAGCTAATTCAGCCTCTATCATGATAAAAAATAATTAAATATGTTATTACCGGATAAAAACTGAATAACCCTGAGAGCAACATTAATTTCATGATATCATCCTAACCGCTGATTGGAAACAATAACATTGCTGCCCAGAGATTTGACACCTAATTTTTTGACATCTGAGCACTACTAGATATCAACAAGCTATTAGCAGTTGTGGTGGTTACCTAACTGCAAAATCGACAAAATTCAGAAGTTACCACAACATAATATAATCTCTAGTATGATGCAGAGCCCAAGACTACGGCCCTGTTTGTTTATGCTTTTCTGGAGTTCGCTTATCTGAAAAGACTGCTTTTTGATTATCTTGCTTTTTGGATAAGCGAGACTCAGAATAAGCAGGGCGTTTGGATATATTTATTTTGACTTCACTTATCAATTCGACTGTAATACCTCATTTTCTTTAGGAATTGCAGAAGAATCCAGCAATTTCAATAATATTTGAGTTTGATAAATAAAATTAATATTACAATAGTAATAAAGATTAATAGTTCACTCAAATATCCTAATTTCATAATGTAATACACTAGCAATTAGAATAGAAATGGTTTATGAAACTATTTTTGTAGCAATAGCATCCCGCACAGCGCTCATGTCCGTGTCATCTCCTGAAACACCATCGTTCATAGGTTTCGACGGCTAAAGACCATTGCCTTCGACATCCGCTTAGAAATGTGTCATTCAAAACAGGCTCCTAACAAAGTTATGAAGAGCCATACAAGCATATATAATTTGGATTGCTTATTTTCTGGATAGCTAGGCAAATTTAAGAGAATACGTCATTTTATCTTTAGGATTCCAAATGCACGCTCGAGGTGATTTCTAAGTGATGAATGCGCTTGATTAAATACTTCTTTGAATCCAACTGGACCATGGTACCATTCAGAGACATGATAGCTTTGACTCTTATAGGGCGCAAGAAACCCTTTTCCGTTAGGATATACAAAGTCCACAAGGTAGTACTTACCTGCATATAACATTTATAAATTTAGGATATTCGGATAATTGATTTAATAAATTATAACAACACTTGTCGTTACATTTAGGAGGTTGGGAATTGATCCTTGTATGTCAATAGTGTATCCAACAACACACGTGTATCATGAACAGACCCAGGCCAACCAGTGACAGCAAAAGTGAATCTCATATCAAAGTCACAAACTGCCATTATGTTTTGTGAAGCATATCCATGACGTCCAATGTATTTTGGTTGTTCACTTAAAGGAACAGTTACTGATATATGTGTTCTATCAATAGCACCTATGCAATCTTTGAAATGAGGACAAAACCTATCATCTTGAAGTTTAGGATGAACCATGTTGAATTATGGATCTTTAGGCTTTACAATTTCAGCAGCCAAGCTAATAACAGCATCAAGAACCTCTTCAAACTTCCTACTAATAGTTTAGTGAGTGATGAAACTTATTCTTGCATTTGTCTTAACGACTCAGGTGCACCACAAAAGCCCATAGAAACATCCTAATGCTGCTTTGTCATAATTGGAATTGCATCAACATCATCACCATCTTCGTCATCAGAAGTGAAATCATCCTTCGCAGATGAACGCATCCAGTCAAGAGCAAGCAATGCAACCATGAAATCATCATCACCAGATGAATCGATGTCCATATTATGCACTGACCCATCATCAGATCGAGTACAAGCACTAGAGGTACTCATGAAAAAAATCTATCCTATCAAATAAGAGGAAACAATTTTTTTTATTCATACAACACAACGTCTTACAAATAAATAGTACAGCAGCAATTTGGAACGCAAAAAAACATACAAATAATGTCTGAAACAAACAAACTTAAGAAATTTGACCCGAAACAAACAAACAAAGGATACAATGAAGCTACATCAGACACTAGTGCTTCTTCCTGGCCTCCCAAGCCCTCTTTAGCCAATTCAAGCGACCGGCTGCTGCCTTGATGTGATGAAGATGTCACGGTTCTCTTTCTTTTAAAGAAGTTGAGTGGCATAGAAGTGTGCATCACTCTCCTCGTCAGCCCCATCCTTGATGACTTGTTCCATCATAATTACAATCTCATCTCTAACATGGTCTACCACTTGAGAAGTAGCAGAAAAATTACTACTTTGAGCCTTTATCTCATACGCTTCTACCAAATGCTTTATGCATTAGTCTCTAAAAGTCTTCTTCTTTTTTCCTTAGGAGAAAGGGGAAAAGCAGGCCTTTTTTCAGCTCACCTATCTGCACTAAGTGGAACAGAGTTATCCTAATTAGCATCAACATTTGCATCACCTTCCTTTTGAGCTGGACTCCCACGGGTTGTTGGAACATAGGAAGTTTCATTAGTAACAATGACAGCATCAAACATTATTTCATTTGCTCTTCATACTCTAGTGGGGCAGTTTTAAAGCATATACATCCTGGTGTAGCCTGTGCAAAACAATACATATTATTGACTTAGACATCGAACATTGAACTGCATTGCACAAATAATGATGAAAAAAAATTGAGTACGAAATGTGGGCTCACCTTATTCTGCTCAACCGACCACTCATCATCAGCCACATGTAGCCCGAAAGAGGATCTCTCCCTAATCTGTGGCTCTCAAATTTAAAGTCTTCCACTGACCATATTTTTTCTTCAACAAATCCAACCTGTTCTTCATTTGGCTCTCAGTGTATGGCCTCTTGGTGCGTTCAAAAAATTTTCTCACAAGGTTTGCATATCCCACGCTATTCAAACATTGCTGCGGGCGATTATGAGCATGCACTTCTTCCACACAAATGTCATTAAAAATCTTGGCAGCAAATGAATCCCATTTGGCTACAACCTTTGGTGCCTTCTCCATCTAAAGTGCCCAACAAATGAACTAGGAACTAGAAAAAATACAAAGCATGGCGCATCAAATAGAGGGAGAAGAAGCTCCTCGGTCTGTTGCTGTACGGAGGCGGTCGATGGAGGCGCTAGACGGAGGTGCGGCACAGACGCTTGGTCGTTGATGGAGGCACGGCACAGGCGGGCGGACGTCGACGGAGGTGGGGCACAGACGGAGGCGCGGCGCAGGTACAGTGGTCGGACGTCGACGGAGGCACGACCCAGACGGTCGGACCTCGACGGAGGTGACTAGTTTTGGCTGCTGGTGTCCGGATTTGTGGCTGTTGGTGGTCGGATTTGGGTCCTAGCGGCCGGAGTTCGACGGAGGACAGGGGACCTCGATCTGCGAGCACGGTCGTCGGGAGAGCTTGAGACGGCAGGGACGAAGGGTAGGGACGGCACTGACGCCGCCTGGTACGGGGCCGGTGCCGGACTCGTTTGGGACGGTCAGTGATTCGGAGCGGCGTCGGCGGGTCTGCTTATGCGAGTGAGGAACGAGAGGAGAGGAAAGAGGAGAAGAATGAAAAATGCCTTGTGTTTTTGGAACGTAGTGTATCGGTGGCGTATGAGAAACGCCTGGCTCATGTTCAACTGGACGGCCGCGCCGCACGCGTTTCAGCGCCGTCGCTTACAAGCAAACTGTTTGGATGAGCTTTTCGCGTTTTTGGGTCTATAAGCGGATTATAAGCGTAAACAAACATGGCCTACGTGTGCCCTCCTCACCGTGTCACTAGGTAGTGAGTAACATGGATAAGAAAATGTGCATAGGCCCAATCACGAGGGTACCTCTTTCGCAACTCTTTGTGGCGCTCGCTAAGGCAGAGACGCTTGCAGTGGCGATGGTGGCCATATTAGTGGTTTGGTTTTCATCTTCCCCTATGGTTGTAGAGGGGGTTGGGGGTGGTGGGCGGTGGGTGGTGGTAAGGCGGTAGGAGGCACAGCCACGGTCTTCTACTGTGCAAGGTTTGCGGGGAGGAGTGATGTTAGGGTGGGGTGATGACGACATCACATCGATGAATACACATAATTTTTCTTTCACTATTATACATAAATGTCTAATCACTAGTCATGTCTGACAACTCAATTTAGAAGTGAGTTCATTCCTAAGCACTTTGTTATACATTCCTGAGAACAGATTACTATCTAGTGATTTTATTATTATTAGGAATCATAGAGAAAACAGTGGAGGGAGTGGAGTCTACCTAGGAGTCAGCCAAGTTTGTCCAAGACAAGTCAGAGGCCAACCCATGCCAACTTTGGATCTAGTTCGAAGCCTAGCAGCAAGTCGCACTAAAACGGGCGCCCAGATTGTCCATTTTTGTTGATCTGCCTACGCCTCGAAAGAGGATGAGACTAAACATGGCAGCGGGTACCTGTCACCCGAAACCCGATGGGTAATTACTCTATTAGGGTACGGGTATGGAAGACTTTTTAGACCTTCTTAATTTAATGGATACGTCGTAGCCGCCTTCAATACCCGATATGTATAAATATATATTTTATTAGATAAAGTACATAACTTAATATATGTCATATATTTCCTTATAGTTTTTGTCTAATATATCATACTTAACTTAAATTTATGCACCAATAAATTAATTTTTGTTATAAATATATGTCATAAATTTAGCTAATCATAATTGAAGTCTTGTATTCTTAATGGGTACCCGATATCTGTAGGCGTGGGTATGGGTAAAACTTTCTGCCCCATAGCTAAATGAGTATGGGTATGAGAAAGCAAAACCTAATGGGTTTTACCCGTTGCCATCCCTAGATGAGACCATCTTTCCAATGTGACTGGTCTTGAGTCCAAATTCCCTCAGAGTCAATAGAAATCGTTGAAATTACACCGTCTATAATCTTTCAGGGTACTATGACTACTTTTGGCCGATTGGGCTTGTACCATGTTGGAATCCATTAGGGTTAGGTCTAGAGGTCTTGCACACCCCAAACTCTTTATAGAGACCACCCTGACCATTGCGGTTTGGGTTTTGTTTATATTATTCTATCCAGAACTATTTCACCGTTATCGATTTGTAGAACCCCCAATTCATGAGATTAATTCACCTTGAGTTAGATCTTCAGTGTTCTTCGATTCACAAGCAAAGACTAGCCTTCTCGGCCAAAGTCATCCGTATTCACGCGGATGATAACAGAGGAGATGTGATGCTACGACTGTACATTTGAAGCATGTTAGTCAAAAACTGGATTAATTTATATCACGAATCCGTCCAAATTATAGATTATTATATAGAAAGATCGGGACCACGTTCCCATGACGTGGAAGCGGGGTGGCAAAGGTGGCGTGCTGGGAGGTCACGAGGCAGAAGGAAGGAGCTGACACCGTTTCCACTCTGTTGCTAGCCACGAATGGCATCCTCACAATCAATGGTGAGGATGTTGAGGGTCCGGTAGAGGATGTTGAGGTTCTGGCGTGCATCGACACCATATCCATATTCTATAATGTTATGGTTTTAAAACTTTTGAGAACTCACATATTATAAGGAACAACTTCATTATAATACCTTCTTTTCATGAAGAAGATTTTTTACAAAACTGGCTAGTACCTGTATTTCAATCACAAATAAAAAATTCTTTCATTGCAGGAATTTTATTTGAAAATTACAATTAGTAGAGTTAAAAATTTAACCATTCCATGATTATCTCCAATAATCTTTCAATTTCCTGCAACCTTCATTATTACCAGAAAAACAGTTATGTAGCTTCGCCACATTTTCCTAAAAAAAGAGCAACGCCACACATTTCTCTGAAGCAGCTGAGAATAGAATGAATGAAGAGGTATCATAGTTTTCATTCAAGCCGTTGCAGCTGTGATTGACACTGACCTATTCTCCGTCATATGAAAAATTGTATATCCTGATTATCATTTTGAAGCAGGCTGTCCCCTGCAGCATGATCATGAACAAAAAAACATGTCTGAACCACCATGGATAGGAATGTGATTTCCAAATCAGAAGAATGCTAATCGTATGAAGGCAATGAGCTACACAATAAACCTGCTCTATAAATGCATGCACTTGAATATCGAAACAAGGACATGCATTTTCCATGCTCCATAAGTTGTAATCTGAGCATTTTTTTATGGAACTTTGGGCCAACCCATTGACCAAAAAAATGCAAAACTGGCATCCCTAGATGACATCATCATGTTCTAAATTCCCTCATTTGGTCAATACCCAACCTGCATTACTTAAAAAATCCGTTCTCTAGACCATATGAGAATAACTGCTTTATTAAAGATGCACATAAAGCAATGGTGCTGAATGAAATCAGTATGTTTCTTTTACAGAGAAATCAATCAGTACTATTATGTAACTGAGGTACCATAAATCTTTGTTAAAACATGAAGATTATCTATATTAACTAGACAAAATCAAGAGAAAATGACAAGAATCTAAATATCTATCATTACAACTGGTTTCACTCAATTACTCAACTGAGGTAGAGATCCTTGCAAGTATGTGCAAAAAGCAACCTAAGCAGAAGCATATGAAAAATTGGTAAACAACACAAAAAAATGATTCAATCTGTACTGAATGCATCAGGTGTAAGTTCAAAAAAATGTAACATTTAAGAATAGGGCAAGATGCATGCACTTGGAAAGCTTGTGAGGAATACCTTAGCAACATGTGCAATCAAATGACATGAATAATACCCTTAGAGCAATTGCCTTAGAGAAATTAAAGACGAAAATTGGCACCTCATCTTGCGCCGAGAACTGCTCTCAAAAGGATAGTGTGCAAAAAGTCAATAATTAATCAGAGGGATACAATCTGATAAGCCCATATACCAGAAGAGCTATGCTGAATTTCACGGGCGCAAACAACAATTCACCCAAAGGTTCCCTACTACTGGGTAACAGACTGCTGTTACTTTAAATTATTATATGATGAAAGTGCCCCATGCTAGCACAAGCTAAACTCTTCCTCATATCAGTAATAAAAATGGCAATCATACTTGCTTGTTAGCTTAGCTTGCACAGTAAAAAAAATAATAGGGCAATCTGGTTCCTAGTTGTATCATTACACAACAAGGATAACTGAACTGCATGATAGGAGGCAATGAACTTAAATGACAGAACAACTTAGACACTGCAGAAAAATTTTAGATTAGAAGAAAATTAGTTTTTTCTCCTTGTTGAGTTCAATCCAAGAAATAGGTTTTCTTGTTTAGAGGTAACCCTCCTCAAGGATGATAATAAATAATCTGGGAAAAAAAAGACAATAAATGAATGGTCTTCAAACTGTTCATGAGTATTGTTCAGATGCCGCAACAATGAGTATTGTTCAGATGAAAAGAATTATCCCAAGGAACCTTCTTAGCTTTGCACCAGAGCTTGTAAATGTTGCTTCTGATCTGTAGTATCTAACAGATGAGAAACATGATGTCATGATCTTCATTCCAAGATATTGCAACAAGTGTATGCCATTTGCCATGTGTGTCAGGTTTTCGAACTTCAATGTTTGGATTTTCATCTCATGAAGCAATTGGCTTCCCTGGCAGATGGCACGCAACGCTCTCCAAAAATCAATAACAGTTTACACCTCTGCGACTTCAAAGTTCTAATAGTTCCACGTCATTTATATTTTTTAGGCAACATCACAAAAAACTTGAGATGATTACTAGAGTCATATGATCCATCTCATAAAAAAACAAGAGAATATTTCACGTACAACATGATCGCAGATGAGAACATCTATAGGAGATGGTCCAATACAAGAGCAACATGAGATAGTGAGAACCAATTTAAATGATAGCCTGAGCAATCATGAGTTCATTATTAAGGTTCTCGACAGTGAAGTGCCAACAGTTCATAGACAAGGTGCCTAGAAGCCAGGACAGCAATGGGTTCCCAGGAGATGGGTGCAGGTTACTACAGAAAGAAAAGACGTGAAACTGAGTTTGAACACCTGAGCAGAGAATTTAGGTGGATGATTTAGCACAGATAAAATTATTTGCCACTCAGATCTAGAGTCAAAAGTAGAGCATGTCTTTAAGAAACTTCCACTAGCCATGTTGATATTAAACAAAAGAATGGCCTTCACATAATGACAAAGGAAAATATATGTCAAAATCTTGATGTAACAATCATTTGATGAATCAAAAAACTCATTTACGGAAAAATATAGATGGAGTTACTAATAAAATGAATTTAAGGAAACATTGAATACAAGACAGGATCAAATATCAAAGGGATCAACTATAGATATGTTACTAGCTTGCTTCACAAACCTAATATAGCTCTTGCTGAATTTCTGAAAAACAAATTCAGCCCCTAATGATGCTCTGTTCTCCAGGTGTAATCTCCTTTTTTGAATTGTCAGCCATGAAAGGTTGCATTCATTATCGCACAAGAATTTCATAACCTTTAGAACTCTTGCATTATGAATGAGAAACATGGCAAGCTGCACCTCATGCTTTTGCCCTTCATACCCTTTCAGCACCACTGTCCTGAGATGATGGATGAGACATTCAATCTGATCATTCGCATTGCTGTACTTTATTATTTTCATGCTCCTGGGTAGAACCATATGTGACTGCAAATTATGCACGAATTTATCATCATAAGTAGCAATCAGAAACGGAATGATCGAGCTGGTACTCATAAACATCAAATTACCGTGATATAAAGTGTTTCCAAGCAGGGGAAACAGTGGAGGAAGTCCACGACAGGTTTCACCAGTAGATGCACCATCTCCAGGGCTAGTGTCCTCAAGCACCGGAACTGCGCTGTCAATCTAACTGCACTCATTGATCGAAACAAGGTCGAACCGAGCTGCAGCTCTGGGATCCCCACTCCCAAGTAGCCGAGCATACGCAGTCTAGGCGCCTGCACGACAAGTATGGAGGGGCCCCAGTTGATGTCGTGCGCGAGCAGCCTCTCCAGCGCCGGCGCGTCCTGGACGACGAGGCCCTCCAGTTCGTCGGACTCGTCCGGGAGGCTCCGTCGCGTCAAGGAAACCGATACCGTGAGGCTGAAGAGGGTGCCTGACTGGACGCGGAGGATGCGGCAGCCGAAGACACGGTCGAGCGACAGGCTTGCCAGCACTTGGCAGCCAGCGAGCAGGCCGTGGAGCGCGGCAGTTGAGGTAGCGTAGAAGAGGCGGAGGGTGAGCTCTGTGAGGCGGGGGAAAGAGACCGCGCCGAAGGCAGCCGCATCCTCGGGGAGGCTGCAGTTCGTGAGCTCGGCGGAGCGGAGGGAGCGGCACTCAAAGATGGACAGCGGCAGGCGCAGAGGCTCATCGGAAGGCGGCCGGAGGACGAGCTCCTGAAGGCGCTTGACGGAGAGGGACCGGAGCCAGGAGCCGACGTCGGCAGGAGACGGGCGCGCAAGGATGAGATGAAACTGCTCGGCGCCGCCGTGGTGGGACGTGAGGATCTGAGAGATAGCGGCCGAGGAAATGGGTGCGGGAGAGTCGAGGAGGCGGAGCGGCGCGGACGACCAAAGGGGACGCCAGCGGCGGGAGAGTGCGGTGGTGCGCGCAGCGTCGTGTAGGGGCAGGAGGGACAGGATGGTGGTGAGGATGCAGTCCGGAAGGAGGCTGATCAGGTCGCGACTCTCGGCGGCCGGGTGTGCGTTCGCCGGGGCAGAAGGCGTCACTCTCATTAGGATGAACAATGGTGGAGATGGTAGAAGGAACTCTGATCTGCATCAGTACACTAGATTCGAGTTGAGCCATTACTTGTTTGGCCTAAAAAAAATTTTAAAATTCCTTTTTAGCCTTTCAGTCTATTAGATCCTTAACTTTTAAGATTTTCACTAGACTAGTATTGTCCACGCTAACGCTAAGGTTAAAAAAGAAAATATAATAGCTTAATATATAAGAATTGATAAAAAAACAATACAATATCCCACAATAACATAAATTATATATCTACAAGATTTCAAAAAAAAAAATAACCACTTTACATTGATTGAATCATTAGGGCAATGGCTACTACAAGTTTTGGTAACCAACAGTATATCATTTAAGTTTCTGCTAACATTTCAAAATCATCATAAACAAAACAGTTACATAAAGACAGAAGGTTACTTGTTAATTGACAAAAGATGTCAGCAAAATTAACAAATTTAACATCTAAACCATAACTTTCATCGTAATTGCAGCACTAATATATAACACAAATCTAGTGGTTAGACTAATCTACATGTTCACTTACAATAATCAGTGGCAAAAAACAAATGATAAAAACTTCTTCGTAAATGAACTCAAAGTTACATTACAGACCAGTGCAGCTACAGCCTATGACGTAGTACTACAGTGTGACCAACAACCTCTTCGACCGAAGTATTATAGAAAAAACAACATTCCTACCTAAATGAATGAATAAAAAAAGAGCAATATTTATGTGAAAAAAAAACATCACATTAAAGAACCAGTTATATACGGCTTCAAGAAATGATGCTTGCTCGTACCTCGCTACAACCATGCTCATCAACCCAAAAATGGTATCACCATGCCAACAACTCTCACGGTTTGGCTATAGTTTCTTGCCTTGAAAAATATATTTCCATCAACTTCATAATTTTACATGTCATCTAAATCTATAGGAAATAAAATACAGCTAGCATATACAAGGTATTGAACTTTTAGAAACTCTTTAAAAATATGCAACCTACTAACGAAAAAACCAGTAAAGGCCTCAACTTCCACAACAATGAAAAACACATGTACCCAATTATTGTCGTACTAGTCAAGGTAGGTCGTCCATCTTCGTCTTCAACTCTATATTAGTAAATTTCATTTAATTACTAAACATACAACACGAGATAATCTCTTAGATTGAATGTCATTCTTACGTGTGGTCACAGCCTGAGAATGAATACTGCCCACAATTCCCTATGTCAAACTCATTTATAGCAATTAGCAAATTTGTGTTGTCTGGCCGCTGCAAATAAATGTGAACTATAATGTGTTAACACATGAAAGTTTTGCAAATAATATTGTATCATTCTTTTTCTAGCCTTATATGACTGTTAATTTGTTCCATTAACTATAAATTATACCATATTCTCTAAAGTGATAGTAAACAACACCTAATATGACCACACAGCGTTGCTAAGAGAAGTGGATACAGTTGGAATTAACAATCCAAGCTGATTGATCGATGAGGAGAAAAAAAGATGCAAAATTGTTACCTATCCGCATAGAGAACAGGCTTAATGCGCAAACAATGGCACGGCAGGGCGAAAGACGACGACCCCGGCGAGAATGTGGCGCGGACTCGGTGGCGCGATAGGGAGGTGCGGCAGAGCAGAGTCGCAGCAGCAGGGCAGGAGGTGGCGCGGCGGCTGTAACACCGCAAGTTTTAAGCACACTTGGAGGCTACTACAAAGTGCGTGAAAGTTCAACTAAGTTTAAAATAAATTAGAAATTTTGACAGAGTCTCCCGTATAAATACAATCATCCACGACAAACAATGCATAATAATCATAAAAAAATAAAATAAAGAGAGATAAGCATCAACCAACTATCATGAATTAAGTTTAGGACCTCATAACAGCTCTTAACCACAAAAATAAATTTAAGTCTAATTACTTTAACCAACTTCAACCGTGTCTAGATTAAATACTAAGTGGCATAAAAAGAATGTGAGTGTTCTCCATTGTGTGACTACTCCCCATCCCATGAATGCTTTCATCATTGAGTACCTAAAACCAAATAAACACAAGAAGATGATAACATTACACCCATGGATACACATAATCCTTCTCCTGCTGTTTCACATGAAGGTCCAATCACTAGAGCTCGCGCCCGACAACTTAATCTAGAGGTGAGCTCGTTCCTTAGCACTCCGTTACGCATTCTCGAGGATAGATTACTACCTAATAATTTTATTCTGATTAGAAATCATGGAGAGGACAAAGAAACGACAGGAGACCAGCTTAGAGTCGGCCACGGACGTCCAAGCCAAGTCAGAGGCCCAGCCCACGTCGACTTCGAATCCAATTCGGAGTCCAGGAGCAGTCTGCACTAAAACAGATGTCCCGGTCGCATACAGACTCCGTTTTAAGTGATCTACCACTTCATAGAAAGAGGATGAAATTATATTTCCAATGGAACTGGTCCCACGTCAAAATTACTCCAGAATCCATAGGAATCATCGAAACATTGGACATTCCAGAATTTATCAGGGTGCTGCGAGACCCACTTTGGGCCGGTTGACCTTGTACCGAGTTAGAGTCCATTAGGATTGTGTCCAGGGGACTTGCATCTCCTCAATACCTTTATATCCAGACGTCACCCCACCATTAGAGTCTAGGTTCACTTAGAATATTCCTGTTAAAAACAGCATCGCCGTTTCATCGGTTTGTGAGACCCTAACTTTGTGAGTTTAATCTTTATCTGTAATTTGGTTGCTTTCTATTTCGTTCTTGCTTGTATTCCTTGATTCGCATGCAAAGACTAGCCTTCTCAGCGAGGTTATCCATGTTCACGCGGGTGATAACCAGAGGAGACGTGGTGCTGTGATTGCGGGGTTCGGAACGTGCTGTTGGAAACCGGGTCGATTTGTGTTGCGACTCCGCCAAATCGTTGATTATCAGAACCTGTAGTAAGATCGGGACCCCGTTCCATCATAAGAGTGATTAAAAACACTCAGCAAGTACAACTCCAGAACTAGAAGAACGACAATATTATATAGAACGATTAGAAAACCAGAATCATGAGTGAAACTTCAGAATCCATAAAATAGTAGTTTCTGTTTGAAACGGATTTCATCTAAACTTTTCTTTGCATTTACCGGTAACGTCGAATAAGTGGGGCCAGCACTTATGTTCACGGGAATCCTGAATACAAACCGCGGCACTTGAATGTATGAAAAAAATAACATGAAACTAGAACTTTTTATGTGAACCAGAAGTATTGGATGAAGCAACCATCTCATGGAAGAAGAATTAAATGAACATATTCAATGTAAACAAAACAAGGAAACAACAATCATTCCTATTACAACAAAGTTCGTCAGTGCACTTAACTTAGCTAAGGACGACGATATTCGAAGACGTCCTTTCGACACCTGAACCGTCTAAGTATGTCTAACGAAAACTATGACTTAGAAACATTGATAAAACATAGGATAATCTATCTAGCCCACCCCTACCTTATTATCTAAAGACTCTACTTAAAATTCATCTCTCGAAATCCTAAATAGAGTTAGTATTTGACCTGGCCACTGTTTTGCTAATAACATTTGATTTTCTTAATCAATGCAGGCAAATAAATATATTTTAGAAATCTACAGAAAATGTCCTACAACTTTCCTTATTACCAGATTGGCTAATTCATCGGAAACAATTAAACAGATAACTGCACAGAATTTGCCAATTCTGAGACAGCAGCACTAATTTGACGATTTCTCCCTTACAGTTGATGGGAATCTGAGTGGGACCAAAGCCATTTGAAAAATAAAAGTTAGATCTACGACTTCCTTACTAGGAAATTTTCTAATTTTGCACCAATCAATACCAGTTTTGGAAACAATCTTGCTACACCGAAGTTGAAAATCGCAGTGTCTGAAATCCTGTTGTCTTTTCTTCCCTCCTCCCTCTGTTCTACTTCTCCTACGGCTGTACACCGCAACTACCAGCAAGGAGGCGATTCAATCAATAGCTCAAGGAAGGACCCAACCCAACATGGGGAGCAGCACTTACCTCTGCCGTCCTCTTGCCCTGACGCACAGCAGCACATCCGTGCGCCTGGAGTAGCAGCAGCGGCAAGGTCGAGCCCCAACGCCTCCTCTCTCTCTCTATTCTCTCTCCTTCAGTTTACAACACGAGAGGCGGGGCGTGAGGGAACAGGAGAAGGCGCAAAGGAGGAGGAGGCAGCCAAGGATAACGCATCAGTTAAAACTAATGGCCTAGAATTAATTATCACACAACTCGCTCTTACGATCACCAAATCAAACGTATTAGTAGGGAAACGGATGCGTTTTGACGAGACCTAGGTATCCATGGTGCCTGATCGCCCATCGGATAAACACTTCAAAAAGTCAATTTTATTCAACTTGTTCTTTAGGAAAAAAACATTTATAAATTTTGTGTAAATCCCCCCCCTTCCAACAGACGGAACATGTATATATTGAAGGGTGACTTGAATAAAATAGGAGTACTCACAAGAAGGGAACAAATCAGGATATTTCTCATGTATCTCTGACTTCAATTCCTAAGTTACTTCTCATTCGCAACTTAAAAGTCTTACGCCTCAACTCTCTCTTAGATGTTTCTAGAATTCTCACTGGACGAGACTTGAAAGATAAATCTTGCTCGATAGTAACTGGCTTCATAGTTATATGTTGTTTTGGATCCCTCAAATATTTTCTCAACATGGAGACATGGAATACCTCAAGGACACCTCTCATCGAATCTGGCAACTCCAATCTATATGCCAATTTACCAATCATTCTTTAATAGTGAAGGGGCCTATATTCCTTCGACTAAGATTTCCTTTGGTACCGAACCGCACGACGCCTTTGGCAGGGGACACCTTTAGGAGTACATCATCTCCTACTTGAAACTCCAAGTCTCGCCTTCTGACATCAGCATAGCTCTTTTGCCTACTCTATGCCACTAACATGTGCGCCCCAATTTCAGTAACACGTTGTGTAGATTGTTGAACCCAATCTGGCCCCAAAACAGCCTTCTCACTCACTGCGTCCCAACAAAGTGGTGATCTACACTTCCTTCCATAAAGAGCTTCATATGGAGCACAGCGAATGCTAGAATGGTAGCTGTTATTGTAAGAAAACTCCACCAGTGGTAAGTGATCCTCCCAACTTCCCTTCCAAGATAGTACACATGATCTAAGTATATCCTCCAAGGTCTGAATCGTACGCTCAGATTGTCCGCTAGTCTGAGGGTGAAAAGCAGTGTTCATCCTCAATGTAGTGCCTAAAGCCTCCTGCAAACTACCCATAGCTTGGAAACAAACTTAGCATCTCTATCTGAAACAATGGTTCGAGGTATGCCATGTAAGCGTATCACCTCCCGCATATAGATAGGTGCCAGATCACCGGTTGAACTAGTGGATCGAATACGAATGAAGTGAGCAACTTTACTCAAACGGTCCACAACAACCCATATTGTCTTTTCCCTTTGGCGAACGTGGTAGTACAACAACAAAATCCATAGGAAGGTCATCCCAGGGCCATAAGGGCACCTCTAGTGACTGCAATTTTCCAAGTGGACTCTTATGTCCAGCCTTCACGCACTGACAAACCCCACATGTAGCCACATACTTGCTACGTCAACTTTCATCCGCTTCTACCAATAAATCTTCTTCAAATCTTGAAACATCTTGTTCTCACCAGGGTGCACAGTATAACAAGAGCGATGTGCCTCTTCGAGAATATCTTCTTTGACTTGAGGTTTCTGTGGTGCACATAAACGACCACGAAATCGAACAGCCCCAGAAGTATCCAATGTGAAATCCCAACCTTCCCTTCATGGATTCGTTTCCTAATATCCAATAACATTCGATCATGTTGTTGTCCCTCCAACACGCGCTCTGGTATAGCTGATGACAAGATCATTTGCGTCTCTACCTCTGTCACTCCAGCATAGCAACATGATATATCCATGCTTTCAAGATCACTACTAAAAAATTAATAGTAGAAGGAGAAACTTTCCGACTCGAGGCATCTGCAACCACATTTGCTTTACCTAGACTGTATTGAATATTCAAATCATAATCCTTTATCAACTCCAACCATCTTCTTTGTGTCGCAACCCCGTCCGATAAAATCGTACAATTGCTCATCCAGGATCACTTTGGGGTGTCACTTGACAAAGAAAGTGACCATACAGAACAATGATTAACAAGGACACGTAAAAGATTTAGATTGTACATTAAGTCTGGGATTACATCAGTTGGTTCAAAGATTAAAAGTGCGGAAGACGTAGTTCGAAAACAAGCAGTTGACAGCAGAAGCTAATAATTACAACTCGACGATACAATTAAGCATGCCAGCCCGCGGGTGCTTAATCTTCAAAGGTCGGAGAAGCGGGAACCCACTCGAAGGTCCACTTCAAGGGTGCTTTCCCTTCCCAACCACCACAACCAAACAAACCAAAGTTAGAAGCATCACCTGCAAAACATTAATCCACAAGCCCTGAGCAACTAATACTCAGTAAGACTTATCCGTCAACGTGGCTATCTAATGACCGACTCCTAGATTGCAGGGAGTATTGGTGGAAGTGGATCTGGTATTGCGAAAACAGCGCTAATAGTCTATTCTATTTTAGCCACGTTAACAGGATTCGCTATTAATATGCTACGTGTGCCACTATTCTAAACAAACAAGACTAAAGCACGACAATTCAGAGTTGAAACAACCGTCTTCATCATTAATACACTATTTACATATCGTTGCAGCAGAAAGGAACAAGTGGTACTCTTAACCATGAGAACGGCAATTATAATTGATTTACATCCTGCAGGGAAAACCCAAATGACACGACACGGCACACTCGAATGAGTCGCACGTGGCTACCTTTCGTAACACCGTGACAGAGTTGGCCAACATCCATCTCTCCAAGGACATGGTCCTCCAGACGATGTCCTACATCCCTGTACGGCCCCAAGCCTTTCCCACTAGCACGAGCCCAAAAAAACAAAAGGCGAATTCATCCACCTCGACGGTCCATTCACCCGGAAAGAGAGATGGCCAATTGTCCAACAAAGCACAATGAGCTACATCGGTTTCCTGGTCCCATTTACCAGTATGCATTCGGTACACAACTCAAACTTGATCAATTCAACCGCACTCGATAAAGTTTCAAGTTTTATCTAGTCGTTACTCCCATTCCTCGAAAATGTTCTTTGAGCAAACAATGAGTAGTCTCCCTACTACTCATATTCTACCGTTTCCTACCCTTAAAGCTTAGCATTCTATCGCGACGGCTCTAATAAAGATACCCCATAGGAAAACCTACCAAGTCATGCAACTAGGTTTTCACGGTAATTTCCTCAAAACTTAATGCACAAGCAATTCCTACACACATAGTGTTAAACATAAAATTTATAAAACATAGGTGTGCACCGGGGCTTGCCTTGGTCTGCAGAGAGGTCAGTACACTCAAGCGAGAAGTTAGTTCCTGCGGGTGCCTCCTCCGAAGTCGTGTTCTCCGTCGGGAACTCTGGGTCGGTCCCTATATGATGAAAATGCAATTTGAGATGGTGATGTCCAAGACTTAGCAAAACAAAGGGTGGTTACTTCATTAACATGATGTGGTGGAAAAGAGTGCTCAAGATAATACTAATGCTGTTACTCGATTAGGTTCATTGAAGTACTTTCTTTCTAAGTATAATTAGTGGTGTTGTAATTATTTTTATAGTGAGTGCAAGTGAAAACGATAATTTTCTTGACTTCCTGAGGTTGGTGTGTAATGAAATCTTTATGCCAGTGAATTGATGAGCCCAGGGACATTTGTACTAAATTAGGTGATTTTTCCTAAAAAGATTAAAAAGATATTAAATAATGAATTCTTGTATAGGCTTTGAGCAATATTTAAGGAAACATGGAGTTAGCCATGTCAAATTAATTTGCAACTTTTTGTGGTGTCATGTTGTGCCAAAAGAGGTCTTCTGTCCAAAAATCAATATTTTTAGATGGCTAAATTAATTATAACAATTCCATGACAGCTTTAATTCTAATAATTATTGTGCCCAAAGAAATGATTAACATAAAGGTTTGAACATTCCAGATGATAGATCTGATCAAGAGGACCCCAATAAATTTTGGTTTGGAATTTTTGAGCAGTATTCGATTTTTTTATGAATTTTACAAGTTCTGGTGATTTGCTAGTAATTGAATAAATGGAAAAAGAGTCGGGTCCGCCTGTCAGTTGCACAGAACAGAGAAGTGGCGCTAGGGCGGCATCCCGACGGCGCCCGGTGGCGGGTCTCGCCGAAGAAGCGCCGGCGGCGATCGCCGTGATGTCCATCGCGCTCAGCACGGCCCAGGGAGCAATCTCGACGAGGAAGAGGTGGCGGGGCTCACCGGAGCTATGCCGGCAGCGGCGGCGGTGGAGACGGCGGTGGCAGGCGGCGTTCCACGAGCTCGGTGGCCGGAGAGACTCGACGGAGGACGGCACGAGCAGCGGGGGAGTACGGTGGAGCTCTCGGGCAAGGAGGAAGGCCGGGAAGAGGACCGGAGCTATGCCGTCGAAGAGAGGGTGGCGGCGCGGCAGAGCTCCGGCGATGGCGCGGCCGAAACGTCGTCTCTGCCCCACAATTTGCGTCACGGTCAATTGAAACGGAGGAAAACCTTCGAGAGGGTCTCGCCGACGGGAAGAATCGAAGGAAGACTCATCGGCGACGAGGAATTGATGGCGTGGCAATGGCGGACCGAGGCGGCGGTTCGGGAAGGAAGAAGAAGAAGACCGAGGGTGAGGAGGAAGAAGGAGTGAGCTCGAAGAGAGGGAAAGAAAAAGAGATGAGGTGCTCGGGAGGGTTGGCGTGCGCAATTATCGACGGGATGATGGCCAACGGAAATGCCCGTACGGCGGGTAGGCGACCGGACGACGTAGCAGCGGCGGGCGTGGAACGGAATTAAGGCGCACGTCGCCTTACCGCGTGTGTGGCTTGCCTTGGCGCTCGGTGATAGGGTGGCGCGCCGCGGGATGGCTGGCGTCACGGCGCGCCGGTGGAGCAAGGACGAAGCCCGACGTGCGGGAACAGTGCTCGGTCGGCGCCAGCAGAGAGAAAAATGAAGGAAAGAAAGGAACAGAGAGAAAGGGAGAAAAGAGAGAAGGAGAGAAAAATTAATTAGGTGATTTTGGAAACTATTTTACCCAAGGCGAAGTGAATAAATTTGATTTTTCAATTGCTTTCGAGACTTCACTAAAGAGATGGAATTGGGTGAATTTAAAAGAAGGTTTACTTTTGAATTTGAAGTGTTGCTTTGGAAATTTTTGAATTCTTCATCATTCACTAGGTCTCATTATATATTTATTTAATTCCCTCGACAATTAGGTTTTCGGTTAGGTTAGTCATGAGAGTTCGACCTTATCCAACCATTAATTTTTTTTTCTTTCATCCGTTTACATGAAAGGTTATCGTGCTCTTTTTCAACTTTCTATCAATTTTAATCAATTAGCATTTAAAAGAAAGGAAATTTTCCTATTCATTTTAGTTTGTGAATTAGCCGCCATAGCTGTGTTTCCACTCGCTCAATAGAATACACGGGAACTCCTAAGCCTTTATTGAGCATCATAAATCGTTGTTACCGTAGTTGATTAACTAGGGTTATTGCAGGGTGTCACACTTCGTCTCAAATTAAGATCCTTCTGAGTGAAAATATATTTCAAGCTCTTATGGTCCGTGTAAATATCACACGCTCCCCATATAAATAATGCCTCCAAATCTTCAGTGCAAAAACAACTGCAACAAGCTGTAGATCATGAGTAGGATAATTCTTCTCATGTGTCTTCAACTGCCTCGATGCATAAGCAATTACCTTCCCATCTTGCATGAGGACACATCCAAGCCCCACTCTTGAAGCATCTGAATAAACAATGAAACGCCTACCAGGCTCAGGAAGGGTAAAAATAGGCAGTCACCAACTTTTGCTTCAACACTTGGAAGTAATGCTCTCACTCCTGTGTCCACACGAACTTAAGGTTCTTGTGGGTAAGCTATGTCATCGGCTTAGCAATTATGGAGAAATCCTTCACGAATCGTCGATAGTAACCAGCCATTCCCAAGAAACTTCTAACCACCTTGACATTAGTTGGCCTTTCCCAGTCAACTATTGTAGAAACTTTGCCTCGATCAACAGAGATGCCATGCTGATTAACTACATGACCAAGGAACCCTACTTCAATAAGCCAGAACTCACACTTCTTCAGTTTGGCATAGAGTTTTTGACTTCTCAGAGTCTCAAGTACTTTCCTCAAATGTTCTCATGGTTTACCTCAGTCTTGGAGAAGATGAGTATGTCATCAATAAAGACTACCACAAAGTCCTCCAATCCGTGAAGCATATTGTTCATTATCTCCGTGAAGTAGGCAGGTTCATTAGTGAGCCCAAAGGACATAACTTTGAACTCATAGTGACCATACATTGTGGAGAAGGCTGTCTTCTCAATATTTTCCTCTCGAACAGGAATTTGATTGTACCCAGACTGAAGATCAATCTTTGAAAATACTTTGGCCCCTTTCAACCGATCAAACAGCTCATCTATGCGAGGTAATGGGTCCTTGTTCTTGATCGTCTTCGCATTCAAGCCACGATAGTCCACACACATGCGCCAACTACCATCTTTCTTCGATATAAATAACACCTGAGCTCTCATGGCGACACACTACGTCGAATTAACTTTTTGGCCAATAATCATCAGCTGGTTTCTCAACTCCTCCTGAAAAGGATCAGTTAAACGGTATGGAGCAATCAATACTGGATGGGTACCAGGCATAAGATCAATACGGAATTCCACTTCCCCGCTTGGGTGGCATTCCTAGTAACTCCCCTGGAAAAACATCAAAGGATAGTCGTGTACAACTGGGATTTCCTCAAGTACAATTGACTTTTCCTGCTTCTCAACGAGGCTCCAAAGAAAACAAGTCTTCACAGAGCGACAGTCGGGAAAGAGGCTTGCCATCACAAATAAAGAATAAGAGGTGTACTTGCTTGAAATGTTATTATATGCCCTGATGGTGCCTCCAATGTAACAGTTTTTCAGAAACAAGATATCACCGCTCGATACCGGGAGCCAATCCACGCCAAGAAAGACATCAAGAATAGGTAAGGGTATCACCATAATGTTAGCTACAAAATCATCACCCTCTATAGAAATAACACATCCTGGACACACTAATGAACTAGAAATCAAACCTCCAGGAGAACTAACATGAACTGACTGAGAAATTTCCTGACTAGAAATATTTGCCCTTTTTGCGAAGTGAAGTGAAATAAATGAAAATATAGCACCCGAATCTAAGGAGGACATGAGCATCATGTGAATCAACAGTGAAAATACTTGAGACAACATTTGGACATCCCATAGTGGAAGCTATAGGCATGGTTTACACTCAGTAGGGGCAGAAGAGCTGGAACCGCCTGCACCATATTGAGGTGGCGGGCCTGAAGGAGCAGAAGGGGCAGGTAGCTGAGGTGGAACATATGGTGCAGGAAGCTGTGGTGGAGGCCAGTAGTAGCCTGGTGGAGCGTACTGCTGAGGAAATTGAGGATGTAGGGCTGAATGACCTGTCATCATCTAGACTGTGCCTCTAGGAGCATTAACGGAAGAAGCTGAACCTCTAGAACTAGCCGCTGAGATGGATAATGCTGAAGATGAGTTGGACCTCCGCCATTTGATGATACAGTTTGGATATCTCTTGCATACCACACTAACATGGCCATCCTTGTCACAAGTTTTACATGTCCCAAAGAAACTACAATCTGAAGCATGATGACCCTTCCCACACTAGACGCATAAATGAGGACCCTGTAGTACGCTGCCCTGAGAAAGATTAGGCCCCTGACTGCTTAGGCCTAGGCTTCTTGAAAGGGGCCGGTTGAGTGGACTCTCCTCCCTCTTGGTGAACCCTCTTCTGATCACCACTTGAATTACCTACATTCCCATTATGCCTCTACTGTAGCATTGTGAGCTGATACTGAGTCTCCATACCCCTAGCTTCCTCAACTGCTGTAATGTAAGTAGTAGGTTGATTTCTTCCCATCACCTCCCTATATCGGGCATTAAAACCTATGAAGAACTTCCTGGCCTTCTCGCGCTCATCACTAGCAATACTAGGTACAAAGCGAACGATGTTGCTGAAATCCCTCTCATACTCATCAACTGACTTGTCCCCTTGCTGAATATGATTGAGTGCATCGTTCATCTTATCTCTGAAGGAGTCTGGGTAATACTTAGCCCTGAACTGTGCCAAGAAAACCTCCCAAGTGATAGCACCAAGAGCAGGAGTCCATGCATCGCATACTCCTACCTACCATATATCAACTTGACTGATGAGCTGGTGCGGAATGAACAAAATCATCTCCTCTCCAGTCAGCACGCATAACCTTCTCCATCTTACGCAACCAATCAGCAGCATCTGTGGATGTTCTTAAACCATCAAATATATCTAAGCGCATAGACATCCACCTAGCAAACGTCATGGCTTGGGCAGGGGCAGCCCGAGTAGCAGCACCTACAACGGCACGATTGGCAGAACCTCCATCAACTACAGAATTTTCCTCCTACCCATGAATCACTTCATTTTCCTGGTTCACATGTTCCACATCTTCCTCCTGGTTAGCATCAACCCTACCGTGACCACCACCACCGCCTCTACCGCGACCGACAGCATGATTAGCGACACACGCACTTCTTCTTTTTGGTGGCATAGTTCTATTAATTCCAAACATCAATAAGAATACAATCAACAGCCATAATTGTATAAGAAATACACAAGAGAAAATAACAGCAAAAATGAAAATACGAAGCATGCCCATGCAACCCATCGTAACGTGCCTAAGTGTGTCAATACAAGTTGTAAATTTAAATTAAGTGTTACAAGTAACTCCTAATTAATATCATAAGGAAAACAATCTAAACATGTCTCTGATACCAACTGTAACACCTCAAGTTTTAAGCACACTTGGAGGCTACCACAAAATGGTTAAATGTTCAAGTAAGTTTAAAATAAATTAGAAATTTTAATAGTCTCCCCTATAAATACTATCATCCGCGACATACAATACATAATAATCAGGAAAAAATAAAATAAAGAGAGATAAGCATCAACTAACTATCATGAATTAAGTTTAGGACCTCAAACTAAACTAGCAGAACCTCATGGCAGTTCTTAACCACAAAAATAAATTTAAATCTAATTACTTTAACTGACTTTAATCGTGTCTAGATTAAATAATAAGTGGCATAAAAAGAATGCGAGTGTTCTCCAGTTTGTGACTACTTCCCGTCCCATGAATGCTTCCGTCATTGAGTACCTAAAACCAAATAAACACAAGAGTGAGTAAAAACACTCAGCAAGTACAACTTAGAACTGGAAGAACGACAATATTATATAGAACGATTAGAAAACCAGAATCAAAAGTGAAACTTTGGAATCCGTGAAATAGTAGTTTCCATCTGAAACGGACGTCACCTGAAACTTTCCTTTGCATTTACCGATAACGTCGAATAAGTGGGGCCAACACTTATTCACGGGAATCCTGAATATAAGAACCAACTGCACAACCGGTGTTTATATAAACCCCAGCACTTGAAGGTATGAAAAAAATAACATGAAACTTGAATTTTAACGTGAATCAGAAGTATTGGACAAAGCAACCTTCTCATGGAAGAAGAATCAAATGAACATATTCGTAGTAGACAAAACAAGGAAACAACAACAATCATTCATATTTGTTAGCTGACCCAATCCCTCCGCAAGTGCTCGGTCAGCTGAGCAACGGCCAGCAACGTCAGTTCGCCCTCTGCGCGCACTACTCGCGTTCCGTTCGCCACGCACGGGCTCTGGCCGCAATGCTCACTCAGCCTCTCGTCTCACTCACGCACGACTCTGTACCATAGATGTAGGATCGTTAGTTTAGGAGAGCTGCTGCATGTACGTATAAATATTACACCTCAGAATCAATACAACTTGCGTTGGATTCTAGCCTAACTCTATATTACAAGAAAGTTCGTCACTGCACTTGCCTCAGCCAAGACCGACGATATTTCGAAGACGTCCTTTTGACACCTGAACCGTCTAAGTCAGTATAACGAAAACTACGACATAACATTGCTAAAACATAGGATAACCTATCTACTAGCCCCTACCTTATTATCTAAAGACACCACTTCAAATTCATCTCTGACCGAAATCCTAAATAGAGTCAGAATTTGACCTGGCCACTGTTTTATTAATAACTTTTGCTTGTCTTAACCAATGCAGGAAAATAAATACATTTTTGAAATCTCCATAAAATTTCCTACAACTTTCCTTATTACCGGATTGGCTAATTCAGGCATTAACTTGGTCGGAAACAATTGGACAAATAACTGCATAGAATCTGCCAATTCTGAGACAGCAGTACTAATTTGATGAATCGAGTGGGACCAAAGCCATTTGAAAGATAACAGAAAGATCTACGACTTTATGTACTAGAAAATTTTCTAATGTGGCACCAATCAATACCAGTTTTGGAAACAATCTTGCTGCACAGAAGTTGAAAATCGCAGTGTCTGAAATCCTGTTGTGTTCTCTTTCCTCCTCCCTCTGTTCTGCTTCTCCTACGGCTGTACAACCGCAACTACCAGCAAGGAGGGCTATTCAATCAATAGCTCAAGGAAGGATCCAAACCAACATGGGGAGCAGCACTTACCTCTGCCGTCCTCTTGCTCTGACGCACAGTGGTACATTCGTGCGCCTGGAGTAGCAGCAGCGGCAAGGTCCAAACCCAACGTCTCCTCTCTCTATATATATTCTCTCCTTCAGTTTACAGCACGAGAGGCGGCATCGTGAGCGAATAGGAGAAGGCACAAAGGAGGAAGAGGCAGCCAACAATATGTACTGGAGTAGGAGTAGTATTAGGTTAAAACTAATGCCCTAGATTTAATTATCACATAACTCACTCATACGATCTCCGAATCAGACGTATGAGTAGTGAAACGGATGCGTTTCGACGAGATCTACGCATCCATAGTGCCCGATCATCCATGGGATGTGACAGACCCCTCCCAGAAATATCAAATCCGGGACGGATCCGTCTCGACAGGATCCTGTTGGATAATGCTCGGCGAAGTGAGCATACACAAGATACAATACAGGTAGAATAAATAGTAATCTTTTACAGGATGAGATAATTAATACATCAAGGTTCCATAATTTAAAGTTAAGTCTTACAACATCAGCAGAGTATGAATAGAGTTTTGACACTCACGAAGTACAGCGGAAGTACTAAACAGATACAGACTCTGACTCTCAGACTTAAGCAAAAGCATGAGCCTTGTCCAGTGGCACCATGCTACTAGCCATATAAATTTCACTGCGGCGAATCACAATGTTCCCTCTAAAGATTCCCGAACTCTGAACGCGGCTCTTTCCACTGGTAGCTATCATCATAGATATACGCGTCGATGTTTGAAAACTACGTATTCACAAAGCGTGAGCTTCTAAGAAGCTCAACAAGACTGACCCGTCAAATTGGCTACCTACAGCCGACACCTAGAGATGTTGGCTGACTCAGGGTAGGGTGCTTTGTCAAAGGACTTGCATTACCTGAAGCTAATCTTGGTCAAGTTTTAGCTTAGGTTAAGTGATTAGAATCATAACTTTAGTTTGCACTGATCTAGTCAATCATAAATAAAAGCAACATGTATAGAATAATCATCATATCCCAGTTATCATGCTTAATTAAATATGGTGCGTTTCACAAGCAAGCTAGATATTATGAAACGGAATTAAAATTCGAAATGGGGGAAAACAGGGGAGAACAGTGGGCGGTGGGGATTCCTCCGGCAAGCTTCAGCGGCGGCGGCCTTGCCAGCGACGGGAAGCTGCGGGGAGAGTCCCCTAGGCTTCCGCAGGGTGCGGGGTACTTCGGGGGCACGACGGCGGCCTGCGGCGACCACCAAAAAGCATCATGTGGTGGGCGGCGGCTCCGAATGACCTCCGGCGAGCTCGCGGCGGCGCGGTGGAGCAAGGCAGTGCTCGATAATTTCGTCCTACATCTTCTACAATCCCTCGGGATGCCTGCAAACACCATAATGGGGTGATTTCTTACCGTCGCCGGTGACGGAGCGCGTCGTGGTGGATGGCAGAGAGCTGGCGTTCCCGTCGAACCAGGCGACAATCCGAGGAACGGCAACCTTCGTAAGCTGCACGAGGATCAAAGGAGTGAGTTGGACAAGGTGGAAGGGGCGGAAATCGGCAGAAAGTGCGTGCTCACCGTGCGACCTTGAGTGGCGGCAATGGCGGCGCGTGTGCGGAGCAAAAGAGGAAGAAGGAGGGCGCGGGCGCTGGCGAGGAGAAAAATGGAGCGTGGGGGAGTGGAAGGAGCTCGGGTGCATCCTTAATGCGCTGCGGGAAGAGAGAAAAGGAAGGCGCGGATTGGGGCGGCGCACGGTGGCGTGCCAGAGGAAGAAGCAGAGAGCGGGTGCGGGAGAGAGAGTAGAAGGGAGAGAGAGGGCGGAGCGAATCTCGCTCCGTTGACAGGACGGGGCAGGCGGAAAAAGGCGCACCTGCCAGCGTCTGCCGCGCTGCGCCGCTACGACGTGGTTGGCGCGGCGGTGCGGCTGCCGCCGTTCAAATTTTTGATTTGTTTTGCAATATTTTCCAAATTTCCTCTCTAAAATGGTTTGAAAAGTGCACTTCCTGGGCTCAGAAAAAATGAAAACTTTTGTGGGTACTTAGTGAATTATTTGGAATGACGTTCGTTAAAGGAAGAAGTTCTGATTCTACTTCTAAAAGTTTAGAGGTTTTCAATTAAGTTCAAGTTTGTTTGAATTTTTAAGGGGTTTAAACCTTTTCCAAAAATCCTGATAAAATCTTGAAAATTCTATTTTGAAGTGAACTTAATTACCATGTAAAAACATTATCAGGGTTACATGGGAGTTTTGATGAGTTTGAATGTGGTGGTGGAATTTTTATCTGCTAAAGAATGATTTTGGTACTGTGGTTTAAAATCTCCTGATATGATAGAAGTGTCCAGTAATTTACCAAAATTTTTGTGGAGGTTATTGGAGATGTTTCAAACAAGATTGCTTATTAGCTCAAGTATAAATTTTGCTTCAAAGTGCAAGAATTAATTCTTAGGGTTTAAGATTTAGTCGATAAGTTTATAGTGACACCTGGGGTGTCATATGGGATAACCAGTTCAAAAAGTTAATTTTTAGTCAACTCTTATTCTTTAAAAAAAAATATTTATATTTTTTTTAAAAAAATTTGGAATATTACAGCAGTGTGGCAGCGGGGGGCGCGGAGGTGGGCGCGGCGGGGAGGCGGCGGCGATGGCTCGTGAGCGCGAAATCAATCGAGATTATGGTCTATTTCTATATTTTCTTTTTGAGAAAAACATAGGATACGTGAATATTTTCTTTTTGATTTGGTAAAGGGGTTGTAAGATTTTCTAATTAAAGATTCGGAAATAATAAGGGGCCGTACGATTTAAAAGAGGCATATAATCTGTTGGTTTGAGTAAATGACTCACGAGTTGAGTATCAATACTATTTTTTTTCATAATTATTGTAATATAATTAGAAGGGAGGGTATATTTGTAGGATTCTGAACGTAAAATGGATGTTTCCATGCATTACAGTAGTACAAGATAAGATTCAGCCGGTTTGCCACCTCTTCAAGCACAGCAAAAGAGAGAGAATAGAGGAGGTGGAAGTGGAACCATGCACTGCCGGGTTTTGTAAACGCCAAGCAAAAGAGAGAGGGCAGTGCATCAGCCGCCTGGCAGCGATGTTTACAAAACCGTTTGAACTGTGAAAACTATTTGAGACTGTTTCAACAAAAATTGTGAAAACTATAAAAATCAATTAAAAACTGATGAAACATAAATTTGAATAAAGTTGCAATGAAAATCGAGCGATTTTTACAGCTTATCATTTTAACGATTTTTGTTGTCATGTTCGTATTTTATAATTTACAAAACTGTTTGAATGGTTTATCAAACATTTTATGGTTTATTGAGCGGTTTTTTCAGTTTACCGTACGGATTTAATGATTTCTAACTTTTAATTTTTCTACTTTTTTTATTTTAAAAAAAATTTAAAACGGCAATCGGTCGTCCACGAAAACCATACCACATCGTCTTTTTTTAAAAAAATCAAAATGGTTTGAAACAGTTATGTAAGCCACCCACGATAGGGCTAAACGCTTGCGGCATGCCGGTAGGTCGAGGCTAGGGTGGCGTGTCCAAGCGTACGTGTAACATTTCAAAATTTTAATCAAATTCATAGATTAATTTTATATAAAAATGTGCCATGTAAAATAATATTTTTACAACCCATCTGTAATTTCTATCAAATTTTACCATTTCATGGGTCTTCTTTTCCCTGTGTCAATGCATGCTTTCGATCGCTTCGTGAAGGACACGCCGCACTGAACCAACAATAGTTCATCACCTCGAAATCTTTCATCGCACTTTATTGTACGCAGCACCTGAATATAGTTACTATGCCGCTTTGACCGCTTTTACCATATCTGTCTACCTTCTCGTATATAAACTGTTTCATCAGTCAATATCACGTTATTTTTAATTTAATAAAGCAAAATCATGCATGCGAGCTTTACCATGGTAGCTCTTTCACCATTGCTCTCCTCTCCTCTGCCACGTCAAACCTTTCCGAAGGACAACAAGTCCCGAAGCCAGCACTGAAACCACGAATGTACTCAGCCACGAATCACTGCTTGCTTGCCGCTGCCTACCTCCCCCGTCACCATAAACTGCGAACCGACGACCACCGCCACCACCTGCCTCTGCCTGAGCCGTCTCCTCACCGTAAGACGCAAGCGACGCTATCGCCGTGCCCCGGACGAGGCCTGCCATCGCACGCAATGTGCTGCTTGCTCACGCATCACAAAAAGAGAGATGACCAAGTACAGTGAGTCGTCACCCCGTCCACGCCACGCTCTTTCACCTCACTGCCCGCAGAACGACGCCCACCTCCGCGACGCGCGTCCCTCCGTCTCGGCGCGAGCGCCCAGTAAGTTGTTGCGCATTTGAACGACGACCCGAACACAGTGCCGTTCGGCAGCCGTCACTCCACTGTTAATCCGCCGAGCTACCTCCACCGCCCACCTCTCCTCCTACGCCTATAAAAGGGCCTCTGCGAGCTTCGCCTTCCTCAGGTGAGCCTCCATGACGGTCCCTCTTCTTCATCCCCGAGCTCCCACAGCCATAGCCGTGCGCCTCCGTGGCAGCCGCCGTTCCCCACCCCACCCCTCGATTTGGTGCCATCGATGGGTGCACTGTGCGCCGAGGATCCTTTTCCTCT
This sequence comes from Oropetium thomaeum, assembly GCA_001182835.1. NCBI lineage: Eukaryota > Viridiplantae > Streptophyta > Magnoliopsida > Poales > Poaceae > Oropetium > Oropetium thomaeum. The sequence goes on from LFJQ01000034.1 coordinate 1,575,232, forward strand.
GCCTCCCGGCATCCCTCTCCCTCTTCTCCCCCTGCGATTGGAGCCCCTAGGAGCAGCCATGGTTACAGAGTAGGAGGAAAGAAGACGACTCCTCTGTGTCGATTCGTTCTTATTTCACGCTTGGACCAAGCACCAGCTGGGATGGGCCAAGTTCCCCGCTGCCCAGTCACCTCTCCACCCTTTTGGCTGGCCCGCAGAGCACCAGCAGCCCAGCGCTGCTCCTTTTCCTTAAATTTTCAGAATTATACCCAGCACCACACTCAAAAATCCATATCTCGCCCGTACAGTTCGCTCAAAAAAAAAAATATTATCTCGCTCACACAGACCCGTTTGATCCGATTCTTTTTCCTAAATTCATATAAAATTAATATCTATCCATTCCAACTCTTTCATAATTTTTCTAAAATTCTTTCGGTGCTATTTGTATTTATTTGTGCTTGTTTGTATTGTTTGCCGGTTATGCGTCCTAGCAAACGGAAACAACGAGGAGGAAGAGTACGACCCAGAAGATGCCGCCTTTGACCCAGACAATGCCGACGACTTCAACGAAGGCAAGTCTCGATTCGTTTTCCTTTGATCATATTGATCCTATATTTTTAAATACCCATAGAAACCGTTTTAATTGCATGAAATGATTGACTGGTCTGTAAAAACCTTGGTGATGAATTACCAATACTAGTGAGCCATAGATTACCCATAATATTTATTCCTTGATGAACCTAAACAATCGCTTAGGAAATTTATTCATGTCTAGCGATATATTACCTTGTTTAGTTAAAATGCTTAGGTCTGTCAAAATGCTTAGGTCTGTGTTATCACTATTTACACTTATCACCGTATTTTGGTGTTAATAGATAGTGATTTTGGGATCGAATGAACTAATGAAGAAATGATTAAATGAAAGTGAGTTAGAGACGAGGCGATTCGGTTGGTTCGCTGATTAAGTGCTGTGCCTTTGTTGCAGACTTACTATTTTTGGAGATAAACGCTACTTTGTGGTAGGTTTGGTGTGGAGTTAATCACCTCGGCTCGCATTAGGAAAAAGTTGGTGTGACATCCTACCTAGTTATTTTCATGTGCGACCACACTACTCTGGATGTGGCAGGGCTTAGTCTAAGTCCCACCAGCTAGTCTGTTAATCGCCCGACAGTAGAGACGCAATAGGAGCCCATGTAGAAGGTGCAAGTGGTGCAGACTTGGTGACCCAGTTTGACCTAGCCATAGTGCAGAAACCCCTGGTTAACTCCCATTGTGATTAGTCAACACGATGCTGTGATGGGTAATGGCTTTGTGAACCAGCGCCACTCTAAGTAGTGTGTAGCTGAGTTCAGATTGTGGATACAATGTACAACCTTTGTAGAGTTTTGATCTATTCGAATAGCCGTGTTCACGGTCAAAAGGAGGAGACTACGGTCGGGTCACAACAATTAGTTGGGTTAGTTATTACTCCTTGATGTGTGATTTGTTTTACAGATTTAGGACCGGCCTCTCGCCAAAAGGTTGTTGAGGATTTGGGTCTGACAACGTTGAAACTTGACCCTACATAATATTTAATATGATGTTTTCTAAATGTCTCTTTATAAAATAAACCCCAGCATGTGTATTGCTTTATGCAAAGATAAACTTTGTGGCCTAACCATTGCTATACTGCCAGTTGCATACATTATACCCCCACCGTAAGGCAAGGGTTGAGACTTGTTGAGTACTCTTGTACTCATCCTTTCTTGCTATTTTCATAGGAGGATTCTGACTTCGCCGTCGACGGTGAGGAAGAAGAATAAGCTTTGGTCCCATCCGCACTCGAGTTGCCTATGGAGTAGAGTTATCGCCTATCTGCTTCCGCCATGTGTTCGCCACTAGAAGTTCTTACGTTGTGTTATATTGTGTTTCTTTTAATTGTCACATTCTGTATATCTCGCTCGTTACCCTATTGAGCTCTATATCACCACACCAGTAAGACTTGTTGTACCAGCGACTGATCCAGGGATTGATATAATAAAATGTATTTTGCACCGGGAATACCCAGGGTGCTTCAGGTGGTATTAGAGCCGTACTTGGCTGTAGGACGTGACCATAGGCTCAAACTTCAACCAAAACCCATTAGAATCCCCTTAGAAGCTTGTTGCCTTTAACCCTTTTTAGCCAAATCCCTTGTTGACTCCTTTGACCATAGATGGAAGAAGCCGGTTGGACCACCAGCTATTGCTTGGATCATCCCAGTTTTCCAAAGGTCCTTTATGCTACCATGACTAGACTTGGCATCATGGAACACCCAGAGTATGTTGGAAGAGTTTTTGAAGAGTCTCGCAGTGAGCGCTGCAAAATCACCATCCACGTTGGAGCAAGTGAAGACCACCCAAACATCAAGCCGTGGAGCGTGGCTGCAACTGGTTTCTGCTTTGCAAACACGCACCAGTTAGTCGCTCGTAAGGCCTTGAGTAATCTGTGCCAGATGTATGAAGAGCCTATTGGCTACACTGCACTACGTATCTTTCCTCCACTGTAGAGAAACCGACCCGTGTGGATGGCTCGCATGAACACCTTGGAAGGTCTAGGGATTCGTGGAAATGACCCCATAGTGGTGGCCAGGACATGTTATCTCCTTGCCCTGGATGGATGTTCAATAAGCAAGCCAAGAAGCTCCGAGCTTGCATTCGTCAGGCTGAAGATGCTGAGACGCATTGCCGGCCGTTATTCATCCAACTTGCCAAAGCCAGAGCTGAAGTCACAAAAGCTGAAAGTCATGCCGTCGCGGCCACTAAAGCCATGAAGATTGCAGAGGATCAGCATGCCCGTGATCTGAATGAGGCATACCTCACTGGTCATGCGCATTGCAAGACTGGGCATCCCAAAAATAGGGAATCACATAGCCGTATTGGCCCTCCTAGGAGCGGCAAAAGGAAATGCCCAGGGGATGTCCGTGCACCGCCACCATCAGAAGCTACTAGTGCCAAAGGCGGAGAAGAACAAGTTCCACTCCTCCTGACCCAGCCCTTCCCAAAGGAAAAAGAAGACCATGTCTCTGTCTCCTTAGAAGGTGAACCTGCACCGAAGGACGCAGAAGACCCCACTACCTTGATGGATGCCCGGGGCCCAAATGAATCCCTAGGTTGAGTAGACCCCACCCTTATGGGATGAAGCCACATTGTTCCACAAGCTATGCACTTTCTACCCCTAGTTGCCCACCATTGTACCCATAGTAACCATTGTCTTTTGTTTCCTTGAGTGTTGTACCCCGCCTTCAGACGTTGTAAGATTGATTGTCTGCCTTGTGTGGATTTCTCCTTGTGTGCTAGCTAGGCCTTCTGCCCTGCGCTTTTTTTTTAAATAAACAAAGATCATCAAAATACAAACTCTCATCTAATAGCATCCACTTTCACCTCTGAAGCAGATGCCGTCGAAGCGCTTTGCTAGGATCCAACAGCACCGTGAGCGCCACGACCGCCCGAGGAACAACCGTAGAGAACAAGAAGTGAACAAGGTGGAGTAGAAGGAGAAGGTCAGAAATCGAACCATGGACAGTTGCCCAACCCTCCTCTTTACAACTTAGCAGATATGGTTGCAACCCATACCCGTCTATTTGAAATGCTTGTGGAACAAAGGAACAACAAACCTCATCAACACCATGCACAAGGATTCCAAAGCAAGAATGGCTGAGTTCGTAAGGATCAGGCTAAAAACCTTTGGAGGATCTGAGGATCCGTTGAAGCTGATGACTAGTTGAGGAACATTCAAAGGAAACTTGATGCTATAAACTGTGAGGGTAGAGACAGAGTTCTCTTGGCATCCCATCAACTCACAGGAACTTCCTTAGCTTGGTGCAAAAACTACTCTCAAGCTACTAAGGATGCCACCACCATCACTTGGGAGGAATTTGTTGAAGAATTTCATTGCTACCATGTTCCACAAGGAACTACTGAGCTCAAGGCAGATCAGTTCCATAAACTAAAGCAAGGAAATATGATTGTCAATCAGTACATTCGCAAGTTTGTTGAGCTGTCTTGCTATGCACCTGAGGAAGTTGCTACTAATCTAAAGAAGCAGAACAAGTTCAAGAAAGGATTATTAGGAGATTTGAGAGCCCAAATGACCTCAAACTAACATCATTACCTCCAACTCCAACGGAAGGTCAAGGAAGGAACTTTAGAATTTTTTAGGGTCAAATATGTAAATTTATTAGGAGAGAGCTAAGAAAGGAAAAGAAACTATTCTGAATTTGCTCATTCGAGTTCCACCGAAGTGATGTTGACGCGAGAAGTGATGCATCAGGCCAGGTACAGCCATCCAGCTCCGCGTCTACCTCCTGCCGTGGGGCTGTTGTCGCCTTCTTCTAAGGCTGTCGGGAAGGACACCGTACAACCCTTTACCCAAACTGCCCCGCCTCATGCGTCATGGCCTCTGCTGTTACAGACGTCACGCCACGCTCACCACCACCGGTGCTAACCGCCTCCTACGTAGCAGCGGCACCCACCCCACACTACACCGCCATGGTCGTCCGTCCAACCGTCGCGTCTGCCGTGCAATACAAAAGCGCAGTCGCTTGAAATTGTCCTCGATTTTAAGCAATTGATAAATTGGATTGTTGAGGGTCAATATCAGAGGTGGTTAACCTTAATGACCCTCGACCTTAACAACGTGATCGAGGCATAAGTAATCCCCGCCTTAACCAACCTCCGCATCGTATGGACACACAACAGACCGAGCCGACAGGCGATCTCCCCCTCGCCCGACCCCTTTGCGGACGCGCGGGCGACGCGCTAGACCCCGTCTCCGCAGGGGTCGAGCGAACGCGCCTCCGCCTCGTCCGACCTTAGGGTCGAGCGAATCGCCCACTACGCTACGAGTAGGTTGGACGGTGACAGTTGGGAAATAAATACCTGACACACCCACGCCCGCTGACAGGTAGAGCCGCCCATCCGTGAGGCTAGTGGACGTTAAATGCACACGACGTGCACCGCTCATGGGATGGGCGCAGCTGCTACAGCCTCTGTCAGAGACTCATCGCTTCTTCATGACGAGACGTCCCGAGCGACGGCCACGACTACGGCGTCACCACGTCAGCGCCTACAGCGGCTTTTCTCCATACGGACAGGACACCCTCGATTGACGACACCGGCTACTCCGTCAAGCAGGGAGGACACCGCCACACCGAAGACGTCATCCGTCGTGGCACAGCCCAACTTGGGCGTACGGCCACGACCGACCCCGCGGAATTGGACTTCCCCCTTTCGCAGTATAAAAGGAGGAGGAAGCCGGAGAAAGAGGGGGGGCTTCCACGTTTACAAGACTCACTAGCTCACTCTAGCCTAAGAAAGCACACGCACGGACACACTTAGAGACTTGGGAAACTCTCCCTTTCTCGCCCTCTTGTAATCCCCATTGCAAGCCTTGTCGCGAGTAACACGAGTAGCTCGGAAACTGGACGTAGGGCATCATTGCCTGAACCAGTATAACCCTTGTGTCCTCTCGCGAACCATCGAGACCCCAAAACGCACCCCCCACAATGAATTCACTAGTCGACAGTAACGAACTTCGACATGGATCTCCGTTAAAATTTTTGTTTTTCATTTAAAATATAACTCTATGAAAAGATTTTTTTTCCATTAGCAAATTAGTTTATTCCATTAGTATGATTTATTTGTTTCAATAATCTATAAACAATTTTTTCCAAACAGACTGACAGTGTGTTCTATGTCTCTAAATTGTCTATAAACAATTATTTGTTGACTTTACCATTAAATATTTGATTCTATGACTTAATTTGAACTAATTCATCATTATTCTTCACATAAAACAATTCTTTAATTACGGAAAATGAGTTGTATAAGCAAAACAATATTTTTTAAATTTAGAACATCGAGCTTTTTTTACGGTCTTCCACCAGATATCAGGTTTGTGATACCTCTATTTTTAGTCCATCCGATGGGCTGTGTCTGACGGTCAGAAAACTCGGTACCTGCTCCTGCTCCTACGCGCACTGAGCCTTCCTAGTAGCTGAGTGTACGCCCATCATTTCCCTCTACTGTTGTCGGCGTAATGGGAACGGGTCCCCAACCTTTCGCCTATTGGGTCTCGGCATCCGCTCTAGAGAGAGTGGCATAGCATCGATTGGCCCAAGAAGCACTGAAGGCCCAAGGTCCAGAGGACTAAGGGCTAAACCGGACGCACCGAAGGGAGAGATCCTCACCCCCGGCATGGCGGCTGTCTCAAGGGAGGAACCCCGAGACGGTCGCGTAGGGCATCAGGGGGGCGAGCGTTCAAGTCGGTAAAGGAAGCATGATGGGACGGGGCGGCCCGTTCCATCGGCGTAGTCTGGCGAGCGATAGACCCACTGCCACGCCTTAACGCGGCATGGCGTGCTGCCGGGCGCAAACGCCATTGGTTGGTACTGCGGGTCTCTGGCGACATCATGATTCGCCTGGGGAACAGGCGAACCACATCGGACGCCACGCCTCTCGCAGCCTAAGGCCCACACGTTGAGAGGGGAGGGGATCCCTTGAAGATCCGCGGCTTATCTCGTCTGACGGATGGTGTGGACCCCACCAGCGATAGGCAAAGGAGCTAATAGGTAGTTGGGGAGCTGGGTCCTCCCCCTCTCCGCGTTCGAAGCCCTAGTTGAATCAAGGGAGGTTGACAACGAGCCTAGGCCCGCCTGTCAGTGGCCACGAAGCAGATTTGTGCAAGCCCATGCTTAGAGATAGCGGACTCCCCCTTCTCTTATAAAAAGGGGCCTCTTTCTCCACCATTGAAGACAGATCCACCAAAATACAACCAAGCAGGTTGTTGGACATTTAGCCGCAGGGCGTTCCGAACCTCTGCATCCACTTCGCTCCAACGAGCCTTTGGTTACACTCTGCTCCCCCACCGAATCTCAAACGAAGGTTCTACGGCCCTCCACTTGTCCCTTGTTTCACACAATGACAATAGTGGACAATCTCTCCTTGGTTATCCCCAACCTACCCTGTCGCTATGCTGAGGGCTAGAGCAACTAGGTGACTGGTGAAGCTCCCCGCTATCTTTTCCCTCTTTTTTCCACAATGGTTCGCAAATGCGACGTCGCCAAACACCAACGAGCCACCGCCCTCAACTCCGGCGTGTTTGCAGCCATTGTTGGATGCCTAGATTATTGGGACCACATCACACGGGTGTGCCCCGCGACCCTCTCCATTTTGGAGCCCTCTGTTGGCCGAGACTCCGCCCGAAACAAAATCCCCTGAGCTGATCCGAAGTGGCTAAACCAGATTTGGTGTGTGGCCCGTCTCCATGGTCCTGTTCGTGTGTGGCCTAGCTTTGAATGAAGGGTGGGTCCTACATTGTATATGTAGAGTACTTCACTAAATATAGAGGGCAATATAATAAGAAATAGAGTAAATACAGTAAAATGGACATGTATATGTATATATGAACAAGTAACTTTAAAGCATGAATTGAAAAAAAATATATATGTGAGAGATTCAAGAGCAATGTTGAAATTCAACTATTTCTTGCATTACTTCATATTCCGTATGAAGATCTTCTTATCATCTGTTTCCGTGTGAAGATTATCATAAATGCATGAATGGTGTACTGAGTATGAAATGTTATATTAAGTATAATAATACGAATGCTACGCAAATAGTTTGCAAGACGCAATCTACGCAGCTTGATTCTGTTTATCCAAATTAGAGTACGCGTACCATGCCAAATTGTAGTAATGCATAACATGAATGCTCAATAAATGGTACAACATAAACAATGGAAACAGGTTAGTAAACTCAGTCTTTTATGGTAGACGGCACCAAAATTAAATATTCGTGAAGGTGCTGTACGGATCATAACACCTCTAGTCTCTATCTCTACTATTTAATAATTTTATTGTAATCGTGATGTTCGTCACGTAAATTCACACTGTGATGCCATAAATAATAAAATAAAGAGTCCGTAAAAATACAAATAGAGTCCCGAACAAATTGAAACAGCACAGGAAGAAATCCACCGAAACAGCACAGGAAGAAATCCACCAAAACAGCACAGGATCCCACGTGAAACTGCAGAGGAAGAAATCCCACGTGAATAGCTGCTGACTCGCCGGAACAGCTGCGGAGGATTCTGACTGAACGCCGGATTGACTCCACGACTGACTCGCCGGAATAGCTGTGGTTCACTCGACGCCGGATTGACTCCACGAGACCACGACTCGTCGGAATAGCTGTGGCTGACTCGACGCCGAATTGACTCACGAGGATAACTGACGTGCAAATCTTGACATGGATCCTAGGGAAAGAAAAAGCCAATTGGATAGGGAGCGATATGCCCAGATGTCTGACGAACAAAAGAAAGAAAGGAGTCAGAAGAACAATGAAAATAGAAAACAAAGAAAAACCAGGAACTCATGATCAATACATGTGATGAGTCGATGCAAGATCAAAAAATTCAGAATGACGAGTTAAAAAAGTTGCCTGAACTACTCATTCTTTCCGTAGTTGTGAAAGGTGATAATCCAACACTCTGATGTCCGTTTTGTTCGCAAACAGAACCCACTTCTAGCAGGGAAGGTCAAAATCAATGATCTGATACATATAAGTGATTCAAACCCGGAGCTAGAATTTCAGTGCGAGTATCCTGAGGATTTCAACGATTAATTGTTACTGCAATAACGTGAGTTTCCTGATGCCCTATTTTTTCGGGTGAATTGACATCTGAAACTGAAGATATCTCCGCACAAGAAATAGTAAATGGAACGAATAAGATCCTTCATGGCACCATGATACGTACGCAATCACATATGGTTCTAATACCTCTCCTAAGTAGAAACATTAAGTAGATATCTCTATCTCTATCTCTACTTTCTCTATCTCTATCTCTATCTCTACTTCCCTATCTCTATCTCTATCTTTACTACCTATTAAACAGCTTAGGCGTCGTAGGTTTGTACGTATAGCATCCCCACCTGTCAGCAAAAGTAGGCAACACGCAAGCGGCAGGCGATGTCAGGTAGAGCGTAGAGTCCATGTCGGAGTGCTTGGCTATCCTTAGGCTGCATGGCTGGGTTGTGGCATCCAGTGGGCTCCATGCGAGTATGTTTTTTCTCATAAATCATTGCAACTCTAATTAGAGGATCAATTAGACTTTTGGTTATTGTTAACTGTTAAGCCTCAACATTGGTTGCACAAGAATAATGAATTAAGCATATAAGTGGACATTTATTATATTCTGATAGGGACATATTTATTTCTATTTCCATTCAAAAATATTGAAAACAAAAGTAAAATAAGTATTTTTTCCGATCCTTTTTGACTCATTTTATCCTACATGTGGTTCATCATTATTGGATCCCATCATGATTGCAATTAAGATGCGGCATCGTATTACATACTCTCCTATTCTTCATTATTGAATCCCTCTTTATGTACACATAATTTCTTAGACAAAATTATACATATGAATTAACTATTTCTAAGTATATATATTAATGTTGTCACTCCGTAGCAGCGCATGGGCACTATGCTAGTACGTAATATAAATTTCTTGCATGATATACTGTATTCATCCCCATGGTAAATAGAAACCGACGAACAATGTTTACATGTTCCTCCCTAGGGCTTCCCAAATCAACTTGGTCATCATTCATCACATTGTCCAACTGCCAAAGAAGCACAGTTGCACCGGTTAAAATGTCAGGATATTTGATAAAACAGTCATGGCAAGAATATATTTTTATATAGCAGATTTAAATTTTGAATTTGTTAAAAATGTGAAATAAAAGAGGATTTCACGAGAGAAAAGTGCATGAGCTGCTAACATGTTTCTAAAATAAGATGGAATTAAAATATGCCGATCAGAGACATGAAATTAGTATAGAAACAGAAGTTTTACTTAACACATCTACTATTAAAAATCCTTCTTCCTGGCATGTGTAAGCCTCCACACACAATGTCAGATTAAACCGATCCTATTTTGTACTGAACTATTGTCGTCTAATATCTGAACAAATTAAATGCAAACAAAATTAGCAACCCCAAGAGAAATCTTTTGATGCAAGACGTCATACTATGTCATGAACATTCAAAGTAGAGGCTTTTTTATAACTAAATTCAATGCAACCATGTCTGTGCCTATCATCAAAGCAACATACACAGGAACACTTCCAAACCAAATATGTACAAGAACACTAAGGGCCCGTTTGCCTACCTTCATTTGGTGGAATTGAAATCTTTATAATAAACTAGTCTATTTGGCTTAGAATTTAACTTTCCACCATATTCCAAAGTTCACATTTAAGACTATCTCAAATTCATAGGTTAGAAGGTGGGAAATAGATTCTATATATCTTTATGCTATATTTGCATTTTCTAACTCCATTTCATTCTAATCCAAATATATAGCTAACTCAAACATGTGCCTAAACTACAATGAATTCAATTCCAACATCCAAACAGACCATAATAAACAATGATAGAGGCTCCAAACTATACACTCACCTCATTTTAAATTGCAACATTCGTAGACCAACCCAACAGTCAGCCAAGGAGCTGAGCCATGTCTCAAAAAAAGTTTCATTCTGTCATCATTCAAGGGATAATTCCTTCTATGACCCTATAAAATGTTACACTACCTTGTATGACATTACAAAACCAATAATATCCTATATGATACCGCATTACAAACTTAATATCTTTGACACTATAGTTTTAATAAAGAAAATTAAAATAATTTTTTTTCGGATTCAAAAAGTTTCCAATTTGAAACATATTTGAATTTGAAATTCATATATTTATATCTATCATAAATATTGTTTAAATTTTTTAAACAATAGTTAGACTTTAAACTAAATTTGGAAACTTAGTCCATAAATGCATGTGAGGTTCATGGTCACTCTAAAATTATGCTAACTATTTAATGCTATCAAATTTATGAAGGTAACGTATATAAATGATTTGAATTTAAATTATTAAATGATCTCCACAAATATGATAACAACACATAGTCGACATAATTTCAGAGCGTCCAACATCCTCCAACAAATGTTTGGATCAAGTTTCACAAATTATTTCACAGATTGTTTATTTAAATAATTGAAACAATGTTTATATCAGATTTTAATATATGAATTTTAAATTCAAATATGTTTTGAATTTGAATTAGGAAAAGAAAACTTTTATAATATGATTTTATATATCACCACACAAAATTTGGATAATTTCTGAATTTGAAAAGATTTGTATTTTGATTTTCTTTATTGAAACTATAGTGTCAATGTTATAGAAGGTATTAAGTTTGTAATGCAGTGTTATACATAACATTATTGGTTTTGCAATATCATATAAGGTACTGTAGCATTTTGTAATGTCATAGAAGGAATTATCCCTTCATATAAACAGGCCAAAGAACTCAGAATGTGTCATGTGGGATCCTCAATATCGTAGGCGAAACAAGCAGGAATCTACGACGGTGGCAGCAGTATCTCCAACAGATTAGTTTCCGATTGCTTTACGATCGTGCTCAGTTAGGATTATTAAGTTACTAGGATTCGGTCAGGGTTGGATCCTTATAACCAGCCCTGCCAATGAGCATAGGTCAGCTTGGGATTTGTTTAGGCTTATCCTCTATATTCTGCCTCGACGGTGCGTAGTTTGGAGCTGTCATCATGTCTCCTCCACGCTGGCAAGGTCCAGGGCCAAGGCCAACTACTTAGTTTAAGTATTATCTTCGTCGATCTGTGCCCACAAACTTCCCTGTCTCCCCTACCCGTGACAGCTTGGTGTCAGCGATCCAAGTTCGTCCCACCCATGGGCGACGGCGGCAGCAAAGGCCGGGGGATGACGAGTGCGATGATGGTGGATGATCTGGCCAAGAGGTTCATGGCCATGAAGCTCTCCCGGGGACAGCGGGTGCAAGAACATGGCCAGCAGCAGGCGGCGCTAAATCTGGCCCTCATTAGGCTTCAACAAGGGCCGCCAAGCACTGAGTCGGACGGCAACTCCCTAGTGCTGCGTAGACGAACACCACCACAACAAAAGGCAACAACCACGTGACGACGAGGGCGACCACATCCTGCCGATGCTCCACAAGTTGAAGTTTCCCAAGTACGACGGCATGGGCGATCTTCTGGCCTGGCTTAATAGATGCGATCAGCTTTTTCGCTTTCAACGCATGCCAGAGGACAAGCGGGTTGCCTATGCTGCATTTCATTTGATCGACAACACGCAACTCTGGTACTACCGGCTAGAGCTCAATGGCAGGCCGACAATGTGGAATCGGTTTGTCATGCTGGTCCCCTGATGGACAGTCCCCTCGGCGACTTGGCACAACTCCGATGAGAAGGTTCGGTTGACGAGTACCGCACCCGTTATCTTGCGCTATCGTGCCATGCAGTGATCGTGAGGGAGGAACAACAGATCCAACTCTTCACCGTGGGGCTCGGCATGAAATTGCGAACAGACGTGGCCCTTTAGCGGCCACCGACGCTGAGCGACGCTATCATGCTCGCGTGAGTGTATGAGCAGCACTTTGAACCGGAGCCGACACCACTAGCCCGCGGACACCGTGCACCACCTAGAACCACTACCACAGGCGCAAGTGCGACGTCCGCCGCGGCAGCAGCACCAGGCGGCGACACAACGTCGTTGGCAGTCTCATCACGCAAGAAGCTGATACCGACAGAGGTAGGAAGCGCAGGCGCGCTGGCACGTGCTTCCATGGAGTCGAGCCATACACACTGGATCACAAGCACGTTTGCAAGCACGTATTCATCATCGAGCTAGCTTATGATGAATACGAGCAAGTTCCGGACGAGTTGCTGACCGATCCAGTTATCTCCATCTCCGCGCTCACCGACATCCTCCCGCGCTCCGGGAAAACTATGCATGCGCGGGTTACAGTTGACAACACCTTCCTGACGGCTTTGCTCGACTCCGGCTTGACGCACAACGTTATCGACACAAGGGCAATGTAAGGATCGAGTGACCGAGAAAGGGGGGTTGAATCGAAAACCTTCTAATTCTAACTCTTCTAACTTTCTACCACATGGTGCAAGCAAACAACTTGTAGCATGCAAGTAGATAAGGAAGCAAAACAACAAGCTAGAAGGGCTAACACAACTACTAAGAAGAAAGGAAGTAAGAAGTGACGGAAGAGCAACTAAGGCAACAAGCTACAAGCAAAGCAACATACGACAACCCTATGCAATTCTAGTGATAGATAAACCTACACTAGTAGTATCAAAGCATGAGATCTATCAAGAAAAGCAACAAAAACGTCCAAGCCAAGTCCTACGCAATTATACTCAAGATCAAGCAAGACAAGAACAAATCTCAAGTGGAGGAGATAGGGATAGAAAGACTCATGGATGTTTTCTCGAGGTATGGGAAGATTGCGCCTCCCCAAGCCCTCGTTGGACTGCTCCTATCAGAGTCCTGGTACCTCCCGCCATTCTCAGAATAGTATCTCCCAATGTGTGCTTCACTCCTTGAGGGAAGATACGGAGGTCCTCCGCCACCCCGCGCAGCACATTGTTTTGCTAGTGACAAGCCTCCTAGTTCGGGCCCTCTCTCAAGGTGCCCATTTGAACAAAGGGCTCCAACCCATATACAAACTTGGTGTATACTTCCATAATCTTCACCGAAAGCTCAATCACCGACTCCTACCCGGTCTAGGCCCTACCATACGACCAAGAGTAACAACTCAAGATGCCCCCTACAACCCACTAGCCTAGAGGTGGATCAACACTCCTTCTCTCCCACAAGCACTCAAAGATCTTCTCTTCTTGACTATTGGCTCTCCTAGGGTCTCTCAGGTATTCAACCGGCCAAAAATCCCTCAGACAACCGAGGAGGACGTCTATTTATAGGGCCAACCACATCCACTAGCCTTTACATTCAAATCCTTCTATGCAGTCAATCGTCGTACCATCCGTCATACCATATGATGAGTCTGATTCCTTGAATCCAACTCAGAAACAAATCTTATATAAAAAGGTATGACGATACCATCGTACCGTACGACGACTGTATCGCCAACGGTCATCTCTAGCTCAGCTCCAACTGCTCCAATGGTACGAGGACCACGTCGTACCTTATGACGACTGTCCTCCACTGGCTTGGCCCAACTTCCAGCTCTTCTGGAAAATGGTACAACGACTCTGGCCAATTCTGCCCTGCTTGGCAGTCCTTCTGGGTAATGGTACAACACTATTGTCATACCGTACGACGATTTTATAAACGTTGAAACTTGAGACATAGTGAGACACATGTTGTCCACCACCTCTACACTAGTAAGACATAGCTAGACATCCCAACTCCTCTTAAGGCCTTGATTGGGAATACAGGGGGTGGAATACTAGGGTGTGCAGGTCACATCGTGGCTAACCCGACATAGTCTGCCCAGGGACGTGCGCTCCCCGATGGTGTGGAATAGCCCTTTGTCTATTTAGGAACGTAGGAATGCAGGGCTAATAAGCCCTGGAAAATAAAAAAATGTTAAAAAACAAAATTCCAGGAATTATATAATTTGGGAAGTGGCCTAAAAAATCAAGGAAAATGGATAAATATGAGGGAAAAAATCCTGAAACATGCATAAATTGGTGTTCATAATTCTAGAGAAAATATTTTGTGTTCAACAACTGAAAACAAAATCAGGAAAATAAAAAATGTTCAAAATTTCATATTTTAGGAACAGTTAAAACACATTAAAATTTCAGAAAATCTGAGAAAAAATGAGAAAATATGGTAGCATCTATAATCAAAAGAGCCATAAAAAACGATTTGAAGCTGAATCACCAATTATATCGTTGCACACACTATAAGGAACCCACATTACAAGTACATCTGTTTTTATATTTTCAACAAAAAATAAATTTGTAAATTCCAATTGTGGTACATAGCATCAAAACACAGATCTCTATTGGGTAGAACACTATACTGCAATCCCCCCTTCGCTCAATCTGCTGGTGTTCTGCCAGAAAAAGATAGTGGTCAGAAAAAATATTATACTTTAATAATCAATTCAAAATAAAATCAAACTATTGGTGTTCTGCAACCAGACAAGTTGAGACGGCTTGGAACTAGATGAGTGCGATCTCTTCCAACTAGACAAGTTGCATTAGTACATGGCAAGGATAACAGCTGAGGAATGGCATCAGTTACATCAGAACCATCAGTTGTATATAGACATAGAAACTATGAAATGTATCAAATAGGCTAATAAACAAATACTATAGTTTGTTAAAGACGAGCTTGCCTATATATGGAATCAGTCAAACTGAAGAAAATACCTATAATTTCTTATAGCTGAGCAATAGAATCAGTCAAACTGAAGAAAAGCAAGGCTTGAAGCGATACAACAGTTTCGAATTGTATGCACTGCAACAAAATCAAATCTAGACTGCTACTGCAGTTTAACAAAAATGCCTAGTGCTAAAGTGCTACTGCGGTCTAACATGCATTAATCTTTTTCAGACAAGATGAAATCACTGTTTCTTCTCTTCCACTACATAAGAACTTTGGATTGATCTTTCAAAAAAAAAAAAACTTCGGATTGAAGCCTTGAAATGCCTAATGCAATCACATCATAACTTGAATACCAACAACTGCTTGGCAAAATACGACAAACAAAATGCAATTCTTGATATTTTTTTCCTAGAATCAGAGACAACTATTGGTTACCTTGCCAAAAAAAAAAGAGAGAACTAGTGATTCAATCCCAGAAACATGTCTAATTTTGAACTAAGCCTAGTAGCTACGCTACCAAAAATCTCTGAAAAAAATGAGCTATCCCGGAGGACACATCGCAGGATCCTACTTTCCTATACATGCCATATTTGTAGTCCATATGAAACAGAGTAACTGATATAGGACAAATTGTGTGTAGAATCAAAATTATGCTAACAAAGTCCAGTAATTCCAGTATGAACCAGGTTGTATGTTAAGTAAACTTACAAGCCGATATACATATTCGAGATAGAATTGTACAGAGCAATAGATGCACATCAACCACATAACTACTAGCTAGTGGCAATCCTCGTACAAGCACACCAGCACCTTGGTTTCCTAAATTCTATATCGCTTCTCACCAGCAATTTTTGTCCCTGTAGGTTACAATCGCACAATTATATCATTAGGAAGTAAAGGGTAGCCCAATTTAACAAGTTCCAACAGATATTATGACTAGAAGAAAAGAAGGAAAAAACAGGCACCTTCAGATCGATTTTAAGAACCCCGTAGGCACCTTGGCCCGTTGTGGCCTCTGCTTCCACGAGCCCCGGCGCATCATCTTGAGGCGATTCAACTGGCTCTCACGAGGGAAAATGACGCCACTCTTCTCCTCCATCTCATCCCTAATCCTCACCTTCTTGCCTTCTCGTCTCAAATCTAGGGAAACAATGGTCATTCATGGAATCTTGGGCATTTGAGGTGGCGGCAGAGTACAACTCGGGTTAACGAGGACGGAGCGGCGGTCAAAAGGCCTCGCGTGCGGCCAACGACGGCAGGTATCTTCACGTGCGGCGAGATACGATAGTTGAATCGTCGGGAGGTCACATTGCTAGTCGGGAGCGGCGGTGCAGTCACGGCTTGGTAGCGGCGGCGTCGGGAGGAGGCGAGCGAGGACGGGTAGAGAGACGGGGCCAGCTTCCCCGCCTCCGGACGAGTGTTTTCTGGCCCCGTCTTTCCCCATCAAGACCTGGGTGCAGAATTCCCTCCTCGTCAGTTCCCAAACACCGTCGACCCTCCCCGGGTCTCTTTCCCACGTGGCTGCCCACCCTGCGTTTCCCCATCTTTCCCCGGGTTAACCCGACTTTCCAAATGAGGTCTAATAGTATCGGTTTTTTCTATGAACTCAAAACCTACTAAGCAAGCTTTTCTAGCTTGATCTCCATGCTCCAAAATCTTGATCCATCAACCATGTACTCATCATGGGCCCATAATTGGGTTGTCATCAACATCGCCAAGACACTTCACTCTTAAGGTTATAGATGGCAGTAGGAGCTGCACTCAACAAGTGAGATCATATCCACTCAATCATCAAAACATTCATACCTTTGGTACACAATAGTCATGAAGCTTACAGACAGCGGCACGAGTCGGCAACTCCAGAACAATGTCGGGTTCAATGTCGGTGTGCAATGGTGATTGCATTGGGAGCTCGGGGCACTGCAACAAGTTGCATATTGGCATCGGCGACGAGCAGTTTGACATCAGCTGTTATGGCCTCTCCCTGGGCACGTACGACATGGTCCTTGGCGTCATGTGGCTAGAGCCGCTTGGACAAATTGCATGAGACTTCTGCGGATGCACCATGGGCTTTGTCCACAACGGTCGCTGCGTTGTATGGACTGGTGCAGCAACAACATCGCTGGTCCTAACTCTCGCGTCCATCGAAGGTGATATCCTACGGGCGTGATTGGTAGCCCTGAGCCAGCCTGAGCACGGGAACCAGGCTAGCTAGAACCTGGCTCCACGGACGCAGAGCTTCGTGTTTGGTTCCCTTCTCTGTTGAGCTTGCATTAGGTCAGCCTATGTTTGGAGGGTTGCTCCAAGATTGGGTGATGACACCATGGATATCGGGAGGTGTGCCTACCAGCTCAAGCTGAGGTAGCTCCATCGTCATCTCCAAGGCAAAACTCGCTGGAAATTAGACCAAAAGCAGTGCAAGAAATGATGGATCTCTGGAGGAAAAACAAGAGAGCAAGAGATGGTATAGAAAATATGAATTTCAGAGAGCTCACAAGAGTAGAACACGTTGGGCACGTGCATGGCGGAGCTTGGGTCACACGTCAAGCAGCCCTGCAAAATGTGGCCATGGCGGAGGCCGTCGTCCTGCCGATGTTCACCCAGTACTGCAGGTTGTGGACATGCTCCTTGTGCCATGTGCTGTAGTCGACCTGGTACACATAAAACCTGACGATTCACGATAACCTAGCCCTCGCCGTGGACCATGCCGATGCGCAGTGGATGTGGGAAGTTCTGGGCCACCTCCACGCAGATCTCTAATGCCTGAGTTTAAGGGGGAGATGCCGATGTCAATTGGACGGAAGATTTGAAGGCGCCGATGTCGATTTAGGGGCAGATTTTGAGGCACCATATGACACCCCAGGTGTCACTTAAGAATTCATCAATAAATCTTAACTCTAGGAATAAATTCTTGCACTTTGAAGCAAAATTGATACTTGAGTTAATAAGAAATATTGTTTTAAACACTTCTATAAACCCCACAAAAATTTTGGTGAATTACAGAACACTTTTATTAAATCAGGAACTTTTGACCACAGTACAAAATCATTCCTTAACAGGTAAAAATTCAAACACCTCTTTTAAAATCCATCAAAAATCCCATATAACCTTAGCAATATTTTTATATGGTAATTAAGCTCACTTTAAAATAGAATTTTGAAAATTCTATCAGAATTTTTGGAAAAGATTTAATCCCCTTAAAAATTCAAACAAACGTGAACTTAATTGGAAATTCCCAAATTTTTAGAAGCAGAATCAGAACTTCATCCTTTAATGAAAGTAGTTCCAAATAATTCATTGAGCACTCACAAGCATTTTCACAATTTTCTGAGCTCAGGAAGTATGAATTTCACTTGAATTTAGAAAGGGAAATTGAAATAATTAGAAAAATCAAATCGCGGGCCGCCGCGGCGGCCAACCGGCGCGCCGCAGCGGTGCAGCGCGGCAGATGCCGGGGAAGGCGTGCCTTTTCCCACCGCTCCATCAATTCTACGCGAGGATCCCGCGCAGGATCTCTGTCCCCCTCTCCTTCTCTCTATCTCTCGCGCTCGCCTGCTTTCTCTCTCTGGCACGCCACCGCCCGCCGGGCTCCAATCCCTGACGGTGCGCGCTGGCACCTCCTCCTCCTTTCTTGCTCTCTCTCTCTCCCCCTGCCGAGCCTTAAAAACACACCCAAGCTCCTCGCGCTCACTATCTTCCTCCGCCCGCGGGAATGCCGGCCGCCATTGCCACCACCAAGCTCCGCACGGTGAGCGCCCCTTTCCGGCCGAGTTCCCTGCCTTTAACCTTGTCTACAGCCTCCTCTCGTCCTCGCGCAGGTCCCGGACCACCTAGACCCCCTCCGGTCCATCCTTTCGACGGGAACGCGAGCTCACTGCCGTCCGCCTCGACTTGCTCCGTCGTCGGCAACGCTCCGGTGAGTAATCCACCCCGTTGTGGTGTTGCTGGGCATCTCTAGGACATGTTGAAGCAGTAGGACGAAACCCCGAGCGTCGCCTTGCACCGCCGCGCCGCCACGAGCTTCCCAGAGCTTGCATTTGGCACCGTCCGCCGCGCGCTAACCCTTCGGTGGTCGCCGCTGGCCGCCGCCATGCTCCAGAAACTTCCCCCGTCACGAGCAAGGCAGGAGGGTCCTCCCCGAGAATTCTCCCTCGCCGGAAAGGCCCCGCCGCCGATGCTCGACGGAGTTCCCCGCCGCCTCCCCTGTTTCTTCCTTTTTCGCATTTTTAATTACTTTGCTAATATCTAGCCAGTTTTGTAAAATGTATAGTAAATCAAGAACAAATCTAAAAATGTTAAATCAAAATTCCTTGGAATCCTTGTTAAATACAATAATTAACTACTGAAAAACTTTTTCAAAAAGGTTCATGGAACTTCCTCAATAAATAGCTTAATCTTCTCTGTTATTGAATTTTAAATGGAGTTCTATAGATCTTTTAGGGTTGAATCTTGAACCATTGGTGTATCATTGTAGTGTGCACTCTTGTAATTTTATCAGGGTGTGACTTGAACAAAGATACATGCATGTCACTAAATGTACTCCAAACTGCCATTTTAATTTGTTATTTTCTAAAATACATTATGTAAGTCATCCAAAAATCCAAACCATTAATCAAAACTTTAGTTTATGTGCTTACTGGTGGCTACATCAAGTTTCATGATTTTGCCATAGGGTTTAGTATTTATTTCTAATTTTATAAGTTTAAACAACAGGAATATTGCTGAATTTTTATAAAATCTAGAAAATTCAACTTGACCTCAACTAAATTCCAAAATTCATATTTCAGAGAGCACTATCAACTAAAAATAGTCTCCTAATAAGATATGAAGTTTCACTTTAGTCCACACTCATTAAGTATAAATATTTTTAATAAAATGTCGAAGTCAAATAGTTAGGGTTAACTCTAAACCTCTAAGTTGTAATGATGAAAACATCACAGTATCTATGAAGAAAACACCATATTATATTACTTAATCATAACTCATCTCATTTCATGTTTCATCATGAAGACACCGAAGTAAACAAGGTAGCTGTCGATCCGGAGTCCTCGATCCCCGAAGAAGCTATCGACACCAACCCCGGAGATCAAGGTAAGCCCCGGTGCACAACCTGTTTTAAAGTTTTTCCTTCTAGCACTATGTGTTGTGATTGTGCATTAGGTTTTCAGGAGTTGATTGAAACCCTAGCTGCATCTGTCTTCTTAGGAAACCCTATCGATAAATTGGTATAGGCACCCCATGATAGCATGCTATGCTTAGATAGGTTTACCGGTAGAAGTCGAGCAGAGTGGACGCTGCTCGTGACTGCTAGGGTTTGATTGAAACTATCACATGAAACATATGTCACATGGCTATGGATGATTAAGGAAGATAAAACTGGAGGGTCAGACAGGGTACAAATAAGTCGGCGACTCGACCGGATCCAGGGTGACCGTAGTCCTGCCTGATCGGAGTGGCACAGTTGGTCAAGTATTGAATGTACTGATCGTATGCTGGGTATAATGGGGCCCAGTAAACCTACGTAGCCTAGTGATTGCAAAGTCGAACCTGCCTTATGGTGTCTGATTCGGAGGCGATCTGGGATGGGCAGTTGTGGGAACTTCACAGAAACCGTTCGGCACGTGTGTTCTGGTGGGATGCGGCACTACTAATGCAGGCGTAGGAGGGAATTGACTTTGCAGGTTCTTGTGTAAACGGTTGCCACGTGTGGTCTGGGACAGGCACGTGTCGTATGATTAGGTATCTCCCTGCAGGTGTAAATCATTTTGAACCGCTGTCGCTCTCAGTCAATGAATTTTCTTGACCTCTCTGTCGCATATGTTAAGAGTGAACAATGAGATTGATGATGTATAACGTTGTGAGGAATATTATGATCTGTTGTTTTTCATTATGATTGACTAGATCAATGCAAACTAAAGTTACGATTTCTAATCACTTAACCTGAGCTAAAACTTGACCAGAGTAGCTTCAGGTAGTGCGAGTCCTTTTGCAAGATAAACCCACCCTGAGTCAGCCTGCATGTCTAGGTGTCGGCTCTAGATAGCCAATTTGACGGGTCAGTCTTGTTGAGCTTCTTAGAAACTCACGCTTTGCAAATACGTAGTTTTCAGGCGCCGACGCGTATACCTACAATGATAACCAGTGGTAAGAGCCTCGTCCAGAGATCGGGAACCTTCAGTGGGAACGTTGTAATTCGCCGCAATGAAATCTTGAAGTGGCTAGTAGCATGGTGCCATTGGGCAAGGCTCATGCTTTTGCTTAAGTCTGAGAGTCCGAGTTTGTATCTCGTTTAATGCTTTCGCTGTACTTCGTGATTTTTAAAACTCGATTCGTAATCTAATGTTGTAAGACTTAATTTTAATTTATGAAATCATGATGTATTAAATTACCTCGTCCTGCAAAAAATTACTGTTTATTCTGTCTATGTTGTACCATGTGTATGCTCGCTTTACCGAGCATTGGCCAACAGGGTCCTGGCGAGACAGATCTATCCCGGATTTGAGTTTTCTGGGGCGGGTCTGCCACACACTAGCATCGATTTAGGAGAGGTTCGTTTTTTTTTCCTATGAATTTCAGGGAGGATTTGGAGGGGGTACGTCGATTCAGAGGTGAGAGGAATGTGACCATAGTGCTGTGAAAGAACCGAATGTGGGTGCGGGTGAACGAACTGAGATAGGCTGAGTTGTGAAGCTCGCCTCCCACGTGTCTACTGAGCCAGGCCCTAGAATGTATCTTGCAGGAGTCGGGCCTGGCTCATGGGCATTACCAGGCAACCAAACACGAGTGGGCTGCATCATCAGTTGGACCTGGTCCGGGATGGATGCAGGCTACCAACACACCCTACAAGACTTGTTGATCGCGTTCGACTCCGTGTTCTAGGTTCCCTCTAGCTTACCACCAGAGCACAAATGTAGCCATCGGACACGCTTGTTGGCCAGAACGGATGCGGTTACAGTGCATCTGTACCGTTACGCACATGCACAGAAGGCCGAGTTAGAAAAGCAATGTGCCGAGATTCTGCAGCAAGGCGTGATTCGACCGAGCTCATCGGCGTTCTCTGCGCCGGTGCTATTGGTGAAGAGAAACAAGACAACTCTTAGAGGTTTTGCGTCGGCTATCATGAGCTCAACGACAAGACCATCAAGGACAAGTTCCCAATATTGGTGGTCGAAGAACTGCTGACGAACTGTAGGGCGCGGTATTCTTCAGCAAGCTGGACCTCCGCTCCGGCTATCACCAAGTCCACATGCACCCAGAGGACATGGAGAAGACAGCGTTCCGCAAATGCATGAAGGCTTGATCGAGTTCCTTGTCATGCCGTTCGGACTCACCAACATGGCGGCCACGTTCTAAGGTCTCATGAATGATGTGTTCCGGCTGTTCCTCCGTCGGTTTTTGCTTGCTTTCTTTGATGATATCTTAATCTACAGCTCATCATGATCGGAACATCTCAACCATGTATGCCAAGTCTTCACAGCCTTGCAGGAGCACCATCTGTTCTTGAAGCGCTCCAATTGCTCTTTCGGCGAACGCTCGGTGGCCTACCTTGTTCAGGTCATCGCGCCCGAGGACGTTGCCATGGACGCACAGAACGTGGAGGAGGTGCTGTCCTAGCCGATTCCACGACAGTGCATGCCGTGTGCACCTTCCTAGGGCTCACTGGGTAGCACCGGCGCTTTATATATGACTACGGTGCCGTGGCCGCGCTTCTCACCATGCTCTTGAGGAAGGAAGGGTTCCGGTGGTCACCTGATGCGGAGGACGCATTTTGCGCTCTTCAACGAGCGTTGACATTGGCGCCGGTCTTGCAGCTGCCTGCACTCGATGAGGAGTTCGTCGTGGCTTGTGACGCATCGTCAGGGTGTAGCTTCGGCGCGGTACTTCACCAAGGCAATGGTCTGGTAGCCTTCTTTAGCAAACAGATTGCATCACACCACGCCAAGCTCACGGCTTACAAACATGAACTCATCGGCTTGGTGCTAGCAGTGTGCCATTGGTGAGCGTACCTATGGCTGCAAGGATTTGTGGTACGCACGGACCACTTCAGACTGAAGTTTCTATTGGATCAATGCTTCTTGACAATCCCGCAACATCAATGGGCAAGCAAGCTGCTGGGCTTCGACTTTTGTGTAAAATACAAGCCAGCAGCGACGAATATTGTGGAGGATGCCCTGTCACGCTGGGATACTGAAGCTGGAGCAGAGCTGGCGGCACTTTCACTGCCGTCCATCCAGCTGTTCGACGAGCTACAACTGTTGCCTCTAATCCGGCCCTAGTGGCCCTGCATGATGAGATAATTAATGCAGGCTTGCGGGATGCAAGGTGGGCAATGGTGGATGACCTCGTAATATTCAACGGGCGGTCTACGTTCTGCTGTGTTGATGAACGCACATGGTACTGGTCATGGAGTGTAGAAAACACTTCACAGATTGCGAGCAGATTTCCACATCCAGGAGGATTGGCCGGTGGTTCAGGAGTTTGTCCGCACCTGCACTGTTTGCCAACGCAACAGGAGCGAACATCTTCATCCGGCCGGCCTGCTTCAGCCGCTGCAACCTCCATCGGCAGTATGGTCGGACATGGCCTTGGACTTTGTGGTGGTGTTTCCGAGGGTGAACGGTATTAGTCATCTTGACGGTGGTAGACCGCTTCTCAAAATACGTACACTTCATACCCATTGGTCACCCATATATACGGCTACCACGGTTGCCAAGGTTTTCTTCGCATAGATTATCCGCCTGCACGGGATTCTGGCTTCCATTGTGAGAGATCGGGACCCTGTATTTACAAGCAAGTTCTGGAAGGAGTTGTTCTCATTGGAGGAGTGCAGCTCAATCTTACATCCGCCTTCCATCCCTAAGTTTGATGGGCAGTTGGAGGCGGCCAACAAGATAATCACCATGTATCTGCGCTGTCTCATCGGTGATCGTCCGAAGCATTAGCTGCAGTGGGTTCCGTGGGCGGAATTCTGCTACAATTCAGAGTGGTCTATGGCTGAGACGCCCCGCCGTGACACACGCCTGCCTGTGGTGGATCAGCAGCTGCAGGAAAGGGATGAGCTTATTGGAGAAATTCATGATTCATTGGAGCAGGCTCAGCAGCATTACAAGATATACTACGACCACAAGCACCGCGACGTGGAGTACTCAATCAGACAATGGGTTTGACTGCGGCTTCTGCATCGGCCGGTGGCGTCCCTCGACGTCAAGGGCAGGGGGAAACTCGGACCCAAGTTCTATGGACCCTCCAAAATTCTGGAACGGATCAGTGAGGTGGCATACAGGCTGGAGATACCCATGGGGGCGCACTTGGCATGATCTTCCATGTGGGTTTGTTTAAGCAATACCATGGGGAGCCACCTCAAGCACCTGGCACACAGCCTGCCATTCGTCGTGGCCAGGCATGCCTGGCACCAGCCAGGGTGATTAAGTCACGGTTGGCACTGGAAAGCATGAACTCCTGGTACATTGGTTGGGTCAGCCTGATGCAGAAACAACTGGGTGGAACTGGACGAATTTAGGAGGCTTTATCCTGATTTTCAGCTCGCGGACGAGCTGATTGTCCAGGGGGGTCCAGGGGGAAGATATGTCATGTGGGGTCTTCAATATCGTATAGGCGCAACAAGCAGGACTCTACAACAGCGGCAGCAGTATGTCCAAAAGACTAGTTTCCGGTTGCTTACGATTGTGTTCAGTTAGGATTCTTAAGTTACTAGGATTCGGTCAGGGCTGGATCCTTATAACCAGCCCTGCCGATCAGCATCGGTCAGCTAGGGATTTGTTTAGGCTTAGCCTATATATCCTGCCTCGACTGTGCTCCTTCACGTCGTTGAGGTCCATGCCCAAGACCAACTACTTCGTTTAAATATTATCTCTGGTGATCTGTGCCGACGAGCTTCCATGTCTCCCTTGCCCATGACAGAATGGGTTTTTATAGCGTTGTCATTCTTTTCAATATTCATGATACGTGTAACACAGGGAGAAGGTTAATGGGAAGATTTCTTACCATATATTTGGAAAGCCTTTTCTCTATCTCTATCTCTACTACTATAATGAACCAACTACTCCGATTTTAATTCACCCTCTTATAATTAATCCACCCTTCTCAATTAGACCCTCACAATTACGGGAAAAAATATTCTTCACTCAAATCTGACGCCTCACATTGTTAATTTACATCCTTCACTCAGATCGTAGGGCCACGAATTACTGGATCTTCCCTTGACCACGTATTCCAACCCCCTCTGGATCAAATCCTTCACCGCGATAGAAAATCTCCCCGTTACATTGCCTCTTACAATCGTGCCTCTATTATTGAACACGGACTCCTCCATGATCTCAAATCTCCCTATCACCCGTCCTCTGCACTACCACCGCCCGGTCCACCACGACGCCTGTGCCGCCTCCGTCCCGTCCTCTAGGCCGCGCCTCCTCCTTGTCCACCGCGACGCCTTACCGCCCGCCGCACTACCGCCGCCCAGTGAACGACGACGTCCTATGCCGCCTTTGCCCCATCCTCCGCGCCACCTCCACCCCGTCCAACGCGTCGTCGCTGCCACCTCCTCCGCATCGCGGTGCACGGCTGCCACAAGGACTCCGGCTGCCAGCCCCCACGCGACATGACGCCCTCCGCACCTCACGGCCGCCACACCGACGCTGACCACTAGCCGCCACACGCACCCCCCCCCCCCACGCCGCACCACCTTCACACGGGTCGCAGCAGCCGCCGCCGTGCCGTCGTCTGCGCCGCCGTTGTGTCCACAGGTTTGCATTTTTTTTTTCCTCAGTTAGGCTAGATTGTTAATTCTCCAACAGACGTGTAGATGCAGTTCCAGATGCTCTTGTGGATTGAGAAAAATACTCAAATGTATGCTTGTGCTTAATTTGTGATATTTAATGTTATATGGTTTATCATCTCAAATTTTAATTTTTTTAAAAATATTGTGTAAGATCTAATAGCTCGTGTGATATTGCAAATTATTGAAGGTTGCTCTGACTCTGAGATTTCTGCTGAGAACCAATTCAGTTTTTTTTCCTTTAGCTCGCTCATGATTGAGAATAAGCACTTATGCTGAGAACCAATTGCATTTGACTTTGTTAATTACTTGTTAATAGCTGCTTGGACCAGCATATTTGCTCCCCTTCAATTCTGCAAGACTGCAACCTAATCTTCCTTAATATGGACTATACCATGCGAACTTCTGTTTGTGAAAATAGCTAGACTAAAATATTTAACAAGAAAAACATATTATCTCTACGAGATGGAGTTCTTTACCATGTAGCATTATGTATTAGTATCCCAAAATGTGTTATGAATATTACTTTATTCTGACACTCAATCTTATTTTTTACCCTGTGAAAATAAATCTACACTGCTTCAGATTCTGAATATTTGCAGCCAGCCATACTGAGAAAGTCGAGCCTCTTTAACATCACTAGATTCATGAAGACGTTGAAGACGATGACGTAAATGATTCATGGGAAGAAGTGGAGAGGTGAAGTGAAATCTTTACCCATGTTCCCTTGTTGTACAAAAATATGACGTGTAAAATTTCTATATATATTCTCTAGCTCTACCCCTATATAATAGCAAATAACTGAAATGCAATTTCTTTTTGCCACATGACTTGTATCATTTGGTGTCCCATCAATAGATGGAATGTATGGACTGCTCCTGGACAGATAGGGCTTGGCTATGCATGTTGATCCCGGTGCAATGGTAAGATATTCTCTGCTAGACCACTCTCCTATGCACGATTCATTTTAATTTTATTTACTAATGTTTTCCAACCTAATTGTATTTATAGGTTTCAATTACTTTGTATCATCATACTGAAAACTGTTGTGATTCCCATTTACACTATTTATTGAACCTGACAGAGAACAAGGGCTGGCTCATATTCTGACAAAAATTCCTAGAGGAAACCTTCATTTCTTTTAGGAAGCGATAACTATGGTACCAAATTTCTTGTTATAGCTGTGATGGAATCTGTTAAGCTATCATAAAGAAAAATGTAGTTCAGTGTTCTATTTTCTTACATTGTGCATGTTCGTTGACATCTTTTGGGGGTTATTGCTGCTGCAATGTTTGTGTTTTGTGACTTTGTCCTCTTTGCGCATTATATTGCTGATTTGATCTTGGCCATTCATTCTTTCTCTCTAACTGAGATGACACTCATGGGCCTGAATGCTTTGGCTTTTCTGAGGCATTTTAACACATTGATGCTCTGCAGGGCAACAATACAGCAGCTAACATAGTCCAAGGTGAGGCCATCTCTGTCGCGGACATAGTGCCGATGCTCCAGCAGCTTGAGATTGCCAACAGCTTGATTAGTGACCTGGCCCTTGACGCTATCCTCACCAAGGCTGCTAGAATGTCAGGCTTGAAGGTGACCTTGAGGAGAGATGTTGCAGGCTCGAATCTTTCAGGGAGCCATGGCAGCCTGAGTACAGAGCACTGACTCAAGCAGTGGAGGTGACTATGGCATTAACAATAGTGACAGTGATGATTGAAAGGTTAGAGATCAGTTCGATTAAAAAATCATGATGATACACGGTAGTGAACATTTGAGGTTTCGGGCTTTCACATGATTATTCTGTGACAACTTTGGTATCTTGTCTCTAGCAGCTTATTTGTTATCGAAGCAGCTAATACATAGCCTTATTATTTACCGTATTGTTGAGCAGTCAACCTTATGTGGTTATTAAGCCGGTTCTGAGGAAGGGAAACCATCAAGCTTTACTTAATTAACAATATAAAAGTAATTAGAGTATTGCTGCAAAGATATAACAATATTTACTTTGTTCATGAGTTAGATAGATTAACGGTGTATGAAAATTTTACTTGTTTCTGGGTCGATGAACCCTCTAGCTCTATGTCTATCATGCAGCATTTGATAAATGTTGTAACTATTTTTGCAAATTAATAAAGTGCACGGAGTAGCTTCCCTAAAAAAATAAAATAAATACATAACATTATTTTCTTGTACATGTAGTGACTTATGAGATATACTCCCACCGTCCTTGTTTAATTGATGTTGAATGTGACCGGAGGAATATGTCTTTTATAAAGGTGTATAAAAGGGGAAAAATCTGAATATGCCTTGTACTAAAAATTTTGATGTGTCGAGTTTAGATATTATTTTCATTTTAAACCGTAGCGTTAGCACGGATATGGTACTAGTCATTAATAAAGAAGCTATGACACAGCTATTACATACATGTTTGCTATGGGTAGAATCACCACATAGCTGATATTACAAACTCACATTGCGTGATCAAAATATATATATATATATATATATATATATATATATATTTCATAACGTGACCCATATCACACCGACTGATACCTTCAAGCAAAATTGCCTCTGCATCCTCACCAAGAAAGCTATAACTGACATTCTTAAAAATTTTACAAAAGAAAAAATAGTAACATTTGCACAGGGTACTCAGAGGCAACTCTGACCAAGAGCAGTAAACAGTATGCAAATTTCAAGAAACAAACAACCAAATGCAAGTTGATTCTAAAGACAATGATGATCAAGGATCAGTAAAAGTCATTGAATTTCATAGAGAGATCAACGGCTAAACGTCTCAAGAATTAGAAGCAAGGATATGCTAAAGAATTAACAACAGAAAAGATAGAAGAATAACAACATGCTGACATTAACAAATATAGATCCTTGCACCATTTATCATTTGAACTAAAAAAACATTTAGTGACCAAACTAAAAAACATTTAGGCCTCGTTCGGTTTACTTGGGATCGGTGAGGAATGTGGCCCGTTCCCCGTGTAACGGCCCAACGTAGATCGAATACCAGCCCAACGAGTAACGAACGTTCGTTTCAGCCCAGCGTTGATCCAAAACAAGCCAATCTCAGTCATTCCCCCTCTCCCACCACTTGGCTGCAAACCCTACCTATCGAGGCATGGAATGAACACACGCGAGGCGACGGCAGCTGCTGCGCGTGCAACTAACGTGATGGCGACGGCGGCTGCTACGCGCACAACTCAGGCGACGGCGACGGCGACGGCTGCGTGCGACTCAGGCGCCGGCGACGGCGGTGGCTGCGCGCGCGACTCACACAACGGCATGGCGGCGCGAGGCGAGCAGGGCGACGGCCCGAGTACCACGAAGGCTACAAGGACTATCATCTGGCGTCTCCCCTCTGGCGCTTGCTACTCTCCGGTAAAATCCATCGTCTCCTTCCCCTCTCGGTCTCCATCCCGATCTATTCTTATGCCGCGTCAACTTTAGTTCCTCCCTGCTAGTCTTTCTTCATCATCTATTCATCTCTTCCTCCTTCGATTTCTCTTCCAGAACCATGAGAGATATGTATCATCATGCACCTTTCTAGTACTACTATATGCAGTTGTTTCATTTCTATATGCTGCGCTTGCCTGTTTCTTGTACTATTTCAGTTTCATTCGTGAAGAATTAGGTGGTAACGGGGTTGTATTTTTTTACCATTATTTCTTCATGTTTGAGTATAGTAATATGGTATATTTGTCTAATAAAAATGTCATTATTTCAATCTCTGTTCATCATGAACCTTCGTTTCTGGTCTGGATCTTGATTTATTGATCCTACTTGAACTTGAATATTTACCCTACAAAAGTTCCAGGATGTTGCACTCAATATTGCAAAGTGATGTAAGATCTCAGGATGTTGTGTTATCTGTGGTCAGTACTGAAGCATGTTGTGTGATCCTTAGCTCTGCCAATTCACATCATAGCGATTTCAATAAATTTCTTGATTTGTGAGTCAATTTGTAGGAATGATTAAATTAGTATTATATGCTTTTATATAAGTTTTTGTGTGACACCCCAATTCACCGACAAATCTTAACCCTAGAAATAAATTCTTGCACCTTGAAGCAAAATTGACACTTGAGGTAATAAGTAATGTTGTTTAAAACACTTTTATTAGCCTCCATAAAAATTTTGATGAATTACAGAACACTTTTATTAAATCAGGAACTTTTGACCATAGTACAAAAATTGTTTTATAGTAGGTAAAAATTCAAACACCACTTTCAAAACCCAGCACAAATCCCATATAACCATAGCATTGTTTTTACATAGAAATTAAGTTCATTTCAAAAATAGAATTTTACAAATTTTATCAAAAGTTTTGAAAAAGATTTAGCCCCCTTAAAAATTCAAACAAACTTGAATTCAATTGGAAATTCTTGAATTTTTAGAAGCAGAATCAGAACTCCATCCTTTAACGAAAGTTGTTCTAAATAATTCACTTAGTATCCACAAATATTTTCAAAAGCTTTCGAGCTCAGTAAGTATGAACTTTATTTGAATTTAGAATGGGATTTTGAATTAATTGCAAAAATCAAAAAAAGAAAGAAAATCGCCCGCCGCTGCGACGGCCAACTGGCGTGCCGCAGCGGCGGAGCACGGTAGACATCGGGGAGGGCTCACCTTTTCCCGTCGAGCTGTCTTGTCGAAGAGTAAATTCCGCTCGCCTCTCTCCTCTGCTCCACTCTCTCTCTCTATCTCTCGTGCTCGCCCACTCTCTCTCTCCCTCTGCGCCACGCTACCGCCAAGCATGCCACCGCCTGCCGTCTCCAATCGACGATGCGGCACGGCTCCCCCTTCCCTCTCCCTCCCTGCAGCACCTTAAAGGTCGCACATGAGCTCCTTCTTCCTCCCACACGCTCCATTCTTCCTCTCGCAGCACCCGCACACGCTCCTTCTTCTTTTTCCTCTGTGTGTGAGTCCACCAAGCCACCATTGCCACTGGCGCCACTTCTGCATCGCCAGCGCCGCACGAAGCTTCTCCCACTCCGCCACCGTGCCGGGCAGCCCCCCCTCGCCCTCGTGCAGCTCCCGGACCACCAAGGCCCCCTCCGGTCCACTCTTTCGCCGGGAATGCATCATCTCTTCCTCTGGCCGAGAGCGTCACCGCCGATCTTAAAGCTTCAAATTCATCGTCGTGGTACCATCTTGCTTTGATTCCTCTCGCCGGCAAGTTCATCTTGTTCTTGTGCACTTGTTTGACAAGGATTCGTCCATAGAAAACCACCAGCAAGGAAGAACTCGCCGCGCCACCGTCGGACCACCATGACCGCCGTTGAGAGCTCGCCGTCGCCGACCAACTTCCGGCCACTCTTGTGATCTTCATCACCCACAACTCGCTTCTACATGCCACGGTGAAGCTCCCGGATCCCTCAAACCTACTCTAAATCCTCTCCTTCGCTGCGCGCATCGCCGGCAAGAAAACCGTCCGCCGCCGCTCGCCGCCGGTGACCTTCTAGTCATTGCTGGAGCTCGGTGCTACCTCCATGAGAACTCCCGTGCCTTGCTGATCACAACTGTGGTAGCCATTGGCACCAAGTTGCCGCCGTTGAGCTCGCCGCCGGCGAGCCCCCGCCGCCTCCCCTGTTTTTCTTTTTTTTTTAATTTTCCATTTAAAATGTTATTTTCTAGCCGACATTGTAAAATGCATAGTAAATCGAGTAAAAATCTAAAAAATGTTAAACTAAATTTTCTTTGAAACCTTGTGGAATACACTAATTAACTGCAGAAACACTTTTTCAAAAAGGTTCATGGAACGTCCTTAATAAATTGATTAATCCTTTCTGTTTTTGAATTTTAAATGGAGTTCCATACATGTTCTAGGGTTGAAACTTGAACCATTAGTGTAATCTTGTTAGTGTGCACCCACCGTAATTTTATCAGGATTTTGCAATAACAAAATTCTATGCATGTCACTAAATAAACTCCAAACTCTCCAAACTGCATTATGTAAGTCATCCAAAAATCCAAACCTTAATCAAAACTTTTAGACTAGGTGCTTAGTAGTGCCTACGTCAAGTTTCATGATTTTACCATGAGGTTTAGTATTTTTTAATTTTATAATTTTAAACAACAGGAACTTTACTGAATTTTCAGAAAATCCAGAAAATTCAGTTGGCCTAAGGCAAACTCCAAAATTCATATTTCAGAGAGTACTATCAACTAAAAATAGTGTCCTGAAGTTCCACATTAGCCCATGATTTGAATAGCAGCAAACTTTATTGAATTTTTATAAAATCTAGAAAATTCAGTTTAACCTCAACCAAATTCTAAAATTCATATTTCAGAGAGTATTGTTAACTAAAAATAGTCTCCTGGTAAGATATGAAGTTTCACGTTGGTCTACACTCATTAAGAATATCTGCTTTTAATAAATTGCCGAAGTCAAATAGTTAGGGCTAACTCTAAACCTCTAAATGTAATGTTGAAAACACCCTTTTAATCTATGATGAAAGCAACATATTATATCATTTAATCATAACGCATCCCACTCTTGTTGCATCATGTAGACACCGAAGTGAACGAAGTAGTTGCTGATCCGAAGTCCTCAAACCCCGAAGAAATCCTCGCTACCAACATAGGAGATCAAGGCAAGCCCCGTTGCACAACCTATTTTAAAATTTTCTTTTATCACCATGTGTCGTGAATGTGCATCTGTTTCCCATAGGAAACCCTATCTGTACTTGGTATAGGTAACCATTATAGTATGCTATGCTTAGCGGTACTTATCGGTAGAAGTGGAGCAGAGTGGATGCTGCTCGCGACTGCTAAGGTTTGATTGAAACTATCACATGAAACATATGACACATGGCTATGGATGATTAAGGAAAGATAAAAACTAGAGGGCCACACAGGGTACAAATTAGGTCGGCAACTAGACCGGGTCTAGGGTGATCGTAATCTTGTCTGATCCGTGTGGACCGAGTCTGATCGAGCATTGAATGTATTGATCATATGCTGGGTATAATGGGGCCTAGTAAACCTAAGTAACCTAGTGATTGCAAAGTCGAACCTGCCCTACGGTCTAATTCAAAGGCGATCTGGGTGGGCAGTTGTGGGAACTCCACAGAAACCGTCTGGGACGTGTGTTCTGGTGGGATGCGGCACTGCTAAGGCAGGCGCAGGAGGGAATTGACTTTGCAGGATCTGGTATGAAAGGTTGCCACGTGCGGTCTGGGACGTGCACGTGTCGTATGATTAGGTTAACCCTGTAGATGTAAATCATTTCGAACCGCTGTCGCTCACAGTTTGTGAGTTTGCTCGTGAAACGCACCGCATTACAATAAGATGTTGAGATACAATGATGAAGCTGAAGTTATGGTGATTATTATTATATATTTTTTCTTTTTATGATTGACTAGACCAGTACAAACTAAAGTTATGATTCTAATCACATAACCTGAGCTAAAACTTGACCAAGAATAGCTTCAGGTAATGCGAGTCCTTTTGCAAGGTAAACCTGTCCTGAGTTAGCCAGCATGTCCAGGTGTCGGCTGTATTTAGCCAATTTGACGGGTCAGGCTTGTTGAGCTTCTTAGAAGCTCACGCTTTACGAATACGTGGTTTTCAGGCGCCGACACGTATACCTACGATGATAGTCAGTGGGAAGAGCCTCGTCCAGAGGTCGGGAACCTTTAGTGGGAACGCTTTGATTCGCCGCATTGAACCTTGAATTGGCTAGTAGCATGGTGCTATGGCGGACCGCCCCTGAAACGGGGGAGGTCCCTCCTCCCAGGATCCATTCTGTGTGATGCTCATCGAAGCGAACATACACCGGATACAACACAGGCAGATAACAAAATAATTTACAGACAGAAGAAAATATTACATGAGTAGATATTACAGAGAGTTTGATTACACACGACCAAGTTCTGAAAACCGCAGCGGAAACAATGTAGTCTTCAAACGAAAGTGAAAGATAAGCGTACAGACTCCGACTCCATGACACTAAGCAAAAGCAAGTGTCTTGCCCACCGGTACATTGCTACTAGCCACACCCAAGCAGCGGCTACTCGATCTGCTCCCACTGAAAACTACCCCATCCGGGGGCTGACTCCTCCAAAGGATGACCATCGCTACCACCGAAAGCAACTGACCCACGTGTAAACCACAAGTCACAAAGCGTGAGCTTCTAAGAAGCTCAGCAAGATTGACCGGTCAACGTGGCTGTCTACAGTTGACTCCTAAACGTGCACGGCTGACTCTGGGTAGGGTAATTGTAAAAAGGACATGCCTTAATTAATAGCTTCCTATTTTCAAGTTTTAGCTAAGATTAAGTTCGGAAAAGTAAACTTTAGTAAGCAGTATGACTAGACAGCCATGTTTGTCAAACAATGATCATAATATTCATCACAACTTTAATTATCATTATTCTCCTTGTTCACTTCTTAGCATATACGACAGAGAGGTCAAGCAAACTCTAGACTGAGAGTGTTAGCGGTTCGAAACGATTCACACGACATGCGCGTCCCGGACTGCACGTGTCAACCGTTCGCACCAGATCTGACAAAGCTAATTCCCTCTTACGCTACCTCAATAGTGCCGCATCCCATCAGATCACCCGTCCCAGACTGTATCTGTGGAGTTCACACACTGTCCACCCCGGTCCGCCGACAATCAGACACCATAAGATAGGTTCAGATTAGCCGTCTCTAGGCTACCTAACATGTGAACAGTACATTCAATACTTAGCCAAACTGTGCCGCACGGATCAGACAGAGCTACCGCACATAGAACCCCTGTTCTGTTGCCATGCTACCATTCCCTGTCTGACCCCAGTTTCTTTCCATGAAAATATGAACTCGCGACAAGTCCTTTAACAAGAGGTGAAGTTTCAATTAGCTCCGATCATATCATGAGCAGTGTCTGATCTGCTCGACTTCTACCGTATGGTATTGCTAAGCATAGCATCTACATCGGGCTACCTGTACCAATATTCCATAGTAGGTACTACTGGAAACACATGCATCTAGGGTTTCATCCAACTCCTGTCAACCTAATGCACACCACATGACACATACACTGTTGTAAAGGAAAAACTTTTAAAGCGGTAGTGCACTGGGGCTTGCCTTGTGGATGCTCCTCCTGGTCTGCAGCGGCGGTTTCTTCTGAAAACTCGGGCTCAACCTCGACGGCTATCTCGTTCACGTCAGCGTCTACATGATGCAAGTAGAAAGGTGAACTCGTTAATTAACAGCTAAAAAGTTACAATGGTCGATAACAAGTTAAGGAATTTAAGTGGTCGAGGACTAAATTTAACCTGACACTATGCTAAATAATTTAATAGCATCTAAAATAACCCTAATGCCATAACAAACACTTTTTAGCATCAAGGGTACATTCTGGGGTTTTACACAAATTCTTCAAGATTTTGATAATTGAAATTCAATTAAATAAAGTCTCAAAATTAATAAATTCTAACCATGAAGTTTATATTTTCATAAAAACTACATTTTTCACTGGTTCTAGAACAATTGGATTTTTCTTTTTCTGAGTCAATTCGATTTTATAAAATATATTTAAATTTCAGCCGAATTTACAAATATTAGAAAATATCAAAACGGGAACCCTAGCTAGGGCTTTTGCCCTAGCATCGGCCGGCGACAGCGGCGGCGCTGCCGACGACGAGAGGCCACGGCGAGACCACCGACGGCACGAGCATGACGAGGGGAGTTGATTTGGCTAGGTATCGGCTGTCAGCAAGCACCGGAGTGGCGGCGCTACGGCGCACGGCGGCGCGATAGACCACGCCCAACAGCCTCTCTGCGACGCAAGGAAGCTAGTGAGGGGGATAATGGCCGAGGTCCTCACTGGAGGGTGGTCGGCGGCGGCGTGCTCCGTGGCGGCGGCATTCCCGCCGACTGGAACCCCTTCTCCTGGAAGAAAACGAAGCAAAAGCGGCGCATGAGCTCCGCAAATCGTAGGGCTACGGTGAATTGACTTGAATCGAACCGGAGTTGAGAGTTCACCACGCCGCGCTTTGTTCCGGAAATACGGCGGCTGCGGAGCTCCGATTTTCGGCAAACACCATCGCCTGGAGGCGGTTTTTGATCTCGGGAAGAGAGAGGAGACCCTCGGGTGTTCCGATTTTGCGAAGGAGAGACCGAGTTTTGGCGAGCACGGGGCACGGCGTCGCGTCGCGATCGCTCAGCGGAGAAGAACGGAAGAAGAAAACAGAGAGAGAGAGCGGGTGAGAGGAAGAGGGAGATGCGGCGATCGAGGCGTGCGACGGAGCGGCCGATGTGTCGCTTATAGCCACGGCGCGTGCGTCGCGCGTGCGCCACGCAGACCATACGCGCGCTGCAAAGTGTCATGCGCTCGGCTGGTGGCGGCTGAACTCTGCCGCACACGCGCGTCTGGGAGAGAGAAGAGAGATGGAGGGGCTGGTTAGTGCGGCCTGCTGACCAGTGGGCCCCACTAGTGAAGAAAACGTGTGAGGAGTTCAAAAAGTCAATAAATTTTTTTGGAATTTGAATTACCCCATAGATAGTCTCAGGATTTGAAAGAATTCAAATTTGGATTTCTGAGAGTGGAAATAAAACCTAAAACTTGGATTTCGGATTTTAATAGGTTTAGACTTAGATACAAAATCTCGTGAGCATTTTTGTAAGATCATAGAATTCTGCCTGACCATTAAATAAAACTCTTTTTGAACAATTAATTGTGATTTTTCTAAAAATGATTTAATATGTAAATTGTAAGTCCTTTAAGTGATTTAAACCTGTTGGGCCCGAAAAAAGTGGAGCGCTACAACCCTCCCCCCTAATAGAAATCTCGTCTTGAGATTTTAGATGCATGGGTGGAAAAATGACGGTACCTAGTGACGGAGGAAGAATATCGGGGTAATGTGCACGGAGGAACTCTTCTGACTACCACGTGGCTTCCTCCTCAGATTGATTGCTCCACTGCACCTTATAAAATTTGATGGTCCGGGTTCTGGTTACTCGTTCTTTCTCATCGAATACCCTGACAGGCTTCTCTGAATAAGTCAGATCCGGTTGTAACTCTTCCACCTCTAGTGCAGTTTTGTCCGACGGGGCTTTTAGGCACTTCTTTAGTTGCGACACGTGGAAGACCTCGTGCAATCCTGATAAGTGAGCTGGTAATTCTAACTTGTACACTATCGGCCCACACTTCTCAAGGATGGGAAATGTACCAAATTACCTTTGGGCCAGCTTGCCTCTCACCCCAAATCCCGTACTCCCTTGGTGGGCGAGACCCTTAGATATACAGAATCACTCACATTAAAACTCAAGGGTCGTCATCTTTTGTCTGCATAACTTTTCTGTCAGGATTGGGCGGCCTTCAAGTTAGACCGGATGGACCTCACTTTCTCTTCTGCTTGTGGAACTAGGTCCAGTCCAAGTATTACCCTTTCACCCGACTCAGACCAGTTTAACGGGGTCCTACGACTCCGACCATACAGCGCCTCTAAAGGTGACATCTGAATACTTCCCTGGTAGCTGTTGGTTTAAGCAAACTCTGTCAGGGGTAAGTATTCATCCCAATTTCCACCATGATTTAGCACGGAGGCTCGCAACATGTCTTCCAAAATTTGATTGACTTTCTCGGTCTGTCCATCGGTTTGAGGTGGTACGCGGAGCTTCTTATTAGCTTGGTACCCAATGCCACATGCAGTTGTTCCCAAAACGTAGGAACAAACTGGGCTCCCCGATCGGAGATGTTGGTCTTTGGTACCCCATGTTGATTGACGACTGGAGCGATGTATAATTCTGCATACTTTTTCATGCAATAATTGGTGTTCACAGGTATGAAATGAGCGGACTTTGTTAGACGATCCACGACTACCCAAATGGAGTTATGGCATCGAGAGGTCATGGGTAGCCCAACTATAAAGTCCATGCCAAGATCCTCCCATTTCCAAGCCGGAACACTTAAGGGTTGCAAGAGTCCGGGCTTCTTCAAATGATCCGCTTTGACTTACCTGCATGTGTCACACTCGGCCACATACTTCGCGATTTCCCTTTTCATCCTTGTCCATCAGAATTTTCTTTTAAGTCTTGATACATCTTATTACTGCCTGGATGGATGGAATATTTTGACAAGGTGAGCCTTGTCCATAATCTTCTTTCGGAGCTCCAGACTCTTCGGCACTACTAACCTATTCTTGAACCATAATACCCCGTCCTTATCCTCTCTAAAGCACTGCATCTTTTTCTCTTTTAATCTGAGCCTAATGTTCTCCATACCCTTGTCCTCTCATTGGGCCCTCGTTACCGCATCCTTAATGGTTGGGATTAAAGCGAGATTGTACAATGATCCATGAGGTAGAACTTGTAGGGCCACTTCTTCTTCTTCTGTGGTAATTCCCTGGTCTAGGTAGTGGCAATGAGCATTTCTACTCAAGGCATCTGCAACGACATTAGCCTTGCCAGGATGATAATGAATTTCTAATTCATAGTCCTTAATCAGCTCAAGCCACCTTCGTTGTGTCATGTTGAGCCTTCTCTAGGTGAAAATATACTTCAGACTCTTATGATCGGTATACAGATGCACGAGATTCCCCAACAAGTAGTGTCTCCACACTTTTAGTGCTAGTACTACCGCGGCCAGCTCCAGGTCGTGAGTCGGATAATTCTGCTCATGCTACGGAGTTGCCTGGAAGCATAAGCGATCACTCGACCCTCCTGCATTAACACACATCCGAGACCAATACCAGATGCATCACAATATACATCAAATGGTTTGCTCAGATCTGGCTGCGCTAGCACTGGGGCTGTCGTCAAGTGCTTTTTCAAGGTCTGGAAGGCTTTTTCACAATTATCGGTCCCCCTGAACTGGTTGCCCTTCTTGAGCAGCTCAGTTATTGGTTTAGCTATCTTAGAGAAGCTTGGAATAAAACCACGGTAATACCCTGCCATTCCGAGGAAACTGCGTACTTTATGGATCGAGGTCAGTGCTTCCCATTCAAGAATGATCTGTACCTTCCCTGGGTCAACCGCAATGCCTTCTGAGGAGACCACATAGCCCAAGAATTGGACACGATGAATCCAAAATTCGCACTTGCTGAATTTGGCATACAGCTTGTGATCCCTCAATCTCTGCAAGACCATTTGGAGATGTTCCGAATGGTCTTCCGTGGTCTTGGAATAGACCAAGATGTCATTGATGAACACGACAACAAATCTGTCTAGCTCCGGCATGAAGACAGAGTTCATGAGATACATAAAGTGAGCTGGTGTGTTGGTGAGTCCGAAGGACATCACCAGATACTCATCCAGGTCATATCTCGTGGAGAATGCTGTTTTTGGAACATCCTGTGGCCGGATTTTGATATGGTGATAGCCAGACCGAAGATAATCTTGGAGAATACCTTAGCTCCAGCCAACTGATCAAATAAGATGTCAATGCGAGCTAGTGGATATTTGTTCTTGATTGTGACCGCATTCAAAGGGCGATAGTCAACACACAAGCTTAGGGATTGGTCTTTCTTTTTCACAAATAACGTTGGACAACCCCAAGGAGCAGAGCTAGGTTGCATGAAACCCTTGTCCAACAGCTCTTTCAACTGCACCTTTAACTCAGCCAGTTATTTCGGTGCCATCTTCTATGGTCTGCGGGAAATCGGGGCCGTGCCTGGCTGTAGATCAATCCTGAACTCCACATCTCGGTCTGGGGGTAAACCAGATAGATCTTCTGGAAACACATCCGAAATTCTCTCACCACTGGTATCTCCTCCAAACTCTTCCCGATAGTATGGCAGATTTGTATGGAAGTGGATCTAGGTTGATCTAAATTTAAGAATACAGACCCGTAAAGTGGGGAGGTTAGGCGGACTACATGGGTAGCTATATCGAGGAGGGCTTCGTGGTGTTCCATCTACTTCATACCAATAATAACATCGATACCCTGCCCGTCAAGAATTATGAAAGAGGTAGGGTATGTGTGCCCGCCTAGAAT
Organism: Oropetium thomaeum; assembly: GCA_001182835.1. Classification (NCBI taxonomy): domain Eukaryota; kingdom Viridiplantae; phylum Streptophyta; class Magnoliopsida; order Poales; family Poaceae; genus Oropetium; species Oropetium thomaeum. The sequence goes on from LFJQ01000034.1 coordinate 1,615,173, forward strand.
TAGTGGTGTCTCCCCTAACCCATATCGTGATAAAATATTTCCCCCTGGCGACTTTATGACAAAGGGTGGCTCTAGGGAAATGGTATTGAAGATTTTACCTTCAACAACATTTTGACTAATGAAATTGTGAGAGGCACCAGAATCAAACAGGACTAAAGCGGAGTAACCAGAGAGTGAGAACATACCCGCCAGCACAGGTTCCCCCTCTGCAATGTCTTTAGTCGTGGTATAGTTTACCTGACCCGTTCTAGTTGCCCTCTGCCCCCTTGACTGGTTCTGCCCTGAGCTCTGCTGGTGACCCGGATTACCCTGCCTGCGGGTGGGACATTCGCGAGCGAAATGCCCCGGGAGCCCACAAGTGAAACATGGAGCTCCGGGCCCCCGGCCGGTTGCCCTGCTGAGGTGGACGGGCATCCCGGTTCTGCTGCTGTGGGGGCGGTGGCACGCGGTATCCGTCCTGCTGCTGGTGTTGCGGGAGCCGGTACTGCTGCTGTGGTGAACGGAAGGATGGCCCAGGATGAGGAACCGATTTGAACCTCCTCCCGTCAGGTGCGGTGTAGACAAGTGATACTTCGGGGGTGGTGTGCTGGAGGAGCCACCACTGCCTCGCTTCTTGTCCCGCTGCTCCTTCTCAAGATACTTCTCAGCGATGAGAGTGCTGCTCACGAACTCATTAAAGGTACCGCCTTGGTTCAGAGCCATGCGGGACTGAAGCGTGGTATCCAGCCCTTCCATAAAATGACTCTTACGTTTCCGCTCCCTGTCAACCTGTTCCGGAGCGTAAAGTGATAGCTGGTTGAACGCTCTGGAGTACTCATGGACGGAGCGGTTCCCTTGAGTTAAGGCCATGAATTCCTTGGCCTTTCGCTGCATAAGCCCAGCAGGGATGTGATGAGCACGGAAGGCTTCCTTGAACTACTCCCATGGCACTTCAGTACCCGGTGGGAAAGTGGCTATGTAATTGGCCCACCAAGCACCGACATGCCCATGTAGCATCTGGGCTACGAACAGGGTCTTTTGGTGTTCAGTGCATCGGATAAGCCCAAACTTGGCCTCGATAGTACAAAGCCAATGGTCTGCCTCCAGCGGTTCCCTAGCGTCCCTAAACTCAGGAGGGTGTGTAGCCATGAAGTCCGAATATGTACTGTTATCACGTGGACCACGGCGTTCTCGGTTTTGGTTGCTGTTTTCCATGATGACCCGCAGCATCTCCCCTTGTTGCACGGAGTTGTGCATCATAGCCGCCATAGCTTCTGCGATGGTGGGAGCACCTAGTGGGGTTGGTGGGTTTTGCTCCTCCCCCCCATGAGAACTCCCTTCCTCGCTTCGCACCATGCTGAAATTCACAGATTAAGGGTTTCGTTAGTGTGGTCTTCCAAAAATTCACTCATCATGGTACAACAACGGAATGCACATATGTAACACACATAGTATGTACATAGGAAACAAACTACATTCATTCCCAAAATCACGATAATACATCGGTACTAGTTACAACCCACATTGTCAGGCATCCCCGGTCTTACATCAGCACACATTGCTACCATGGTAAACCATACATAGGGGATATAATCGGAACACACTAATACTAGCCAAGCACCATTCACTTCTGCAGCTAATACACCTTACCACTAGCGAGCCTACAAAGTCACAACCCTAAGGGCTGGCGTCACCTCCACTGCCCTGCTCCTCATCGGACTTAGGGCCCGACGCATCTGGGTCCGACACCTCTGACTCGGGTGCGCCCTCGTCGGCTGGTGGTAGAGACTGCTCTTGCTGTGCCTCTAAGAGCCCAGCGATCTGGTGCTGCATGTGGTGATTCTCGTGGATGAGGTTTCGACCGCCTCATCCCGTGTAATCTCCAACTGATGGATCTGCTCCAGTGTGGCGTTGCAGTCGGCATTCTTGGCATGCACCAGGGCAAGCCTAGCTGTCGTGAGCTGCTCTAGCTTGGTGATGCGTTTGCCCGGGCGTCACAACGAGCACGTAGCCATTGTTCCTGCTCTCCAGGACTCGAATATTTTCTTGAGCAAAAGCTAGCTTCTTGTGTGTACGCCCTAGGGCCCGACGATCATAGAGGGCCGTTGCTGCCGTATCCTGATATAAGTTGAGCATACCCACACTCTGTAGGATCGGCGGGATCACAAAATCTCCTCGCGCCTTTATGGTCTCGTCCTTGGCTGTCGTGACATTCTAGCGCCAAGTACTGTCAAGCTGGTCTCGTATCGGAAATAACACCTCCGGCTCGTCTGCCAAGTCCTCTGTGTACTTCTCACAGAGCCCAAGCAGAGCCTCGTGAGCGGCGGCCTCGATTGCCTCGGCCTTATCCAAACCAACACATGTGGTAGTCCAGGCCTCCCATTACGCTCGGTGATGGTGCGCGGGAATCGTGACTGAGGCAGAACAACGGTGTTGACATGCTGGGTATACTCCCGAATCTAGAACCACGGGGCCTCCGTACAACCTAAGGATGTAGTGTCTGACGGAGCAACTCAGGAAAACCCCTACGCCTTGACTCCTGGGTCATCCGAGTGGGGGTGGAGTGCTCAACCCCATAGTCCTCCCAACCATTCTCAATCGAGTTGCTCAACATCTGCAGGTACAAAGATGGACAATATTTTATTTTGTTACGGAAGTCACATGTCGACACTTAATTCAAGCATGCATGAGGCTTCTGTCAAATGAAAGGTTCGCTTATCCGGTAGAAGAGTGACCTACGTTCCTGACCACAGACTTCAACCTCTAACCCTCAAAAATTTTTTGCCATGATTTCTCTTGATGTCTTAATTGGTATGTGCTTTTACTTCACTTTTTACATTAATATGCAATGGAAAAATATACGGCCTATACGTAAAAACCTAATACGTTTAGTCGGTGGCAGAAACGTTTTCACAAGTCAGTCGAGACTAAGCGTTCTTACGCAAACGGGTTAGCATACTGCAGAAAATCACACCACAGGCAGTTCCAAAATCATATATATCGAAAGTAAAAACAACAACCCATATCATTGTCATATGGGTCGTCCCGAGTAGGCCACGTACGGGGATCACGTGTCCAACCTTCCCTGCGCGGCGACAGACTGCACTTCACCTTTAGGCAGCGGAGGTATGAGAAGGTTCTACAAGACAGAAGTCGTGAAGAACAGACTCATCTCTTGTGTGCCACAGACACAAGACGCCACTGTTGCAAAGATCTCCTTTCACAACAGGTCCGTAACCCACACCTCGCACGGTAGATGTCCGCTTCTCCCCCTAAACGGCAAGGGGGGCATACAATGTTACAACGAACATAATACCTCCTTCCAAACCATCATGGTATGGAACGCTACTATTGCTGACGCAACAGGGGTTTCTCGACATTTAACCGCAGTCGAGCGGTGTTCCTTACCTCTCTTACCTGAGCGTAGGTGCATCGTTATAGAAAAATGAATCTAATCTGGGTTTTGTTAGCCCCTACACTAGGTTAGCTTGCCCCTTGGTATAACCTAGCTCTACTAAGGGCACATTCCTCACTCGCACGTGGTTTTCGAAATATGCCCTGGAAAGGTCGTACCCATCCTAGAATGGCTCTGATACCAGCTGTGACGGACCGTCCCTGAAACAGGGGAGATCCCTCCTCCCCGGATCCATTCTGGGCGATACTCATCGAAGCGAACATACACAGGATACAACACAGGCAAATAACAGAACGATTTACAGACAGAAGAAATATTACATGAGTAGATATTATAGAGAGTTTGATTACACACGACCAAGTTCTGAAAACAACAGCGGAAACAATGTAGTCTTCAAACGAAAGCGAAAGATAAGCGTACAGACTCCGACTCCACGACACTAAGCAAAAGCAAGTGCCTTGCCCACCGGCACATTGCTACTAGCCACACCCAACCAGCGGCTACTCGATCTGTACCCACTGAAAACTACCCCATCCGGGGGCTGACTCCTCCCAAGGATGACCATCGCTACCAACGAAAGCATCTGACCCACCTGAAAATCACAAATCGCAAAGCGTGAGCTTCTAAGAAGTTCAGCAAGACTGACCCGTCAATGTGGCTGTCTAAAGTCGACTCCTAGACATGCATGGCTGACTCTGGGTAGGGTAATTGCAAAAAGGACATGTCTTAATTAATAGCTTCCTATTTTCAAGTTTTAGCTAAGATTAAGTTCGGAAAAGTAAACTTTAGTAAGCAGTATGACTAGACAACCATGTTTGTCAAACAATGATCATAATATTCATCACAACTTTAAATTCTCTTTGTTCACTTCTTAGCATATGCGACAGAGAGGTCAAGCAAACTCTAGACTGAGAGTGTCAGCGGTCCGGAACGATTTACACCTGCAGGGTTAACCTGGTCACACGACACGTGCGCGTCCCGGACCGCACGTGACAATCGTTCGCACCAGATCTGGCAAAACTAATTCCCTCTTATGTTACCTTAACAGTGCCGCATCCCACCAGATCACCCGTCCCGGACGGTATCTATGGAGTTCACACACTGTCCACCCCGGTCCGCCGCCAATCAGATACCATAAGGTAGGTTCAGCTTTGCTGTCTCTAGGCTACCTAGGTTTACTGGGTCTCATGGTTCCAGCATGTGAACAGTACATTCAATACTTAGCCAAACTGTGCCCCACGGATCAGACAGAGCTACCGCACATAGAACCCCTGTTGTGCTGCCGTCCGACCATTCCCTTTCTGACCCCAGTTTCTTTTCATGAAAATATGAACTCGCTACAAGTCCTTTAACAAGAGGTGGAAGTTTCAATCAACTCCTATCATATCACGAGCAGTGCCGATCTGCTCGACTTCTGCCGTATGGTATTGCTAAGCATAGCATCTACATCGGGCTACCTGTACCAATATTACATAGTAGGTACTACTGGAAACATATGCATCTAGGGTTTCATCCAACTCCTGTCAACCCAATTCACATCACATGACTCACATACACTGTTGTAAAGGATAAACTTTTAAAGCGGCGCATAAGCTCCGCGAACCGCATGGCCACGGTGAATCGACTTGAATCGAACCAGAGTTGAGAGTTCACCATGCCGTGATTTGTTTCGGAAATCCGACGACGGCGGAGCTTCGAATTCCGGCTAATATCGTCGCCTGGAGGTGGTTTGAACTCGGGAAGAGGGAGGAGATGATAGAGCCGAGGTGCCTGATGTTTCGGTGAGTGGATGATAATTACGATTTGTGGAAGAAGACCCTCACGATCTGACTACGACGAGCAAGCTCGAGGCGCCAATGCAATCGCTGAACCAACTCCTGATGGTTACCGACCTCGCTGAAGCGCAAGATCAGCCTGATTACGAAGATCAATTCCTGCGCGCAATCGAAGAACGAGCAAGAACAAGAGGCAAGCAATCTGATATTACTTGAAGGTGGAGTTCTACAATACACGTCGAAAGACGGCTGTAGCTAAGGCTAAACAGATTAAACAAAACTCCCCTACTAACAGGGGCGCAGCCCCGGACTAAATACACAAGAAGGGGGCGCAACCCTAAGGTCGGGTGCAGACAAGGAGGGCGCACGGCCCTAGGTGGGCCCACATGGCGCGCGCGTGACAAGGGCTGAACACACGTGCGGCTCTAGCTGGTCTGATCGCCTGTCGATGCTTCTGGGCCTTGGTTCCATAGCAGCGTGACATAGTTGAGTTCCCGAGCACGGGCCCGAGTCATTGGGCCTTGATATCACGTCATAGCTGAAGTCGAAGTAGAGTCTGACTCGGTCATGGCATCAGGCGCAGCCTGAGGAAGTGGAGGCGCAGGTGCTGCTGTTGGAGAGTCGATGTCCTCATCAGGAGACCCTCGGGTGTTCCAATTTTGCGAAGGAGAGACCGAGCTTTGGCGAGCACGCGACGTCGCGTCGCAGATCGCTCGGCGGAGAAGAACGGAAGAAGAAAACAGAGAGAGAGAGAGTGGGCGAGAGGAAGAGGGAGATGCGGCGACCGCGGCGTGCGACAGAGCGGCCGATGCGTCGCTTATAGCCGTGGCGCGTGCCTCGCGCGCGTGCCACGCAGGCCATGCGGGCACTGCGAAGTGCCGTGCGCTCGGCAGGTGGCGGCCAAACTCTACCGCGCGCGCGTCTGCGAGAGAGAAGAGAGAGAGCAAAAAGAAGTGAGGGAGGGGAGGGGCTGGTTAGTGGGGCCTGCTGACCAGTGGGCCTCACTGTGAAGAAAACGTGTGAGGAGTTCGAAAACTCAACAAATTTTTCTGTAATTTGAATTACCCCATAGATAGTTTCAGGATTTGAAAGAATTCGAATTTGGATTTCTGCGAGCGAAAATTAAATCTGAAACTTGGATTTTGAATTTTAATAGGTTTCGACTTAGATTCAAAATCTCGCGAGCATTTTTGTAAGATTATAGAATTCTACCTGACCATTAAATAAAACTCTTTTTGAACAATTAATTGTGATTTTTTAAAAATGATTTAATACGTAAATTGTAAATCTTTTACGTGATTTAAACCTGTTGGGCCCGAAAAGCGGAGCGCTACAGGTGCCACTGGGCAAAGCTCATGCTTTTGCTTAAGTCTGAGAGTCAGAGTCTGTACCTCGTTTAATTGCTTCTACTGTATTTCGTGATTTCAAAACTCTATTCATACTCTGATATTGTAAGACTAAATTTTAATTTATGGAACCATGATGTACTAAATTCTTTCCTCCTATAAAACATTGCTGTTTATTCTGCCTGTGTTGTACCACATGTATGTTCGCTTCGCCGAGCATTGCCCTATAGGGTCCTAGCGAGGCGGATCTGTCCTCGATTTGAGTTTTCTGGGGCGGGTCTGCCACATTTTGTTTACTGGAATTTTGTGGACTAAAGAGATGTTGAATTGAAAGTTTGGCTTCCAAGATTGCTATGATGTATAAGTCAACGTGCTAGTTTTTCTTGGCACCTTCAGCCAATATTTATTAGTATCTTTTTAAGCTTTCAATACAATTTTTTGAACAACTTGAGCTCCCAAACCCAGATGCAATAGAAGGATCTATTTTTCAGCTAACAGACTGTAGCAGTACTCTTTAGTCAACTAGCAGTAATTGATAGTTTATTATTTTTATGTTGGTAACTTTGGTAATGTTGTGGACTTTTTCAGATTGTCCTGGCACCGGTTCGTGTTGGAGAGAATGAGCCCCCACCGTATTGGGATCCTGTAGCATCAGTAAGAGGTAAGAAGTCCCCACTGTCTTACAACTACTAGGTCTGATGATATTTAAACTAATTATAATGCTGCTGTTTTGAAGTATTTTCCTTGACTATTGTTAATGTTTTTTTTTGCATGATATTTTCCTTGACTATTGTTAATGTTTTTTTTCATGACTTTACTGTTAGTCTTACTATGACTATCTCAATTAGAGACCGTATTAGAAAGAGGAGGGATGAAGAGGATGATGATATGATGCTATTTATTTTTCCTGCTCTTTATCTTATGTGCTCTAGTCGAGGAGGAGAAAAGATACCACGTCATACATCAGAGGAAACGGGTGAGGTTAAAGTTCATCGGCTTTTAGAAGGACACATCAAGAACTGTCAGGTTTCATTTAGGATGGAACCACGGATTTTCAAATCATTAGCCAACTACCTCAGAAGGACAAAGCTAGCACGTGACACTAGGATTAAGGTCGAGGAGAAGCTGGGTTTCTTCTTATATATGCTGAGTCATTATGCTTCATACCAGGACATGCATGTATTTTTTGGCCACAGCAATGATACACTTCACCATCACAAAAACCATTTCTTCAAGAAAGTTGTCCCAATACTATCCCGTCGCCTACTCAAACCCTCTGATCCTAATGTAGTCCACCCAAGAATCCAAACAGATACTACATTCTATCCCTATTTCAAAAACTGCCTTGGTGCAATTGATGGGACCCATATTCCCATATCAATATCATCCACTAGAGCAGCTCCGTTCAAAAACAGAAAAGGAACACTTAGCCACAATGTGATGCTGGCATGTGACTTTGACATGAAGATTACTTTTATATCTGCTAGATGGGAGGGCTCAGCCACAGATGCCAGAGTCCTTAGGTCAGCCATCAATAGTGATTTTTGCGTACCTCCAGGAAAATTTTATTTGGTTGATGGAGGTTATGCTAATACCCCGTCCTTCCTTGCACCATACCGAGGAGTGAGGTATCATTTGAAGGAATTTGGGGCTGGACATCGAAGACCACAAAATCCAAAAGAGTTATTTAACCATCGTCATGCAGTATTAAGGAACTATATTGAACGGACTTTGGGAGTGCTCAAAAAGCGTTTCCCCATTCTCAAGGTCGAGACGTTTCATACATTGGATAATCAAGTAAAAGTATCCATAGGTGCTGCTGTATTGCATAATCTGATCAAATCCCTTGACGGAGATGAAGAATGGCTAGATAACCAGCCCAATAATACATCCTACAAATTATGTTTCTCTACCAAGTGGTGAACAAACAAATGATCAAGGGAGTGTTGAAGGCAATGAGTTAAGAGATTTTATTGCACAACAAATGTGGGACAACTACCAACAACATTTACAATGATTGTGCAGACATGATGATAAGGGGTTCACCTAAGTTGAGTAGGCTCCTCACTACATCAAGTGTTATCAAAAAGAAAAGGTCTCCTAAAGTAGCTCGTGTGAAGAAGGCGGAGTGCTCTCAAGGTATGATCTTTAGTGTGTGTGTGTGTGTTTTTCATGTTGTCTTAACATTTTCACTACATAACTCTGAAATTTCTATCACTAATGCTTGCTGATTATTGTTTCATGCAGCAAAATCAAGGGCATGTTGGAATGCAGCTCTTGAGAAATCTTTAGTTGACATTCTACATGAACATAACAACTCTTACTTCAGAGGTGACAATAGTTGGAACATGGAGGGCTGGAATAAAATAGTAAAAGAATTCTTGGACAAGAACAAGTATGCATCATTTTCAAGAGAGCAAATACAGTACAAGGAAAAAGAATTGAAAAGAGACTACAAAATGTTGAAGGAAGCGAGGGAAGAAAGTGGATGTGGCTGGAATGAAAGCAGGAAAATGATTGAAGCAGATCGAGCTCTATGGGAAAAACTTCTTGTGGTAAGATCACTTATTCTATCTTGTGAGAAATTGTTGTGTGAAAATGATGGAAGTAGATCGAGCTCTAAGGGGAAAAGCATTGTTTTTGTTGATTTATTACTTATCTTTATTTTCATTTGGCAGCAATTTCCTAGAATCAAGAAATTTGACAACAACAAGGCTAACTTTTTCCACTTTTTGATGCATTAGGAGAGTTATATGATGCTAATTTCTATAACTAGTCCTATTTTTGTTGTCAAAGTTGATGCTCTATGAGCTTCTTGTAGCTTAGTTCTATTCTTGTGTAGGTCGTCTTGCTGATGGGAACATATAATTGCACCTCTATTGATCCATTATTAGATGCACCAGTTAGGCAAATAAGCACTACAAATGAGATTGAGAACTTAGATGATATTATGGCTTGTAATGTCCAAGATGAAGATGAGGATGTAAGTGCTGAAGTAAGGGCTGATATTCTATTTAGTGGTGAAGGAGGTCAACTTGAACACAAGGAAGGATGGATGCTGCTTTTACACCAAGGGAGCAGTCAGGAGATGGAGCTGAACCTACAAGTGTTGAAAGGACTACACGACAAAGAAGGGTGGCTGTTGCCGCTGCTGTACGAAAGGAGAAAGAGGAAAAAGAACCAAAGCGGTTGAAAAAGGGTGCCAACATAGAATGTATGATGGATAAATACCTCGACATAAAGACTAAACAAGCTAAAGAAGAAGCATCATATCTATCAAAAGAGAAGGAAGCTGTTCAAGGAGCTGATTTCTCTATCAAGAAGTGTATATCAGTTCTGGATACAATGGAGGTGACAAAGGAAGAAAAGGTTAAAGCCTATGGTGTCTTCTAGAACCCAGAAAATAGGGAAATCTTCCTTTGTTCCTACGACGAGGATCCAGAAGCTGGAATGATGTGGCTTAAGTCTGAAATAGCCTAGCACGTATGTCTGATATTTTTTGCCTTGCTAATTAATTAGTTCTATTCGATCATTGTAGTTTCATATGTCCCTTCTATATGTTCCTGCAGTTTTATAGTTATATCTTCATTGTTACTTCTACAGAGGATTATATCTCTACATAATATGGATAAATGACATAGTAGAATGTTAGTTATACCTTCCTTTCTTGTGATCTTAGCACAATAGCATCTTTCTTTACTTTATAGGTCAGACCTTTCTTTATTTTAATATATTAATCCAGTAGGGGACCTTCCCCTCCTGCTCCTTCAAAAAAAAAAATAGTAAAAACTGCATAGAAACTGGCTAGTAGTACCAACGAGTAGGTGCTATTGTGTTATTTATAGTTGTTTCTTTTTGAAGAAATTATTTATAGCTGTTCAATTAGTTGCCTTAACATGAGTTCATGATTAATGGTTCTGGAATCAAGTACTATATCTAGATAGAAATTTCTTCCTTACCGATCTAATCTTTGACCATGGCTCTCTTGTTCTTGGTGCATGAGTTTCCTATTTATTAAGATGTAAAATGGACACTAGTCATTTCTGTGTTTATTACTAAGTTAGAGTTTTATTTCAGGTAGCTTATTAAGTAGTCATGTTCAGTCATGCCGATGTTTATGCATGTGTACTATTAAGATACCAAAAAGACAACTTGCGTTGTTAATTAAGTAGTTTTGTAAATTTGGGCCACTGGAATCTCTGGCATTAGATGCAGAATACCCTGTTATGAGTTTTAACTCTGCCTTCTAGAAAAACATTCATTCCTGGATTTTTTATTGCAATACTTTTATTTTGCAGGGTAGTGATGAAAGGATGCCTGAGAAGTACGCTAATGCTTGAGAACAACATATATTCTAGACTCTGACATGTATGCTCGGTTTATATCTTTAGTGCCATCGTGTTTAGGGTCATAACATTTGGAATTGTAAACCCTGTGATGGTTTATATTTGCTCGTTCTTATGGTTATGATATATGTTAAAAATTTGTACTTTGAACTCCAGCTAGTTATGTTTGTAAAACTGTATTTAAAGATGTCCAGTTGATGGTTTAGTTGTCAGCGAAAGAATTGTGTTTTCTTTGTCCTGTCCTTCTGTCGCCAGTGGGCTGTTGGTGCTTTGCTAATCTTGATTTTATTTATGCTTACTGTATTTAAAGATGTCCAGTTAATGGTTCAGTTGTGAAAGAAAGAATTGTGTTTTCTTGGTTCTATACTTCTGTCACCGGCGAGCTCTTAGTGCTTTGCTAATCTTGATTTTATTTATGCTTCTTGCCTTTTGTGTTGACGTGAGGGGAATGAAACTTTGCCTAACCGAACAACCAATACACTGCCAAAGAATTAAGAAAGAAGGACAATGAAACCCGACGGAGATCAAAGTGACACCAGTGGATTCACTTGATCCCAGCTGGGACTGGTTCTCCTTGGTGTTGGAACCCCAGCAAACCGAACAACGCCTTAGTGACCAACCTCAAAAATTTGTTATGTCAGCAAAAGCCACCAGAATTCCCTCCATGCCCTTGGTGTGTATAGAATTTTTGCAAGCCGAATTCTCCTCATTCATCCTAGAATTACATCATAAAGGTAATGATTTTCTTCAAAATGTTTGAAGGGGAAAATAATGAACACATCAATTCAGCACGATGGACATCAGGTTGCAGAAATTATTTTTCTCAAAATAAATGAAGGGGAAAAGTAATGAACACCATCAATTCAGCAGGATGGATATCAGGTTACTGCAGATTGGCGGCATGGAGACCTTACCTGCTCAAGAGATTGGGGCGATCGGAAAACAATTCGCGCCAGGATTCAGCAGATCGGGTTGAGGTGAGATTAGGCGATAGGGACGGCTGCAGCGCGGACGTCCTCTCCTCTGCCCGTATGTAGCTATCCCCGCGAGCATGTTTCGCCAGCACCTACGATGCTGGTGTGAGCGGCAAGTGCGCCAGGTGTAGGCTGCGCTGAGGGAACCCGAGCTGTTGAGGACGATGTCGCTGCAGAGGCCGGAGATGTTTTCCTTGTAGGGCTGACCGGAGGTGCGGCACATGCTGACTGGAACAGTGATTGGCAGTGGAGGCGCAATGCCTCATGCCACACAGGCGACGTGCTGTGCCTGTAACGGCGGGACAGTCCGACGGCAGCACGGGCAGGGAGGGGCTGGAAAGTACGACGGTGGGGCAGTGAGGTGAGGGGTAGTCAGACAGTGGACTAGATGATTTCAAATGATATTTTCAAAGAAATTAGCGATTTGTTTAAAATGGGTGGTTTTCAACCTTGCAGCCTTGCTGACACTTGTACATTTTCTTCTAAATATACTACCTTCATTTTTTAATTGTTGACTCTTTTTAGTACAAATTTAATACTAAAAAGATCAACATTTATACTAAAAAGGGTCAACAATTAAAAAACGAAGGTAGTATTAACGTGGCAGTAGACACATTGCTATTGAATCCATGAATTTGTTACCCTATATGATAAGAAAGTTAAAATATTGAACACAGAATGGGTTGCCATTTTTGAAAAAGAGAAATAATGACTAACAGCAACTTCTGAGAATGATCAACGTGAACCAAAAAATCTAAACAAAATCCAAGATTATTAGTGTCATATCTTAATTTTAAATCAAAATATTTTCAAATTTGAACCTCGGATTAAAAATGAAAGTTGTAGAATGTAATTTTACCTACCACAAAAAAATTTTGGGATTTTTTTTGAACTCTGTAAGTATTGTTTTTTAGTTTTCTTTATTTAAGTTATAAGTTCAATATCATAGAAGGGATTAAAATTACAACTCGATGTCGTATACGAGTTTTTCATGTTTGCACTGTGAAATAAGGATTTATCCAAACTTACAGTGTGATATAAGGGTTTATCCCCAATATTAATGCCCAAGAGTCACCAAATAATCATTTTTATTTAATATCAATTAGGCTCTTAAAACTATATAGAACATGACCAAATGGGAAAGAACTGCCGTCTCCGAAAAGGGAGGGACATCTTGAGAAGTTCCATCTAAGCACTGATCTACAGATCAACCGGATTCTAATGATTACGTTACGACCCTCCTAATGTACCTCATAAAAATAATTGGATCCTCATGATTCATCAGTAGGATGCTCAAAAACATACGTCCTGCCCACAAAGTGAACAAAAAAATCAAATAAAATTATGAGAGCGGGAGGGGAGAAAGATTCTGGACAAATTAAAGGAATCGAGAAAGTGACTACTGCTGGGTAGTAGTGTCGGAAACATGGTCGATATATAGAATTTGCTTCCCAACTATATAGCAGCCATTGTTGCGGCAACAACATGTATGCCTTCCTGTGTTATGCGGTAGTGCTCAATGCAATTTGGGTGCAACTCACTCCAGGGTGCCATATTAATATAGTATAGAGGTGAAAGGCCATCAAGGCACCAACATTCATTGGGCTCTCTAGAAGCTTGATAATGAAGTCGATCAGTGAGGTAAGAAGGTAAAAATCACATTATGAGAATTTATTAGTGATGTAACGCCACTAATACCCATCAGTTTGAGGGTTCTAATTATAAAACCATGAGACGTACATCCAAACTGATTTGTAGTACATATTCTAGAATAAAAGAGTGCTCAGCATGAACCTTGCCAACGGAGCAGAGCAAAGCTCAATGGTGATTGGTGAGGGTGCCACCACCGCTGCACGCAATCAAGTGTCCAAGCTGGCAAGCTACCGAAGACACTGCACGCTGCAGTCACTATGAGAGGGCACAAGTATGAGGTAGTCCAAAAGTCAGCCTGATATAACTTTGGAAGGCATGGACCTCAGAATCACTTCTATCAGAGAATCACTCATAGAGAAATTCTACTAAATTTACGGCCCTATGTTACTTCTCATCTCGCATTGCTGCTTGTCACATGTGGTTTAGCGTTGTAGAAAAGGGCATGTATATCAGGTCCGTTGCAATGGTGGCAATGATGCTCCTGGGTCAGGATGGAAACCGTGGAGTAATTTGGGTAATCATGCAATGATTTCTCCAATAATCAATGTGAGTATATATAGAGAGGATGCAATTTGGGAGGTGGTTTGTTTGTCTAAATTAAGTACAATATAATTCAGCTTCTATCACCTAGACTGGGTCATTGTGGCAAATGAGTAAATATATTGTAAAAGCTAACTCCGGCCAGATTGTGCAATATAGGAACAAAATCCATCCAGTTGTTTCAGCTTTTGCATAGCAGAATCCAGATTCAATCTCAGGGGAAACAAGCGTAAGGCGTGCATGGCCCTATAGCATGAGTCACTAGGTCCTATAGTGCACGACTAACAAGTCCCTATAGTGCCAGATGCCCAGGCGTGCATGGCCCTGTAGCACGATTAACATGACCCAACGCCATGATTACAATAGTGTTAAGTGCTAGACTAATTCAAATGTCTAACAGATATTACCATATCTATACGGTCCTTTTTTATATGTTGCAATTAGAAGATGTTACCAAACCAGTAGCATCATTGAGTCATTTTAGTTTTACATATGCAAAACACCTTTTAAATAACTACAACAGAGAACACATACAATTGTATCAAATAAAAAACAGAACTAATAGACAAGTCATATATTTTTCACATGAACGACATGGTTATTCATAGTAAGCCCACAACATCAATATCTAATCACATAACTTGTCGTCTTTGTCACGATAGAATTATTTTGAACACAATATATATAATCTTCCTCCTAAGAGACCCGAGAATGTTCCCAAACTTGTATTCATGTGTGGATATGAAACGTTGGGTACCTCAAATCCATGATTGTGCATTAAGGATTGCATTGTGAAGTTATTCGTTAGCTCTGGAACTGGAGTATCTCCTTCAAGGTACAGCATCACTTGACGCATTGTTGGTGTAGCACTAGTAAATGGGTGTGAGCATAAAAGTCCTAGTTTTTGTATCATGCATACCTCATCACTGTTATAGTTGCCTCGAAGTCTTCGGTCAGCTGTCTCAGTGAGCAATCCATTGTGCCAATGCTCCAAAACCCAATCGATCAATATTAGTTGGTTGCCTTGAGCATTTAGGTTCATAGGCCTTTGTGCACAAGTGACCTCAAGAAGGAATACACCAAAGGCAAAGACATCTATCAAAGTGGACGCTTTGCCGGAGCGTACTAACTCTGGCACAAGGTATCCCATGGTTCCAACCATATATGTGGTTTGTGGATCACTACCATGATCATACAACCTAGACAAACCGAAGTCACCCAAGCGTCCATTCATTTCAGTATCTAGGAGCACAATGTTGGGCTTAATATCTATATGGATGACAACTTGCTCCCACTTCTCATGAATATAGAATAGACCAAATGCAACACCCTTGATAATGTTGAATCTTTGGACCCAAGTCAATGATCGTTTTCCATCTTCACAATATAGATACTTGTCAACGTTACCATTTTTCATGTAGCTATAGAATAAAAGGAGCTCACCTTTTCGTCGGCAATACCCAAGTAGTGGTACAAGGTTGCGATGTCGAAGTTTACCAATACTAATAACTTCAGCAATAAATTCCTTTATTCCTTGCCTTGACTCATGAGACACCCTCTTCACAGCTACCTCAACTTTGGACTTTTGAAGAACCCCTATGTAGACTTTTCCAAATCCACCAACACCAAGTAGGTTCTTTTCGTGAACCCTCCTGTAGCATGGAATAAATCCTTGAACCTAATTCGATGTGGCCCAAAATCTACTTCCCAATCTTACTTCACCTCCATATATCTCATCTTCCATAGACAAGTAGGATGATTGCAAGTCCAATAGTAAAAATGAACGATGCAGATGCTATAGGTAAGGTAATCTCTAATACCTTGGAATGGGGTTTTGGACCAATTCGTGGCAGCTTAGATAGCTTGGAGATGTCAATGTAGGAGCAAGGTCATTCATGGCAAAACTCCATCCGATCACACGATGCTTTGTGCTAATTTCACCAGTTGTGGCTGCGAAACCAATGAATGTTGGATTTCTAAGAATTGGTGATAGATTTTGTGAGACCGAAAGTAGGAGCCTCACAGGTTTGGCTGATCCCATGGGAGCCAAGAAGACACTAATTTGCAAAGCATTTCCATCATAATCTTCCCATACCTGCATTGCCTTTCCACTGATAAGAGTCAAATTATTGAAGAATCCAGTCCTATCGTCATACTATCCAGTGTGGTGGGCTTCTAATGATGTAAGCCTATTGATGTTAATGCCTACATGGTTGTTGTCAACATCTTTGAACTCATATGTTTTGGATTGTATCAAGCTCAACTGCAAACATGTGGTTGCTTGTGTTTCCATCATTATCACTATTAAGAAGGCCTATATATTCTGACCATGTGTTGGAAAGGTTTGTAGTTGGGCCATTCCGTCAGCGCCTATGTCTGTATGGACTGAGAGAATTGCAAACACAAACGAGACTGAGAAGGACTGCACGATGTTGTTGGGCTGCCAGCGGAAATTCCACGGACCTGGGTGAAATGCGTGGCCTAGATTGACCGTGTCATTGGTAAGCTCAAGAAGGCCATCAGGTGTCACCATGGCCTTGCCATTGAGAGTAAGATTCACCCCAGCAAAACCATGGTAGATAAACTCACTTTCACTAACTGTAGTTTGAGAAAAAATAGGAGCAAAAAAATTATAAAGCCTATGCCAAAGGATATATGCTTCACCTCTAAAGCATCTCACAAGCTCGAACTAAGATCCAAAATACTAGTTGAAAGAGACACAAATCTCTTTCTCTCTCTCGCTCTCTATATATATATAGTCAAGAAACAAATCTCAGCATTAATGACCATTGTGCTTGATGTGTGCGGGCATCTATTCAGCCATGTCACATGCATGTTTCATATGTCGTTGAACTTTTGAAGAACCACACATATAGGCTAGACAAAACAAAAAAATTAGTGCTCCATTGTTGTCTACTTATTGCGCGTGCTGTTGACATACTTTTGGAGTCTCACGGCAAATGGTTCTAGCTATCACATGACAGTGAGGGTTTTGTTGTTGTGCATAATATTAACTTCCTCTACCAGAAGTTAATTGATAAAACGGTCATTCAGTTACACACACTTTCACTATGTATTACTACCAACATTCTATCACTATGAATAACTAGAGTTTTGATATTCTCTATTTTTTGCATACACATGAATTTTATCCTTAATAAGAATTGTTCACTATCAGATAGATCGTGTGGATTATTGGATGATAATGTTATAAAAAATTCTCTTGCATACTGTTGGACACCACCGTTCAATTCAACTTAGCTGTAGGACATTGAGAATAAGTAATATTTTGCCTAGTACACTATAACGCATGAGAATGATTTTCTTTTAACATTTTTATCTCAATGCCGAAGGTACATAATGACTTAAATTTTGTATAAAGATTCAAGGCTAGACTCTTTATTTATGTGATTTTTCATGAAACAAAATTGAATTGTTTGTCTAAATTTTAAAATAAAGAATGATTATTTTTTAGATCAAACTATCTAGACAATTGAACTTTTATTATAAAACAACACATAGATAAATAATGTAACTTTGAATCTTGATGCAAAATTTCAAGCCATTATGTATCTTGTGCGTTGAGATAAAAAATATTTAAATAAGCACTCTCGCCCGTTAATTATAGCATCGTAGGGAAAATATTATTGATTCTCAAAGTACCGCGGCTAAACGAACGGCGTCCAAATTACTCAAATGAAACTGTCCTGCTGCTGAATTTCCCAATGTTATATGAACACATGGTTTTGTGCTTTTGAATAGGTGTGCCTACAATTAAGTATATACGCATATGCAAGCTTGAATTCTCACTTAGGAGAGATCTATATGTATATCTGCCCCGTACAAACTATAATTTAGAAGTGTACACCTTCAAATGTATCCTACACAGAAGAAATTTCAATGCTCATATTGAACCGTAGATATTGCAACCCAGAACGGCTCATCTTCCACCAGAAATAACAGATGGTGTTGCCGTGCTCGTCGTGGAACCCGTGTTGTAGTGGTCAAACCCTTCATTCTGCATTATGGCCATTATGTGAAAGCTTAGATCTGTGGGTGACATCTCTGCTAATGGAACAACACCCTCAAGGTATTGCTTGGCACAACGCATTGTAGGCCTTGCATTGGGGAATGGATGAGAGCACAGCGGTCCTAGTTTTATGGCCAAACATGCCTCATCAACATTATAGTTTCCCTGGAGCCTAGAGTCCACCGTGTCTCTGAGCACGCCTCTGTTCCACTGCTCAAGCAACCAATCAACAACTAACATGCACTGACTATCTTGTGTGCTTCCACTAATCGGCCTCCGCCCACATGTGATCTCAACAAGAAAAATGCCAAAAGAGAATACATCAGTAAGAGGTGTTAGTATGTCCTAGCTCAGGAGGCAGGTACCCGATTGTTCCAACCACATGTGTGGTCTGCGGGTCAGTGTCGTGGTCATACAACCTAGCAAGACCGAAATCACCAAGTCTTCCATTCAATTCACCATCGGGAAGGACATTACTTGGTTCAATATCCCGGTGGAGACAACCTTTTCCCACTCTTCATGGAGATAAAGCAAGGAAGAGGCAACGCCATGGATGATACACCACATTTGTTCCCAATTCAGAGTAGGCTTGTCCTCCATACCATACAAGTACTTGTCAACACTCCTGTTTTGCATATATTCATAAACCAAGAATAATTCCCCTCTCCTTCGGCAATATCCAAGTACTCGCACAAGATTGCAATGTTGGATGCGACCTATGCTAACTTTTTCAGTATCCATGGGTTCTACTGAATCACATTTAAGATTCCAAGCTTTATTCACTATGTCTTTGAAGTCTACTCTCTCAAGCCACCATTTTTCGAACCTAACTTTTTCTTAGATGTAGTCATATTAGATCTAGAGTTTACTAGCAAAGGGTAGTGATCAGTACTCCCTTTAAAAAGAGCTTTAACTGAAACTAGAGAAAAGGCAGCCTCCCATTCAGTTGTAGCAACGACCCTATCAATCTAGTAGAAATCAAATTTTCCTGATTATTAGACCAAGTAAAGTTCCTATTGTTAGGGGAAAATTCCACAGCCCCCCATGGTTAATCCAATAAAGCAGTGGGCCCATTTCTGATTAATCCTACCATTACTCTTATCACTAGCTAACCTAGAAAGATTGAAATCTCCTCCAAGCAGAACTGGGCCCTGCCTACTATTCATAACAGCATGTAATTCATCAATGAAAATTGCTTTCTTCTCTTCATAAGGGGTGCCATAGACTACAACTAGTTTCCAGGCAAAGCCAGTTTTCCTATCAGTTAACATAAGGGAGATGGAGAACTGTAATTTATCTCCCACTAACACTTGGTAGGAGCCCTCTTTGACCCCTATCAAAATGCCTCCAGCTGTACCTTGAGTTGGAATGAACTCCCATATAAAGGAGTTGGAAAGATAAGGTTCTTTACAAAATTATTAGAAAAGGAGTTTTTCTTAGTTTTTTGTATACCAATGAAATCTACTTTATTATCATTTTCTACTTTTTCTAAGTTTTTTACCACTGACTACTTTTGTCCATTTGCCTAACAGATCAACCACATCTGGGAGCTGGGTTTTAAAACAGGAGGTGTATGTAGACTACAACTAGTTTTCAGGAAAAGCCAGTTTTCCTATCAGTTAACATAAGAGAGATGGAGAACTGCAATTTATCTCCCACTTACACTTGGTAGGAGCCCTCTCTAACCCCTACCAAAATGCCTCCAGCTGTACCTTCAGTTGGAATGAACTCCCATATAAAAGGAGTTGGAAAGGTAAGGTTCTTTAGAAAACTATTAGAAAACGAGTTTTTCTTAGTTTCTTGTATACCAATGAAATCTACTTTATTATCATTTTCTACTTTTTCTAAGTTTTTTACCACTGACTACTTTTGTCCATTTGCCTAACAGATCAACCACATCTGGGAGCTGGGTTTTGAAACAGGAGGTGTATGTAGACTACAACTAGTTTCCAGGAAAAGCCAGTTTTCCTATCAGTTAACATAAGGGAGATGGAGAACTCCAATTTATCTCCCACTGACACTTGGTATGAGCCCTCTCTAACCCCTACCAAAATGCCTCCAGCTGTACCTTCAGTTGGAATGAACTCCCATATAAAAGGAGTTGGAAAGGTAAGGTTCTTTAGAAAACTATTAGAAAAGGAGTTTTTCTTAGTTTCTTGTATACCAATGAAATCTACTTTATTATCATTTTCTACTTTTTCTAAATTTTTTACCACTGACTACTTTTGTCCATTTGCCTACAGATCAACCCATCTGGGAGCTGGGTTTTGAAACAGGAGGTGCATGTAGACTACAACTAGTTTCCAAGAAAAGCCAGTTTTCCTATCCGTTAACATAAGCGAGATGGAGAACTGTAATTTATCTCCCACTAACACTTGGTAGGAGCCCTCTCTGACCCCTACCAAAATGCCTCCAGCTGTACCTTCAGCTAGAATGAACTCCCATATAAAAGGAGTTGGAAAGGTAAGGTTCTTTAGAAAACTATCAGAAAAGGAGTTTTTCTTAGTTTCTTGTATACCAATGAAATCTACTTTATTATCATTTTCTACTTTTTCTAATTTTTTTACTACCGACTACTTTTGTCCATTTGCCTAACATATCAACCACATCTGGGAGCTAGGTTTTGAAATAGGAGGTGTATGTAGGTTCTCTCCTACTGCACCTGCTTTATCTTGGTTATCTGTACTACTAGAACTAGTGGCTCCCTTTGTAGAATAGTTACCAAAAGGACATCCCTAATTCTGTTTGGGTTTTCGGCTGTCCCTCTGCTATCTTTAAAGCTAGCATTTCTATCAGCCTCCCTAGTGCATACATTCTCTATACTATGTGCACATTCCTCATCATCAGAGCCTAATGAAATATCTACTGCAGAAGCAACATAAGTAATCTCAACTGAAGTTAAAGTACTGCTAGAAATTGTAGAAACATTTTTACCTTTCACTATTTCCAGGTTGGCTATTTTCTTTGAATACTGGGCTTTCTCCATCACTGTTCTACCATCTTGTATCACCCTGCTGAACTTCCTTTTAGCTAGCTTGGGTCCCCACTGTTTTTTGTTGTTCACTTTTGGTTTGTCAACAACTTTCCCATCTTCACTCGGATTTTGTGCAGGTCCCAACTGATCTCCAGGCTTCTTCAGTTGGCTAAAAAGATCGGCTGGGAAATCAGCTGTCACTCCTTCTATCTTCTCCCCTATTCCTTCATCATTCTCCTGCATAAACTGAGCAATCACTGATTGAGGAAGTGCCATATTGTCTTCAGCAGCCTGTGTGACAGAAATCTCCTAATCAAATTCAGATTCTTCAAGTTCTGCTTGAGTAAGTTAATACAGGAGTATTCCCCCAAGTTTTCCTCTTCCACAGATATATCCATGTCTATCCCTAATCCTGGTCATAAGTTCACAGATTTCAATGTGTTGCCACCTTGTTTCCATCTTTCCCAGTTGCTGGTTTCCTGCTAGTTAGGTTCTGCTGCCCACTTTGTTTTGGTGTCTGAGAATTGTGCTTATCCATGTTGTGCTTGTCCTCCTCTATGTCAGCCCCAGGATCATCAAAGCCATCTTCATCATTGAATGGTTCATCTCCATCATCTCCTTCAATGAAAACATCTTCTGTTTTGATTTGTATCACATAGAGCTTATCATTAAACTCCATAACCCTAGATTTAGGTATTTTCCTACGGTCTCTGCATCTAATATTGAGCCTAACCATCTCAAAGTAATTAGTCAGCAGAGAATTCTAGTCAATGTCAATTTAACTTCCCTAGCACCGAACCCACCTGTCTAAATGTTTTAAAGTCACACCATTTGGAAGGTATGCCTTTGACCTGAATCCATGTATCCTCTAGTACTGTATAAGGTTCTGGTGTACCTTTCCAAATTCTTAGGGATACCATGACCCCTTCTTTATTCAAGGGAAAGAAGGTATGTTCCGCTATTATGAGGTCAGCTAGCTTTTTTGGGGGAGGGAACCTCACCATGAGCTTTAATTCATCAATTTTCTTCAGCACTAAAGGCCCCTCCGAGTCAAACATTATCTTTAGGTTCTCCACTATTTCTTCCTGGCTAATTTCTCCCTCCTCAACTGTGAACATTGCAATTCTCAAAGCTGGCAAGCTGGTGTGATCCTCTCTCAACTCCAGATAGATCAATGTGAAAGAAACCAAGGCCATGATTAGCACTTCCTAGGTATTATGCTGATTGAACTGGTTGCAGCCATTCAGGGCATCTCTTCCCCCACATGATCAGCAGAAAAGCAGATAAAGCAAACTCTTGGTTTCAATCATTCTGTACTGTAGTGTCCAGAATCACCACAGTTAAAGCAGGTTATTCTTCCTTGTTTCTCTACTTTGGCCTGGTCACTTGATTCAGGCTGAAGCGTCACCTTGTTCTTAGTCCTCTGTGGTTCATCTGACTTGCCTTTCCCTTGCTCAGCCTGACCCCATGGTGCAGTCACTCTAGGTGTGGCCCCCTGTCCCTGTGCTCGAGGTCTGAAGGGAGGTCTCTGGTGTGGCCTGAATTCTTCCAGTTGTGGGAAGAAACCTTGAGGGGGCGGGTAGGGAGGATTTGGAAACATACCAAACGGTTGCCGTCCCCAAACTGTGGTGGTGGAGGTTGCTGAAACCACCGTCCATCCACCCCCCCCCCCCCAAATCTCCTTCCGGCGGTCCTTGTCCCTGGGCGCTGCCTGTTCTGCATCCGATTTGCCATCCCCTCCTTCACAACTTGCACGAACGAATGGTAGAAACCTGACGAACTTGGTGATGTCCAGGCTCCGAGTTGCCCTCCTGGTTTTGGGTCAGAAGCTTCAGCGACTGGATCGAGATGATTTCGGTGGTCCTTGCGCCGCCACACCTTCAGATTCTCTGCCCTAACCCTAGGTCGTGGGGATGGTTTGGGGATGAGCCAGAGTTGCCCGAAAAACTCCTCAATCTCTCCTTTCGTCTTCAACGTGGATCACCTTCGGCCGTCGATTCTGGATCCAACGTCTTCCAGTGGAGTGAGTTGTGCGTGGTGGAGGATGTTTCACTTGGGCTCCTCCATGGCTGCCGCGTGTCCGTGGCCGTTCGAAATCTTCCCGCGGGAAGAGGCGGCGCGGAGCTAGCATACAGCTGGGTGGGGAGAGCGAGCCATCTCCTCTAAATAGACTCACCACCACTGGACTTGCTTCGGCTCCAGCCATCATACAGCTGGATCTTCCACTCCCGTTGCTGCTCCGACGAGCCCACACGCGGCTTCTCTTGGTGCGGTTTATTGTTGAGCAGGGAAGCTCCAAAAGTTTGCGAAGGCATGTCCTTTCAGCTAGTTTGTTCCGTTGGTGAGCTCAAGGAGGTCATTTGTTGTGACTTTGGTAGCACCATCGATGACGAGTTTGGCATCTGAGGTACCAGTTAGATGAACTGGTCATCTCCAATAGCCGAGGCTGCTACATTGTGGCAAATCAAGAGAAATTTCAGTAACATGGCCACAAACATGGACATGGTGTTGGCGTTGGAGGGGGGGGGGGGCTATTCTGTTCTGTATTATTGGAGAGAGGTGGACTGTCCAATTCCAATATATGTTTGTCGTTAGGGCCTGCAACACGTCCTTATTCTTTTACTGACGTTCTTCAGTGTAACACCCCAAGTTTCAACACACTCGGAGGTTACTGCAATCATATAAGATGACAGACCAGAAACTGCGACAATATAATCAATCAAAAGATGAAAACTTTATAAATTATTGCACATGCAAAGATTAGTTTGAACAATAAACTTATGTTACTTCAGAACACCCTAGGTTCATCCTAGTAGATCGTCTCCATACAGGCTTTCTGACCGAATAATTAGACAACAAATGGTGTTGTGACAAACACATTACACAAGAAAAAACTACGTAGGATATTCATGGTCCAATGAAATAACTGCAGCCTGCAAATGGTGAAATGAGGTCTGCAATGATTCTGCATTATATGTGTGTCCTCTGTGCACTCACTTTAGATGTGTAGCTGTACATATGTAATATAGACATATATAATTATAAATGTCATGGCATAGTCGAA
The DNA here is from genome assembly GCA_001182835.1 of Oropetium thomaeum. Lineage (NCBI taxonomy): Eukaryota > Viridiplantae > Streptophyta > Magnoliopsida > Poales > Poaceae > Oropetium > Oropetium thomaeum. The sequence continues at coordinate 1,639,269 of LFJQ01000034.1, forward strand.
TCGAGAAATGATGAAGATAGATGGTAGAGGCAAAGTGAATTACACATCCTTTAGCTTAGAAAATAATGAATTAAAATGGCAGTTTTGAGAATTATCACATGAATGCATGGAACTTTGTTAAGATTAAATCATGGGAAAATTTCAGGAGGTCATGCATGCCATGACAAACCCTTGGGCACAGTCTTAGCTCCAGAAGATTTCTAAAACTCCAGTAATAAATCAAAAACAGTATACCTTTACCTATTTATTTAGGAAGTTCCATGGACTTTCATGAAAAAATGCTTCAGCACATATTTAGAGCATCTTTTAAAGATTCTATAGAATTTTGGTTCATCATTTTTAGAGCTTCCATCGAATTATTATGCATTTTACAAACTCAGCCAAAAAATAATACAAATCAAATTAAATTCAAAAAAGGGGCGGCAGGAGCTCGCCGGCGGCGAGCTCAACGGCGGCGAGTCGGCGCCGTTGGCCACCTCAACTTTGCTCAGCATGCCCAGGGGATTCTATGGGCGGTGGTGCCGGACGCCGACGATGACCAGAAGGTCATCGGCGACGAGCGGCGGCGGAGGAAAACTCAACACCGACGATGCACGCGGTGGAAGAGAAGGTTTAGGGCTCGATTGAGTGGTCGAGAAGCATTACCGTGCTGCGTAGAGTCGATTGGTTAGTGATGAAGATCACGGAGATGGCCGGAGACAAGAGTTCACCGGCGAGCTCTCCACGGCGGCAAAGGCGGTCGAACGACGGCGAGTAAAATCCGACAGCTCCGGCGAGTCTCTGTGAACAAGAACTGGTCATAGAGTTGCGCAAGAGTAAGAGCAACAATCTGGAACATCAAAAGGAGTAGTTCTCAACGGATTTGGCCGGAATCAAAGAAAAAACGTGGCAGCGGGGCGCTCCGGTCCGAGGTAGACGACAACGCGTTCCCGTTGATTCAGGGCGGCGCAGAGCAATAGCTTTGGTAGGGAGTTGGAGAGAGTGGAGTGGAAGCTGAATGGCATGGTGGTGGAGTGTGGGGAGCTCCGAGTGGAGCTGTCCACGTGAAGGGGACAGCATCGGCAATGGCGGGCGAGGCGGTGCTCACGCGCGGAGGAAGAAGGGAAGCGGGGAGCAACGGATGGCGCGTTTCCTTCTTGCTCGGCATTTGCTCAAGCGCACACGCACGCGAGGATCTTAAGGAGCCACACGGCGTGAGTGGCGGTCGAGCGCCAAGGAGCGGCGGCAGCGATTGGGTGCGCGGGGCGGCGTTGCGTGCGCAGAGGGAGAGAGTGAGTGAGAGAGAGAGAGAGAGGGAAAGGAGGAGCGGGATTCCCGGTCAATGATGGGAGAGAAAGGTGCGAGCAGGGGGCTCTGGCATCTGTCGAGGCCTGCGGCGCGTAGGTTGGCCGCCGTGGCGGTGCGGCCAGCGCGGCGGGCCGATCTCTTTTTTTTTTAATTCAAAAACTCCCCTTTGAATTCAAAAAAAATAGCACTTCCTGGGTCCAGAAAATTTTAAAAATTTCTATGGGCCCTCAGGACATTATTAAGGGGTTTAAATCTTTTCTAAAAATTCTGGTAAAATTTTAAAAAATTTTCTTTGAAGTGAACTTAATTTCTATGCAAAAACATTAGCATGGTTACATTGAGAATTTTATAGTTTTGTAAAAAGTTAGATGAAATTAATACCCGCATGCCAACATTTTGGTACCGAGATCCAAATCTCCCTGATTCTTTTAAAATGCTCAAAAATTTACCAAAAGTTTTGTGGAGATTAAGTGTAGTTTTTGGAACAATAATGATATTGGGCTCATGTAGAGATTTACTTTCTGAGTGTCAAATTTATTCGATGAATTTTAAGTGACACCTGGGGTGTCATAGCCCTCCCCCCTAAATAAATCATGTCCCGAGATTTAAGCAGGTGACTGTGTTTTTTGTGGATACCTATGGCAGCTGGAAGTATCTCTGGGTAGTGCGTCCGAAGGAATTCGGCTGATTCCCAAATGGCTTCATCTTCAGAATGATCGCTCTATAGGATCTTGTATAATTTGAGGGTTCGCTTCCTAGTCACTCGTTCCTTCTTGTCCAATATCTGAATTGGTTGTTCTGGATACGTTAGATCCGATTGCAACTCTTCCACACTAGGAATTACTTGATCCATGGGTGCTTTCAAACATTTCCTCAGCTGGAAACGTGGAAAACATTATGTACTCCCAACAGTTTCTCAGGTAACTCCACTTGGTATGCAACTGGTCCGCACTTTGCCGTGATGAGAAATGGACCAATGAGACTTGAAGGTAGACATAGTCACCTACTTTAAAACTCAGTGGTTTTCTTCGGTCCAGCCGATAAATAAAGTTGTTTTGATCTTTTGGGTGCTCTAATTTGGTTTCTAAATATAAGAAGTGAGAAGTCTTGTTTACGATCCTAGTATAGAGAACGGTTGGAGAGCTTTTTTTCAGTTACTTTCTAAATTTTAGTTTAGAGACTTAATTTAAGTAGTGGTTGGAGTTGCTCTAAGACTTTCAATTGGTCAAATGAAAAATTGCAACTTACATAAACAATATCTACCAAAGAAAATTATCTCAAATAGGAAACTTACATATTATGATAGTTTATTTCATGATAAATCCGGTACTATCAATTTTATATGGAAGAAGTCTACTTTACCCCTCCCCCCACCCCCACAAACTATTGGTGGTAATCTATTCACCCCACAAACTCTAATACCAGATATTTCAACCCTTAACTTTTACAATACTATTACCCCTCAAGGTGGCTTTTGATGGTTGTTTTGCCGTGCTGGATCACTGATCTGTCGTATTCCACATGTCAGTGTCTCCGATTCTTTCTCTCTCTCTCCCAAGCTCATTTCGCATCATCAGTCTCCTTGCTTCTCTTGCTCATTCATCCTTGCTCGTGTCCCATGAGCTCGCCCCACCTGTCCCAAAACATGGCCACCGTGCTGGAGATCTGCTGGAGCTTGCCCAGGAATTTGATTTCCACTGCACGCGTCGTCCCCGTCTCTGCTCTTAGTACCACACGGGGCAGATGCATCGTAATCCGACCCAACCCATGCCACTCAAGTCCCAGATCCAAACAAGCCAATGACAATCCTCACAAGCAAGAACTACTCCCCCTCGATCTGCTCTAAATCTAGCCGAACACACAGAACTGGAGTAGAATTTCACAAGAACCAACCAGCTGCAGCATGGAGATGAAAGGATATGGGAGACAGAAAATAGTGCTGTGGGGATGTAGCTAGTAGGATAGATAGGATAAAACGCGTCATCGAGAAAGACGAAGAAGACACTGAGCAGCACCTTGACGGCGACCACGAGCAGCTAGCAGCTGGTCATAGCGATAGAGTGCGGCAAAGGACATATTTAGATGAGTAGGCATGGTTAGTAAGAACGAACAATAAGGATGATGGAGCCCAACCCCATGAGATGTGTGGCAGACCATCTCGTAAATAGGGACAGTTCGTCTCCCTATCCCTATGATCCATTTTATGCGATACTCGACGAAGCAAACATACAAATTATATAACATAGGTAGATAAAATTGAATAACTTATAGGATGGGAGAATTTTGTTACAACAATGGTTTCATAGTATAAATAAGTCTTACAATTTAAAATACAGATTCAAGAGTTTTCAAATACGAGTTCAGCGAAAACATAAGATAAACGACGCATGATACAGACTCCGACTCCCGTAGACTAAGTCATATCACGTGCCTTGCCAAACGGTACTATGCTACTAGATGCAGTAAGCTTAAAACGGCAGGTCGTATCACTCCCACTGGACGTTCCAACCATCCGGTTGCTGCTCCTCTTAGTGGTAACGCCATCGCAAGCACACAGCTCAGCGCATGAGAACCTCATACCGCAAAGCCTAAGCTTCTAAAAAGCTCAGCAAGACTGACCCGTCAACATGGCTGACTACAGCCGACATCTAGATATGTAGGCTGACTTATGGTAGGGTATCTTACAAAAAGGACTCGCACTACTTAGTGTTCCTCTAGTCAAGTTTTAGCTCAGATTAAGTAGTTAGAAGCATAACTTTAGTTTGTACTAACTTAAACAAGCATAGATCTCAATCAAATATAACAGTAATAATCATTATCATCACAATCCATTTCCATTCTCTGAATTCATTCTTAACAGAATATGACGCGTTTCACAAGCAAACTCATAAACTGAGAGCGACAGCAGTTCGAATCGATTTATACCTATAGAAATAACCGAATCATACGACACGTGCATGTCCCAGACCGCACGTGGCAACCGTTCACTTCAGGTCCTGCAAAGTCAATTCCTCCTACGCTACCTTAGCACTGTTGCGTCCCACCAGAAGCACACGTCCCAGACGGTCTCTATGGAGTTCCCACACTGCCCACCCAACGCCTCCACCGATCAGACATCGTAGGGTATGTTCGACTTTGCAATCATTAGGCTACATAGGTTTACTGGGTCCCATTATCACCTAGCATATGATCAGTACGTCCAATGCTCGATCAAGCTCGGGTCACAAGGATCAGACAGGACTACCGGGATCCATGCCCTATTGTACTTACTCTTCCCTGCCTGACCCTCAGTTTACATTTCTTAATACGAACTAGCCACAAGCCCATCGATAAGGTGGTAGTTTTCAATCAACTCCTAATAGCTGCGAGCAGCGTCCACTTTGCTCGACTTCTACCTTTGATCCTTGCTAAGCATAACATGTACATCGAGCTACCTGTACCAATATTCCAAAATAGAGTCCTAAGGAATCACATGCACCTAGGGTTTCAATCAACTCTGAAAACCTAAACCCTAAACCCTTCTCATAATTTCGGCTAGACTATTTTTGAACAATTTGAATTGATTTGGCCAAAATTCGATGTTCCCTTGCTCCAAAATTATGGGAATATTTGTGCAGGCTTAGGAAATTATTTGGAACAACTTTTATTTTGGAAAGGAAACTTAATTCGTCCTCTGGAAGTTTGTAAATTGCTCCCAAATTTGAATTTGTATGAATTTTAAAGGATGTCAAACCTTTCAGAAAAATTTTGGTAAAATCTCCAAAATTCTATTTTAATGTGAACTTAATTACCATGCAAAAACATTGATAGAGTTTTGCTACAAAAGATCTATCCCTACCAAAAATTAATCAATGCTATTTTGAAGCGATTATTCATTTAAAAACCATTAAAAAATGCCATTAAGTTTTCATCAAAGAATTATCTTATCCCCAATTGTGAATCAATTATTCAAAATTTGAATTGAGGCATGAAAATTGCATTCATAAAACTAAGTGACACCTGGGTGTCACAAGATGGAGCTTCAGAAAGCATAAATGGAGATTGACATGTGGACCCTGTGACAGATCAGCGATCCAATGTGGCGAAACCACAATCGAAAACCACCTAGGTGGGTTAAGTAGACGGTATTGAAAAAGTTAGGATGTTAAATACCTGTTTACATAGTTTGGAGGGTGAGTAGACTATTACAGATAGTTTGGTGTGGTAAAGTAGGCTTGTTCCTTTTTATATTATCAATCTATATAAATTATCTCTATCATAGTCAAAATTTAAAATTTTTGTGTGACTAAATTTCATGTTGTAAATAATTTTGTAGTTGAGATAAAACAATTAAAATGATCTGTTTACCTCCTTGTGCGTGTGTTTGTTGTAAACAAATGTAACAATTTAATACTGTCCATGCCACGAAGTCTAGTTCTTCGAAGTCATACTGATCAAACCATCTTTTTTGAGTGTCCTCTAAATAAAATTTCTTTGCTTAGGTATTTTGACTATGGAAATGATGAAATGTACAAAATAAGCATCCATTTCCCCTTTGACTAATTTAGTATTTAAAAGTCAAAGCACATGACAACACTAATTGACAACACAAATGGGTATGACGGCCCCCACGTATTTTAATAAGAGAAAAAAAATCTTATGTAGATCAAGAAAACCCCAGCTTAAACATTCACTCCCACATGAAATCAAACCCAGTATATAAGGAGTGCCGTTTAACTAACTAGCATCAAAAATTAAAGAATGAATGGCAGTGTAGATTATTGTAAAGAAATTTGTCACTGCATCGCCAACGTGTTTCTTAAAATTATTTTGCTTTCTGTTGGTATTTATCTTACGATTATAGATAAATCCATAAGTGCATGGAGTATGGCTGTAGTACTTCACACTAAAATATTTCAAGGTATCGTATATTTTTCTTTAGGAACGTATATGGGTTATCTATAAACTAAGTTTGAAAACAACAACAATAAGGTTGGGTAAAGGATGAAGAGGCTACCTAAGAAATAAATTCTAATCTAAATAATAAGATTATCCTATCTTCGCTTACTTCGACGTCCAATTTACTCCCAATCCAGAAAAAAAACTCCGGTATTATAACCACTACTACGTACTGAACATGGAAGATCATAAAGGGCTAATAGGGTTGTCACCACCTATAACCTATCTCTAGCTCAATAGAAGTACATACTACTCGTAGGTAATGATCTATCTAGCACCACGTCTATATATGTTATTATTTTAACCCTGGCCAAGAGTCACGTCTTACAAGTTAAAGTAAAATACTAGAGAATATACTACGAATAATTCTACTAACTAGACTAAGGAAATATACTAAAAGGTTAGACACGAATACTCACTTGATTAAATGAAGCATCCGTCGAGGTAAAACGACAAATCAAAGCGATGACAGACCACCGCTCTGACTCGACTTAATGGAGGAATCAAACCAAGAGACACTGACGACAGACCGGTGTTTTTCCTAAAGCCCCCACCTCCCTCTCTTCCTACTAGAACTCTATGTACTAGAGCCTAAGTCTCTATATGCAGCAACACAATGAAAGTGTAGAGTGTTGAGTTGATGGAGTGAGTGAGGAGAGGGCTCTATTTATAGGTGGAGAAGACTTGGGCTAAGTTTCCTCCTCTCCTACTTTCTCTCCTCTCCAGCCACCTAGAGTCGATAATGCGTGCAGGTGAGTCAGGACCAACGTAGGAAAGATGGTGAGAACTGCCTCGCCAAAGATGGGCCTGAGCGGGCCTAGTGGCAATCCGTGTTCGGCCAAACCTTATGGGTCTTGCTCGGCCCTAGTCTCCTCTGGGTCCCTAGTAGGTGGGCCCTGATGATGTCACGTGGTGTCTGCAGGTTTTCTCAGAATTTTTGGTCTGTTTATGGGCCCTCCAATCCCTGTGTTTTGCTCTGATTGGCTAGGAGTGTGTTTTCTCCCTTTTTCTTGTATTTGCCTTCTCATTGTTATTTATAAATCACCTGCATATAAATATTGACCAAAACATGTGGAATAAATAAGTAATAAATCTATCGCTAATTTTAGTGTTATCATTTTTGTTATATATACAGCTATTTAAAGGTCAGATTTCAACACTCTCTTCTACCGAATTCTCAAAAGTGTGGTCATCCATGTACCAGGTATGATTAGTCCAACTACAGGCTTGCAATTTGATCTTCTTTTCTCCCATGCCATGATCAATGTTATGACTTCTGAAACTTCTGAGACATGGGCTTAAAATTATAATCCACATCCTCAAATTAAAGACTCTGTGGCTTTTCAAAAGGTTGCTGTGAGCTTTGTCATGCAGAAAAGTTGATGTAGGTTGTGGGCTATGAGAAACGTCAATGCTGTTTGGTTGAACAGCTTTGGCTTAAAAATGATGTACGTGTTATAAATATTAAAGAAATATTATAAACCTACCTTTCAATAAATATTATAAAATCCTAAAATTGTAGAAGTATCCAGTAAATATCATAAAATATAGATAACAATAATAAAAAATTTATCCATGATTTTGAGCATATAATATAGAATATAATCACGAGATATATCTGAATCAATATGCAATCGGAGCAACAGTCGCCTATGACTACAAGCAGAGCAGTTCCCTCATGTGACACCCCAGGTGTCCACTACTAGAAATTGATCTATTGCCATCAATCACATTGCAACAACACAAAATTTGTTGCAATAGGTTGTATTATTGCCAATTTTTATAAAGTGTAGCGATATTGAGATAATATTGTTACAAAAATCTTTCATTGTGATAGTCTTCAATATGGTTGCAAGGCACACTATCGCCACTGTTTATACAATAGTTGCAATTTTTTGATAATATTGCCATGGATTTTTTGCTGTTGCAGTAAAATTTTGTTTTGTTGTAACAAATCAATTATATTGCAACAATTTGTCACGAAAATAATGTATGCGTTAACTTCATATTTTTCTGTTGCAAAACATAATGCTATTGCCACTATTAACATGCGGTGGCAATAGACATTTTCTTTTGCAACTAAATTGTGTTGTTGTATTTATTGTCATTTGGTTGACATAAAAAAGGCAGTGTCACAACTTTTAGCTATTGCAACCATTTTTACACTTCATAAGATGGGATAAGATAAATTATTTGCATTATACATATAAACAGTAGCACTAGTGTGAAGGTAAGGTGTCTTTTCTGCTAAACTTGATATTGTAAGTTCGAGTCCAACACGAGGAAATTAATCTATAATATTTTAATTTTCACTTTTATTATGGTTGTTGCAACTTACTATGTAAAGCAACACCTAATTATGTTGTCATGAAACAATTGCAACAAAACAGTTGATTGCAAGTATGTTTAATGTAACACATGATTACATTGCATATAGTAAAGTACTTGCAACGGGATGTAAAAATGTTGCAAAGTCCTTTTGCCACTCGGTTTTTGCAATACCTTGCAACGGAAGACATATTCTTACAATTGGTGTATGTTGCAACCATTAGGGCCCTTTTCCAACAATTTTCACACATTGCAACCTTTTATAGGTTGCAGCTGAATCCAATAAGAATTAGAAGTCATGTTTTCAAAATGGATTAAGATATCTCTTGCTAATTTGATTTTAAATCAAGTTTAGACCACACAGAAGTTCATCAAATATTGAGTAAACTGCATTATAGGTCCCTAAACTATTCGCGTTGTGTTATTTAGATCTCTTAATTCCTAAACTGACTATTTAAATTCCTAAACTATTTTTATTATGTTAAGTTAGGTCTAAATCTATTTTTGCTATGTCAAGTTAGGTCCAAATCTATTTTTTAAAAAAAATTTTATAAATAAAAAATATGTCACAAGGACCTCTACCTAGGTGGTTAGGGCGTTCAAGCGGTACTCCTCAGGTCCTAGGTTCGATCCCCCACGGTGCAAATTTCAGACTGGGGTTAAAACACACCCAAACTCCTTGTCCGATTCCGTGCCAAAACACAAAGGTTTAAGAGCAGACCTAAACTCACATTGGCTAGAGATACTAGGATGTTCATTGTAAAGGTGGAGGAAAAGAAGTTCAGTGGTTTTCTTGACCTGCATGAAAAGATGATCTTCTTAGCAAAATGCCCAGAGGCTGTCTTATCCCCATAGGTTGAGTTTTTTTTTTTAAAAAAATAATCATCATGTATATTATACATTAAGATAACAATCTTTATAAGAGTTTTCTCTCTTGTCCTGAGGATAAAAACTACTACCTCCATTCCAAAAAAAGTGATGTTTTAGATTTCCGTGCATTACCTAGAATTATTTATCTTATTCAAAAAATTTATACAAATAATAAAAAATTAGATCACATATAAAATATGTTTTATATTCTACCAACTAATGATAATATAATTAGTAGTTGCAAAAAAATTTTGAATAAGACAAAAACTTAAAGTTAAGACCTCAAAAGCTAAAACATCACATTTTTTGGGATGGAAGAAGTATATTTTCCCAGTGTCCTACAACCAATATCAAGTTTTGCAATGTTCGTCAACCAAAACCAAATTTTCAAAGTTTCCTACAACAAAATTTTCCTTTTCTGAAATGGCCATGACATATTTTGGCTTTCAAATGAAATTTGGACCTAGTTTGACACATAAAAATAGTTTAGAGACCTAGACGGTCAGTTTGAGAGTTTTTGACACCTAATTAACATAGAGCAAATAGTTTAGTGACCTACAATGCATTTTACTCTCAAATATTTAATGGCCAATTGGACATAATTTTAACTTGACCAAGAACCAAAAGTAAGACTTTGCACCGAGTTTTACAATTTATCTCCAAACTTATACTATTTTAATTAATTTAAATAATGTGATAAAAAACTTAATTTAAATAATGTTTGTGGCAGATCTAATCCCTGAATTTTTTTATCAAAATCCACTTGGAATTTGAACCTGTGCCCAAAAACAAAGGTTGAAGAGCATAAAATTACCTATCAACATAAAAAGATTAAAAAAATTTCAAAATATTTTACCTTTTGAAATCAATCCTCAAGGAGAAAAGGTGATTAATTAGCTCTACGGGACACAGCTGTCATCCTTTCCTTGTGTAACACCCTAAGTTTTCAGCTAAGTCTAAAATAAACTGTAAATTTTGACAGACTAGCCCTCATAAATTCTACCATCCGCAAATATATCATTAACAATAAACAAAGCAAACATAATTCGCTAAGTAGGCTAAGTATCAACCATTTACCATAACTGAAAATAAGACCATAAACTGCATCAACAAGACCACACGTGATAGTTCTCAACCCCACGACAAGAATCTAAGTCTCATTAAATTAACCATGGTCTATAGTATCAACCAACTACCATAACTGAAGAAACACAAATTAAAATGTTGGCTTCCTCTTGATCCGATCTATCATCCGGAGTACTCACATCTTTATGATAAGAAATATTTTGGCCACCTTAATTCTTACAAGTAAAACCTTGATAACATGCTTATGGCTAAACCACTTAAAAGTCTTATGTTTTGGGCAGCATATCCATCTATTAACTTCAAGCACCGTAACAAATGTCATATTTTAATGAGCTGTTGGGTTTTTTTTTTTTTTTTATTCTCGACTCCAAATGGCTGATACCGATACCCCTCGAAGAAAATCTCTAAACCAAATCGCAATGAAGTTAACTGTTTTCCATTTATGACTTTACAAGTTTTCAAGACTTCCGGTACATTTGTTGTATGCAAGTTCACTGTCACAGATTACAAAGTCAAGTCATCGTAGCAGGGAAGAACATAGCACAATTTTTCATGTCTTGCGACTGTGACTTTTGAGGTAGTATGACCGTATTGTACCTCTGCAGTTATTCTGGACATGCAGCTCCCAACTAGGAGAAACTGTGATCCACTATTCCCCACAATCTAACTGTTACGCACAAGATAACTGACATACTTTCGCAATCATGCAGCAACCAATTTCCTCGACAAACCATCAAAGTTTTGTCACTTTCGTGGAGAAATCCAAGTACTTTTCACGTCGAAGCACAAGAGAACTATAAAATACAAGATTGAAAATGAATTAAGTATTGATCTGTATTATGGTGTTCTCACCAACAAGATTTTGGCCTCTTACAACTGACAAACTTATCTCTAAAACCGTATCTCATTCATACTGGTTGGCCCCAGTTTCAGGTCTCATGGATGGATACACTTTCTAAGTATTTTTCCACAATATCGAAACCACATAGCTCCTTCACCACTGTCATAGGTGCAGGGACATCAAGTTGAAATACCAATGGTGAATTCCCATTTATAATGCAGTTTGCAAAGTCCTTTCTAGCTGCTCGGATAGCTTCTCTAACGGCACAGTGGACAGACGACGCAAGAACCAAGGCAGGTTCACCAGAAGCTGGCAGAGCCAGCAAATTAATTGATCTCAGCAGAGTTTACTTTGATATGAATGAAACTTATTGCATGAAAGAATCACATAAGCTAGTTATTATTACCTTTTGAAGAAAGCACACGGTGCTTATGGTATCCGGTATTCAGGACTTCTGCATTGAACTGCTTTGGGATGGTGTCAACACTTGGGATCTTGTAGTCCCATGTGCTGTTGCTAATCATCAAGCCGTCATTATTAGTCAGGTACTCTTCATATATGAAAAAACCAATTCCTTGTATGAAGGAACCTTCAATCTGCAGGATATATGAGATGGATAGGATCAGCTATGGCATAGCAGATTCTGTCTATCATGCACTAGAGCTTGACGAGTAGGCCACAAAATCTATGAAAGCATTCAGTCGTATATTATCCTATCGTGTGATGATTTGAATAGCTTGATAAGGATTGTGCAAAGAATTATAATAAACTTAATCAATCCTTCTCTGCAAGATTATGATGTTTGGTTCAGAAATAGTATGCTGCTGTAAAGCCTTGGTTGTTGTTAGCATGCCATCGAGTAAAACACATTAAAATGTCAGGGTGGTCGTCAGTGCTTAAAGGTGGTAGGTATCTTCTACAAATAAATGAACTATATACCCATTCAGAATTCACAACTAAAATAAGATGAGCCAACGGACCTGGCCTAAGTCTACTGCAGGATTCAAACTTTTCCCACAGTCATACACTAGATCACCTCTCAGTAAAGTAATTGCTCCTGTAAACAGATCAATCTCCACCTGCACTTTTCCAAAGATTGTTGGAAAGAAAGAATGCCACATATAAAATCGAAATACAAATTTTACTGCAATGTTTTGAATTCAAATTTACTGAGAAATTCCATGCACCTCACTGATTCCAGCTCCATAGTTCAGATACTTATTAGAATCTTGGCCGGGTATCCAATATGCACTTGCAGACAAGTTAACATTTTCCTTGGATGCCTGCCATGGAGACATTACAGTAAATAGATATCACACACAACAAAACAACAATAGTCAGAATAAATCACCTGAGAAATCAGAGTATCCCATGAGACATTTCCCGATTGAAGCTGTAGCCGATCCATGACTGGCTTTAATCTGCCAGTCAGGATATTGCACGCCTGAAGGGTCGCTGCACAACTAGATTCAGAAGAAGTGCTACCAGCAGTAATTCCGCCTTGTACTAAGTTCAAGGTATCAGTCTGCAGGACACGAACTCTCTCAAGAAGGTCTTCACACCCATCTGGCCACAACTGTCCCAGAGCAAACGCAGTCATTTGCTGTACTTTAGTCCACAATCCTTGTCCAATCTCGATTCCTCCAACCTCAACCACAATGGAACCATCATTGAGCACAGAAACACGTCCTGGAGCTGCCCTTGGTTCAACTTTAAAAATGAGGGGCACACATGAGATACCCCGTTTCCGCCACTTATTGCAACTATTAAACTGCTTAATCGATTCAGCTCGATCAAGGTAGCTCGATATTGAGACCAATCTACTGAAAATAGAGTGCAATGTGTACGTAGAAGCTTCTCCTGCACTATCTGGGTAGAACAACTGCAGAGTATCGTAAGTGTGGAAGTTCTTTTCCCTCACGCTGATAGCATCGACTGACAGCAGTGAAGCAACATGCTCAATGATAGCATCAGCAATTAAAGAGCCTTGTGTATCTCCTGGAGCACGCATGACAGATTTAGATGTATTATTTGTTTTGCACAGCTTAATGTCAAACGATAGAGCACCCCAGTTATACTTTTTCACACTTGATATAATAGTGCCGGGTATCTGGGGGCTTGCATCTTCAGATATCCCAGCATTAATTAGTAAATCTAGGTGCAAGGCCGTCATTTTCCCATCAGACTTGAATCCAACAGAGTAATGTGCTTTGACTGGATGCCTACCGCCAACCATAACCATATCTGTATTTCGATTAAGGTACATCCGTACTGGACGTTTCAATTTGTAAGCACATAGTGCTGCTGCTGTTGCAACCTAAAGAAGCATGTAACATATCAGTGAGATGCAGTTCTAAGAATCAAACATGATCCTTATTTATATTGTGAGACATAGTCTTCACATATGAAAATGTGTCAGCTCAATAGAAAAGTTATTACATTATCTAAAAAAATACGAAAGAGCAAATTACTTATTTGCCCTCAAAAAAAGTTCTTCATTTCTTGGCCCTCTTCCACTAAACTTACCTATTTGACCTTTACAATTTTTGACGATTCCTTCCTTGGCCGTCCGTTAGTGTTGAAGCTAATTGTTAGTTGGAGGCCAAATAAGGAACTTTATTTAAATTCGAAGCTAATGTTTGAGTTTGTTTCCAATTGCAAAGAAACAATATATTTTTGACTAAACACATTATATCGTGTCTGTATTTCACCACGAAAAATAATCGTTGAAATATCTAAAATGTACATACAAAAAAAGAACCAAAAAGGGTTTTATATTTTTCTGTCAAAAAAGGAACATTTTTTTGTCAAAGGGGAGCCCTGTGACTATGGGTCATGGGTTCAAGCCCTGGAAACAGCCTCTTACAGTAATGTAGGGAAAGGATGCGGAAAATAGATCTAAAGTGGTCGGACCATTCCCCGGACCCTATGCAAGTGGGAGCTACATGCACCGGGCTGCCCTTTTTAACGAAATATATTCAAATGTACATTTCAATTTTTTTATATTTCAGTGAAATCTTTTTGCTATCGTGTTGAAATACAGACAAGATATAATGTTTTAATCAACAATATATTTTTTTTTCATTGTTGCTATGAATTGAAAAAGTTTCTTATTTTAACGAAGGAATCATCAAAATTTTAGAGGCCAAATAGGTAAGTTTCTGTGAAGAGGGCCAAGAAAGAAAGAACTTTTTCTAGGCCATATAAGTAATTTTCTCAATAGGAAAAGATATTACCTAGGCATGATTGTCAAAAAGTATATTTTGAGAGTCAATCTGATTTGGGGCTATGGACATTCATCGCAACAGAGCCAAAATATATCATCAAAAGTAAATCTAAACTCATCTATAAAATCTCAAAGGGACGTATTGAACCCAAAATTGTGACAAGGGGCCACAACTAGGAGGCTGCTCACCCAGGATCGATTCCTGGGTGCCACAACAAATATTGTGGAATTATGTCCACCTCCCAGTTAGACTTTGGTGGGTCCCTTTTTAATACAATATTAGGACGTTATCTCCCACTAATTGTTCAGTTTTATAAAGCCAAAATGACATCTAAATGCGTGCCTACATAGCCAGGTCACAATTATGCACAAACTATCAATAGAACAGTAAAGGTGTTGATGTAATTTTTAAATGTTAACAGTGCAAGCGAATGTTGTATTAACAAAATTGAGGTTAATATTCTATTTTAGTACAGATATCTATATTTAGAGACAGGATAATGGCATTTTCAGCTCTGCTTTTGTAAATATTTCAGTGTAAGAACTATTAGACAAGAACAGATGCAAGAAGCAGGACTGAACTATTGAGTTGTAAGTTTCTGAAGAAAAGCATAGACGTTGTTTTGCTTGTGGGCATCTGATACATAACACTACTCCTGAGCTCCTGATGTACACATGAACAGACCTCATAGGTTAATTATGTGGCTTTGTAGATACTCACTTGGAATGATCTGAATGCTTTCCCGCCAAAGCCACCTCCAACCCTTCTTGTAATGACACGCACGTTGCTGAATGGAAGGCCCAAGCACCTTGCTATGACACTTTGTGCAAGCTCTGGGTACTGTGATGAACTATACACTACCATGGTGTTATCTTCGTCCGGAATTGCTAGTGCTGTCTGCGTTTCCATATAAAAGTAGTACTCGGATGCAAGTTTTACCTGCAGTCATAAAAATTGTATGAGATGATGTATGGCCTTTTGGCTTCCATGGCTAGTGCTGTCTCTGTTTCCCTGTAGAAGTAGGGATGGTAGTAAATGCAAGTCAGCACCAATAATTATAGTATTTTTATTTGCTGTTTTAGAATCCCTTCCATCCACTTTTGTAGCTTATGAAGGTCATGTAGCTGGATTGATCTCTTAAAAAACTTTCACAAAAGAATGTAAAAAGTTGTCAAATCACATCTTGGAGGTTATGTAATACAAATTTTGGTATAAAAATGAGTAACTTTTATTTCTTCACGTTTAAATTCCATACATTGCCAAGGATGGGCTCGTCTAGACTAGAGAAAAGCTCAACGTCCTTATTGGCTACGAGTGACCCTGTGTGGCGCACGACATAACTAGCTTGTTCTTTGTAGCATGGGGACCTGTTGACGATAGAGCGGGTCGATAGCCAATTAGACCTAGGTGACAGAACCAAACATTTTAGGGTGTTTTCATTCTGGAATCTGAGAGTGCAGGGTTCCGACTGACATATCTTGACAATTTGAAAGGCCGCCCATACATCAACTCTAAAATTTACATCTACAAACTCCCAATTAAAATACAGAAAACTATGACTCCTTTTTATCATTGATGTGTAGTATCAAAACATAGTGAACAAGGCCACATATCCAAGGCTATTGAAAAAATGACAAGAAATAAAAATAATAATAAATTTGATGGTGAGGTGTCGGTGGCGATATCATCTTGCTACTGAACTGCCACCCGTTGAATATACTTGGAGTGCCAAGCAATAGGATGATTGCAACAGTTAATAAATGATCTACATGATCACAAATAGATCTTAAGGCAATGAAAACTAAGTGTCCTGTGCCAAGGATAGTAGAAGGATAATTAAGTAGTCTATCTTCTATTGGGCAGTTTAACTGGATTTATAGAATCTCAAATGTCTTCTATTTCTGTATTTATAAGCTCAATGGAGACTCTTTTTTTTTTTTTTTGCCAATAGGTAGTTCTTGCATGAGATGTGTGTGCATGATTCTGCGTTTTAGGCAGATATTTACTCCTCAGATGTTCTAAACTACTTCGTTAAATTGATTGATATGCAGTTCTCCTGTGGTGTTCAGATAAAAAATACACTTGACACAAGATTGTAATATTAAAGTGGTGAGAGATAGAGCAACCAATCATGCAATGTTATTCATCTTGTAAGTATGCAAGTGAAATGAAATTATATTAAAAGGCCTGACAGGTTATGAAACATACTTCAGCTGATGGGATTATGTGATCAGCTTCTGCCATGCCCTTGGCGACATTACCAACTTCTTTGGGATACAAATCTGTAGGAACTTTGAAGTAGCTATTGTTCTCCACAGCTTGCTCTGCAGTTACGATGGGAGGGCCCAAATCGCTTGTATCATATTCAATAACGGCCTGCTTTGCTGCCATGTCTGCATACCTTTGTGTCTCGGCAATCTGCGGGACAAAGCAATAACTTAAGTCCATCGTAATCCCTGTAAGTGCTACTAAAAAGAGGAAAAAGTAACTACCACGACACCAAGGGCTTGTCCAGCGTACTCAGCAATCGGATAACCGAATAGTGGCTCATCCCCATACAAGAAGGATGATCCAATATTTTGTCCTCCACTTGGAATATCTTTTGCAGAAACAACAGAGATAATCTTCTTTGATGCTACAGAAGACTTGAATTTAATACTCTGGACATAAGCAAGCGGTTGCGAACTGTAAATAAATTCTCCATAGAGACAATTCTTTGGAGCAGGAATATCGTCCACATATACTGCCTCACCTGTATTAAGAAAAGAAAGAAAAAGTTAAGATATAAACTGTACTTGGAGAAACATCTATACCACAGTAGGATAACCCCTGAAGATGTAGCACATACCAGAAGCTTGAATTTCAACACCATACTTTTTAATCGGCTCGCCAATTGGTTTATATTCATCAACGGAAATTGTTTCTTGGCGTGATGACAGAGTTAATTTACAGATATCATCCAAATATGTCGAATAAGCAGAGCCGAGGGTCAGAATCTTTCCAGGATCTGTAATGCCTTTAGAAAGTGGGGCAAGGAAACTGAACAGAAATCCAACAGCTGCACTGATTCTGTATTCAGGATGTGATGTTCCCTGCATCGGTACAATTGTTTCTCGAAGTGACTGAATTGCACCAAGTACAGTTGATGCAGTGAGTGATTTACCAGTTAGGAATTTCTCCACCTTTGTCGCTCTTATAGCATGCTCTGTTCCATATGCACCAAACGCCAAGTGCAAGTTACTCAGTACATGAGTATATAATGATTCATCCAGGGAAACATACCCAAGGAAAGCACAATTTACATATGAAACCGCATTTCCAAGAGGGCGAGGTGCTGCTCGATAAGTTTCAAAGACCAAACCTTTTGCTTTCTGAGGATCATATATCCAATGGGGAACAATTATGCTCACGAGTAATGTAGTGGGATCCAAAGGAGGCTGCTCTAGGAACTGTTCCAATGTAATATGTCTGCGCTCTGAAGCAAACTGAAGGCAAACAGTTGAACCTGCACCAAGTAGTATGGTTGCAATGTCTGAGGGAAATGGGTATTTCTGTGCCAAAATTAAGTTTCCCCCAATGCTTGCTGTGTTCCGTACAAATGGTGTAGCAACTTTGCTCATATGTTCGGCAAGTTTTCTGAAAACCATACTCCCATGTGAAGAGTATACTGAACTACATTCTTGATGAAGAATATCAATGGCCCTAGATATTGTTGTAGCTGCTCCAATTTCAATGCCTGTCTCTCTCCTAACAACATTGGAGAGTTCTGGAATGCCACTAATGTCAATATACTGACTGTACAGATCATGTTCCTTGTATACACCAGCGCTAGTATTCCCAACGACCACTTTTACAGACTCACTAAGTAAACCAGAATATATTAATTCATAATAATGTTGGATACTTCTTGGAAGATACCAACCTTCCCTGGAGGCTGCAATACAAGCATCATTCAAATGATTATAGAACAATTTGATCTCTGATTTTAGAAAGTCTGGAAAAGTGCAGATGCCACCACCAACAATGTATCTTGGCAATTTACTGACATCTGATGTCTTATCACCTCGCTTCCAAAATATATTCAAGCCCAAATCCTCCAATTCAACATCTTTTGCAAAACTTTTGCAGGCATCAACAATTGGACGATAACCAGTGCATCGACACAAGTTGCCCGAGAAAGCCTTTTCTGCTTCAGACACTATCAATTTTGAAAACCCATTTGGCGGCTCAGGCCTCTTTGATTTATCTGCATTTATAAGGGAGGTAAAAATAGACATGCACATGCCAGGAGTGCAAAAGCCACATTGAGAGGCATGAAACCCAGATATCCTTTCCTGGACAGCATGAAAACCATCTTGGGTATTCCCGATACCCTCGGTAGTGATAACTGAACAGAAATTTATACTGTAAAGAAGTGTTAGGCATGAACTTGCAGAAAATTCAGTAACTTTGTCTGTCGTGGGGTTATACTTCGCCACCAGAACTACACAGGCCCCACAACCACCTGCAATATGAATAGTGAAAATATGTTATATTCTATCTAGCATCAAAGATATGCAACATAAGCTGACATAATATATCCTGAAAAGTTAAGTAACAGAATTAAAAAAAATGATCAAAGTTTCCTTTGTATCAATTTGAAATTCCCTTTATTCTTTTTTATTTGACATTTTTCACTTTACATGATATATAAGATGTGACTTTACAAAAATAACTATAAAGAGAACCCAACTTTTGGGAAAGAATTTCCATAACCAAATACAATGACAACAAATATATAGCCAAAAACTTCAATGTACTCCTTTTTGATAATCATGAACAAATATGGCCATTTTAAAAAGCAATTCGAAATTTTGCAAGCTTGCTAGTATCCAAGCATAAGCTGAAGGTCGTATGAACATTAAAATGTGCACGACTAGTGCAGTATAATACATAGAAAGCTGCAGAGTATGTAACCATGAATCTTATAATGAGAACAGGGAGCCTGCAACAAGCTTTGAAAATTATCCTTTGACGTTACATGCGAGCCGTGGCAAATATGAGACGTTTGTACTCGGAGAAATCTGAAATCCGTCATAGCAATTTACCTAGACGCCATGCTAAACAGTCAGCTTCATATTTTAGTGATTTTTCTAGCCACCAAGGTTGGTAATAATATGAAATTCATCAAAGCAATTTTATCTTCAAGGCTTCCTTCACGTGGCACTCCACGCGCGCGCGCCAGTTGGAGCCGGGCTCCACCCTGCCGGCCTCCTCCCAGCCAGGCTCCACCCCGGCCGCCTCCTCCCAGCCGGCCTCCACACTACTGGCCTCCTCCCCGCGGTCGTCCCCGCTGGCCTCCTCCCAGCCGGCCTCCTCTCCGCAGCGCACGCTCCCCTGTCCTGGGACGTGCCAGCCCCCGTCGGCCTCCTTCCCGCGGTTCTCCGTGTGCGTGCCAGTCCCTGCCGGCCTCCTCCCCGCGCCCTCCGCGCTGGGCTCCTCCCTGCCTCGCGCTAGTCCCCGCTGTGGACTCCGCCTTGCCCCACATGAGACCCGCGCTGAGAGGTGAGCGGCAGGTGGTGAAGACGCGGCATAGGGCAGCCCTTCACCAAGGAAGGCCCTTGCCAAGCGACCGGCGCACAGAATTGCAGCTCCTCCCAGTGCGTCTCCTCTTCATAGTGGCCATGTCCATGGTTGTCTTGGGTGAGTGCACTCTACATCTATACAACTATTTGTTCATTTGATTTAGGTACATAAATGCTATAAAAAAATATAAAAATTAGCGTGCTTATTCAAATCTATTGCCTATTTGAAATAACAGGGAGAATGCTAATAGCGGTTTCTTGCTTCAAATTAAAATTGTCGGCAACCGTAGAAAGGCTAGGCAAGATGTGCAATGTTTGACCGGTGAAATGGTGGTTGATTCAGACTTGATTAATTTTAAAGATCTTGTTGATTCAATAGTAGACAAGCTTCCTCCACGTTATTTGGAAGTAGCTCATCTGCAATATTATGATGAAGTTGACAAAACCTTCCCGGAAATAAAATCTGATCAAGAGTTGATGGTTATGTTTAGTAAATACAGTTTGAAGAAGGTTGTCATCATATTCATTATATACCATGCCCCTTCTGATCCATATGAGCCAATCACAAAGTGGGATTTCAGTGATGATGAGCACCCTCACAATGAAATTGGTGGTGGATAGGCTGACAATAAACATCATAATGATGATGATGATTACCTTAGGACTCCATTACCACAGAATGAACATGAAGGTGTCAATGAGGAGAGTTTGTATTTAGATACTGTACGACCAAATGAGTCTTGTAATGCATCTCTACAAGTGGTACCTTTTTGTGCTAAAAAAGAGAAGAATGTATCTGAAAATGAGGAAGAGGATAACAATGATGTTGAGGAGGATGAGGAGGCTGTGGAAGACCAGCCTTGCATTGAAACAAATGAGGCTCCAAGTTATGATTATGATTTAGATGACCCTCCAATGACAGTTGGTTCCACTTATCCTAGCATGGAGGTTTTTAGATTGGCTATGTCTCACTATGCAATAAACATCAATTTGAGTTCGACACGGCCAAAAGTGGCCCAGAGAGATTTAGGGCATATTGTTCAAGAAGGGTGCATGACAATTGTCCATGGTGGCTATTTGCATTTAGTGGGAAGGGCAGCACCACAGTTACGGTATTATGCTCTTGTGTATTGTGATGAATTTTTTGTAGGCTATTTGCATCTAGTTCATTGCACCATTATTGATTGGATTGAAATTTTTTGCAGGTCAAGAAGCACCCATGTGCTCATTGCATGTTCTAGTACCAGAAGGAAGAAGAAGATCAAATGCAACCAAGCATTGGATTGCTGAAAAGGTGAAGGACTTTCTCATACAAGAGCCTAATTTGGGGGCAAAGGCAATGCAAAAGAAGATTAAGGAACACCAAAAAGTGAAGGTCAACTACAAGAGAATTTATATGGGTAAGGAGCTAGCAAGGATACAAATTTTTGGTGATTGGAATAAGAGCTTCAATAACCTATATAATTTCAAAGCACAAGTTGAAAATTGTTGCCCTGGTAGCATAGTACATATTGATCATCACACTATTAATGGAAAGATCAGATTTAGAAGATTCTTCTGTGCATTCAAACCTTGCATAGATGGGTTCCTTAGTGGCTACAGACCATACTTGGTAGATTTTTAATAGGCAAGGGGCAGCTTGCTAGTGCTACAATGGTTGATGGACATAATTGGTTGAATGCAGTGTGTTTTGGTGTTTTTGATTCTAAGACTACTGATAATTGGGTTTGGTTCATGGAGCAGCTTAGCGAGGCCATAGGTTCACCTAGTGGGTTAACCATATCCACTGATGCTGGGCAGGCTTTGAAAGTAGGGGTGGAACAAGTATTTCCAGGGGCTGAACATAGAGAGTGTATGTTTCATTTGGTGAACAACTTCAAGAAAAAATACAGTGGTCAGGTGTTTAATGACCATCTTTGGGCAGCATCATACTCATGGAATTCATATATGTTTGAGAAACATTGGGCAATAATGAAGAAGGCAAAGCCAGCTGCAACCAATTATCTAAGGCAGAACCACAAAAAATTATGGACAAGAAGCCAATTTTCCACTATCTCCAAGGTGGATTATGTGATGAACAACCTTGCAGAGAGCTTCCACAAATGGATTAAGCAATATAAGGCCTTAACCTTGGATGATTTGGTTGACAAGCTTAGACAACGAATTATGTCCAAGTGGAATCAGAGAAGAAAAATATCAAAGAAGTTTGATGGTTTGATTTTGCCACACATAATCAAAGATTTGAATGAGAAAAGTAGAGAATTGAACTTGGAGGTGGAAGAATGCTCAGAAGAAGTGGCTGAAGTGACTGCAATGGGGGTACTGGTTTCAGGTTTGTGGTGAACCTACATGACCGGACATGTTCTTGTAGGCAATGGCAAGTTTCTGGCACTCCTTGCGATCATGCACTTGCATTCATCACATCACTTGACAATGAACCAATAGAAAAATATGTAGACTTGTATCACTCCACTGAGAAATTTAGAGTTCCATATAGTCAGCTAATCCTTGCTATGCCTGACAAGACCCAGTGGGCACAATCTACCCATGGATTTTTCATGCACCCACCTTTGTTGGAAGCTGTAGCTGGTCGGCCCAAAACTGAAAGATTTCAAGGTACCGGTGACAAAAAAAAAGAGAAAAGGGCAGCATCTGTGTCCTATTTGCATGGATTATGGACATCATTGGCATAGTTGTAAAAGGGGTAGACCGGAAGACATCGCTGCTATGAAAGCCATCAAGTAACAATCTGTACATTCATTCATGAGCATCTTTGTTGATCATTCATAATAACTGTCGAATTTATTTGTATTCTAGAGGACCACCTAAGAAGAGGGCAAGGAACACCAAATATGCTCAGAGTTCGATAATCCCTTTGCAGGGAGATGCACCAACAACATCCATGTCTTTTCCACCAAGGTTTGTAACCTGAAATACATGACCTTTTTGTGTATTTGCTTACCTCTAAATTTCTCTTGTAGTCAAACTTTGGAATTGACAAGTAACAAAAGGTCCAACTGTGCGAAATCCACTTCTCAAACATCTATAGGGTTATTGTTACTTTCTCATCACATCTCTTTTTTGTTACAATGATTGCATACTTTCAAAAATAAATTATTGCTTGTGGTCAATTACAGCCAATCTTTAGAGGTGTCAAGTAGGAAAAAAGGAAAACTGAACAATTCTAACTCTGGAGCATCAAAAAGGTAAATCATTGAATTTTGAGTTCTTTCAACTTTGTTACTTTTTTATTGATGCGTACAACCTTTGATGTAATTTTTCTCATGTACCATGTAGGTCAAGGAGTGGCTCCAATCAGCCCGAGCCTCTTTCCATTGATGAACCAACACAAGACGAACCTATCAACTGTAAGGCTAAAAAGAAGAAGAAGGTAGTGAGAAAAGTGCAACTAGAGAGCCACTCGATGTGCACAAGGAGCAAACAGCAAGATAAGGCTGCAAGCCCTGCAATGAGTACAAGAAGCAAGCGAAGGCGGAGCCTCTAATTTTCATGTTTATGTTGTATATCTGACTCGTATGTACGAGGGTTATATATGTGTTGTAAAAAAAGACTTTCGATTTGATATGATTTTTAAATTTGATATTGTTGGTGTATGTCTGTCCATTACCACTTGGACTTTGAGGTTTATATATTGTCAAATTTATGTGCATTTTATGTCTCACGTGTATGAAAATGGAATGCATTTTATGTCTCACGTGTATGAAAATGGAATGAAATTTGTCAATGATATATTATGTTTCTCAATATCTAAATTTTGAAAATGTGATTATTAGCATACAAATTTTATAGTTAGAAGAAATTTACTCAAGATTTCGTATTTTATTGTGCTAAAATAATATCAACATCAGTCAGCAGTCAACATATTTTCGACTCAAGTATAGTGCTAAAATACGTAGTTAAAATCTTATGCTAAAATATTTTTTTGACAAGCTAAGTCAACATATAATTATTTTAATTTACAAAAATAATTTTATTTTGAAATTACAAATGATATTTTGATGACTTACAAACATACTGAAATAATGGCTTCAAAATTCTAAAGTTACTTTCTTGACTTACTCTTTCTCTTTCCTAAATGACGTTTTTCTCTTTTGACTTTATTAAAAAAGTTACTCCCTCTATTCTTTTTTCTATGTCGCCGTTGATTTTAACCAATAACTTTGATCATTCATCTTATTTAAAAATGTTATTTAAAATATCAAATGTTTTGTAAAGATTTGATTTATTACTCAAGATTTAAATTTTAAATTTTTATTTTACAAGTTTAAATTACTTTTTTGAATAAGACGAGCGGTCAAATTTTTCGGTCAAAGTCAATGGCGATAAGTAAAAAAGAACAGAGAAAGTATTTTGTAATAAAATCACATAGATAATGAATATAGCAATGAATTTGTGTCAAATTTTGAATTATCATGTATTTGTACATTTTAATAAGTTTTTTTATTAGTGCACGACACCATTCAATGTGAAATTTGTTTTGTAACACAAACCTGAAATTCTTTGATTGTATGACCAAAACACATTTTCTCATGTGCATACTACTAATATTGATTTTGAGGATGTGCTGTGCTTAAAACCAATATTTATGAAAGTCTCGAAATTTCCCATGATCGGAATGAACGCGACCATGAACGGCCCACCCCACCCCAGATAGCAGTAGAGTACGTGCTATTACTAGAACTCAGGCCACCCTTTCGGCTTCACATGAAGAAAGGAACACAGCCCTCACAGAAAATAAAAATGAGGCACTCCTGATGTTGTTGAAATTTTAATCTTAATCAACCGCAATTTAATATTTTATATATTTAAACAAATATTTTAAATAAGAGGGAATAGTTTAAATTTTTAAAAAGTCAGTAGAGTCATCACTTATTTATGAACGGAGCAAGTATTAACAGAGTCTATTGTGAGTCTTTTTCTTTTTTTGAATGCACAGAAAGAGAAACGCCTACTGTTATGTTTATATATTTAATAGAGAGAAAAAACAAAACTGTACAATCTGCTACGCGGCACAACACAAGAGGAAGATAACCACGAACCAAAACAAGCTAGCTATACAGTGCTAGCTTGTGGCTCAAATACATGCTATGGAACATGGTACTCTTGGAATTTACAAATTGCAACTGCTTGTGCTAGCTCTAAGAGTTTTCATGTTAACATCTCTTTCGTTTCTAAACCAGGCCCATGCAACATCGTACTCTTTCCACTTTAAAAATTGTATATTTTAGCATCGTGTTACAAAGAGGAAAAGTCTAAATGTACATCGTACTCTCTCCACTTTAAAAACTAAAATCGTTTTATATGAGGTTTTGACCGTGCATTGAGAATATAAAATCATGATATATAACGTTTAAGTTGGTTATATTTGTTAAAGTTAAACAATACAATTGTTTTTTAATACCGTTCATATTTTTGGTCATGGATTAAGTAGATTTCGGTTCCCAAACAAAAATATCTGTACCACACCAACTTTAGTGAGATCAGTGTGCCAAATTCTGAAGCAGTGTCGTTTCTGAGAGAAGGACGAAGAAGCGGTAGCTAGAGTTAGGCGATTAGATTCCTCAATCAAGAACACATAAACCACACGCGGCAGCCAGTCTTTGGGATCAGGGTGATGCGAGCTTATATATTACCTTCGCCGCAGCCAAGCTTGGGTCCCTTGAACGGTGTTCGGGTACGGATGAACTCCAGCAGCGGCATCGACGGGTCCACGTCGGCGCCGGGCACCTCGTACCGCTGCCCGTTGAGCGCGAACACCAGCCGATCAACCATCACCGCCTTAGCCCTTCCTGTCTCCGCCGCTGCCGTCTCCATGGGCGCTTTCCGCTAGCGCCGAGGTGGTGTGATGGTGTGTTAGAACTTAGAACTCGAGGGAGGGAGAGCAATGGGGTCAAATGAATGCAGCAGTGGTTACGTGACACTGGCTGCAACCTCCGTCTCCGTACGAGTACGACCGGTCATGCTCGGAAGGCAGTACTATCTTCGTTTTTTATTATTAATCACTTTTATTATAAATTTATATTAAAAAAATTCAATAATAGAAAAGCAGAGGTAGTAGTACTTACTGTGATCAGACGATGGACGGACCGACGGGGCAGAGCGTGATCTTGTTGATCTGGTAGGTGCGAGCGCATGTGGACCTGCTTTGGGGAGGAGGCAACTGAATTACTGTTGCCTCGTCACCTCATATTGACAATTTTGAAAGCCATCAATGTAAAGTCGGAAGTTAGTTGCGGGGCGAACTGTGCCTTCTCCTACAGCAACGCATCAAGAGATCTCCTTCCGTTATGATCCTGTTACAACGTAACCATATACGGCGACGTCCAAATTATTGAGATATCTCTGCCTAAAGTTGTGACTTCTATTCTCCTTGGGTGCAAAAGCAGCAATTTTATTTTTCTTTTTCTAGTCGTAGTTCCATTGGTTACGCTACGGGATTCGCCTTCTTTGCCGTGTGTCATGAGCACTCGGCAAAACCTGGAAAATACTTGGCAAAGACTTTGCCCAGGGTAGCCGTTGGCAAAGATCACTCGGCAAAGAATTTGTCAGCAAAGACATCTTTACGGAGTGTCATCCGTTGGGTACTCGGCAAAAGTTTTGCCGAGTGTCATATTTGTCGCTTGGTAAAAAAGATTGTCGGAACGGAGTTGACGGAGATGGACTATTTGCCGAGTGTCATAGAGAAGCAACACTCATCAAAGTAGAAAAGTTTGTCGAGCGCCATAAAGCACATACTCGGTAAAGGGGTCAAGTGTCTGATCCACGACACTCGGCAAAGGGCTAGTCTTTGCCAAGTGTTATGGTCACTCAGCAAAGACGTATCATTTGCCAAGTGTTATTGGTCATTACATTACCAATTAGTTACAAACCAGAAGATTTTTTCTGTTTATTACGATCTAACCAATCAAATATCACATATATATTACATATTTGACAAAGAACACATATATCACAAATATATATATCAGCAAACATCACATATTTCACAACATACGTCACATAGAACATAATAGTTTCACCAATATCACCACAAACATCGCATCAATAAGTCATTCACAAACATAAATGTCAAGTGCGACAAATAGAACAAGAAAACATTTAGAAACAATCACCAACTGACTATGGCGACTGTCGGGGGTGATAAGACCAAACATTTGACGACGGCGACACTCCGAATTGAGGAGTCCCCACATTCGATGTCGGCGACGCTCCAATTTGATGAGGCACATCATTCAATACCATCGATTGATTCTGCACAAAGATGACGTCTATGAGACAAGATTATAGTTGCCTTAAAACGACTTGTTTTGATGAGAGTGCATGTTTTAGTAGTGTGTTCTTAATTGTCCATATCGGTAAACATTTATACTTACAGGAGTAGTTGCTGGCACAAATTATTGATGCAACAAATTGTAAGAATTGAAACATCTACTCCCGTTGGGCCGCCAACCTCGCGTCCAGCTCCTGTCGTAACCTTTCTTCCATCTCCTCCTGTAGCCTCCTGTCTTCTTGCACTTGGGTCTACAATATGATCTCACCATTGTTACAAGTAATTTCAATGTATGTATAATTATTGAACGATGAATAAAATAGAAAAAACCTGGAGTGCCTCCATTTGGTGCTGTGAACTGCTCGGCCGTGGGCATATGGCCGGGCTTGAGCTAGTGCTCCTTGCTCCAATCTGTGAGAGAGTAAGAGTACTTGTAGTGTCGATTACGCCGTAGCCAAACCAGTAGCGCCCGTGCTTCTTGCCTCCTTCCGTCCTAATAATGATTTCACCATCAAAATCCTGGGTGGTCGAATCGTAATCTTCTCCATGAACCGTCTTCGCCATTGATGTGTATACGCAGAGGCGGCTGTGAACTCTTGCATTGCTGTACGCCTCGGGTGGATCCTCCGGGTTGTAGTGGACACCGGACATCGCCTTGCCCTTGCGAGACATAGCATATGCCTGGAACTAGGAGGAAGGGTCACCACCATGTGACGACGACTACGAGCAAAACAGGAAGATGAGTACAAACTATGTAGGATTGAGCACTAGAATAAACAAATGAATTCACGGTACCCATCTCTCTCCGTATGGGTCAAGGTTTAGGTTGCCTTGATAGTGTAGTGCACCTGGCATCATCAAACACCGCTCTCGAAAAGCGTTGTGCCTCTCCTCCTACTCGTCGGCGCACCACTTGTCCACCATCTGTGTCCAACATTGAAGATACTGCACGCACCACCACGGAGGCACCTACACGTCATATACGAAGATCAAATTAAGCATACTTATTCTTGAACAAATTATCTTTAATGTTCTATGTTTACCTCCAGGTGTTGCTCTTGAGTCAGTGTCATGGTTCTTGCTTGAGCTTTTGTGACCTTCACTTTAAAGAAGTCCGCGTAGTAAGTTAAGACGGCCTAGACGCGTGCCTCGTAATGCATGTCCTTCACAAGTTTGTCACAGGATTTGTTGGCGACCCTAGCCGTCCTATCCTCATATCCCACCATGCAGCTGAAGAAATCCTGCATATAGATGTGATGCGTCAGCTCCTTATTTTAAAAATGTGTCATGAATGCAATATTGAGCAATGTAGAGAGAGGAAGACTTACTCATAGCTCGGCCATCACCCGCTCGGCCTTGTTGCTGTATAACCTGCCATCCCGATCTCTAGAATGGGGACGACCACATAGTGGTCAAACGTGTAGGTACTACCACACTCCTCCGTACTGAACCAAGCCAGAGAAGTGTTCCTTGCACAGAAGACCCAGGATGCCATTGACATACCGTCTGTGTTGAGGTCGCTAAGGGAGTGTTGACGGTCGTTAATTACCAATTTTGCCGTCAAAATATCTCAGAAATAAAGAAGGACTTGCATTTCATACACGCATGTTTGTTTAAAAATAACGTAGTTCCACATGTACCTCTAGAAATTGTGCATGCAGGGTTTATTTAAGGAAAAGAGGGAGTAATCAGCTTCGTGGCAAGGAAACACACTTCAGGCCAATCATAGCCTACCACGGAAGCGTCCCACGGATCCGTGAGGTGGAGAAAACACACCTCCCACAAATCCCGGCACGTCATATGGGCATCCCACGGATTCAAGGGCCCACAAACCAACTCAAAACTCTAAGAAACACCATGGTCATCGCACACCAACATCAGGGACCCACCAGCAGGCAACCAGAAAAGAGAGGAGCCGACGGGAGCTCGGTCGAGGCCCCCCTCCACCACCCCCCCTCCCCCCCCCCCCCCAGATCCTCTTGTGGCCCCTCGTCTCCTGCTTCCACGGGGCGGTCCAAGGCAATTATCTAAGTCGGTTCTGACAAGGGGAGGTCGGTTAACACCTGGGGCTCACTACACCTATAAATAGAAGCCTTTTCCCTCACTCTCAACATACACAAGAAGAAGAATTTCCTTGCTACACACTTTCATTAGAGTCTTAGTGGAGTAGGTATGAGTCCTGTACTTTTCTCTTTTTCTCTAGTAAGGCATAGTACTTTAATTAAATATATTTCTTTGTCTCTATTTATATGGCTTGAGTATTTATTTATTTAATTACTATTTCCATGTTATAATTCTTAGGCTAGGCTTAGTCATAATATTCTTATTTCTAAGCCTTAGTTTATTTATGCATTTATGTCATATGATTAGTATAGTTAGTCTGTACTCTTGCATTGGTCCAATGTGCTCTTTTGAGTATGCTCTAGTCAGAGGATCTTGGATAATGAAGTAGTTTGCTAGCGGGCTTAGAGTAATATTTAGTAATATAAGCGTGGTGATTAGATTCACAATTTAGCCTTAGATGCCGTGCGACCCACGGTTAGGAAGGGGTAGGCGACAGGTGGTGAGAACCCTATCCGTCCCTTGAAGTCCTCCATGTCGGCTATCATCACGTGGCACGAAACAGTATTGGTTTTGTACTCCTGTAAACTCAACCACGATGCAATATATAGAAGTAAAAGGAAAGTCATCACTAATTCTAATACTCATTGTCAGACTTTTACAACGGACCCAAATAAATGCTCGTCACTTATTCTCTCAATTGGATGGTTGAGATCTCAGTTATGATTGGCAGTTTAGGAATTAGTAGCAATGGCAAAATTTTGATTTTCATGTTTTCGATCGCAACGACCGAAGGGGCACAGAGCGTGATCTTTTAAACCTCTGGTAGGTGCGAGCACACACGTGGACCTTTGGGACCGGGGAACTTACTCTTGCCTCGTCACCTCATTGAAAATTCGGAAAGCCATCACTGCAAGTCGGCAAAGTCCAACGTTAGTTGCCGCGAACTGTGGCATCTCCTACAGTAACGCATCAACAGATCTCTTTGCGCTATATGATCCTGCTGCTACTATATACGGCCATGTCAAAATTATTGAGATATCCGCCTAGTTGGGGCAAAGCCATATTTGTGGCATGTATGTTTATGGCTGGCACACTGGTACAAGGTGCTAGAGCCATTGGATGAAACGAGACTACAAGAGGTTAATTTCCCAATTTGTGAGATTTATTAAAGGCTTAGCTGCATAGACCCCCCACCTATAATATTTAAGCAAAATTTACCTCCCTTCCCCCCACCCCCAACATCCATGACACATGGTACAAATTGTATTTTCTAATAAACTTAGCAGATTTGAAATTTTAATGGTACAATTCAAAATATTTATTTGATTTCAAATTTATTGGAACATAATTTTTCTGGGATAATTCAAAATATTCAAAATCAAATTTCAAAATGGTCCTTGCAAATAATGCTTCAGATTTAAGTATATATTGCAAAAAAGTTTCCAAATTTTTTTGAATTAATAAATTTTAAATTTTCAAATAAACATACGTATTAGAAAATTTAAAATTTGATTTGAATAATTTTGAATTGCCGCATAAATTCAATTGTTCAAGTAGATTTGAAATAAAAAATTTGAATAATTTTGAATAAAAATTTCATATTTTACCATTGAAATTTCAAATCTAATATGTTTATTAGAGAATACAATAATTTGTGCCATTATGGAATGGATGGTAGGGGGAGGGAAGGGGGAGTGGGGGGGTGGGATTTTGCCTAAATGTTGTGGATGAGTGGGTTTTTGTAATAATTCATCTTATGCGGAAATATCAAACTAGAGTAGGCTTACAGGTGGGTTTATGTAATTAAGTCTTTTTAAAATATTGGGAGTTTGTTCCTGCTTTTTTCCTCATACTGCATGCACCTTCATACCACATTATGATAGAATAACTTGCATCAAGGATGCACATGCTAGAATCACAGCACAGATACAAAAAAAACACGCGTGCGCAAAGGACTACATGCAGAGTCTATTTATCATATATGATGTAGCAGCCACCCATGCTTCATGGATAAGCTCATGGCCACTACGTACGTACCTCTATAAATTGGTAAACCTTATTTGTTGCAATCTCTGTGTGTTTAATTCTACAATAGACTTGAGAAATGAAGCCAATGCTTTATTACTAAACCGCATTCAATGGTAATCATTTATTTGTTTTTATTGAAAGCAATATGGTTGCAAAATCGACCAAAACATGGTAGCATCAACAATGATTACTCTTGTCTTTTAATACCCATCACGCTAACCCGTCCTCCTAAAATATGAAGAGTTCGTTGGTTTCAGGAGGTCCGTGGCAATAGCTATGCGCGACACTAAAAGAAAAAGCCTTTTTTCATTATGGTTGGCTTCCTTTCCAATTTTTCTTTTCTAGATATATCTTGGTCAGAATCACCCTTTTATTTAGATATATTTAAGAAAATTTTAATCTTGAGTGGGAGTTTGATCTTTCACAAGTTCTTTCACTACCAGAAACTTGAATTTTCCTGATGGTTTTTAAAAAAAGCCCACAAGAATTATTTTGAAACTGTTAGGAAAATGTACTAACCGATAGAAAGATAGGCCATCTTCTTGATGGTTTTAAGCTAATCGACAGGAAAAGGTAATACTTGACAGAAAAATCTATATATTTATAATAGACAACCCACTAAGTATTATTACTGTCTAGTTTTCTCAACTCTCAGCGAGCCACGTCATCCAGAAAGTTTCATCCATCAAACACACACACACACACACAAAAAAAAAAAAAAGACTCTGGCTCATCACCAAGTTGAATATGAGCCAACTTTGATACCGTATTGTTCCAATACAATAACTTATCCCCACAAGTAGCCTCCTAAGGTTAGATATTTTCAAGGAGTAATATCAAAAACTTCGTGCATTGTAATTTGATTCCATCTGGCGGCATACATTGTTGAAATGTTGTTGCAGAACCGAGTATCATTCTCTAGAATCTAATTTTATTTGGTTTCCATCGTTAACTTGGAAACATCCCCATTCCTTGACCTTTAGCAATCAAAATGAGAAGTGAGAATCCCCTGTTTCTTGTGAGTTTGTCTGAGTGATTTAATACTAAACTAGCAAAATTCCCGTATGATTGTAACGGGAACATAAAACAATTTATATAACTACCTCTGTGTAGTCAATTATATAATTTGAGTTAGGCCTTATTTAATATTAAATCTCGTAAAGTCTTGTCCGGTGACTCAACGAGGTGACTTCACTCACCGATGGATATCACAGCCTCAGCAAAATATTAAGTAGTAAAGATGTTAGATCCGGTTTTATATTACATCTCGTAGAGTTTGATCTGATGATTATTATATCACATATTAATTCCATTTATCTTAGATTCTTATATTATGTTAGATCCTGTTTATATTAGATCCCGTAGAATCCGGTCCAATGACTTCTCGGCTTTTCATTCCATTAAATATCACAACCTCAACAAAATTATTAAGTAGAGATGTGAGGTCCTGTTTTATATCTATACTACTTAATCATTTTGTCGAGGGTGTGATGTTCATGAGGCATGAAGTCGCCTTGTAAAGTCATCGGGTCAAACTTCATACAGGTTGGGCTTCGTACGTGAAAAAAAGTGAGAAGTCCACTTCAAATTGAACTATGGATCGTAGGTGAAAACGAGACTCCACTTCAATCAAATTATGGATGGTACATGAAAGAAAGAGTCAGCTTGAATCAAATTAGGGATCGTGCGAGAAAGGAGAGTCTAGACTTCAAAATTGTGTCACTTCAAATCGAATTACAAGTCTACGTAAAAAGAAGAGTTCACTTCAAGTCAAGGATATAGGAGGTCCACTTTAAATTAAAGATTGTACGTGACACCGAGAGTCCACTTCAAAAAAAATAAAAAAAAGCTATAGATGGATATATCTTATCCAATTCATATGTTTTAACCCGTTGCAACGCACGAGCACTAAACTAGTATATATATTATAGATTTTATAGAGTCCGGTTCGAAGATTATTATATTATGTTAGGTCCCATTTGTATTAGATCTAATAGAGTTTGGCCTGGAGACCGTACGGGGTGAATTCACATCAGTGAACCACGAACTCAGCAAAATTATTAACTAAGTAGGAATTATTTCTTTCCAATTTGTATCTCCGGACTTATTTGGACTCTTTTTTTTCTTTGCTGACACTACAAGATGTATTTGTATAGGATCTGGACTTCGTTTTTAGATTAGAATTAATTTGTTTTCAATTTGTATTTCGGACTCTTTATTTGTATTTCTGAACTTTTTATTACATCATTTATGACCATATAGGATAAATTCAGGGGTGAACATCACGATCATAACAAAGTTATTAAATAGTAGAGATATTTGTTCTTGAGTAGTCTTTGTAAACACCAAAAATACAACCTAATAAACAGTAAGGTGGTATCGGAATAACTAATCTCCGAATAAGAAACATATACTCTTGAGCAAGTGTGACTCTTGAGTGAAGTGTGGTCGTGTAACACAAAAAGACGACCGCATCAATCTTGACACAGGTTCGCTGCCGGCTCTGCTGCCATGCATGGAAGATGATCCCCACAACGCAGGTTTCAATGGCTGGGCTCCTTTGGTAGTCAGTCGTTCAGTTCCACCTTACGAGACGTGGGTGGAGCGCGCCTCAGTCTCACGATCATATGGCTCACTGGCTGATCTTATGGTCATAGTCGCACTGCGGTGAAGAAGTCACCATCGCAGCAGTTATGAAGCTATGCTCTGCTACCATCAAACTCAACTTGGTTGGTCCGCTATCTTCCGCTCCAGCTCAAGTCGAACAGAGTGACACGGGATACAAAATTTTTACCGTAAGGGCGTGTTTGGAAATCATGTATTTCTTTTCCCTTGTAATCCACTTACACTTGTAAATTGTTGCGCACAAGAAAACCACCGGAATCCATTGTATTATTTACATCCGGGAATAGATGTTTGGGTAAACAGAAAGGAAAAAAAAAACTGTCAATCATTTCCACATGTATATTATCTGTATTACCATGGGTGTGGACAGCAGCTCTTCAATTCTATTCTTTTTAAAAGCAAAAGCATGAAACATATAATAGAACTCATAATAACTCAATCATCTCATAGCTAAATAATTCAGTTAATCAAGTTGCTCCAAAAAAAAAAGACAACGAATCAACTCCAGATGTATACGATGAAAGAACAAACTGATGTTTTTTCTTCGCTTCAACTCCATAATAATTTAAAGCACCACAAAGGATTCAATTAAAAGAAATATTCAGTTGAAAAATAAGAAGATCAGATTCAAAATGAAGCACGAGAGACATTCAAGCAACTAGCCAAAGATAAGTTCTAACTGGCGGCCAAACATAAACAGTTGCTAAATCCAGCTCCAGCTTACTTCGGAGCATGAAGACACGACCGGAGCCTCAGGGGCGATCACGTGGACATCCTTGTCGGCCTTCATAATCTTCTTGATGCAAGCGAGCGGCAGGTTGTGGTTCTTCAAGTCGATGGTGGCCTCAATCTCGTGGCCATTGTATAGGGATCTCATTGCATATTTGTACACACTTATACATATATATATTTGAGCTTAGTGCCCCTCTATTAAATATAAGTGCTATTCATAACATGATATCAAAGCCAACAAATTAGGGTTAGGGTTCGTTCTCTCTCCCTAATCAACCCACCCACGCATGTTGCACTTGCGTGCAATTTTTCTCTTCCCCAATTGGTTTTTCATTTTAAATCTTTGGAAGATTTTCGTCTTGATCGAGCGTTATCGGATCCTCGTCGCCACCTGAGCTCTCTGCCCGGAGTCATCTTCTTTGCGGGATTGGCCAATGCGACGCCATTCAAGCTCTCTCCGTCGAGGAACGAAGCGGCGGGTCGTCGCTGCTCCGCCGGCCCTCTCCGCCGTGAGATCTGCCAAGTTTTGCCGCCGCTGTCTCGTCGTCGTCATTTTTATGGAGGCCGTCACGAGCTAGTGGACATCGTCTTCGTCGGAGGCCGTCGCGCGCCACCGCTTCTCTGCCGGCCCCACACCATCATCCACACCGCTGGGAGGTCGTCGTCTTCGCCGGAGGTAGCATGCCGCCGCCTCTCTACCAGGTCGCGCGGATCCGCACCGCCTTCTTCAGCAGGCCGTCGGACGAAGTTGTCTGTGCGTTGTCATCCGCACCGCCATCGAGTCCACCAGAGACTGCCCCTGCGGTGCCGTCTGACGGGCACGTGTCTGGTGCAGCAGCCGCCTCTTTGGTTTCTGTGGCTTTCTCTGTTTTCACTCTCCTAGTGCATTAGGGTTGGGTTAAAAAAAAAAGGACTACCTGTTCCTGTTTTGCGTTGTGGACATTTGTGGCTGGTTTACAACCGCCGCCGCCACTTTTAATCAGGAGATAGGGTAAAAAAAATCGCTCACACCGCTTTATTTTGCACCCTCATCATCGCTCATCGCTAGTACTTCATCATGGCACCCTCTTCATCGTTGTCGTTTGTTGCATCTTTAGTGTCTCGGTGTCCGATGATTTTCGCTGGCATCAACTACCACTACTGGGTTTCTCATATGTGTGTGCACATGCAAGGCTTGCGTGTTTGGGAGTTTCTCAATGGTGATCTTCGTTGTCCGCTGTGCCCTACTACTCCTCAGCTTGTGATTCCGGAGAAGGCACCATTTGATGAGAAGAAGAAGTTGACAGAAGAGTATGAGGACAGCTATGCTTCCTATGACTCCCAGTTTGTTGCGTGTTAGGTTTGAGTAAATGAGGACGCTCATGCTTCTACTGTTCTTGTTGCTAACATGAAGCAGCATTTTTCTACGGATTTTGTTGGGATGGACACTGCAGCTCAGATGTGGACGTTTCTTCGTACTAGATATCAGTCCACTGGTCAGTCTACCTATCTAGCTACTAGTCGTCAAGAGCATTTGCGACGTTAGGGAGATGCTACTGTTGATGAGTCCTTTGATCAGATGTCTGTTGTTTGGCGCCAATTGGATACTCTTGGTCCTCAGTTGGCTTCTAGCACCTGTGCCTCTTGCAAGACACAGGAGGATGCACTTGCTCTATGTCGCACCTATGACTTCCTGACTTGGCTTCATGATGAGTTTGAGTCTCTTCGTCCTCAGTTGCTTGTTCGTCATCCTTGTGTGCCATGGATGGAGGTTCTTGCTGATGTTCGTAATGAGGAGATGCGTCTTCGTGCTGCTGGTCTGTTACAAACTTCTTCTGCTTTGGCTGCTCGTTCTGCACCTCACACCATCCCTCCACCCTAGGTGGCTTCCACTATGGTGCCTTCTACAAGTGGGGGTGGTGGTCTGCACTATATTCACTGTGATAAAGCTGGACATGTGGAAGCTTATTACTATCGGAAGAAGAAGGAGAAAGCTCGTGCTCATCGCTCTTCACAGGGTACTGGTAGTACTGATTCTGGAGGCTCTCAAAGGAGTTCAGCTAGTTCAGAGATATAGGAGATTATTAGGTTGCTCGGTCGCCTCGTTGTCTCATCGTCCTCATGAGCTGCTAGTTCTGTGACTCTACCCACTGCACCTACAAGTTCTGCGGATGCTTCTCAGTCTTCCACTGAGGGACCACTACCTACTTCTGCTTCAGGTACTCCACAGATTCTTGATTCTGGTGCTTCATTTCATATGACTCCACATCATACCTATCTTGCTTTTATTCGTTCTTCTTCTTGTTCATCTACCATTTACACAGCCGATGGATCCTCTCTTTCTATTTTAGGTCAAGGCACTCTTCTATCTGACTCTTTTTCTGTTCCTAATGTGTCATATGTCCCTGATTTGACCATACAACTTATGTCCGCTGGCCAGATTATCGATCATAACTATCTTATCCTTTGATTCTGATTTTTGCTATGTTTAGGATCGTCGCACGGGTCGCCTGGTTGGTTTTGGCCCTCGTTGTCGTGATTCCCAGCGTCTTTGGGAGCTTGATTGGCTTTATCTTCCTTCCACTACGCATGCTAGTCTTGTTGGCCCTGCTTTGACTGCTTCGTCCACCTCGTCGTTTGCTCAGTGGCATCACCGTCTTGGTCATATTAGTCGTGGTCTTTTAGGTTCACTTTCAGGTCGTCATGAGTCTCTATATCAATGTTAGGGTCGTAGGTTAGGGAAGTAGATACAGCTACCCTATCATTCTAGTGAGTCAGTGACCCAGCGTCCTTTTGATCTTGTTCATTCTTATGTATGGGATCTGGCTCCCTTTGTTTCTAAAGGGGGTCATAAATATTATATCATTTTTATAGAGAATTTTCTCGCCACACATGGATTTATTTCATGAAACATCATAATGAGCCCTTGTCTCTTTATTAGACTTTGAATATTATGGTTCGCACTCATTTTAACACGACCATTCATCTTTTTCATGCTGACTCTACAGGAGAGTACCTCTCTAGAGCTCTTTGCTAGATTCTTTTGGAGCAAGGTACTCTTGCTCATTGCTCATGTCCTGGCGCTCATGCTCAAAATGGTGTAGCCGAGCGCAAGCATCATCATCTCCTTGAGACAGCTCGCGCTCTCATGCTCACCTTTTCTATCACCCCCTCATTTTTGGGCTGAGGCTATTTCCACTGCCATATTTTTGATTAACAATCAGCCTACTTTAGCTTTGTAGGGAGGGATTCCTTTCGAGTGTCTTTGTGGAAAGACGCCGAACTACAGCCTTCGTCTTTTTGGCTGTGTATGCTATGTGCTGCTTGCACCTCGTGAGCACACTAAACCGACTCCTCGGTCTGTTGAGTGTATTTTTGTAGGGGTATAGTGCTGAGCATAAAGGGTATCATTGTTGGGATCATGTTGCTCGTCGGATGAGGACTTCTAGGAATGTTGTCGTTTTGATGAGACTAGTCCATTCTACCCTCATCCGTCCTCTAATGCATCTCATGCATCTTTGGTGGAGCCACTTTCCTTTATGACTTTTCTTGATACTCCTAGTGTTCCTACAGCCACTTTATCCTCAGTGCCTTCTTCTTTTTGTACCTTTTACATCTTCATCCGTGTCTGTTCACATGGTACCTTCTTCTATGGTTCCACCTATGACTTCTTCCTTGGAGTCTTGTTCTATTATTCCTGATTATACCATGAAGCCTCCAGTGACACAGGTCTATACACAATGCATTGCGGATAGTCCTGCTATGCCATTGTCTCCTGATGTTTCATCTTCTTTTGATGAACCATCTTCTCCTGACAGCTCGATTCCTTTGAGCATATTCTCCTAGCGAGCCATCCTCTCCTAATGTGCCCTCTATCTCTAGTGAACCATCTTCTGTCGAGGATTCTTCACCTGAGCTGCTCCTAGTACATGGTCATCATACTCGTCGGCCTCCTAATTGGTACTCTCTTTCTGCTACTACCGTTCCTTCCAACCTGTGTCCCTACCGTGATGCCGCTCATCATCAGGAATGGCAACATGCAATGGCCGAGGAGGTTGCCGCTCTTGAGCATACTGGCACGTGGGACCTTGTACTATGCCCATTTTATGTATGTCTCATTATATGTAACTGGATTTATAAAGTCAAGACTCACTTTAATGGTTCTCTTGAGTGCTACAAGGCTCGTCTTGTGGCTCATGGTTTTCAGTAGGAGTATGATCGTGACTATGATGAGACTTTTGCCCATGTTGCTCACATGACCACTGTACATACTCTTCTTGTTGTGGCTTCTACTCGTCTGTGGTCCATCTCTCAGGTTAATGTGAAGAATGTCTTTCTTAATGGTGAGCTGCATGAGGAGGTGTATATGCAGCCACCACCTGGGTATTCTGTTCCTGAGGGTATGGTTTGTCGTCTTCGCCGTTCTCTCTATGGCCTCAAGAAGGCTCCTCATGCTTGGTTTCAGCATTTTGCTTCTGTGTTCACTGCTACTGGTTTTACTGCCAGCAATCATGATCTTGCACCGTTTGTGCACACATCCTCTCGGGTTTGGACTCTTCTCTTTTTTATGTTGATGACATGAGCATCACTGGAGATGATTGAGTATATAGCCTTCGTTGAGGCATGACTCAGTAAGCAGTTTCTTATGTCAGATCTGGGTTCTCTTCATTATTTTCTAGGAATTGAGGTCACTTTTGCACCTATTGGCTTCTTTTTGTCCCAAGAGAAGTACGTTTAGGATCTTCTTGATCAAGCTGCCCCTACTGATCATCGTGTTGTTGAGACTTCCATGGAGCTCAATGTTCATCTTCGTGCTACTGATGGTGACCCTCTTGATGATCCCACTCGTTATCGTCATATTGTCCGTAGTCTTGTTTACCTTGGTGTCACTTGTACTGATATTTCTTATGTTGTAGATGTCCTGAGTTAGTTTGTGTCTGCTCCCACCTAGGTTCACTATAGTCACCTTCTTCATGTCTTACGCTACCTTCGTGGTACCAGATCCCGTCGACTGTTCTTTCCTCATTCTATTTCTTTGCAGCTTCAGGTTTACTCTAATGTTACATGGGCTAGCGATGTAAGTGATCGTCGCTCTCTTTCTGTCTTTTGTGTTTTTCTTGGTGGTTCCCTCATTTTTTGAAAGATTAAGAGCAGATAGCAGTTTCTCATTGGAGTGCAGAGGCTGAGTTGCGGGCTATGGCTCTTGTGACAGCAGAGGTTACTTGGTTGCGGTGGTTGCTTGGGGATTTTGGTGTTTCTGTTTCAATGTCGACTCACTTTTATCTGACAATACAGATGCTATCAATATTACTCGTGAAAAGACACTGAAGATGGCCCCTTCCGCTCCCACCCTTCCCTCTCCTCCCGACGCTCCACCCTCCCCAAACCCCACGCCGGTGCCACCCCAGGCCTCGGCGGCCAACCCCTCTGCAGCGCCCGCCGCTCCTTCCTCCTCGAAAGCGTCGGTTTCCACCTCCTCCTTGTCTCCTTTCGCCAAGCCGTTCGTCTCAAAGGGGAGGTCCAAGGCAGAAAGATTGGGTGATTCTAGTCCATCTTTCTCCGGCGGTTCGTCTGCCTCCCTTTCGTTTCGTGAAGCTCTCATTCTGCAGCCTGCTGTGCAACCAGCACCAAAGCCGTCATCGGCCGCTGAAGGGTCACGTCCTGGCCCCAAAATCCTTCTGAGTACCCAGCAGAGTGCCATAGCTATCACCAAAAACCCTGATCCACAGGGCTGGCAGAAGGTAGAAAGTCGTCGGGTGCGCAAAAGCAGGTTGACGGAGGGGTGCAGTGCCCATCATTCTGTGCCGGTAGACCTCAGAGGAAAGTGCTTCAATTGCTTCTTGCCGGCGCATCGTGCGGCGGTTTGTCGTTGCCAGCCTCGCTGCTTCAAGTGTCAGGAGCTGGGGCACCTTTCCTATTTCTGTTCTCGCCCGCGGGTGAGCCGTAGCACTCCTGTATGGCGCCGGGTGTTGCCGCTCACAACCACTGCAGCTAGTGGTAGGGCAGTTGAGCGTGTCCCAGCTCCAGAAATGACGAGTGGGGATTTGGAACTTGCTGCTGATGGAGATCCTAGTGGAGAGGGTGCTGCTGCGAGCAGGAAGCGTCGTCGGCGCCGCATCAGAAAGCGGCGAACTGCTAACAAAGCTGACCAAGGTGCCAGTCAAGATGGTGATCGCCCCTCACCCTCCATCGCTGGTGATGATCTTCGTTTGTCCAGTGCTGCTGCCGGTGCTCCCGCTTCTCCCCGGTGCATCATTATTGATCGCGCTGCTAGCATTGCAAAAGCTGAGACAGAGCTTTGCAAAGCTCTTGCTGCTACGATCATTGGGGATGATACTCTGTCGGTTGATGTTCTTACAGCTGAGCTTGCTCGCCGTTTTGAACTCCCGGCGGAGTCCGTAGTTCTCCATCGTCTTCGTCCTGGTGATTACATACTGGTTCTTCCGGATGAAGAGTCTGCAATTCGTGTTTTTAATGAAGGACGCCCTCTTCAGATGCCTCCTCTCACGATCGTTTTTCGACGCTGGTCGCGCTTGAAGAATGCAACTGGAGTTTCTCTTACTTCCCTCGTCGACGTGGAGCTCCGTGGCATCCCGGCGCATGCCTGGGAGTTGGAGACTGCAGAGCACCTTCTAGCAGAGTGGTGTTGGGTCCGTGGGCTGCATCCAGATACAATTTGTCAACGAGATTATTCATCCTTCCGGCTGACTGCCTGGTCACTTTGTCCGGAGCTCATTCTAGCAGCCACGGAACTCATCATAGTTGAGCCGCCAGTTCATGATGAAGATGAGCAGAAGCGTGCTCTGAGATATCCCATTAAAATTATTGTGACGATGGTGAATACACCTGAAGACAGGCAGCCACCGTCTCGGCCGAGCTCTGATTCTGGAAACGACGGACGACGCCGCCGCCGAACCTCTGCTTCGCCGGAGGCTTCTTGGAGAAATAGGGAGGGCGTTTCACCTGCCCTCGGGTCCACTACCCGAGCTCCGCATGCGCGGGTGGACCGAGGTGCGGGAGACGAGGATGACGCGGCATTTACCGAGGAATTTCTTGGTGAAGCACCTCCATCTCCGCCCGAGGTGTCACGGGCGGCGGATGGCTCTAATTCGGCGGCTGCCGTTGCTGAGAAGGAGTGTCCCTTGGACTTGGCAGCCAACGTCATTTTTCCAATGATGGGCTCCTCAGACGTCCCTGCAGAGGTGAGCCTCGAAATGTTCCAGGCCTGCTATGAATTTGACTCGCTTCTAGGCCGTTCCGTGAGCAAGGATGGGCCAGTTTTAGCTACTGATCCAGTTCTACCTGATCCACCAGCCTCCTTGACGTGTGAGCCGGAGCCAGGCATTGAGCAGAACTCCGTCGTCGCCTTCCCTTTCAGAGACAACTTCTCGCCGCTCGATCCTGTCATGGCGCCGCTTCTCTTCACGAATAACTCCTCCCCTTCTCCGGTGGACGACGCCGGGCTGGCTGCTACTCCGCTCTTGGTACCCACTGGTACTGCAAGCATCGCAGTTGTGGCCGGCCCGCCGTCCGCCGGTTCTGACTCACCTGCGCCGTCGATGGATGCTGGGGGGCTGGCTGAGATTCCGCTCCTGGTGACCTGCGCGCCGGTGAGTGTCGCAGTCTCGCCCGTGCCTCTATCTACTTCGGAGGTGCTGCTCTCTTCAATAGATGAGGAGATGACACAGAGCTGCCAAGTCTCTGTTCTGACTCCGGCGCCTGCTGCTTCAGCGGGGGTCCGGACGCCGTTGGTCCACTCGCGTCGCCGCCGCTCCAGAGCAAGTTCTGGTGGTCAACCACATGAGAGTTTGGCCGCTGCCGCTGAAGTTACTCCTCGAAAGGAGTTCATCCAGAAACTAACAAAAGCGGCGGGCGCTCTACTTCCTGTCCCAAAAACTGATAAAAGGAGGAAGAAAGCTCCTCCAGCTGATTCAATGCCACGTCGCAGCCGAAGAATTGCTGGACTGGATGTGGTTGTCACACAGCCAGAACTGCCAAGGATCAGGAAGAGGGTGATGAGGTCTCTTGGCCTCGATGAAGCCAGGGAGATTTTGCAACAGGAGGATCAAGAAAATTATGCTAAACTTTTTCTTCAACCTCTGTCAGCTGCTCAAATTCAGGCCCTAGCTGCTCTCTTCAATTGGTCTATCCCAGATGATCTTCAAGATGCAGGGGCAGCAGAGGCCGTCTGTATTTGAGCCGCTGCTGCTCCTTTCTAGGTTGTCTCGTCCCTGTTTCTCAATGGATCCAGCTAATATCCTAGTTTGGAATGTGCGTGGTCTAAATTCTTCCGCGCGTCAAGACTCTGTTCGTGTTATGGTGGATACCGCCAAAGCGGATATTGTTTGTTTACAAGAAACAAAAATGGTCGCTATTTCTCAAATGGACTATTCTCTCAATGCTTGGCTCGGATTTTGCTAATAATTTTATCTTTCTGCCTTCGGTCGGTGCTAGCGGTGGAATTCTCATTGCCTGGAAATCGAATCTGGGGGTTGCTGTTGCAAGCCGGATTGATACTTTCAGTGTTCCGGTTCAGTTCAGCCCGCAGGTTGGGGAAGCATGGTGGCTCACTTGTGTTTATGGCCCTCAAGGAACTGATGATAAAATGTTTTTTCTTCAGGAGCTCAGGACTATCCGTTCTCAATGTGATGGCCCCTGGTGCCTAGCAGGAGATTTCAACATGATTTATAAGGATGAGGGTAAGAATAACACTAATCTTAATAGAGCTATGATGGGTCGTTTCAGAAAATTCATCAATGATGTAGCCATTACAGAGATTCCTCTTCATGGCAGGAAATTCACTTGGACAAGTTCTGCATCTGGCCCTTCACCCGTGCTAGTGAAGCTTGATCGGATTTTTTGTTCGGTGGATTGGGAGCAGCGTTTTCCTAATTGTCTCCTGCAAAGTGCTGCCTCCGATGATTCAGATCACTGTCCTCTAATTCTTGGCTTGAATGATATTCAACCAGGGAAAAGGAGGTTCCACTTTGAATCTTTCTGGCCAAAATTTGAAGGTTTATGGAAACGATGCAGCTGGCCTGGGATTCGGTACAGAGCAAACCATGCCCCACGGAAACTCTTTTCTTAAAATTCAAAGCTACAGCAAGGGAGCTACAAAGCTGGAGTGACAAGAAAGTGGACCACTTAAAATCGCAGTTTGAACTAGCCAAAGAGATCATTCATCAATTGGACGTAGCACAAGACTCCAGGCAGCTCTCGCCTCTGGAATGTTGGCTGCGCAACAATCTGAAGAAACAC
Source organism: Oropetium thomaeum (assembly GCA_001182835.1). Lineage (NCBI taxonomy): Eukaryota > Viridiplantae > Streptophyta > Magnoliopsida > Poales > Poaceae > Oropetium > Oropetium thomaeum. The sequence goes on from LFJQ01000034.1 coordinate 1,683,387, forward strand.
TCACTTGCTTTAGCCTCACTGATCCGCACAGTGGCACGAATTCGTTCTAGAATTAACTGGTTACGTGATGGTGATGCGAATACCAAGTTGTTTCACCTACATGCCCGGTACGGAAAAAGGAAGAGTTTTATTCCTCTATTAAATAATGGAAATCAGGTTGTTACTAACCATGATGATAAGGCTAATGTCCTGCATGATTTTTACACCAACTTGATTGGCTCAAGAGAGGAAAGACAACACACCATCGATCTGGAGGCACTTGGCTTTCAACCGCATGATCTAGGTTTGTTAGAAGCACCGATCACTGAAGAAGAAATCTGGAATACAGTCAAGTTGCTCCCTTCTGATAAAGCACCGGGTCCAGATGGATTTACAGGAAATTTTTATAAGACTTGCTGGTTAAGGATGACATTATGGCAGCTATCTCGGCAGTTTGGAGAAGGGATTTCAGAAATTTCAGACTGGTCAACTCAGCTTATATCACTCTCTTGCCTAAAAAGAAAGCTGCTACACATCCAAAGGATTTTTGGCCTATAAGCCTCATTCATAGTTTTGCAAAATTGATCACTAAGATTTTTGCAAATAGATTAGCTGGCCGGCTTGAAAACATGGTTTCTACTAATCAGAGCGCTTTCATTAAAGGGCGTTTTATACAGGACAATTTCATGATTGTGACACCCCAGGTGTCACCAGGGCAAAATCGACAACTGTAAACCCTAATCCATAATTTCACTCACTTTAAGGCCAATTCAATCTTGGAAATAAAAAGAAATATTGCTTAAAATGCTTTAAAGAGATACTATGAAAAGTTTGACAAACAACAGAACACTATAGCAGAGTCCGGGAAAAATATCAATCAGCAGTGTCGAAATCTCGTTAACAGGAAGGAACCCAAACCCTAACTCTTGACCATCAAAATTTCCACAGAACCCTAGCCATATTTTTACATAATAATTAAGTACACTTCAAAATAGAATTTTGGGAAATTATTCAAGATTTTTGGAAAGGATTTAAACCTCTTAAAAATTCACACAAGCTATTATCAACCTAGAAATTCAAGAATTTTTAGAGGCCAAATCATGACTTGAACCTTAAATGAAAAGCGTTCCAAATAAATTCCTGAGTATGCACAAAAATTTTCAAAAATGTTTGAGCTCGGGAAGTGTGTCTTTTAATCGAATTGCATTCCAGCTAAAATAATTAAAAAAAAACAAAACCGCTGTTGCCGGGCGGGCTGCAGTGCCCGCCCGCCCGACAGAGCGATGGGCGGCAGGGCACCGCACCGCCCGACACAGCGTCCACCCCGCACGTCGCATTAAGTCCTCACTCCCGCCCCTCCTACCCTCCGCACTCCCTCTCCTCTCTCTAGCTCGCTCTCGCTCTCTCTCCCTCCCTCTCTCTTCTCTGCCCGAGCCGCGCCGCCCGACCACCCGACGCCGCCTGCGCTGCCGCCATGCCGACCACCCCCCCCCCTGCTGCCTCCCCTACGCCCCTACTCGATTTTCTTTTAAATGGGTGCCCCCCCCCTCCCCAGCTCCCCCTCCCTCTCCATTTTTTCTTCCTCCCACGCGCGAAGCATCCTCTTCTCTGCCCCGGCCGCCGCCCGCCATAGCCGCCAAAACCGCCTCCTCGGTGAACTGCATCTCCCGGCCGTCCTCCAATCCAATTCTCTCAATAAAACACTCCCTCTCACTCCTGTGAAGCTTCCCGCACTTTTCCCCCTCCGGATTTGAGCTCCGTTCGCCGGAATTTCATCGATCGCCGCCGCCCCGAGACAACCCCACGGTGAGCACCCCTTTCCCAGCCGAAACCTTGATAAATAGCATGTTGCCAAGCTTCGTCGTGTCGAGTGGATCGTGGAAAGCCGAGGTTCGACCGTCGGCGACCACCCCACCGCCAGCAATGGCTCGCCGGAGCTCGCCGACGCAACCTCCCCTGTTTTTCTTTTTCTTTTTATTTTCCAGATTATTGCTCTGTCTTCTAAAATCCCTAGAAATTCACAGGAAGGTCCAAAAATGTCAAACTAAAATTTGTTAGAAACCTCATGAAAAGTAATAATTTTCTGTTAAAGCACTTTTTGTCAAATGACCAAATATTTGCAGAATTAGTTAGAACAATACTTTCTGTTCTGAATTTTAAATTGAGTTCTAAAACAATGCTAGGGCCAACCATTGATCCACCAGCATACCGTGGTACTACACACCGTCTGGAATTTTATAAAGATTTTAGGAACACGAAATGGCATCTAACCCTATTAAATCACTCCAATCTGCCTAGTTTAAATACCATTTTCTAAAGTACATTGTAAAAGTCATTTATAAGGTTAGACCCAAAAATAAAAGTTTTAGATCTGGTGCTCAAGATTGTCCATATAAAATTTGATGATTTTATTCTGAGGTTTAATAGTGCTTTCTGATTTTATAAGATTTAAAAATAGAAACTTTGATGAATTTTTATGAAATATAGAAAATTCATCTAGGTCCCAACCAAAGCCCAAAATGCTTATTCCAGGAGTACTACCAACTAAAAATATTCTGTGAGGAAGAATTAAAATTTTCATTTTAACCCTAATTTAATAGCCGAAGGAATTAAATAATGTTAACCGATGAAAAGTGTCGAATTAACTTAACTAAAGTTGAAGTTGTTGAAACATGCCAACTAAAAGTCACCTCATGAGAATTGAATAGATTCTTTAAACATCATTCACAGATTAAGAATCTAATTTGATTGACGGCGTCGAGTAATTAGGGTTAACCCTAATTTTAGGCGTCGCCAATCTAAACCCTAGATTACTATTGATAATAATAATAGGTTTCTTTTTCATTGAACTTGTCATAATCCTACTTCATCATGTAGATTCTGACGCTCACGAGGTAGCTGCAGATCCGAGTTCCTCGACCCCCGCCGAAGAAGTCAACGTCAGCTCAGAGGAACCAGGCAAGCCCCAGTGCACAACCGTTGTTTAAAATTTTCCTTTTATGACTAAGTGTGTCTTGTTTGTGCATTAAGTGCTAGGAGTTGATTGAAACCATAGCTGCATTTGTTTCCCATAGGAAACCCTATCGGTAGCTGGTATAGATATCCCTTAGTCTGCTATGCTTAGTAGGTATTGCCGGTAGAAGTCGAGCAGAGTGGACGCTGCTCGCGAAAGGATAGGTTGTTGAATGAAACTATTTCATGAGATGGGCCACACAAATGTGAATAAGTAAGAAAGATAAAAGTTTGAGGGTCAGACAGGATACAAAGTAGGTCGGCGACTGGACCGGGTCCAGGGTGACCGTAGACTTGTCTGATCCGTGTGGTCCGAGACTGATCGAGTGTTGAATGTACTGGTCGTATGCTGGGTGTTATGGGCCCCAGTAAACCTACGTAGCCTAGTAAGTGCAACGTCGAACCTGCGCTACGGTGTCTGACTAGGAGGAGATCTGGGGTGAGCAGCGTGGGAACTCCACAGAAACCGTCTGGGACGTGTTGTCTGGTGGGATGCGGCGCTGCTAAGGCAGGCGTAGGAGGGAATTGACGTTGCAGGAGCTGGTGTGAACGGTTGCCACGTGCGAGTCTGGGACACGCACGTGTCGTACGATCAGGTTTCCCCCTGCAGGGTATAAAATCGTTTCGAACCGCTGTCGCTCCCAGTTAGTGAGCATGCTCGTGAAACGCACCACATTTTAGCAAATAGGTTGAGACACAATGAGAATGAATTATGATTATTACTAATGCTATTGTTACTTCTGTTATGTTTGCTTAGTTCGGTGCTAATTAAATTTATTTCCTAATCACTTAATTGGTGCTAAAAATTGACAAGAGTAGTATAGGCTTGCGAGTCCTTTTGCAAGTAAACCCACCCGAGTCAGCCAACATGTCTAGGAGTCGGCTGTAGTCAGCCACTTTTGTCGGGTAAGTCTTGCTGAGCTTCTTAGAAGCTCACGCGTTAGCGATTTGTGGTTTTCAGGCGCCGTCATGCAGGACCCAGCAGGTAGCTTCCATTGGGAGGAGACTCTCCCCGAGTTCGGGAACCTCCAGTGGGAGTTGTGCGAGTCGCCGCAGTGATTTGTTGAAGTGGCTAGTAGCATGACGCCCGTGGGCACGACGCGTGCTTTGCTTAAGTCCGAGTGTCTGAGTTGTAATCGTTCAAGTCTTCCGCTGTTATCGTTTTCAAAACTTCTGCGTACTCTGAAACAATGTAATATCCAACTTCAAATGTCTGAACCAATGATGTATTAAGTTCTCTCTCCTTATAAATTATTGCTGTTTATCCCTGCCTGTGTTGTATCGTGTGTACGCTCGCTTCGCCGAGCGTTGCCCAACAGGATCTTGGCTCAACGACTGAACGGATCCGTCCCGAGACGAGGTTTTCTGGACGGGTCGTGTCAGCTTTGGCATCAGAGCCGTGTTGGGAAAACGATACAACGTTTAAGGCCTATTTTCGAAAATTACGTGCGAGTGAGGTACGCGCCCTATTAGTTAATAGGTTATCAGGTGGCAAGCTAACCTAGTGTAGAAGCTAACTAAAGCCAGTTTAGATTTACTTTTCTGTAACGACGCACCTACGCTTAGGTAAGCAAGGTAAGGTACGCCGCTCGACTGCGGTGAAAAGTCGAGAAATCCCTATTGCATCCGCAACAGTAGCGTTCTATACCGTGATGGTATGGAAGGAGGTATTATGTTCGCTGTAACATAATACGCCCCCTTGCCGTTTAGGGAGAGAAGCGGCCCTCTACCGTACGAGGTGTGGGTTACGGACCTGTTGCGAATGCAGACCTTCGCAACAGTGGAGTCTTGTGTCTTTGGCACACAAGAGATGAGTTTGTTCCTCACGACTTCGGTTTTGCGGAACAATCTCATACCTCCGCTGCCTGAGGTAAAGTGCAGTCTGTCGCCGCGCAGGGAAGGTCGGACACGTGATCCCCGTACGTGATCTACTCGGGGCGACCCATATGGCAATGATATGGGTTGTTGTATTTACTTTTGATATATATTTATATTGCACTGCCTGTGATGCCATTTTCTGCAGGTACGCTAACCCCGATATCGTAAGAAAACGTGTAGTAGCGGCTAACTTGAGTGCGATTCTGCCACCGCCTACGCGTATTCTTTTTACTTTGTGAGGACGTATAGGCCAATGTAGGATTGCATTGCATAAAAAAAATGTTAAAATCCTTCAAACTTATACTAAAACCATCCAGGAGCAAAAATTCCATCAATAATGGCTGTAACACCATCAGAAAAATTAAGAAGTCAACCTAGATACCTTCCTCCCTTAGGGATTGCGTGGAATCAACCGAGTGGGAGTAAAACCCTTGTACACCATTGAGCCTTTTTACAATACCTTCCTCGTTGAGAAGATTGTCTCCTTGACAGGTCAACTTAGATGGTAAAGCACCTTGGACAAACCGGCTGTCGCTAGTTAGCATCCTTAGTGATCGATTTGGATCACCTTTTTACACAGGGATGAAAAATATTTTACGTATCGGAAGATTTAGCATGCTTTGAACTATGTGTCAACATGTGGCTTCTGATTGATAAAATATTGTTCATCTCTGTGATGCAGATGGACGACAACACGATCGAGCATGGGCTCGCGGAGATAGGCATCGAGGACTCCACCCCTACCTACGTCACCAAGAAATCAGGACGCAGAGGTTTTGTGGAGATTCTTGAACAGACCTTGCAGTCACTGGGATATGCAAAGACTCATTGGTTTCAGATCCGGGAGTATCGGCAGTATGACCTACCGCAGCCACAGTTACACTACCCACGCACCCTCAGCATGCCAAAGGAGAGATTTATACCACCACCACATTCGGTTCAGATAAGACGGAAGCCATCGAGTCAGCCGCTCATCAGGCTCTATTGAGGATTTGCGAGCGACACCTTGAGGATCTGGTAGACAAACCAGCGGCGATGTTTCTGATACGGGACCAGGTCGACCGTACCTGGCACCGTAATGTCAAGAATGCTCAGAAGAGGACTTTTAGGGGAGAGATGGACCATGTCACTCCCTTGTTCACGTGGAGCCTAGCGTTACTCAACTTGCATGAAGATATTGTTCTCACAGCTCAGATGGATCGCCAGGCCTTGCGATAGGCTTATGTAGAGGTAGCTCAACTCAACAAGAAGGTCCAGGACTTGGAGAGCAGAAACAATGCACTGCGTGCTCGCTGCGACGCGCGCGCTACACGTATCTCTGAGTTGAAGGCGGTCTCCGAGATTAAGACTGCCCAGATCCATGCTAGAGAGAATGATTGCAACATCATGTTGCAACACATTCACCAGCTGGAGATACTCAGGGATAACGCGGTTCAGATGGTGGAGAACCTCGCCCATGAGAACCATCATTTGCAGCATCAGTTAGCGGGACTTTTGGAGGCACAGCAGCCGCCTCCCACTAACGATGATGCTCCTGAGTCAGAAGTATCGGATCCCGAAGCTTCAGACCCAGAGCCAGACGAGGAGTAGATCGGAGGTTGTTCCGAAATGATAGTTTAGTTAGATGGTTCGCTTAAGGAATGTGTTGTCTTTGTCAGGATGTCAGTATGTGTTCCCAAGAGTCTGTCTTAGTGGCGTGTAATCTTTTGGATGTAAAAGTGGTGGTTTGACAGTCTAAGGAGTTGGACGATGGATGTACTGTCATCTTTTGGGGAAATGAAGGAAGTTTGTTTTTATTAAGATCTCTGTGCCGTGCATATTGACATACTTCTATTTATGTTGAGAAATGGACATGGGTTGAATTACTCTAATAAGGATCCTTTGTGCTTTTTCAGCATGGTGAGCACTAGGGCAGGACGTCAGGAGGCGGAAAGCTCCAACCCGCCGCCCCCGCCAGCTGAGCCAACCTTGACGGCAGCTATGGCGGCCATGCTTCAGAGCAGCCAACAGACACAAGAGATGCTGCGGGCCATCCTAGAAAATAGTGGCGCAAATCGAGGCGCTTGGAACCGCGACCAGGATAGCACATATGCTGAGTTCCTGGCCACACATCCCCCGGAGTTTAGAGATGCCCGGGAACTAATGGAGGCAGACCACTGGCTTCGTACAATCGAGGCTAAATTTGGGCTGCTCCGTTGTTCGGAGACCCAGAAGACACTCTTTGCAGCCCAGATGCTCCACGGACACGCTGGAGCCTCGTGGGCCAACTACTTGGCCACTCTCCCGGTCGACACCCAGGTGCCATGGGTATAGTTCCGGGAGGTGTTCCGCGCTCACCACATTCCCGCGGGACTCATACAGAGGAAGGCCAAGGAGTTCATGGTCTTAACACAAGGGAACCGCACGGTGCACGAGTATTCCCGAGTGTTCAACCAACTTGCTCTATATGCTCTGGAGCAGGTTGACACGGATGCTAAGCGGAAGCACCGCTTCATGGAAGGGCTGAACATCACACTCCAGGGTCGCTTGGCCCTGAACCAGGGCGGCTCATTCAATGAGCTCGTCGGCAACGCCCTCATCGCCGAGGAGTACCTCGAGAAGGAGCAGCGGAAAAAGAGGCGAGCCAGCAGTGGGCCATCAAATGCCCCGCCACCCAAATACCGTTTGGTGTACACTGCACCCGATGGTAGGAGGTACAAGGCCACCCCGCCGCAGGCGTCGTCATTCCGTCCGCCGCAGCAGCCATATCGGCCCCCACAGAATCAACAGCAGTCCGGCTACCGCGCACCTCCCCCGCCGCAGAGGAACCAAGGTGTCCGCCCGCCTCAACAGGGCGCCCGCCCTGGACCAGGCACGCCTTGCTTCAACTGCGGGCAGCCCGGACACTTCGCCCGCGAGTGCCCCTCCAACCAGCAGTCCGGAGGCAACCGGCAGTCAAACCAAGGACAGGGCCAGCAAAAGGGCCAGAAGAACACCAGGACTGGTCGGGTAAACTACACCACGACCGAAGAAATTGCTGAGGGCGAACAAGTACTGGCGGGTACGTTTTCGCTCTCTACCCACTCAGCTTTTGTTCTTTTCGATTCCGGAGCAAGACACAATTTTATCAGTAGGAATTTTGTCGAAGGCAAAAACCTAGCCACAGTTCTCCTAGAATCACCTTTCGTAATAAAATCGCCTGGGGGCAACATATTATCAAACCATGGCTTAAGTGAAGCTCCCCTCAATCTGGGAGGTCACATCTATCCCATTTCCTTCATCATCCTAGATGGGCAGGGTATCGATATTATCATCGGCATGAAATGGATGAAACACCATAATGCCATCCTTGATATTGCTAATCGTGTAGTCCACTTGACCTCTTCACTTCACGGTTCCATGTCCATAAACCTAGATCACCCTAAAGCCACCCTCAATCAAGTCTGCCATGTTGTCGAGAAAAGTCTGGACGAGATACCAGTGGTTAAAGAGTTTCCGGACGTTTTCCCCGAAGACTTACCTGGTTTACCACCGGATAGAGATGTGGAATTCCAGATTGAGCTGTTGCCAGGCACAGCCCCGATCTCCCGTAGACCGTACAAGATGGCACCCAAGGAGCTAGCAGAGTTGAAGAAACAGTTGCAGGAGTTGTTGGACAAGGGCTTTATACGGCCCAGTACCTCGCCTTGGGGTTGTCCGGCATTGTTCGTGAAGAAGAAGGACCAATCCTTGAGACTATGCGTGGATTACCGTCCCTTGAATGCGGTAACTATCAAGAACAAGTATCCCTTGCCACGCATAGACACTCTGTTTGATCAGTTGGCTGGAGCAAAGGTTTTCTCAAAACTCGATCTCCGGTCTAGTTATCATCAGATCAAGATCCGTCCCAGTGACGTTCCGAAGATGGCCTTCTCCACCAGATACGGGCTGTATGAGTATTTGGTGATGTCTTTTGGACTCACAAACGCACCGGCGTACTTCATGTACCTCATGAACTCAGTATTCATGCCAGAGCTGGATAAGTTTGCAGTGGTGTTCATTGACGACATCCTAATATACTCCAAGTCAACCGATGAGCATGCAGAGCACCTTCGGACAGTTCTCCAAAGACTCAGAGATCATCAGCTTTATGGCAAGTTCAGCAAGTGCGAATTCTGGATTGAGCGTGTTCAGTTTCTGGGTCATGTTGTGTCCGCAGAAGGTATTTCTGTTGATCCGGAAAAGGTGCAAGATGTTGTTAATTGGAAAGCACCCACAACAGTCCACAAGGTGCGAAGTTTCTTGGGATTAGCGGGATATTATCGTCGCTTCATTCCCAACTTCTCCAAGATTGCCAGGCCTATTACAGACCTACTCAAGAAAGATCAGAAGTTCAAGTGGACAGAAAAGTGCGAAGAAGCCTTCCAAACTTTGAAGAAGCACTTGACCACAGCACCAGTACTAGCCCAACCGGATTTGAGCAAGCCCTTCGACGTGTATTGTGATGCGTCGGGCACTGGACTTGGTTGTGTGTTAATGCAAGAAGGACGGGTAATTGCTTATGCTTCCAGACAACTCCGTAAGCATGAGTTGAATTACCCCACCCACGACTTGGAATTGGCAGCCGTGGTATTGGCTCTGAAGGTGTGGAGGCATTACTTATTGGGAAACCTGGTACACCTCTACACCGACCACAAGAGTCTCAAGTACATCTTCACCCAGAACGAGTTGAACATGACGCAACGAAGATGGCTAGAATTAATCAAGGACTACGAGATAGAGATCCACTACCATCCGGGCAAGGCTAATGTGGTTGCAGACGCATTGAGCAGAAACGCCCATTGCCACTACTTGGATCAGGGAGTTGCAACTGAAGAATTAGAGCCAGCCGTAAGGATTCTACCCCACGGAGCACTCTACAACCTCGCCCTAGTGCCAACACTTAGAGATGAGGTAGCCAAGGCCCAGAAGCTTGATAAGGGCATGGAGAAGATCAGATTGGGACTACAAGAAAAGAAGATGCAGTGCTTCCGTGAGGATGAAGAAGGAGTTTTGTGGTTCAAGAACCGACTGGTAGTGCTGAAGGGTCACGAGCTCCGAAGGAAGATCATTGATGAAGCTCATTTATCCAAGTACTCGATTCACCCTGGCAGCAACAAGATGTATCAGGACCTGCGAAAGAAGTTTTGGTGGACAAGGATGAAGAGAGAAATCGCTCGGTATATAGCGGAATGTGACACCTGCCGCAGAGTAAAGGCCGACCATCTGAAAGACGCAGGGTTGTCGCAACCGTTGAGCGTTCCGTCATGGAAGTGGGAAGACATAAGTATGGACTTCATTGTTGGACTGCCCATGACAGCTCAGAAGTTGGATTCAATTTGGGTTATAGTAGATCATTTAACAAACACAGCCCATTTCATTCCTGTCTCAACCAGATATACCATGAAGAAGTATGCACAGCTGTACGTCGACCGGATAGTCTGTCTGCATGGAGTGCCCAAGACGATCATCTCCGACCGAGACACCCAATTGGTCGGTCGATTTTGGAAACAACTCCACGAGTCACTAGGAACTAGGTTAATCCACAGCTCAGCCTACCACCCTCAGACTGATGGTCAGACGGAAAGAGTGAACCAAATACTTGAAGACATGCTCCGAGCTTGTGTTTTAGAGTACGGAAAAGGATGGGACACCTATCTATCACTGGCAGAGTTCTCGTACAACAACAGTTACCAAGCCAGCATCCAAATGTCCCCTTTCGAAGCACTTTACGGCCATAGATGCAGAACCCCACTCAACTGGTCAGAAGCAGGCGAGAGAGTTGTATTGGGCCCAGACCTAGTACAGCAGGCTCAAGAAAAGGTACGGGTTATACAAGCCAATCTGAAGGCCGCCAAGTCAAGACAGAAAAGCTATGCAGATAAAAGGCGTAGACCATTGACCTTCGAGGTAGGAGACTACGTCTACCTACGAGTCTCGCCAATGAAGGGAGTTCAACGGTTCGGGATCAGAGGCAAGTTAGCAGCCTGATACATAGGTCCATATCCTATCACAGCCAAGTGCGGACCAGTGGCGTATCAAGTAGAACTGCCAGAAAGATTATCAGGAGTGCATAACGTCTTCCATGTCTCCTAATTGAAGAAATGTCTGAAGGCACCAGTAGACCGAGTGATTCAAGAAGTAGAAGAATTGCAACCCGACTTAACCTACCCAGAGCGCCCAATCCGGATACTGGATGAGAAAGAACGGGTTACAAGAAGACGGACGCCCAATCAGGTGTCACCAGGGCAAAATCGACAACTATAAACCCTAATCCACAATTTCACTCACTTTAAAGCCGATTCAATCTTGGAAATAAAAAGAAATATTGCTTAAAATGCTTTAAAGAGACACTATGAAAAGTTTGAAAAACAACAGAACACTATAGCAGAGTCCGGAAAAAATATCAATCAGCAGTGTCGAAATCTCGTTAACAGGAAGGAACCCAAACCCTAACTCTTGACCATCAAACTTCCCACAGAACCCTAGCCATATTTTTACATAACAATTAAGTACACTTCAAAATAGAATTTTGGGAAATTATTCAAGATTTTTGGAAAGGATTTAAACCTCTTAAAAATTCACACAAGCTATAATCAACCTAGAAATTCAAGAATTTTTAGAGGCCAAATCATGACTTGAACCTTAAATGAAAAGCATTCCAAATAAATTCCTCAGTATGCACAAAAAGTTTCAAAAATGTTTGAGCTCAGGAAGTGTGTATTTTAATTGAATTGCATTCCAGCTAAAATAATCAAAAAAAAAAAAAACAAAACCGCTGTTGCCGGGCGGGCTACAGTGCCCGCTGCCCGCCCGATAGAGCGACGGGCGGCAGGGCACCGCGCCGCCCGACACAGCGTCCACCCCGCACATCGCATTAAGTCCTCACTCCCGCCCCTCCTACCCTCCGCACTCCCTCTCCTCTCTCTAGCTCGCTCTCGCTCTCTCTCCCTCCCTCTCTCTCTTCTCTGCCCGAGCCGCGCCACCCGACCACCCGACGCCGCCCGCGCTGCCGCCATGCCGACCACCCCCCCCTGCTGCCTCCCCTACTCCCCTACTCGGTTTTCCTTTAAATGGGTGCGCCCCCTCCCTCTCCATTTTTTCTTCCTCCCACGCGCGAAGCATCCTCTTCTCTGCCCCGGCCGGCGCCCGCCGTAGCATCTAACCCTATTAAATCACTTCAATCTGCCTAGTTTAAATACCATTTTTCTAAAGTACATTGTAAAAGTCATTTATAAGGTTAGACCCAAAAATAAAAGTTTTAGATCTGGTGCTCAAGATTGGCCACATAAAAGTTCTTGATTTTATTCTGAGGTTTACTAGTGCTTTCTGATTTTATAAGATTTAAAAATAGGAACTTTGATGAATTTTTATGAAATATAGAAAATTCATCTAGGCCCCAACTAAAGCCCAAAATGATTATTCCAGGGAGTACTACCAACTAAAAATAATCTTGAGGAAGAATTAAAATTTTCATTTTAACCCTAATTTAATAGCCGAAGGAATTAAATAATGTTAACCGATGAAAAGTGTCGAATTAACTTAACTAAAGTTGAAGTTGTTGAAACATGCCAACTAAAAGTCACCTCATGAGAGTTGAATAGATTCTTTAAACATCATTCACAGATTAAGAATCTAATTTGATTGACGGCGTCGAGTAATTAGGGTTAACCCTAATTCTAGGCGTCGCCAATCTAAACCCTAGATTACTATTGATAATAATAATAGGTTTCTTTTTCATTGAACTTATCATAATCCTACTGCATCATGTAGATTCTGACGCTCACGAGGTAGCTGCAGATCCGAGTTCCTCGACCCCCGCCGAAGAAGTCAACGTCAGCTCAAAGGAACCAGGCAAGCCCCGGTGCACAACCGTTGTTTAAAATTTTCCTTTTATGACTAAGTGTGTCTTGTTTGTGCATTAAGTGCTAGGAGTTGATTGAAACCATAGCTGCATTTGTTTCCCATAGGAAACCCTATCGGTAGCTGGTATAGATATCCCTTAGTCTGCTATGCTTAGTAGGTATTGCCGGTAGAAGTCGAGCAGAGTGGACGCTACTCACGAAAGGATAGGTTGTTGAATGAAACTATTTCATGAGATGGGCCACACAAATGTGAATAAGTAAGAAGATAAAAGTTTGAGGGTCAGACAGGATACAAAGTAGGTCGGCGACTGGACCGGGTCCAGGGTGACCGTAGACTTGTCTGATTCGTGTGGTCCGAGACTGATCGAGTGTTGAATGTACTGGTCGTATGCTGGGTGTCATGGGCCCCAGTAAACCTACGTAGCCTAGTGAGTGCAACGTCGAACCTGCCCTACGGTGTCTGACTAGGAGGAGATCTGGGGTGGGCAGCGTGGGAACTCCACAGAAACCGTCTGGGACGTGTTGTCTGGTGGGATGCGGCGCTGCTAAGGCAGGCGTAGGAGGGAATTGACGTTGCAGGAGCTGGTGTTAACGGTTGCCACGTGCGAGTCTGGGACACGCACGTGTCGTACGATCAGGTTTCCCCCTGCAGGGTATAAAATCGTTTCGAACCGCTGTCGCTCCCAGTTAGTGAGCATGCTCGTGAAACGCACCACATTTTAGCAAATACGTTGAGACACAATGAGAATGAATTATGATTATTACTAATGCTGTTGTTACTTCTGTTATGTTTGCTTAGTTCGGTGCTAACTAAATTTATTTCCTAATCACTTAATTGGTGCTAAAAATTGACAAGAGTAGTATAGGCTTGCGAGTCCTTTTGCAAGTAAACCCACCCGAGTCAGCGAGCATGTCCAGGAGTCGGCTGTAGTCAGCCACTTTTGTCGGGTAAGTCTTGCTGAGCTTCTTAGAAGCTCACGCGTTAGCGATTTGTGGTTTTCAGGCGCCGTCATGCAGGACCCAGCAGGTAGCTTCCATTGGGAGGAGACTCTCCCCGAGTTCGGGAACCTCCAGTGGGAGTTGTGCGAGTCGCCGCAGTGATTTGTTGAAGTGGCTAGTAGCATGACGCCCGTGGGCACCGCGCGTGCTTTGCTTAAGTCCGAGTGTCGGAGTTGTAATCGTTCAAGTCTTCCACTGTTATCGTTTTCAAAACTTTTGCGTACTCTGAAACAATGTAATATCCAACTTCAAATGTCTGAACCAATGATGTATTAAGTTCTCTCTCCTTGTAAATTATTGCTGTTTATCCGTGCCTGTGTTGTATCGTGTGTACGCTCGCTTCGCAGAGCGTTGCCCAACAGGATCTTGGCTCAACAACTGAACGGATCCGTCTCGAGACGAGGTTTTCTGGACGGGTCGTGTCAATGATGGTTCAGCAAACTGCAAGATTTCTGCAGTCTCAAAAACAGCCAAGGATCCTTCTTAAATTGGATATCTCAAAGGCTTTTGACTCAGTTTCTTGGGCCTTTCTTATGGAGGTCTTGAAGAAATTGGGTTTTGGAGGTATTTGGTGTGATATTTAAGTGGGCTCTTGTCTACTTCTTCCATGCAAGTTCTCTTAAATGGGATTCCTGGGGAAGTCATAAATCATAAATGAGGTTTGCGGCAGGGCGATCCTCTCTTGCCAATGCTTTTTATTCTGGTTATGGACACACTAAACTTAATGGTGGCAAGGGCGTCTGATTCTGGGCTTCTCATGCCTCTCTCTTCTCGCTCCATCCAACATCGCCTCTCACTTTACGCAGATGATGTCATTCTCTTCCTACGCCCAACTGCCAATGACATTGACCTCACTATTAATATTCTAGAATTGTTTGGGGAAGCTTCTGGTTTGAAAACTAATGTAGAAAAGAGTAGTGTGGTTCCAATCACTTGTTCGGTGGGGGACTTGGATGTGGTTCAGCAGCGCCTTCCTTGTCAGCTAGAGGAGTTTCCTATCAAATATCTAGGGCTGCCTTTGTCTGTAAAGAAGCTTACTAAGGCACAACTGCAGCCCCTCATCGATCGGTTGGCAGATCTGCTTCCTGGATGGAAGTCTGAATTGATGACAAGGGCTGGACGTGCGGTTCATGTTCTGTTCGTGCTCACTGCTACAGTCATATATCATGCAATGGTGCTTGATTTACCTACCTGGGCAGTGAAGGCTATTGACAAAATTAGGCGCAGTTACTTATGGAGAGGAAGAAAAGAAGCGAATGGGGACATTGTCTAGTTGCCTGGTCCAAAGTGACACGGCCTAAGGAGCTTGGTGGTTTGGGTATTTCTGATTTACCTCGGCTAAATTATGCTCTTAGAGTGCGATGGCTATGGCTCCGAAAAACACAACCAGAAAAACCATAAGCTTCTTTCCCAATCCAAGTTAACAAGAGTGTTGAAGCTCTTTTCTCCATGGCAGTAGCTACTGAAATTGGTGATGGGACCAACACTTTGTATTGGAAGGATCGGTGGTTATTTGGTCAGCGGATTGAGGATTTAGAACCAGACTTGTTTGCCATGGTCCCAAAGAGAATTGTGAATAAAAGGACAGTGGCTGAAGCTCTAGTAGGTTTTAAATGGGTTTTCAATATTCATGGGATCGCTTCTTTAGCAGTCATGGTGGCCGTCATCAACCTAGAGGGCATCATTTCTGAGATAATTATACAACCTGGTGTGGCAGATAGGCACTCTTGGAAGCCATCCTGTTCAGGCCAGTATTCAGCAAAGTTGGCCTACAAAGCTCTTTGGGAGGGATCAGTTCTATTTGCCCCATGGGAGCGAGTCTGGAGGACTTGGGCACCGCCCAAATGTCAATTCTTCGTGTGGTTGGTAGCCCACAATCGGTGTTGGATGGCTGATAGGTTGGCAAAGCGTAATCTTCCTCATCCTGCTCTTTGTCCTCTTTGTGACCAAGAAGAAGAGACAATTAATCACCTACTAATTTCCTGTGTTTTTGCGCGACAAGTGTGGTTTTCCTTACTGCAGCGAGCTGGCTTGGCCGCTGTTGCACCACAACCTTTGGAAGTAAACTTTGTTGATTGGTGGGACAGAGCTCTTAATTCAGCGGGAAGCACGCTGAAGAAGGGGTTCAGCTCTCTCATCATTTTTTGGGCGCCTGGGTAATTTGGAGGCATCGCAATGATTGTATCTTTAATGGTCGCTCTCCAAATCCTGCTTCAGTTCTTGCTATGGCGGAGGAGGAAGCTCAATTATGGAGTCTGGCTAGGACCGAAAGCCTTGGGCTGTTGACAGACATTACTTGAGTGTAGTGTGTAGCTGTGGTCTCGGGTCTTGTTTTTAGTTTTAAAAGGCGCGAATGTAACAGTGCGTGTGTGTTCTTTTGTTTCTTTGTACTGCCTTCTTCTATTAATGCAATGATACACAGCTCTCGTGTGTTCGAGAAAAAAAAATTACTCGTGAACCGTTAAAGAATAAACTTGTCAAGCATGTTGGTGCTGATTGTTACTATACATGAGCACAGGTTCAGGATGGTATTGTTGATCTTCGTTATGTGCCTTCAGAGTTACAGTTGGCTGATTTCTTCACAAAGGCACCGACTCGAGCTCAGCATGGCTTCTTTTTCTCCAAACTCAATATTATTGATCCACCATGAGTTTGGGGGATGGGGGTGTTAGATATATCTGTATTAGTCCATTGTATAGGGACCCCATTTCATATTTGCACACACTTGTACCTGTATATATTTGGGCCTAGTACCCCTCTATTGAATACAAGGCTATTCATAATATTGCTCAGCCCAGAGCTGCTGCTGTGTTGCGGCACCCTGCAGCGCCGGCTGCCCCGTGACCGATGGATAGGTGACCGTGCTGGGCCGAGGTAAGGCGCGGCCGGTGGGCTGTCGACGGCGTTAGTGGCGGTGTACGCGGTGGCTGGCGGGTATGCAACGGGTGCGCCCATGACGGGGAGGCGCTAGGGTGGTGGATTTGGGCTCCATTGCTAGGGTTTCAGAGGTGGATTTGGGTTCCATTACTAGGTCCGCCGGCCGCCACCATGTAGGGTAGATCCTTGCGGTTGTCACCGCTGCTTCCTTGTTCGGCAAGCATGTGAGAGCAGTCGAGGATGAGTCACTGCGCCCGCTAAACATCATTTTTTTTATGTCGCCTGCGGAGGCCTATTTTCTTTTACCGGTGTAACGGCCCAATACAGGTATAAGATTTTTAGGTTTATAACCCATCTAATTGTTTTTTTTTTCGACAAGTCCTGTAAAAATTTTAGGCTTGTATTTTATACCGGTTTAGACTCCAAACTGGTCTTCCAAACAAGGCTTAAGACGTTTCTCAGTACCCTCCATTCCTAAATAAAAGACGGCTCATGCCTTTCTCTCTCTCTCCAGTTCCATACCCCAAATATCCACTCATCTTCCTCTGCCGAGCATTAATACAATTAGAACTAGAAGGCCGCGCCATCTAGGCGGCCTCCAACCATCGCCATGATAGCCTTATTTTTCTGTCTGTTCGATGAGTTATGTATGATTCAGATACGATGCTCGCCACGACAAGAACAACTGCCAATCTCATCGTCTGCTTTCCTCTATTATGAAGTTGCTGGTGACAATACGTGCTAGGTAGCATATGCTTTATTCATCATGTTGCTACAACCATAAGCGTCCATTTTATGTTTCTTCTTTCTTCGATGCAATTTACATCCTCTTTTACGAAGTTGGTCGTCATAGTCCTTTTTAAAAAGTCGATCGTGATATGTCATGGCACGTACATACTTTTTGTCGAACCAACTTGTGGTGCCAATTTATAGCAGCGATAGGTCGCCTCATCTTTCTCTTTCACCGAGCTGATAGCGACACTACATGGCAGCTAGCTCCCTTTCATCAAGGTGATGGTGACGCTAGCTGGAAGGTACCTCCTTTCTCTCTGACTAACTTGATCGTGAGAGTTCATAGCAGATGTCATCTTCTATTTTTATTACCGAGACAAAGGGAAGCATCAACAGCTATCTTCTTTTGCACCTTTCTCTTTCACCGAGTTGATGGTAACACTACATGCCAGCTAGCTTCGTTTCACCGATTTGATGGTGACACTACATTGTAGCTACCTCCTTTCTTTCTGACTAATTTTATCGTGAGGCTTCATAGCAGGTGCCATGTCCTAACTTTGTTACTGAGACAAATGGAAGCGTCACCAGCTACTTTCTTTCTCGCAACAAGATAATGACAAGGTGCCAAATGCATTCTTCACAATGATATTAGGCCAACCGCAAGTGTTCATCTCACTACATGCTAGGTTCTAGTCTGTCACATTGAATGGTCAGTTCACTGGAACAGTTATCAGCTCTCTTAACAGCCTCATGCATATGCACTTCTCGTGTGCCTGTATAAGCATAGTCCGCATCTTTGTTTCGCCGCATCACTCCATCCACCTATTTTCTTGTGTTACACTTTATAAAACCTGCTATTTGTGAGTTCCTTCTGACATATGTAATTGTAAATTTATTGTAGGTGAATGTATTAAATTTTATTATAAGTAAAGTTGTTGGGTGCACATATTGAGTTTGGATTCGTAATTGTTCCTCTGAATGATGGTTTCCCTCGAAGATAGATGATGTATTTAGCTTTACTTTACATTTCCTTTTTTAACAAGGTTCTTTACTTTATGGGTATGTTATGTTTTTGTGTTCCTTTATTAGGATAGGTTCTATCTTCAAAATAACATGTTATCTTAGAAATAACTTTTTGTGTCCAATTCTTAGGCCTATAGGAATGTCGCATGGAGGGTGCCTCCAGCACTAGCCGGAGGAGGAAGAGGAGGGCAGTTGTTGTACCAGGTGCTCTTATGTTGACTACATGTCATCTCTTATGGTTCTCTTATTAATGATGCAGCTTCGTTGTCAAAAGGGTAAGCTAATCTAACGATTATTGTGTGTCTTGTTGCAGCTACTACTGGACAAACGACTATTAGGGAGTGGCAGCAGCATTGACGGTGCATAATTAGGCATAAAAAGAAGGTACAGTGGAGTAGCTGTGCATGCTTCTTGTCGGTTCTTTTTGTGTATATTTGGTCTGTGCTAATAGGTTTCTCTATATATTACTTCCACCTGCAGGGAAAAGTTTGATAGGCAGCAATGTTTAGGTAATAGCATTCAAGTATCTCTCTTTTCCTTAGCCTGTTTAATTTCACTTATTTTTTATAGTGCTGAATCCGGAAGATTTTTCGTATTACTGACCTCCTGCCCATGAGTGCTGCTACTGTGGTGCACGGTTTTGTTTCCAGGAACATGTGAAGACATCGTATTCAGGTGGGGAGAGTGTTCGTTTCCATCTTCGTTGCAGGGGAGGTAAGGTTATTAGCCTGCCATTACGAAAAAGGCCGCCTCTATTTTTGCCTCGATTATTGGATCATGATGGTGACATCCTATCTAGGCATTTTCTAAAATCAATACGCTCATATAATTCCTTGTTGGCCTTCACGTCGATAGGTGCTAAAATTGACAGGGGTAAATAATGGGCCTGGCCCATACGTGTTTACAATTAATGGACAGGTACATCATCGAATAGGATCATTACTCCCGGAGAACGGTGAGTCCCCTGTATATGCACAACTTTATATTTTTGACACGGATAACGAGGTTCATAACCGAGTATCAATCTTTGATAGTGATAGGGATTGTGATAATGTGGAGTTGATCGAAAAATTGTTGACGGATTGGTTAAGATGTTTGATGAAACAAATGTATTGGTGAAGTCTCATTTAGAGCGGCGAGGGACCTATTGGCTCAAAGCAGCTGCCAGCCCTTGCGTCTTAGGTTGTTACATGATAGGCCGGGAACGGGGGTTCAGTACACTGCACCAAAAGGCTCTAAGATAGCTGCTTTAATAGTAGGTGATTTTTTCCGAAGAGAAGAACAGCCCTGATATAATAATTTAAGATAGAGGTGGTGGCCTTAGAAGCACTAGCAACCTTGAT
Source organism: Oropetium thomaeum (assembly GCA_001182835.1). Lineage (NCBI taxonomy): Eukaryota > Viridiplantae > Streptophyta > Magnoliopsida > Poales > Poaceae > Oropetium > Oropetium thomaeum. The sequence continues at coordinate 1,703,092 of LFJQ01000034.1, forward strand.
GTGAACTATATGGCTCTACAATATCCGATCCTTTTTCCTTACGGAGAGCCTGTTTCAAACTAGGGATTAAGTACAACCGCTCGGGGACCCTACGGGTTGGAGTTAGGGGTGAGGTTACGATGCTCGAATATTATGCTTTTCGATTGCAACTACGTAGATGTGAGGGAGTTACCCTCATATGTGGTGACCGGCTGCTCCAGCAATATGTTGTTGTCGCTTTGGCATCAGTTGAGGAAAATAGGCTTCGATTTGTAAAAAACAATAAACATTTGAGGTCTGAGATTTACAAAGGTATTCAGGATGCACTTCACAAGGGAGATTTCGATGGAAACAATGTTGGTAAGCAAGTTATTTTACCTGCTAGCTTTACTGAAAGTAAAAGATATATGGTACAAAATTACCAGGACGCCATGGCGATTTGTAGGTTCTATGGTCCTCCGGACCTATTTATTACTTTCACATGTTATCCTAAATGGCAGGAAATAGCCAACGCCATTGCGTTTATTCCAGGACAAAAGCCCAATGCTAGGCCTGACATAGTTAGTCGAGTTTTCAGGATTAAGGTTGAAGAACTTGTTGCGGTGCTGAAGAAAGGGACTTATTTTGGAAAGACGGAAGTAGGTGTGTCGTCTGTGTATATACTTGAGCTATTGTTTGGGGTTTAATTTAATTATGCTTGTGTAGGTTCACATGCTAGCATCATTCATACGTATAACATTATTTTGTATGCATGCATGGAAATAGGTTGTCAGTCTCGCTGTGCTGTTACCTGGTTCGCCCATAAATATAGCAGTTTTTTGTTTTTTGTTTGTGGCAGGGTGTGGCATGCATTCATGCATCTTGCCCTTTCAGCGCAGCAGCATGCATGCGGGATTAAAGAGGGTGCATGCAATACCTTTATATACATGCATGACATAGCTTTTAGGAAAAATGCTGCCACTTTGCATGCCAAGAGAGTGAGGCAAATCATGCATGCATGCCGATAGTGTCCATATATGTGTTGCACCATTTTGCATGCCAAGATAGTCAGGCAGATTCTGCTTGTTCCTTAATTCATCGATGCTGAACATAGTTAAACAACTTTCGTAATTATGTTTCATAGATCTGTGGAGTGCCTTGTTTATACTATTCTTATGAAGGTTCGTTTATATTTAGTACTGTATACTGTGGAGTTCCAGAAGTGTGGCCTGACTCACGTTCACATCTTGGTCTGGCTGCAAGGTAATACTAAGGACCCACACCCGAGCTATATTGATTCACTAATGTGTGCAGAGATACCTGATAGGTTGTCAGATCCGTTAGGTTATAGTCTTGTGGACGAATTTATGGTGCATGGTCCTTGCGGAGAGCTTAATAAAAAGTGCCCATGCATGAAGGACAACAAATGTTCGAAATATTTTCCTAAGCCTTATCAAAGTAGCACTGTCGTTGGTGACAATGGTTTTATTCAATATAGGCGTCGGGAGTTTGGCCATTCCATCGAGCGGTACGGGGTGAAACTTGACAATTCATGGGTCGTCCCCTATAACTTGGCCATATTAAAAAGGTTCAGGGCTCACATAAACATGGAGTGGTGCATATGAAACCTGCGGCCAATGGTAAGACTCGTGAAGCAAGGACTAGTAATTATGTTTTACCAGGTGGGACGCACTGTAAGATGCATGTGAATGTTGTACTAATATGCTACAAGCGGTACTCAATAGCCCACAATGGCAACACTCGGGCCAAAATCTTTAGCAGGGTCACCAATTTCAAAAAAGATGACCAACATTCATCGGTGAAGTTAGGTCCAAAGTACATTCAACAATTCTTGTCAAATGAACGTAGCAAAATCAGATTCAATGAAAAGATGTTGTGTAGTTTCATATGTTTATCTTCATATTTCTACTACTTAATAATTTTGTTGTGACCGTGATATTCACCCCGTAAAATTCACTTCATAATGTCATAAATCATGCAATAAAGAGTCCAAAAAAAATATAAATTGGAAAGCAATTCAATTATAATTAAAAAACAAAGTCCAAATCCTATATAAATATACAAATAAATCTCGTGATGTCACCAAGAATCCACATAAGTTAGAAGATACAAATTGGAAAAAAAAATTCAGTTCCGATACAAATTGAAAAGAAAAATAAGTCCATTTCCTATCTCTATCGCTACTACCTAATATTTTTTTGAAGGCGTGGTGTTCACCGGGGCATGAAATCATCCCGTGAAGTCACCGGGCAGAGACTTCTTACGGGCTGGGCTTAAAGTGAGAAGTTCACTTTGAATCAAATTAAGGATCGTATGTGAAAAAAGAGTCCACTTCAATTGAATTACGTGTGAGTGAAAAGGAGAGTACACTTTAAATGGAATTACGGATGGTGCATAAAATGGAGAGTCCACTACAAGTCTACGTAAAAAGGAGAGTTCACTTCAAATCATAGAAGAGTCCATTTTAAATTAAATATCGTACGTGAGACCAAGAGTCCACTTCGAAAAAAAGATTAAAAAATTATAGATGGATCTATCTTATCCAATTCATATTTCTTAAACCGTTGCAATGTACGGGCACTATGGTAGTAGTATTATAAAGGTATAGTTACCACAAAAACAACATTTCACATTTCCTTTTCCAATTGCCCCTAACTAAGATATCTTTGCTCGATGTACACCTTTATAACCATACTAGCATAATGACCATACGTTGCAACGGTATTGGAAACTAATTAAAATAAAGTATTTTATCTTCTCGTGCTACATATAGACTGACTACTATTGTCTTTAGCTTTATATCTGTTATTGAAAAACATTGTGAAGATCTTTCGGTTTTACTACTGGACAATCTCTGCTTGCTAGTCGTATGTTTTTTATAACTTTTTTATTGTGACCTTATCTTCTTATCAAGATTCCAGCGACACATGTGTACCTCACATCTTCCTCCTGTCTCTCGTCAGACCCAGGGTTGGACTTATCGTTCTAACCGCGGAAACCGGCCGGCAGCGAACGAGCGGTTACCGCGGTAATCGCGGTAACCGCTCGAAAAACTGTTGAAGTTGCAAATTTAAATTTTTGAACCGGATTTGAATAGAAACCGCGGTTTCGGAGCGAAAACCGGCCGGTTTGGAGCGGTTACCGCTCGGTTTTTCCAGAAACCGCGGTTTGGAGGAAAAAAAAGTGAATAATATGAAAATTAATAAAAATTTCCAGAATTAATTTTCTAATATATTGATACAGCAATTAAGAACACAGAGACATAGAATATAAAATAGAAATGATGAAGTAGCTCGTCGTCCATAAATAAGAAATATATAGTTTGAATAATATAATACATAGCACGATACAGGTCAAATATGTTCACTCCCATGGAATATTATTCCAATTATGGTAGGCCGTATTACATTCGTGAATTGACAGAAATGCAATGCCACGAGTAGCCATCAATTGTGCCTTGTACTCATTCCATGTTTGACCCGTCCACGGGGCCGTTGTTTCCCATTCATGTTGCAACATTGTATAAAATTCTGGCTCTTGCCACTGATAGACCCATCTGGTAGGTGGTTGACTACTAATATCAGGACAACTGTAGTCAGAGGAGTCACTACCTGTGTTAATTGAGCCGTCATACTCCTGGGGAAACATATATGCGCCATGTCCACGTGTACGACTCGCAGGCGCAGTAGTCCTTTGTGAAGATGGAGCTCCGTGGTCCTGATCCTGGGTAGCGTGGGTGAATTGTGATTCACCTGCCAATATGAAGATCGTCAGTGATGAATATAAAATATTAACTAATAGACACATGTTTGTACCTGTGAAACGGAGGGGTGAGATGGGTTTTGCTGCCAAACCGCCCGTATGACCTGCGCCGGCATTCCCTGCATCGTCGTCATCATCAGACGAGGTCCGTGAACTACAATCATTTGACTCTTGGTACGGGGGGCTAGCTCTCTTGTCTCCGTCATCTGTGGACTCATCACTGAGCACCTCTCGTTCCCTTTGAACAGTTTGCTTTTGCTTTTTTGTTGATTGCTTGCGGGGTCTTCTTTGTTCTTTCCTCTTACCTATGTGAGTGTCATCCACATGCTTTTGTGACCACTCAGACAAAGAAGATGCGCCACCAATCCTTAGCAACTGTGTGCTCTCATCCTGAACAAGCTGAGAGGGAATGGGGGTTTCACTATCATCGTCATCCCCATCAAGCAACGGTTCTGAATTTGAACGACCCTTTTCCATCCATTCCCGAATAGGATTGGAAGAATCATATAGGGAAAGTTTCATAAGACGGTCAAAGGGGTCGTCATCTGTATTAGAAGCTGGTCTATATAGTCCAGATTCTCTGAGCCGGATTGGAAGATTGTAGTTCACATAAACCAACTTGTGTAGTTTTTCATATGATAATCTGTTGCGAACCTGTGTGTGGATCAATGCAAAAGTGCTCCAATTACGCTCACATCCACTTGACGAGCAACATTGTGATACGAGGCGTAAAGCAAACTTATGTAGATTGGGTGTATCACCGTCGAACATAGACCACCATTTTGCTGAAATATTAATCAGAACATGTTAGGTTTCATTAATTCAATCAATATTACAAAATTTTCACTGGATGAATAACTTACAACGGGAAGTATTACTATCAGTGGCCATCCTTCGAGCCAATCAGTGGAGAATGCACCTAACTTCCTCCGGTAACTCTCAGCTTCTTGAAGTGCTAGCATTGTGCTATCACTGTCACTCATAAACTCGAAAGCCTCACGGAGGTCGTTGAGAATGCCATGCGACATCCCATGAACATAATGGACCCGGGGGTTTAACGTGGCAGCTGCAAAGAATCAATGGTTAAACACAATTATATCAATTCAATATGAAACACATAAGTACCATTATATTACCTGCATTGACATAAGTATCATTTGCAATGGCCGCCATCCTAGGATCAATAACTTCCATATAACGAGTATAATCCAATGAACCCGCTCCGAATATACTCTCATATTTGTTACGCACCATGTTGTACCTTAGAAGTACCTCACTCAAATTTGGAACCTTATCCTGATCAGCAAAGCGAAGGAATTCATACAGTGGTTCAACAGATCGAACCACATGGCTCATGTTATCCCACCATGATATATTGCTCAGACATGAATGAGCAAAACGCCCAATATCTGTGCTGCTGAAACGACTCTCCAAAAATGATTCTGTTCCCATCCAGGCCATAAACTTATCCCTGCGTCGAAGCATGCTTTCCAGGAACATATAATTTCTTCCAAATCGAGTGGCAATCCACTTGATCAACTCACCACCAATAGCTTTTCTCATCATTGAATGTAATTGGTTGTGGTAGTAAAGCCAACGCGAAATCTTACGAGCACTCTCAATCATAGCTTTGTGTTCAGGAAAATCACCTATTGCCTTCAGGATAAGATTAATTGTGTGCGCTACGCATGGCTGCCATACAATTGCATACTTATCTGTAAGCGTGCCTGCTTTCTTGTAGTTCGAGCCATTATCGGTTATGATCTAAACGATGTGTTCTGGTCCAAGCTCTTCTACCACTTTGGTCATTTCCTACAATTTACATGCAACAAAAACCATTACAGTCACATAGAAATGTTTCAACTTTTGCCAAAAAACGAACGCACCTTCAGAAGGAATTTTGCGTCTTGACTGCGGCCAGTGACATCGATTGACTTGTGGAAAAAAATTATCCCATTACAGTAAATCATGGAATTAATTAGACTCATCCCTGTTGGTCCCGTCCATGAATCACACATGATGGTAACACCATGCAACGGCCAGTCTCGTTTGAACCTTGCAAATTGCTTCAATATGTCTTCATAGTTTTCATCTAAATACTTGCCATCGATGTCTCTGCCAGATGGGCTTGCGATGCCTTCGCCTATTAAATACAATATACGAGGAAGGTCAACACAAAATAAGTATCACTTTATGTGCAATTAAATAACCTTACCCCATCTTTGTGTCTCCTTTATAGCGGATACAAAGTAAGGACTGTCAGCCTTCCTTCCAGCGACAGCTTCAGTGTGATAAAATTTTGACCAAGCCCTACCAATTGCCGTCTTGGCAAGCTTACTTTTAGCTATCCACGGTCCGGTGTCAATCCTTGTTTGAACGGGTTCCTTCCCACCTTGCCTACCTCTATGAGTCTGAGACATCGATCTCCTCAGCGCGCCCATGATTCCACTGCTTGTACCACCACCTCCACTTCCACTAGCTCCACTTCCACCACCTCGCTCATATTGCCCACCCCGCTCTCGAGTCTGTCTGACATATGATTCTTCTACTTGCGACTCATGTAGGACACGTTGCAGCTCTTCATCTTCATTAGACCTAACATTTCCTTCCGCAGCTATTTCTTCACTTCGTAAGGTCGCTGCTTGCTTCTCCTTCCTCCGACTGCTAGTTCGATCAAGGTCACGACGAAAATATTCACGAACATCCGCTGGCACATGATTGCAATGCACCACATTGGTGCCGCGTCCCGCCAAGTGCTGCTTAAACCTAGTCGCACCGCCGCCTTTCTTTACTGTCTTGCAATAGTTGCAGACAAATCCAGGGTACATGTTCTCGCCATGCTCCCAAACGGAATCACCCTCCCTCCGTGAAGCCATTCTACACTGCAATGAAAAAGAAATTATTCGTACATGACTCAATCCACCATTCAACGAAAAACACGAAATTATTCGGTACATTCAATCCAAAATGCACTATATCGCGGTTACTGTATGCTAAATCAACGAAAGTGAGCTGCTTACCGCGCGGTTGAACCTCAAATCGCGGCAACCACTGCTCGTGCGAAGAAATCGCTCCAAACCGCGGCTCCTGGTGCCGGTGCGCGGCTTACCGCTCCCAAGCCACGGTTACCGCTCTCCAAACCGCGGTAGCCCCTCGCCGCGCGCCACGCCGCCCCAAGCCGCAGTTTCTCTGTCGGAGCCGCGGTTAGCCGCTCTGTAGCTGCGGTTACCATCCTCCGAGCTGCGATTTCGTCGACCCGTCCACCACTCGCTCGAAAGCCGCGGCTTCCGCTCAAACCGCTCGGCTAGCCGGCGTTTGGGAGCGGTTTCCGCCGTTTCTCCAGTGGTTTCGTCGGCAGATCCGACGGATTTCGGGCCGGCGCTGTGCTGGAGAGAGGGGAAGAGGAGAGGAGGAGAATAGGTGGAGAAGAAGTAGTGGAAGGAGGAGGAGTGGATAAGGTAAGTGTTTTATATAAATTTTTTTTTCTTTTTTATTTACTATTTTTTTACCTCCATAAACTAAAAAATTTTAAGTTTTGCTTACACCATAATTCCTCATTTTTCGTCTAGTTTTTTTACATATTTTTTGTTATAAAATTTTTCAAATTTTTCAAAAATTCTCAAATTTGAATTTGAAAACCGTAAACCGCTGGAAACCGAGCCGGAGCGGTTTCAGCGGAAACCGTGAAAACCGCTCGGTTTCCAGCGGTTTTGTGAACCCTGGTCAGACCTAGCTCTAACCAAGGCGAGTACCTTGCGTCGCCAATCTCTGCTTGCTCCCTTCCCTCCTCTCCATCCTCTATCCCTCTAGTCCTTACATGGAAGAGCAAGCGAGTTTGCTGCACCTGTCATGTCTGATGGCAGAGCAAGGAGAAGTCACTCCTAACCATGGCACGCGCGCCCTCCTTCTCACCTGGTGAGACCTCTCTGCGACGTCACCAGCTTTAGGTACAGTGGCCTGCCACCGATCTCTACTGCCTCCCCCAATCCTCATGGATCTTTTGTCATACATGCTTTTCTATCTTTGCTCAGCTGTTGACTACTGAGGCCTTTGTGATTATCAATTTTTATTCTTGTGCGTATTGTTTTTGTAGGAGCGATGTTTTTATCAAATCGGTTGTACAACTCGATTTGGACTCTGACAGGGGCTTTGTGATTGCTTATGCAGTAGTTTGTTAGACATGGACTCTCTCCACCGTTATTTCTTTTGCTTGATTGATCAAGGACCGACACGGACACTTTTGCCTGGCAGGGGGTCCGCGTGATGGCAGAATAAGCCGTAGAGATGAAGATAAGCATTATATATGGAATGTAATGAGAACTGTCCATAATTTGATGTAAAATCCACCAAAAGACATCTTGGTAACGGAGTAGATTTAATAAAACGCTAGCTGTCAACTGCAAGAAGAAGAACTCTTTGTCCAGGCCTGCCTACGGACTGTTAAGGCGTTTAATCTGCCCAATGGACAACACATTTGGTTGATTGGGGATTTCAGGAAAAATAACGAAAATTACTAACTAATTTGAAACAAATTAGCGCCCACGTTACAACAACTACCAAATAACCACAAAGATGGATAAAATTATATGGGCTTTGTAGCTTCTTCTCCTATGAGAAATTAAATACTGAAATATTTGTTCTTCAGTAGCCTTAGCCACATACACCAAAAACGTAACCTAATCATCAAGTTGTGATATCTGAATAACTAATCTCCGAATAAAAAAAAATGGCTCTTTTAGTACGTGACTCTGCAGTGAGAGAGATGTGATCGACTAACAGAGCAACAGAGCATTCATCTCACTAGGTCTGCTGCTGTCACTGATGTCATTGATGATCAGCACGTGCAGGCTTTGATTACTCCCTCTTTTGTGCACTTGTTGTTGTGCTGGAACGTGGTGCAAGTGCGAGAGAACCCAAATGCGGAGCAAGGAAGCACAGAGCAGCCAGTCCCATCTGGCGAGACGTGGATGATGCGTGTGGCCAATCGGCTATGGGGATTGCGTGCTAGCCGATCTCGGCATGCGCAGTCGCACTGTACTGAAGTCATCACGGTTACAAGTGGGCTATAATTAAAGAGCCAGGATATGGGAGCGTACAGAGTCGTGGCCACGATTCAATCCCAACTTGACTGGTCCGTTGTCTTCCTCTCTAGCTCAACTTCTTCTACACTCTTGAGCCTTTCCTTTATTAGTCCGTTGTCTTTCTCTCTAGCTCAAACTTCTGCGCTAAGCCTTTCCTGGTACCCTCCATTCCCATGAAGATGACTCGCGCCACTACCTTAACTATCCACTCGCTGCATTCGTCTCTCACTCTTGAGCATTAATTAGTTTGGATGCCCGGTAAACTCATGGGCGATACAATATATAACAGACGGAAGGAATAAAGCCACGACCAAATGGAGTGAACTGGCGTATTACATTTTGCTAGTAGGTGTTAAGTGATACTCGCTCCATTCTTTTTTACTTATCATCATTAAATTTGACTAAGAACTTTGATCATTTGTCTTATTAAAAAAAATAAGAAATATCATATATTTCGTGATGATTTGATTTACCATTAATAATTTTTGAAACATGACTTTTAATTTTACACATTTGAACAAAATTTTTAAATAAGATAAATGGTTAAAGTTTATGGTCAAAATCAGTAGCAAGAGTAAAAAGACGGAGGGAGTACATTTGAAATGTTTCAACAATTTTTTTGTAGCATTCAATCATGCATGCGTTCAAAGTTCAAAGTCACGTCCTGCAGTTCAGTGACAGACCACAGGAGGAAAACGTTTTTTTGTTCAATCATAAACGCAACATAAAAGTTTGATAAAAAAAATACCCAACCCCATTAAGAGAAATCATAAAACATTATATATGGAAGTTGTAGTTCGCAAAAATTTCTTGCAATGCCTCACCATCTTTTATCCCAGACTCGTGAAAGGCATCAAAGCTAGTGGGAATAGAAGTCCAGCCCAAAGATTTTTTCAAGCTTAGCCATAGGCTCTATGCCAAAACACGTCTAAAAGTTATATGCTCCGCATCCTCTGGAACCCCATAGAGGCAACATCTTTCACTCCCCCACCAATTTTTCTTTTTCAATTGGGTGGCAGTGGGTAATTTATCTTGGAAGGCTTGCCATAAAAATATTTTTAGCTTTAGCGGCAGCTTGTTCTTCAATAGTTTGTTCATTCTTTTGTTCACCACTCCCGAACACAAGACATGATGATACATCGATCTAGTGTTGTGTTGGCCTGATTTTTCTAAGCCCCATTTCACCACATCCGTAGCATGATTGAGCGTGACCCCTTCGAGCAAGCGATGCAGAGCCTCATGTTCCCATACCTCCTTTTCTCTGAAATTTCTTCTATATGATTGGGACCATTCTCCTTCATCCCACACCTCCCTAAATGTGATGGTTTTCCTGCCGTAGATGCTGTAAACTTGGGAATTGTGGGCATAGTAGGCAACTCCCTCTCCAGGTATCTTCCCAAAATAACACGTTTCCCCATTATTTACTTGAAAGGAGGCTCCGACTTTGAACAGGAGCTATACTTTTTGCACCCCTTTCCAGAATTGGGATCCTTCCATTTTTGCTAAGCTGAAAGGTTTCCTCTGGAAGTACTTTTTTCTTCAAAACGTCACTGCATAGGTCCCCCTTTTCAGCTTTATATATCTTCCGAATCCATTTAACTAGGAGGGCCACATTCATTACTCTGGTGTTGATAATCCCAAGCCCTCCAAAGTCTATAGGGGTACAAATCTTCTCCCATTGAATCATGTGATAGTTGAACTTCTTGTTGGCGCCTATCCAGAAAAACCTTTCGCCTCTAGAATATCTTCAACAAACTCTCATTTAATTCTATCATATGCCGTGTCAAAATGAAGCTTTAAGATCACTCCTTGCAGTTTTTTACTACGTATCTCATGCAACACCTCATGCAGAATCACAACACTACCTACTATGTACGTCCCTTTTACGAATGCTTATTGATTTTTGCTAATCAATTTGTCCGCCAAGTGTCCGACATTATCCACCCCTTTTACTTTAGGAACTAGGGTGATCACCCCATAGTTCAGTCTCTTAATGTCCATGGCCCCCTCAAAGAAATCTCTTACCATCTACATGAATTCAGGCTTAATCACCTCCCAACATTTCTTATAAAAGGTTGTTGAGAACCCATCCGGACCTGGTGCTGAGTCTTCTTTCAGATCATCCATTACTGCTTTGATCTCTTCCTCCGTGAATACTTTGGTGAGCTCTTCATTTTCTATTGCAGTTAATGACGCAAAAGTTCCCCTAAGCATTCCTATTGATAGAAAATCCCTTTTTGTTGTTCTGCTCCAAACAGTTCCTTATAGAAGTTATAGATAAGTGTCTGGATTTTCCTTGAGTCGCTGGGAAAAACCAAGGATCACCATTCCGGGAGGGACCACGTTGGGAGTAGCGTGTCATGGGTTGCCTAGAACGGCAAGCCACATAGGACGCCTTCTAGCGCCACCGAGACACAAGAAGAATAGAATTAGGGTTGGAGAATGGTTCGAGCAAAAAAGAGTAAAAAGGAAGACTAAAATTTGGTAAAAAATTGTATTTCGATTGGAGTCAATGTTCATCAATCAGTCGTGATCCCTTTATATTTATAGGAGGGAGGGGGTGGTCTTATCCTTTACAAGTTGAGATCTCAACCGAGTCGTGTGAATTCCTAGTTTCCATGTCGGTTACGACAAAACTAGAACCTCCTGTTTCTAAAACCGAAACCTCCAGTTTCAAACTAGTACAAATCTGGAAAAACTGGAGGATCCGGTTTTGCAGACTGCACCACCATCAAATCACCATAATTTCTTCAATCGGTCTTCAACTGGGCGATCCATATGTCCGTTTTGATCATCTCAATGATGCTACGTCATGAAATCTTTCAAATATGCAGATTCACTTCTTCTTGTTGCCATTCCAAGCCATTCTTTGTTTCTTTTATGAAAACTTAGCCAAAATGTCAAATAATGATGTACATAGGCTGCAAAATATGTCTAAATACTAAACTTGTGAAATAAACATTGTTAGCTCAAATCTAAACATTTTTGCATATTTTGTCCAAAACTGGAAACCTCCGGTTTTCCTGTAATGCCAATTTTGGTTGTGAACACCCCTCAACGGCAAGCTGCATGCTGCTATGGGGATCAACACATCCATGGCGAGGGGCTAGTCTGAACGGGTAGATCTAGCGAGTGAGATCCAATTCCTACCGGCTTGACGTTGATTCATAATGTGTAAAGGATAAGACATTTGTCTTCCTTCTTTTGCATATACTAAGTTTGTGCATTTCATTTTTTCGAAAAGTTAATGTATTCTTTTCTTATGTCTCCCTTTATTTCTCCTTTATCACTCTTCTATAAAGTTGTTATTACCGTTGATTTTTAACACCAATTTCAAACATTCGTATTATTCATAAACTGTATTTCAAAAACTTTTAGTGATAAAAATATTACAACTAAAGAGGGTATCAAGATAAATATTTCAAGCCCAATGACATGGAGAGCTAAACAGTATAAGTAAGTGTATGAAACCCATATTTATCGAGTTACAGAACCCTCAAGAAGATCGGGCCACAAAAACATCGCTCCCTCATATCCCGATGGAGCGCACAACAATAACTAAATATTATATATAATATTTATCATGCTTTTTTTTAAGAAGATAAATGGTTATACTTGGCATTAAAAATCAATGGTGATAATAATTTAAGAGTGGAGAGAATGTTAGTAAAGTTGTATTTTGGTTATAGATTTTTTCTCAAGGCTAGGATATGCACACCCCGGTATATACAAGTCAAGTGTTTGTATTTTGTTTTGGGCGTTACCTCTGATTCAAAAGAATAATTGACATTCTGGGTATGAACTGATGAGAATCGAAACATTTGAGACTGATTTGTATTCTTTTTTCCTTTTAAATTTTGGACCCCTTACTTTTCTTTAAGCTCATTGGACCCCTTCCTACTGTTGCAAACACTATTTTAAGAGTGGATAGCCATTTGCACAGGTGTGTTTTTAGTTTCAGCCCAAAATTTTGGTGATCGTTAGGAGCATTCGGCGTGAGATACATTCGTTTGCATTTGTTCAAACTCAGAGTTTACATCGTCTCTCTTCGTTAAAAAAATTTTATTTGGAGTTTTGTATTCAAGACACGCTAGGAATGTGTATTTATCTCTTCGATACTGTAAAAATAAATTTTATCTCCTAGACACCACATAATAATGATATTTATCTAGAACATACTTTAGCATTAAAAATGAAATGTTTTGAAGATTTTTATCTTCATATCCAAAATATCACAAGCTTAAATTTGGCATGAGGATATAATGTTACATTTCTATCTATTTTTAATTGATATTCTCTCGATCAACTTAAAAAAAATTAAAAACAATTATTCTAAAAACAAGTGAATTGGGCCAAATTTTGTGAAATGTTCAACAATCAACAATAGTGTAAACCACAGGTGCTAGTCTGTTGCATACATCGATTAATTAGCACGTGCTGCGAGAGTGCATCATGACAGCTGTCGAAGTATAACCCGTGTTGAAATATATGAATGAATGCTGGAGTTTTGGAATTTATTGTGATTAAAAAAATATGGGAAGAACTTGTAGAAATATTTAGTGTGAAAAATTTTGATGGTTTTGGAATCCTTGGTTCTTTTTGGCTCTGCATGAAACGTTGTGCTGTTCTTAAGATGTTCACAGCAGCGGTGTGTTGGAGAGTTTGGAAACTAAGAAACAATATATATGCTTTCAGGGAACTTCTTGGTGCGGCATGACAGTTCTTTGGAAGTGAATGTTAGAATTGTATTACTAAAAGTGGCCCATGTACTAAAGAATAATAGTTCTTATTGTGAAAATTCTTAGTGTGATGGCTGCTAGACTAAAAGAATAAGAATTATGGGTTTTAATACCCTCTTCTCTCTCTTTTATGAAAATAATACACACATTCACGTTACAGGAATTTTGTGCATGAAAGCACGAAAGTGAAAGTGTTCTAAATCCTCTTGAGTAAATCGCTAACTCCTTTGATCAATACATTGATTTTAGACGTGTTATAACAACAAAGGTGTGAATGAATATTACTAGTGCTTGAGTTATTTCCCTTGCTGCCAGTGCAACGTTTCACTTAAAGGTGTGAATGAATATTACTAGTGCTTGAGTTATTTCCCTTGCTGCCGGTGCAACGTTTCACTTATGAACACTTATGAAACATTGTGTAACTGAAAAGTAAGGGAGAAGAAAAGTTTCGTCTAACCATTATATATATTCATACCTCTAACTACGACCAAGGACAGTAGAAAAGACTCAGAGAAAAAAGAGTAACAAACATGAGCGTGTATTAAGTCTCTAACCATCAAGAGAACTAGTAAGGAAAGACAGGTAGAGAGGAGAGAAATATTTCCGGTATGCAAGGTGCTAGTCGACAAATGAATGGATTTGTTGTGCCACACACACATAAAAGATTTGTGTCCTTTTATTTGGTTAAATTATTTTGTGCTAACAATCCTTTATAGCTTCCGCATATATTTTTGCTTACATTTGGCATCAAGAGCAGGTTTTAGCACATTTAATTTACCACAATCGATGTTCTTATATTTCTCTTATTTGTAACATATTTGGTGTTACTTGCTTGTGCCATGAAAATTTATATATGCACCATAAAAGTAAATGTGGTGGCATGGATAAATTTTTCTATGAGGTTTTAAAATTGAGAATATCAAGGATTAAAATAAAAACTAATTATTTACACTACGAAATGTATGTTAATCACCAAGTGACCTTACTTGAATAGATAGTAAATATTTAGTTGTACATTTTGATTGTTCATCGATGCTAATAATAGAAAACTTGGAATGAACAATTGTGATTACTAACCATAAGCTGGAAGATCACTCAAAGATGGATCATTGCTTATATTAGTAATATAAAAGAGTTAGTCGACATGCTTGATAAATTTGTTATCCATCCAAAGATGGCATGCATATTATTTTGACTATGTTTGATTATCTAATAAAAGTGTTTATTTAGAATCATATTATGTTTCAGATGCATATCTAAATTTCATCCAAAGATGTTTTTTGACACGTAGTTAAAGATCTATATTCCAAATCCATTATGTTTTACTCAAAGTGTTAATTTGTGAGCATATTTAAATATTTGCAGCAACCATTAACCTAATGAGTCAAAGTTTTGGGATTATCAAGTTCAACGGGATGAACTATAATGATTGGTCCGAAGAAATTCGGTTTCGTTTAGGTGATGGATATTGATGTTGCGTTGATCCTTGACAAGCCTGCAGAGATTACCGATGAAAGTTCTGATGATGATCGGGCCCATTATGATGCTTGGGAATGATCTAATAGACTGAGTTTGAGCTTGATGAAAATGACAATTTCTGACAATGTCAAGCCGTCACTCCCACAAATTGAAAATGCAAGAGAATTAATGGAGAAGCTCAAAGAATAATCTCACTCAGACGTTACTGACAAGTATGTTGTTAGTAGATTGTTGAGCGAATTTACTTCCAAGAAGTTTGATTGGTCTATCTCTATGGATGATCATGTAACGAATATGGTAATATTGCGACACGGTTGAACTGCATGGGAATGGATGTGACTTTCTTGTTGGTTCAAGTCATTATGAACTCACTTCCTTCTGAGTTTGGCTCATTCCAGGTGACTTAGAACACCATGAAAGAAAAGCGAACATTAGAAAGCCAAAGCAATGTTGATTCAAGAGGAAGGGAGGATGAAGAAAGAAAAGGATCAAACCATCCACTTAACTGTGCATTATGATGCTAATAGCAGCAAAGAAAGCAAGGAAAGAAGGGAAAGAAAAAGGGGAAGGCTCCACTTCGTATTAGTGAGGGGCAAATCCAAAAGAGGAAATGCTTCTTCTGCAAGAAGAGTGGTCATGTCAAGAAGGATTGCCCGAAAAGGAAGATATGGTTTGAAAAGAAAGGTATACATTATGTTTCTGTATGCTTAGAATCAAATCTAATTGAAGTCCCTAACGATACCTGGTGGTTGGACTCTGGTGCTACTACTCATGTTTCACATGTTATGTAGGGATTCCTTACAATCCAACCCATAAGCAGACCTAAAAAGTTCTTGTACATGAGAAACCTTATGAAGGCACGAATTGAAGAATAATGCTCGAGACCAGTCTACACCTAGACTTGAAAGAGTGTCTTTATGTTCCTGAATGTGCTAGAAATTTAGTGTCTATGAGTAAGTTGGATGTAATAAATTTTAAGTTCATGGTTGGAGGCGGGATATTTTCATTATATAAGAATAAATACTATTATGTTCTGGTTTTTTAATTGATGGTTTATATTGCTTCAATCTTGTTGACAGATTTTCGAAATTCCTATTTCATGTTGAGCATATTGTTGGAAATAAAAGTAATGCACTTAATGAGCGATCTGCATTCTTGTGGCATAAAAGATTGGGTCACATATCCAAGGAAAGGATTTTGAGGCTAATGAAAAATGAAATATTACCTCAATTGGATTTTGTTGATTGGGATGTATGTGTGGATTGCATTAAAGGAAAGCAAACATCACACATATCAAAGCATCCGGCTACAAGGAGTAGTGAACTATTACATTTGATACACACTAATATTTGCGGTCCGTTTGATGTTCCTTCTTGGGGTGGTCAAAAATATTTTATTCTCTTTATTGATGATTTCTCACGTTATTGTTATCTATATTTGCTGCATGAGAAAAAAGTCTCAAGCTGCAAGCGTCCTTGAGGTGTTTATTAATGAGGTGGAAAGACAACTTGATAGAAAAATAAAAGTGATGAGATCTGATAGAGGAGGTGAATATTTTAGAAGGACAGATGAAAGTGGGCAATGTCTTGGCCCATTTGCAAAGCTTCTGGAAGGCGGCATATGTGCACAATATACAATGCCCGGAACACCTCATCAAAACGGGGTGGCTAAAAGGCGGAATCATACTCTCATCAAAATGGTTAGAAGCATGTTATGTTTTTGTGATGTGCCGTTATCTTTGTGGACGCACACATTAAGGACTGTTGTGTATTTGTTGAATAGGGTTCCTAGTAAAGCAGTTCCTAAAACTCCTTATGAACTGTGGGCAGGAAGGAAACCTAGTTTGAGACATCTACATGTTTCAGGTTGTCCAGCAGAAGTAAGGCTATATAATCCACATGAAAAGAAGCTCGATGCGAGAATCATTAGTGGTTATTTCATTGGCTATCCTAAAAAGTCAAAAGGGTACAGATTTTACTGCCCTAAGCATAGTACACGAATAGTTGAGACCGGAAACGCTTGATTTATTGAGAATCCTGAGGCTAGTGGGAGTGAAAATTCACGAAAGGTGGATATAAAAGAAATTAAATCTGATATTACTCCCATCAATATTGTATCACAGTTTAACAACACTATACAAAAGATAACCTTCAATGCTATCAATATAATTGTGCAGGATACAAATGAAAGTGAAGTACCACATCAAAGTATATTGCGACGGTCTGTAAGGCAGAAAAGGCCAGCAATTTCAGGTGACTGTGGTTTACTCACTTGAACATGAAAGTGAATTGAGTATTTAAATGATCCAGTCTCATTTAAACAAGCTATGGAAAGTAGTAATTCTGGAAAAAGGTTTTAATGCCATGAAAGAGGAGTTACAATCGCTAGATGACAATAAAGTATAAGAGTTAGTTGAATTGCCTGAAGGATCAAAACGAGTCGGGTGTAAATGGACCTTAAGACTAAACATGACTCGAATGGCAATATTGAAAGATACAAAGCCCGACTGGTCGCCAAAGGTTTTACTCACAAAGAAGGTGTTGACTACACAGAGACCTTCTCTCCGGTTTCCAAGAAGGATTCTCTGAGTTTTATTTTAGCTTTGGTGGCACATTATGATTTGGAGCTTCACCAGACGGATGTAAAGACCGCCTTTCTAAATGGAGATTTGGACGAAGAAGTGTATATGAACCAACCAGAAGGATTTTCTGTTGCAAGAAAAGAAGACTTGGTGTGTTAATTAAGGAAATCAATATATGTGCTGAAACAAGCTTCCCGACAGTGGTATAACAAGTTCAATGATACCATTTTGGCGTATGGTTTTGTAGAAAATCCTGTCGATCGGTGTATCTACATGGTCAGTGGGAGCAAGTTCATTATATTAGTTTTATATATTGATGACATTTTGCTTGCTACTAATGATAAATCAACGTTACATGATGTAAAGAAGTTCTCTCCAACAATTTTAAAATGAAGGATATGGGCGAGGCATCCAATGTTATTGGAATAGAAATATTCCGTGATAGAAAATAAGGATTATTAGGATTATCTCAAAAAAGTTACATAAACAAAATATTGGAGAGATTCAGAATGGAAAATTGCTCGAAAAGAATGGTTCCAGTTTAGAAAGGGGACAAATTTAGTTTGATGCAGTGTCCAAAGAATGACTTGGAACGTAAAGAGATAGAATCAACTCCATATGAATCGCTTGTGGGGAGCTTAATGTATGCTTCGATATGTACTCGACCAGATATTAGTTTTGTTGTTGGAATGCTTGGTCAATATCAATGTAACCTAGGAAGGATCATTGGATTGCTGGTAAAAAGGTCCTTCGGTATTTGCAAAACACCAAGGATCACATGCTCACAAATCGGAAGTCGAGCGATTTTGGAGGGTATTGGCTACACGGATTCAGATTTTGGTGGATGCATGGACCCGAGGAAATCCACATTCGGCTATGTGTTCCTCTTGGCTGGAGGAGCAATTTTATGGAAAAGTGGAAAGCAATCTCTAATTGCAGCTAACACCATGGAAGCAGAATTTGTGGCATGCTTTGAGACCACTATTCAATCACTGTGCCTGCGGAATTTTGTGTCGGGTCTCCATATAGTTGATAATATTGAGAAGCCACTAAAATTATATTGTGATAATTCTGCTGTGACCTTCTTCTCTATGATAGGTACTCAAAGGGTGCAAAACATATGGATTTAAAGTACTTGATAGTTAAAGAGGAAGTGAAAAATAAAAGGGTATCGTAGAGCATATTGGTACCAATTTTATGATTGCGGATCCGCTAACAAAGGGATTACCACCTAAGATTTTCATTGGCCATGTAGAAAGGATGGGTGCTATGGATAAATCATTTTTAGCGTGATGTGTATACACATGAAAAATATGATGCTCATATTTTCATATGAATTCAATAATAGACTGTTTTGCATTGTTATCCACATAATTGTATATATATAATAAAGCTTGTGGTCTGATAACAAAATTATTTCCCTCTTAAAGATAGTTGAGTTGGCCGATTGTAATACATGGAAGGAAACTTGTCGTTAAATGAAAAATGACCGCCATGATTCTATCGTCTAATTTTGACATAACGACGACTTAAGAAATTTGAAAAGTGTACACTTAAAGTCAAATCATAATTTCGAAAGTCACATCATGGGCCAAGTGGGAGAATGTTAGAATTGTATTACTAAAAGTGGCCCATGTATTAAAAAGTAATAGTTCTTATTGTGAAAGTTCTTGTGTGATGGCTGCTAGACTAAAAGAATAAGAATTATGGTTTTTAATACCCTCTTCTCTCTCTTTTATGAAAATAATACACTCATTCACGTTACAGAAATTTTGTGCATGAAAGCACGAAAGTGAAAGTGTTCTAAATCCTCTTGAGTAAATAGTTAACTCGTTTGATCAATGCATTGATTTTAGACATGTTGTAACAACAAAGATGTGAATGAATATTACTAGTGCTTGGGTTATTTTTCTTAGCTGCCGGTGAAACGTTTCACTTATGAACACTTATGAAACGTTGTGTAACTGAAAAGTAAGGGAGAAAAAAAGTTTCGTCTAACCACTATATATATTCATTAAGGACAATAGAAAAGATTCAGAGATAAAAGAGTAACAAACATGAGCGTGTATTAAGTCTCTAACCATCAAGAGAACTAGTAAGGAAAGAAAGGTAGAGAGTAGAGAAATATTTCCAGTATGCAAGGTGCTAGTCTTTAAGGAGGTGGGTTTGTGCGTTATGACAAATGAACGGATTTGTTGTACCACGGGCACATAAAAAATTTGTGTCCTCTTATTTGGTTAAACTAATTTGTGCTAACGATCCTTTATAGCTTCCGCGTATATTTTTGCTTACAGCGAATCTAGGTATGCTGAAGAACTATGGACACTCCTCTGTTCGGGGAAAAATTTTGGAGCACTTCAAGCTGATGCTGAGAAGCTAAGAACAAGGACCATGAGGCTGGAGCGGCTGTGATCGATGATGTCTGCAAGTACTGGAGATCCTGATGGCTACTGATCCAGGCATAGCCGCATAGGAGTGCACGCACGGACTGGCACAAAACAAAAGGCGTGTGCTGAACAAACAATTTTTTTGGGTTAATTGCAAAAGGCCGTAAACTCCCTTTAGTTTAATATTTCTCTTATAAGATAATTTGTGAGAAAAATCCACCCACCCACAATTTTTGGGGCAAAAGCCCTCCCCTCTCTCCCCCTTCCTCACCCATCCCACATGTAATTCCTAATAATTTACTAAGTAGGTTTTAAATTTCCACAGACAATTCAAAATATTTATTAAAAAATATTCAAAATATTTATTATATTTTAAATCTACAATAACATTTTATTTTATGAGGCAATTCAAAAATATTCAAATTCAAATTCAAAAATTTCTAATAGGTATTCTGATTTGAAGATTTGAAATTCAAAAGTATTTTAAAATTTCTATTAAATGTTCAAATTTGAAACAGTTTACTTTCATGGAACATTTCCAAATTTGAAATTTTGAATATTTTGAATTGTCCCAAAAAAATGATGTTCTCGTATATTCGAAATCAATTAATATTTTAAATATTTTTGAATTGTCCATAAAACTTTTAAACCTACTAGTACATTATCAAAAAATACATGTGGGATGGGTGGGTGGCGGGGAGATTGTACCTAAAAATTATGAGTGGGTGAGTTTTTGTCACAAATCATATTATGGAGGGGGAATATTAAGTAGAGGGACCTTATGGGTGAGTTTTTACAATGAAGCTTTTTTTTATATAAAATAAATGATTCAGTTGGTTCCATGACGCCCACTGTTGGAACCTCCTTTCATCCGGCCATGCTTGGAAAGTACTGTGGCCGTGCCACACGATGGTCGGACAGGGCAGAGCACGATCTTGAAATCATTGCAAAGTTAATTACTTGGGGGCAAAACCATGCCATGTCCTACAGAGTATCTCGTTGTGACTATGACCCCCCTTGTTGAGGCAATGCCACATACGGTATATTGGCCGGAGGAATCTACGGAGAGATTTGATGGAGTGACATCAAGAAAGCATCGATCCTCTTTCATGTGCTTCTTGTTTCGTCGGAACGTCGTGTGCGTGAGCCAACGAAGAGCAAGACGGTGAGAAAGCCTACCATATCACGAGACGTGGAGTGGAGGATGCCTCGTAATCAGCAGTCAGACGGGCAGCCGCACTGGTCGATCGTCATAGAGGCGCAGTCGCACTCTGGATTCAACTCACGGTTACAGGTGAGATAAGAGTCTGAGCAAAGGAGCGTGCAGCGTCATGTCGACGATTCAGTGCTGCGCTTCCATCAAAGTTCCTCTACGTGTCTGTTCAAACCCAACTGGATCGATCCGCAATCTTCCATTCTGGTGCAACTTTCACGACTAGAAGAAACTCAAAACTCTGCAGACACAGCAAGCAAGAATAATTTCGTCGTGAACCTTTCCCCGGTACCCTCCATTATTCCCATCCAGAAGATATGACTTGTGTCTCTCTCTATTCTCTCCCTCTCCATCTTATAACACCTCAGTATCCAACACTCCTTTCCATTTTACGATGCGATGTAGTATAACATTTCCAATCTGGTTTTTAACACAACACAAACCTCAACTCCTCAAGTATCCCACTCTTTTTCCCTCTCCCAGCTGAGCATTCGTTTTGATACTCGTGAAGGACTAAGGACGTGGCTTAAGGACGTTACGAAATAATAACCAATGGTAATTAATACTCGTGAAGTGGTTGTTATATTTTGTTAGGTAGGAGGCACTGTCAGATGCATGTGAATTTTGTAATAATAATCTCTGTATTGCGTTGAATCACATACTCTTATCCTGCTTAATAAAGCGGTAGGTGCGGTTCAATATGATGGGCCGGACACCTTTGGTATAAGACTCTTCACCACGTGAGAAAATCCTCTTGTTTAATTAACAAAAATTCAAAACACTGTAGTTTGTTCGATGAAATGTCCAAGCCAATTATGATGATCATGAAACATAATGAAAGTTATGGTCTTTATTAAAGCGCTCCACCACCTCTTCACAAAGAATATTGAATGTGGTACACTCGAGTCCCTGTCCCAGATTTTCCAAGGGGTAAACATGATAGGCTTGTTTTTGTTTTTGCAGCCATTCAAATTCAAATGATAGTCTGTAACAGATTTGTAGTGGCAACGCTACGCCTCAGCCTATACAGTTCGTGGGTGCCAGATCTTTCAATGTGTAAACATGTTCTCAAAAGAATCTGCTCTAACATTTGCACTACCATTTTTTTTCCAAAAAAGCCTCGAACCACCTAAGACTAACTACGTGGCTTTGTATTAATAGGAAAATATACACCAAAAATCATGTCGGGGAGGACTTACACCTCGGTGTACATCAACACCTTCGACCAAATGAGCTAGATTTTGTTTATGAATAGCAGTTGTATTCATTATAAAGGCACTAACCACAAATATATACAACTACAGGTATGTACAAAGAAATAGAGAGTCCTCTATATAGTGGACTAATACATGTACATCTAACACTGCCTTATAACTCGTGGTGGATCAACAACACTAAGTTTGGAGACAAAATATGCCGAGTTCAAGTTTGTGTCTTTGTGAAACAATCAGCCAACTACCATTCTGAAGGGACATAGCAAAGACGAACGATTCCATCCTGAACCTCTGCTCGTGTAAAGTAACAATCAACACCAACATGCTTAACAAATTTATGCTTTACCAGTTCACAAACAATGCTGATAACACCTGTACTGTCAGATAAAAGAGGAGTCGACCCTGAAACAGAAACACGAAAATCCTCAAGCAAGACCGCAACCAAGTAACTTTCTGTCACCAGAGCCATAGCGTGCAACTTAGCCTCTACACTCGAACGAGAAACTACTGTCTGCTTCTTAGTCTTCCAAGAAATGAGGTAAGCATAAAAAAACACAAAAATCAAAAAAAGAGTGACGTTTAGAGGGATCACTAGCCCATGTAGCATTAGAATAAGCCTGAAGCTATAAAGAGCTAGATCGAGGAAAGAACAGACTACGGGATATGGTGCCACAAAGGTAGTGCAAATACACGAAGAAGGTGGCTATAGTGAAGTTGGGTGGACGCAATGTGACACCCTGCAATAACCTAGCTAAATCAAATTATTAAACAAGTTCCGTGGTGCAAAAATAAAAGGCTAGAAAGTTCCATCTATTTAATGGAGTTAGAGGGAATTAAATAATTGACAAGTAATTCACCAAATTTATATGAATTATAAAAGCTTCTTTTTCTTTTAAATGCTAATTGGTTAAATTTGAAATTTAAGTTGAAGAAGAACACGAAAACCTTTCATGTAAAACGGGCGAAAGAAAATTAGTGGGCGAATAAGGTCGAACCCTCAGTGACTAACTTAATCGAAACCTTAATCGTCGAGAGAATTAAATAGTTAGGTATTGAGACCTAGGGATAAAGAATTCAAAATTTGTTCAAAGCCATGGTTCAAATTCCGAAGCAACCAAATCGAAAACCTAATTATGTCGGGAAATTTAAATAATGGGCAATGAGCTTAGAGAATGACAAGGAATCCAAATTTTAAAACAATAATTCAATTCAAGTTAATCCTCTTCGCACTACACGCATTTCCATCTTTTTAGTGGAGTTCAAAAAGCAATTGAAATTCAAATTTTCCTTCATTCGGCCTTGAGAAAAGAAAAATAATCATCATTTTCAAATTTCTAAACTATTTTACTTCTTCTTCTCTCTTTTTCCCTTTTTTCTTTTCCTATTTCCCCTTTCCCTCTTTTCTCCCTTCCTTCCTTTCTCTCTCTCTGTTTGGTGCCGGCCGGCCGAGTCACACTATTCCCAAGTTGCGCCGTCTTTTCCCCGACGTGCCGAGCCGCCCTATCGTCGAGCGCCGAGAGAGCACGGCGGCAAGCTGCGCGACGTGCGCCTTAATTTCCTACCGCGCGCGCCGCTGCCTCGCCCGTCCGGTCAACTGCCCCGCACTGGAAAACCGCCGGCCGTCATCACTATCGCCCGTGCGTGCGCGTAAAGTCCTCCCGAGCACCCCATTTCCTTTATTCCTCTTCTTTCTGGCTCATTTCTTCCTCCCCATGTTCCCCCTTTCTTTCTTCTTCCTCCCGGCGCACCGACGGTCCGCCATTGCCGCACCTTCGAATTCCCCGTCGCCGGTGAGTATTTCTCCGATTCCTTCCGCCGGCGAGGTCCTTCCGAAGTTCCTTCTTCGTTTCCATTGACCGCGGCGAGCTTTGTGGAGCAGGGACGACGAACCCGCCGCGCCATTGCCGGAGCTCACCCGCGCCACCACCTCGCCGTCGACAACCCCCTCCCGACCGATTTCCCGCCCCCTCGTCGTGCCCGGCAGCTCCACCGGTCACCGCCAAAGCTTGCGCCGCTCGCTGTCGCCCCTCCCCGAGCGCTGAGCTTCCATAACGCTGCCACCGCCGTGGTCATCACCGGTCCACCGCCGCCGGTCCTACTCCGGTAAGAGCCGCCCCATCGTGCTCCAGTCCGCTCCCCACGCCGTGCTAAAGCCGTCAGACACGATGAAGGTCGCCGCCAACGTCTTCTCCGGCGAGAGCCGCTGCCGGGCATCGTCAGGTGCGGCCCGGGCGCCGCTCTCCCCTGTTTAGCGTCACTGACAAGCGGGCCCGACCACTTCTCTATTTATTCAATTTCTAGGAAAATAAACAGAATTTGTAAAATTCATAAAAAATATATATTGCTAAGAAAATTGTAAACAAAAATTTTTTAGAAACCTCATGAAAAGGACTAAAATTCTGTTAAAGCATGTTTTTTGAAAACAGCCAAAAATTTGCAGAAATAATTAGAATACTCTTGTCTGTTTTTTAATTTTAATTTTAATTCTAGAGCCGTGCTAGGGCTAATATTTGATCTACGAGTACACCATGACAATATACACCTTTTGGAATTTTATGAGGATTTTAGGACCACAAAGTTATGACACTTTAACAATACTCCAGTCTGCCTAGTTAAAGTATCATTTCCTAAAATACATTGTAAAAGTCATCCAAAAGGTTAGACCCAAACGAAAAGTTTTAGCATTAGTGCTTATGAGTGACTACATAAAATTTCATAATATTTACTCTAAGGTTTACCATTGATTTCTGATTTTATAAAATTTAATAACAGAAAATTTGATGAATTTTTATAAAATCTAGAAAATTCATCTAGGCCTCAACCAAAGATCAAAATGCATATATCAGAGAGTGCTATCAACTAAAAATGATCTTGAGGTATAATTAAAATTTTCATTTTTAACCCTAAGTTAATAGTCGTAGTTATTAAATAATTAATACTCGAAGAAAAGTGTTGATCTAACCATAACCAAAGTGAAATCCTTAATTTTGAGAACATGCCAACAAAGAATCATTTGCTCGAAAGAAAATGAGAAGTTTCATTTGAACCACAATCATAGAATCAAAACTTAATAAGAACGACGAAATTGAGGAAATTAGGGTTAACCCTAATTCCTAAACGTCAAAACCCTAGTTAATCTTTAATAAAGGCATTGTGACTCTTTTCATTAAACTTATCACAATCATTCTGCATCATGTAATGAAGTAACTCCTCTTTATTTTATCAAGTCTTGGTCATCGCCGTCTCACAAACTGTATTTTCATCATATAGGAACCGATCCGAAATTTCCGACAGAGAACGAGAATCTGGAGGAGGCACCCGCAAGAACTAACTTCTCTCTTGAGTTTGCTGACTGTTCTGCAGACGAAGGCAAGCACCGTTGCACACCTATGTTTTACAAATTTTATGTTTCGCACTATGTGTGTAGGAATTGCTTGTGCATTAAGTTTCGAGGAAATTGCCGTGAAAACCTAGTTGCATGACTTGGTAGGTTTTTCCTATGGGGTATCTTTATTAGAGCCATCGCGATAGAATGCTAAGCTTAAGAGTAGAAACGGTAGAATATGAATTGTAGGGAGACTACTCATGTTTGCTCAAAGAAACAATTTCGATGAATGTAAGTTAACGATTGAATAAAACTGGAAACTTTATCGGGTGCGGTTCCTTGGTCAAGTTTGAGTTGTGTACCGAGTGCATACCGGTAATTGGGACCAGGAAACCGACGTAGCTCATTATGTTTTGTTGGACAATTGACCATCTCTCTTTCCGAGTGAATGGACCGTCAGGGTGGATGAATTCGCATTTTGTTTTCATGGGCTCGTGCTAGTGGGAAAGGCTTGGGGCCGTACAGGGCATCGCCTAAAGGACCATGTCCTTGGAGAGATGGATGCTGGCCAACTCTGTCACGGTGTTGCGAAAGGTAGCCACGTGCGACTCATTTGAGTGTGCCGTGTCATGTCATTCGGGTTTCCCCTGCAGGATGTAAATCAATTATAATTGCCGTTGACACGACCCACCCATAAAACCTCGTCTCGGGACGGATCTGGTCAGTCGTTAAGCCAGGATCCTGTTGGGCAACGCTCGGCGAAGCGAGCGTACACACGATACAACACAGGCAGGGATAAACAGCAATAATTTACAAGAAGAGAGAACTTAATACATCATTGGTTCATAACTTTGAAGTTGATTATTACATTGTTTCAGAGTACGCAGAAGTTTTGAAAACGATAACAGCGGAAGACTAGAACGATTACAACTCCGACACTCGGACTTAAGCAAAAGCACGTGCCATGCCCACGGCGTCATGCTACTAGCCACTTCAACAATCACTGCGGCGACTCGCACCACTCCCACTGGAGGTTCCCGAACTCGGGGAGCGGTTCCTCCCAATGGAAGCTACCTGCTGGTTCCTGCATGACGGCGTCTGAAAAACCACAAAACGCTAATGCGTGAGCTTCTAAGAAGCTCAGCAAGACTTACCCGACAAAAGTGGCTGACTACAGCCGACTCCTAGACATGCTGGCCGACTCGGGTGGGTTTACTTGCAAAAAAACTCGCAAGCCTATACTACTCTTGTCAAATTTTAGCATCAGATTAAGTGATTAGAAAATAAATTTAGTTAGCACTCAGCTAAGCAAACATAACAGAAGTAATCAATAGCATTAGTGATAGTCATAATTCATTCTCATTGTGTTTCAACCTATTTACTAAAATGTGACAGAGAGTTCAAGTAAGCTCATAGCTGAGAGCGACAGTGATTCGAACCGATTTTTATACCTCTGCAGGGTTAACCTAATCGTACGACACGTGCGTGTCCCAGACTCGCACGGTTAACCTAATCGTACGACACGTGCGTGTCCCAGACTCGCACGTGGCAACCGTTCACACCAGCTCCTGCAACGTCAATTCCCTCCTACGCCTGCCTTAGCAGCGCCGCATCCCATCAGACAACACGTCCCAGACGGTTTCTGTGGAGTTCCCACGCTGCCCACCCCAGATCTCCTCCTAGTCAGACACCGTAGGGCAGGTTCGACGTTGCAATCACTAGGCTACGTAGGTTTACCGGGGCCCATAACACCCAACATACGATTAGTACATTCAATACTTGCCCAACTGTGCCACACGGATCAGACCAGACTACGGTCACCTTGGTCCCGGACCAGTCGCCGACCTACTGGTACCCAATCTGACCCTCAATCTTTTATCTTTCTTACTCATTGACAATCGTGTGGCACATCTCATGAAATAGTCTCATTCAATATCCTACTACTCGCGAGCAGCGTCCACTCTGCTCGACTTCTACCGGCAACTATCTGCTAAGCATAGCATACTAGGGGTATCCAAACAAGCTACCGTCAGGGTTACCTATGGGAAACAAATGCAACTATGGTTTCAATCAACTCCTACCACTTAATGCACAAACAAGACACATTGAGTTGTAAAAGTAAAACTTTAAAATTTGGTTGTGCACCGGGGCTTGCCTGGTTCTTCGCTGTTGGCGTTGACTTCTTCGGCGGGGGTCGAGGAACTTGGATCGGCAGCTACCTCGTGAGCGTAAGAATCTACATGATGCAGTAGGATTATGATAAGCTCAATGAAATAGAAACTTATTGCTATTATCAATAATAACCTAGGGTTTAGATTGGCGACGCCCAGAATTTGGGTTAACCCTAATTACTCGACGCCGTTGATTAAATTAAATTCTTAATCTGTGAATGATGTTTAAAGAAGTCTATTAAAATTTCATGGGGTGACTTTTAGTTGGCATGTTCATCAACTTCAACTCTAGTTAAGTTAATTCGACACTTTTCATCGGTTAATATTATTTAATTACTTCGGCTATTAAACTAGGGTTAAAATAAATATTTTAATTCTTCCTCAAGATTATTTTTAGTTGGTAGTACTCCCTGGAATAAGCATTTTGGGCTTTGGGTAGGGCCTAGATGAATTTTATATATTTTATAAAAATTCATCAAAGTTCCTGGTTTTAGATCTTGTAAAATCAGAAAGCACAAGTAAACCTCAGAATAAAATCATGAAATTTTATGTGGCCAATCTTGAGCACCAGATCTAAAACTTTGATTTTGGGTCTAACCTTATAAATGACTTTTACAATATACTTTAGAAAATGGTATTTAAACTAGGCAGATTGAAGTATTTTAAATGGGTTAGATGCCATTTCGTGTTCCTAAAATCTTCATAAAATTCCAGAGGATGTGTAGTACCATGATGTACTTGTGAATCAAAGGTTAGCCCTTGCATTGCTCTATAATGCAATTTAAAATTCAAAAACAGAAAGGATTGTTTCTAACTAATTCTGCAAATTTTTGGTCATTTGCTAAAAAGTGCTTTAACAGAAAATTAGTACTTTTCAGGAGGGTTCTAAAAAGTTTTGGTTTGGTATTTTTGGATTTTTCTATGATTTGGTACATGTTTAATAATCTCTGGCTAATTAAAGGAAAATTAAAAAAATCAATGGAACAGTGCCACAGAACAGGGGATACGGCAGAGGCGGCTGCTCCGGTGAGCTCATCGCCGGAGAAGAGGGCTAGGGCAAGAACCAAGGTGTCGTGGAGCTTCACCTCGACTCACTGCACTGGTTTGTGGAGGATGGAGGCTTCGGTGAAGGATGGAACAGGGCTGGCGACGTGGAGGTCGAGGTGGCGACAATGGTGGCCGACGGGGTGGCACACGGCGTTCTTCTCCGACGACGGTCACCTGTGGCCGGATTCAAGTCAAAGAGGTGCGCAACAACCAGAGGAAGTAGCCGGCAAGTTGAATTGAAAAACTGTTGTACCGCAATGACGAATTTTGAGGAGGGGCGATCGGCGGTGAGGTACTTCGGCCGAGAGGAAGGCGGCGGTGTTCCGGCGGAGCTAGGGCACCGCCGGCGGGCTTGGTCTTCGGAGAGCAACTGGGGGTGGAGGGGAGTCTAGGGGGCACGATGGTGCGGCTTGGAACTCGCCGGAGTGAGCTGTCGACGAGCGAGTGGCGCTGGCGGCAATGGCGGTGGCGCACCGAGCAGGGAGGAAGATGAGAGGAGGGCTGCGCGCGCGGGAAGCAGAATGGACAAGAAAAGGGGGAGTGGGGAGGAGGCGCGCCACTTAAAGAGGGGAGGTCCTCGGGTAGGGGAGTGGGGAGCAAGGGCAGGGGCATGGCCGGGCGGCGCAGGCGGCGTCGGTTGTAGGGCGGCGCGCTCGGGCAGAGAAGAGGAAGAGGGAGGGAGAGGGCTAGAGAGAGAGAGCGGTGGAGTGAGGAGGGAGTGAGAGAGAGGGAGGCACGGGAGTGGCGCAGCACTGAAACGGCGACGTGCGCCACAAATGCCGTGTCGGGCGGGCGGTGCCCTGCCGCTCGGCGGGCACTGTAGCCCGCCCGGCAACGGTTCTCTCTTTTTTTTTTTTATTTAACCAAGCTGGATTGCAATTCAATGAAATGGCACACTTCCATAGCTCAAAAATTTTTGAAAATTTTTGTGTATGTGCAGGAATTTATTTGGAACACTTTTCATTTAAGGTTCAAGTCATGATTTGGCCTCTAAAAAGTCTTGAATTTCTAGGTTGATTATAGCTTCTGTGAATTTTTAAGAGTTTTAAATCCTTTTCAAAAATCTTGAATAATTTCCCAAAATTCTATTTTGAAGTATACTTAATTTTTATGTAAAAATATGGCTAGGTTCTGTGGGAATTTTGATGGTCAAGAGTTAGGGTTTGGATTTCGTCCTGTTAACGAGATTTCGACACCGTTAATTAAGATTTGTCCCCAGACTCTGCTATAGGGTTCTGTTGTTTGTCAAACTTTTCATGGTGTCCTTTTAGAGCATTTTAAACAACATTCCTTTTATTTCCAAGATTGAATCTGCTTTAAAGTGAGTGAAATTATGGATTAGGGTTTATAGCTCTCGAGTTCTGCCCTGGTGACACCTGGGGTGTCACAGCCGTTCTCATGGTTAAGAGTACCACTTGTTCCTTTCTGCCGCAATGATATGTAAATAGTGGATTAATGATGAAGATGGTTGTTTCAACTCTGGATTGTCGTGCTTTAGTCTTGTTTGTTTAGAATAGTGGCACACGTAGCATATTCATAGCTAACCCTGTTAACTTGGCTTAAAATGGAATAGACTATTAGCGCTGTTTTCCCAATACCAGATCCACTTCCACCAATACTCCCTACATTCTAGGAGTCGGTTATTAGTTGGCCACGTTGACGGGTAAGTCTTGCTGAGTATTAGTTGCTTAGGGTTCGTGGATTAATGTTTTGCAGGTGATGCTTCTAACTTTGGTTCGTTTGGTTGTGGTGGTTGGGAAGGTGAAGGACCCTCGGAGTGGACCTTCAAGTGGGTTCCCGCTTCTCCGACCTTTGAAGATTAAGCACCCGCGGGCTGGCATGCTTAATTGTATCGTCGAGTTGTAATTATTAGCTTCCGCTGTCAACCGCTTGTTTTCGAACTACGTCTTTCGCATTTTTAATCTTTGAACCAACTGATGTAATCCCAGACTTAATGTACAATCTAAATCTTTTGCGTGTCCTCGTTAATCATTGTACTGTATGGTCGCTTGCTTCGTCAAGTGACACCCCAAAGTGATCCTGGATGAGCAACCGTACGATTTTATCGGACGGGGTTGCGACACGCAAATACAAACTAACTTAGGATATGTATAACATATGAAATATCAGGACGAGTGACACTAAGATAAACAAGACTCTCGATAATATGACGATAATGGGTGGGATCATTAATTGGGTCATCATCAGTGGCACGAAGATGAACATTGAGCTCCATTCTCAACAACATGATGATCACTAAGAGCAGCTCTATCAAGAAGATCATGAACGTATTTTTCGAGGGATAAAAAGAAGCTCTCAGTTGTTGAAGTGACCTCAATCCCTGGAAATAACGAAGAGGACCCAGATCAGACATAAGAGAAATTGCTCACCGAGTGGTCCCTTAATGAAAGCTATATAGTCAGGATCATCTCCAGTGATGTTCATGTCATCAACATAAAGAAGGAGAAAAGTCCGACCCCAATCAAAAATGTGCACGAAAAACACGGGATCATGATTGCTGATAGTAAAATCAGTAGTAGTGACCACAAAAGCAAAGCGTTAAAACCAAGCACGAGGAGACTACTTTGAGGCCATAAAGAGAATGACGAAGAGGACAAACCATACCCTTAGAAATAGAATTTCTAGGCGATGGCTGCATATACACCTCCTCACGCATCTCACATTAAGAATGATATTCTTCACATCAAGCTGAGAGTTGGACTACTCACAAGTAGAAGTCACAACAAGAATAATACGCATAGTGGTCTCATGAGCAACAGGATCAAAAGTCTCATCATACTAATGACTGTACTGTGCTGAAAGCCACGATCCACAACACGAATCTTATAACGCTCCAAAGAACCATCTGAATGGGTCTTGACCTTATAAACCCACATACATGTAATGGAACAAACACAAGAGGAGAATTACATGATCCCATGTGCCAGTACGCTAAAGAGGGGCAATCTCCTCAACCATCGCATGTTGCCTGATGGTAAATGGCATCACAATAAGATCGAGGCTCGGAATACAGAATAGGAGGCCGAAGAGTACGATGACCACATCCTAGGCCCAAATGAGTCGACACATCAGGATGGCTCATCATCAGAAGATGAACCATTATGAGAAGATGGCATAGCAAAACTATCCTCAACTTGTTATGTATAGACCTATGTCATTCGAGGCTTCATGGTATAATTAGGCTCCACAGAAGAAGACTATACGGAAGAGGTCACATGTGGTAGAATAGAAGAAGATACCTTAGGAGCAGGTGCGGATGAAGAAGTCAAAGGCACCAAAGAAGAAGACACCGAGGGCAACGTAACAGAAACACCTAACAATATTAGAAAAAGTCATGAAGGACAATGAGGGTAGAAGGGGCGAGTCTCATCAAAGACAACATCCTAGAAGTCCTCATCCGACAACCACTAGGATCCTAACAATGATACCCTTATGCTCAGCACTATGTCCTAGAAAAATACACTTATCACACTAACCAGTAGCTTAGTGCGCTCACAAGGTGCAAGCAGCACATAGCAAACACAACCAAAAGACAAAGGCTGAAGTAGTCTGGCGTTGCCACAAAGAATCCTGAAAGGATTCCCTCCCTACGGATATGATGTAGGTTGAATGTTATGAAAAAGGTGGCAGTGGAAACCGCTTCAGCGCAAAACCGAGGAGGAACATAAGAAGCAAGCATAAGAGCGTGAGGCATCTCAAGGAGATGACCATACTTGTGCTCGGTTACACCATTTTAAGCATGAGCGCCAGGACAAGAGAACGAACAAAGAGATCTAGAGAGGTACTCTATTGTAGAGTCGGTACGAAAACATGATAGTCGTGTTAAAATGAATGCAAATCATAGCTGTAAAAGACCTATAGATAGACAAGACCCCACTATTGACACGGCCCGCCTCGAAACCAGGGGCGGTTCGTCTCACCCGGGATCCTTTCTTGGTGATACTCGACGAAGCGAGTATTCATATGGTACAACATAGGCCGAGAAAACAGCATAATTTACAAGATAAGAGAAAATGATTATAATCTTGGTTCATTACAGAAATCTGGGAAACAAAGTATGGCAGACAGCTTCAAATACGAGTTTAGCGGAAACATAAGACACGATATAGACTCTGACTCTCGTAGACGAAGCAAAAGCATGTGCCTTGCCCACTAGCACTATGCTACTAGCCACCCAATGCGGCGGGTCATAGCGCTCCCATTGGATGCTCCCAAGGTCTAGGTGCTGCTCTTCCCACTGGTAGTGACCATCACCGGTACAAGCGTTGGCGCCAGAAAACCACGTATCAAAAAGCATGAGCTTCTAAGAAGCTCAACAAGACTGACCCGTCAAATTGGTTGTCTACAGCCGACACCTAGACATGCAGGCTAACTCAAGGTACGGTATCTTGCATAAAGGACTCGTGCTACCTGAAGTTAAGTGGTTAGGAAAACCTAACTTTAGTTTGCACTAGTCTGAACAATCATAGTGAAAAAACAATAGATACACTAATCATCATCATAATCCAGTCATCATCATAACTCAACATCTTAGTTAAATGTGGTGCATTTCACAAGCAAACTCATAAACTGAGAGTGACAGCGATTCGAATCAATTTACACCTACAGGGATAACCTAATCATACAACACGTGCGCGTCCCAAACCACACGTGTGTGACACCCTAGGTGTCACCGTAGAAGCCAGCGACAAATTTCAAACCCTAATAGTCGAATCAGGCACCATGAAACAAAATCGACACTTGAAGTAATAAGAAATGATGTTTAAAACACTTCCAATAGCATGAACAAAAATTTTGATAAAGCGTAGAACACTTTCAGTAAAATTAGGAGAGTTCAACTAGCGGTCAAAATTCTTCTTTAACAGGGCAAAATTCCAACCCCAACTAAAATCCTATGTAACCCTAATAATATTTTTACATGGCAATTAAGTTCACTTCAAAGGGGAATTTTGGAGATTTAATCAAATTTTTTGGAAAAGATGCAAACCCCTTTAAAATTCACACAAACTTGATTCAAGTTGGAAATTCAAGAATTTTTAGAGACTGAATTAGGGCTTGAACCTTAAATGAAAGTTGTTTGAAATAATTAACAGAGCAACCACAAAAATTTCAAAATTGTTCGAGCTCAGGAAGTACAGAATTCTTTTGCATCTAGGAAGGGATTTTGGAACTATTTCAAAAAAAATCAAAAAAAAAAAAGAAACAAACAGTATACGGCCGCCGCCCCCGACAGCCAACCGCCGCAGCGGCTGGGAGCCGCGGCAGGCGCCGGCCAGGCTCACCTTTTGAGCCAAGACTTCAATCGGTAAGATCTGCCAAGATGTGTCCCCCTCTCTCCTCCCTCTCCTTCTCTCTCCCGCGCACGAATCTCCCTCTCCCTCTCCCTGTTTTCTCCCTGCCGCACGCCACCACCACACTTCGCCACTCATCGGCGTCGCGTGTGCTGCTCCAGTCCTCCCCACTCCCCTTCTCTCCCGCTCCACGGCAATTTAAGTGCACACAAGTCCTCCGTTTCTTCCCACATCCCCTTCCTCCTCAATGCGCCATCTCTTCCCTTTGTCCTCTGCTCAGTGCACCGCCCGCCATTGCCGCCCGAGAAGGTCACACGGTGAGCCCACTGTTCCGGTCATCCTCTATCCTTCTCACCATGCCTAAATTCTTCCCCTCATTCTAGCACCGCTCCTGGTCCAGCAAGCCAGTCTCCGGTTCCTCCCTCCGCCCGAACGCCTCATTCCCCCTCCCCGACCGAGCGCACCACCGCAGGCCAGCAATCTTCAATTTCGTCCTCACGGTACCGCCGTACTGCAATTCCTTCCTCCCGGCTCCTCCCTCTCCTACTTGTGCATTGTTTTGACAAGCTCCGGCCGCAGAAGGTCACCGAGGAGGACGAATTCCTTGCGCCACCCTCGGCCGCCATTGCCGCCCGAGGAACTCCGCTCGGTGAGCCACGCATCCGGCCACGTGTAGCTCCCGAATCCTTGCCAAGAGAGATCGCCGTGTTCCGGCATAGCTCACCGAGCTCACCGTTGTTTGTTTCATAGCTCGAGTCGTCGGGAGCAAGGGTTTGCCGAGGTCCGCCGTCGACCTCCATGGTGAGAGCCATCGTCCGGTGAGATTTCTTTGCTATTGTAGTGTTGCCAGTCGTCTCCGAGGCATGTAAGTGGTGTAGGATGAAGCCTCGAGCGTCGTCGTGCACCTAAGCGCCACCACGGCCTTGCCCGAGCCTCGCCGGAGCCCGCCGCCGCCCTTCCCCTGTTCTGCCGCCTTTATTCATTTAAATTTCAAATTTCCTATTAATTGGTCAATCTTATAAAATGTCTAACAAATCAAGAACAAATTCAAAAATACCAAACCAAAACGCTTTAGAATCCTCATAAAAAGAACTAATTTTATGTTAAAACACTTTTTCAAAAACGTTCAAGGAATTTCTTGAATAATTAGATGAACCACTTCTGTTTTTGAATTTTAATTGAAGCTCCAGAGAAGTGCTAGGGCTAAAACTTGAACCATAAGTGCAACATGATAGTGTACACCTCCTGAAAGTTTCTTGGGATTTTACAACCACAAAGTTATATACATCTCATTGAAGATATTCTAAACTGCCAATTTAATTTGGCATTTTCTAAAATACATTATGAATCTCATCCCAAATCCAAACCCTAACGCAAAACTTTAGATTTGGTGCTCATAGGTGTCTACATCAAATTTCATGATTTTACTGAAGGGTTTACTATTTATTTTTGATTTTATAAATTTAAATAATAGAAATTTATTGAATTTTTGTAAATCTAAAAAATTCAACTTGGCCTCAACCAGACTTCAAAATTCATATTGCAGAGAGTGCTATCAACTAAAAATAAAGTCATGGTAAAATTTGAAGATTCATTTTAACCCTAGTTTGAATAACAATAGCTTTTACTAAATATTTATAAAACCTAGGAAAAACCCAGCTTGACCTCGACAAATTTTAAAATTCCTAATTCAGAGAACATTGCCAACTAAAAATCATTCCCTGGGAAAGTAAGGAGTTTCATTTTGAGCCACAAGGTAACAGCTTTAATAAAAGACGAAGTCGAGAATTTAGGGGTAACCCTAACCTCTGGGAGTCGATGGTGAAAACACTATAGTGTGCTTTGTTGAAAACATCATGTTAACTTTTGATTCGACTCATTGTATTCATATTGCATCATGTAGACATCGAAGAACGTCGTACTGACAATCCCGAGTCCTCAATCTCCGCCGAAGCAGTCGACATCAACCCCGAAAAACCCGGCAAGCCTCGGTGCATAACCAAGTTTTAACGTTTTTCTTTTATAACTATGTGTCCTGATTGTGCATTTAAGTTTCTAGGAGTTGATTGAAACCCTAGTTACATCTGTTTTCACAAGAAATCCTATCGGTAGTTGGTATGGATGACCATCTAGTATGCTATGCGTAGCAAGTACTTCCTGGTAGAACTCGAGTATAGTGGACGCTGCTCGCCATTGGTAGGGTTTGATTGAAACTCGCACATGAAATATATATGACACTTGGTTATGGATGGTTAAGGAAAGATAAAACAGGAGGGTCAGACAAGGTACAAAGTAGGTCGGCAACTGGACTGGGTCCAGGGTGACCATAGTCTTGTCTGATCTGTGTGGTCGGAGTCTCATCGAGCGTTTGAATGTACTAATGATATGCTGGGTATGATGGGGCCTAGTAAACCTACGTAGCCTAGTGATTGCAAAGTCGACCCTGCCCTACGGTGTCTGATTTGTGAGGCGATCTTGGGTGGGCAGTGTGGGAACTCCAAAGAAATCGTCCGAGACGTGTGTTCTGATGGGATGCGGCGCTGCTAAGGCAGACGTAGGAGGGAATTGACTTTGCAGGATCTGGTGTGAATGGTTATCACATGCGGGTCTGGGACGCGCACGTGTCGTATGATTAGGTTTCCCCCTGCAAGGTATAAAAATCATTTCGAACCGCTGTGGCTCCAAGTTTGTGAGTTTGCTCGTGAAACGCACCACATTATAATCAAGAAGTTGAGATACAATGCTGAGGACGAAGTTATGATGCTTATTATTGTATATTACTTCCATTATGATTGATTAGATCAGTGCCAACTAAAGTTTTCATTCTAATCACTTAACTTGAACTAAAACTTGAACAAGAATAGTTCAGGTTTTACGAGTCCTTTTTGCAAAATAAGTCCACCCTGAGTCAGCCAGCATGTCTAGGTATAGGCTGTAGCCAGCCTTTTTGACGGGTCAGCCTTGTTGAGCTTCTTAGAAGCTCACGCTTTGCGAATACGTGGTTTTCAGGCACCGACGTGCATACCCAGGATGAGAGCATCCAGTGGGAAGAATCTCGTCTTGTGGTCGGTAACCTCTAGTGGGAGCTTTGAGAATCGCCGCAGTAAATTTGAAGTGGCTAGTAGCATGATGCCACTGGGTACGGTTCATTCTTTTGCTTTATCGTGAGAGTCGGAGTCTCTACTCGTCTAGTCTTCCGCTGTAATCATGTCTTCAAAACTCTATTCCGTACTCTGACATGGTTGTAAGACTTAAATTTTCAATCTATGAAACAGTGATGTATTAATTTCTCTTACCTTGTGAAAGATTGCTGTTTATCCTACCTGTGTTATACCATGTGTATGCTCGCCTCGCCAAGCATTGCCCAACAGGATCCTGGCGAGATGCGGGATCCGTTCCGAACTGAGTTTTTCTGCGGCGGGTCCGCGTCAACTTGGCAACCGTTCACACCAGATCCTGTAAAGTTAATTCCCTCCTACGCTACCTTAGCAGTGCCGCATTCCACCAGAACACACGTCCCAGACGGCTTCTGTGGAGTTCTCACACCTGCCCAACCCAGATCGCCTCTGATCAGACACCGTAGGGTAGGTTCCACTTTGCAATCAGTAGGTTATCTAGGTTTACTGGGCCCCATCATTATCCTACATATGATCAGTACATTCAATGCTCGATGAGGTTCGGGTCACACGGATCAGACAGGACTACGATCACCCTGGACCCGGTCCAGTTGCTGACCTACATTTCCCCTGTCTGACCCTCCAGTTTTTATCTTTCATTATTCATACATAGCCATGTACGACATGTTTCAAGAGGTAGTTTCATTCAACTCCTAGCAGCTGTAAGCAGTGTCCACTCTGCTCGACTTCTACCGGCAAGTATAGCTAAGCATAGCATGCTACCATGGGCTACCTATATCGATATACTGATAGGATTTCCTAAGGAAACATATGAAGCTAGGGTTTCAATCAACTCCTGGAAACCAAATGCACATACATGACACATAGTGATAAAGTAAAAACTTCATAAAACAGGTTATGCATCGGGGCTTGCCTTGGTCTCCTGCTTCAGTGGCGAGAGCTTCTTCGGTGAACGTAAGCTCCGGGTCCGCAATTACCTCATTCACTTTGACGTCTACATGATGCAAACATTAGGATGCTGCCCATTAGTAATATGATAATATGGTGTTTTTATCATTAATAATATGGTGTTTCATCATTAAGGATATGAGTTTACTCATGTCAGGGTGAGTTCACTTAACACTTAACGATTTTCGACTACGGCATTTTAATAAATTAAATTATTCACCTACGACTATGGACTGCAATGAAAGTTTCAGATCCTGCCAGGAGATTACTGTTAGCCGATATTACTCTCTGAAATATGATTTTTGGAGTTGATTTGTGGTTGAACTGAAGTCTCTGAATTTTCTAAGAATTCATACAAGTTTGTATTAATTAACCTTAGAAATTCAAGAAAAGGCACTAAACTGCA
Organism: Oropetium thomaeum; assembly: GCA_001182835.1. NCBI lineage: Eukaryota > Viridiplantae > Streptophyta > Magnoliopsida > Poales > Poaceae > Oropetium > Oropetium thomaeum. Next base: position 1,741,873 of record LFJQ01000034.1, read on the forward strand.
TGATAAAATCATGAAACTGAATAGATGCACTTGCAAGCCTCTATACTAAAGTTTTGAACAGGTCTTATGATTTTTGGTTGACATGCATAATATAATTTAGAAAATAATGAATTAAATTGATAGGTTTGTGAAAAATTACATGCATGCATATAACTTTGTTAAGATTAAATCATGGGAAAATTACAGGAGGTCATGCATGTCCTGACACACCATTGGCACAAGTCTCAGCTCCAGAACAGCTCTAGAACTCCAGCAATAAATCAAAAACAAAATACATTAACCTATTTCTTTAGGAAGTTGCATCGACTTTCATGATAAGTCTTTTAAGCAAAAGGTTAAAGCCTTTTAAGAGGGTTCTAGGAAAATTTAGTGTGCATTTTTAGGAGATCACTGTGATTTACTATGCATTTCACAAACTGGACTAGAAATAATAAAATAATTTAAAATTTTGAAAAAGAAGAAAACAGGGGAGGGCGGGAGGAACTCCGGCGAGCTCAACGACGGCGAAGTTCTGCTGGAGCTGGCCAGGTTGGTGCTCATCCGGTCACGACGCACACGTTGGAGGTGCAGTTGGTTGCCGGCGATGGCTGAAAGGCAGTCGCGATGAGAGGCGGCAATGGAGCGCCACTCCGGCGAGGTGCGCGGTGAAAGAGTGCGGTAGAGAGCTAAAGAAGATGTCCAAGAGCTTCACCGTGACGTGAGAAGGCGAGCTGGGTCGGCTAGGGCGGCGGAGATGGCCGGGAGCAGCGTGCCGACGTGAAGGTCGCGGCGGCGGCGATGGCGGACTGGCGGCGGCGGGTGGGTTCCGGCAGCTCCGGTGAGTCTCTACGAGCAACAACGTGTCACAGAGGAGCGCAAGGAGTAGAGTAGCTAGCCGGAGGAAGGAATCGAACCACCTTCGAGTGGTGAGGAAGAAATCGAAGAATCCGTGGCGACGGGGGCGCTCTGGACCGAGGTAGACGACGACACGTTCCCGGCGATTCAGGGCGGCGCAGAGCGACCGCTTTGGCAAGGAGCTGAAGGTAATGGAGGGGGAGCTAAATGGCACGGTGGTGGAGTGCGGGGAGCTCTGAGCAGAGCTGTCCACGCGAAGGGGACAACGGCGGCAATGGCGGCCGGGCGGTGCTCGCACGCGGAGGAAGAAGGGAAGTGGGGGGCGGCGTTGGTGCTTTCTTTCTCGCTTGGCGTTAGCTCGAGCACGCGCGCGCGCAAAGATTTTAATGGCCCGCGCGACGGGCGAGCGCAGGGACCGACAGCGGCAATTGGGCGCGCGGGGCGGCGTTGGCGTGCGCAGAGGGGAGGAGTGAGAGCGAGAGAGGGGAAAGGAGGAGGGAGGAGCGGGATTCCCGCGTCGTCGATGGGACAGGACCACCGAGCCGGTGCAGCGCTGCGGCGGCCGTGGTGGGTGGCGCTGCAGTGCCACGGTTGGCCGGCGGTGCGTCAGGCTTTTCTTGTTTTTGTAAATTTTTTGCAATAATTCAAAAACTCCCATCTGAATTCAAACAAATTTCGCACCTCTCGGGTTTGGAAATATGCGAAAAGTTTTGTGGGCACTCAGGACATTATTTGGAACAACTTTTGTTTTTGGAAGAAATCCTCGTTCGGCCTCTAAAATTGTATAGATTTTCAACTCAGATTAGATTTGTTTGAATTTTTAAGGAGATTAAACCTTTTCAAAAAATTTCAGTAAAATCTTAAAAATTTTGTTTTGAAGTGAACTTAATTGCCATGCAAAAACATTAGTATAGTTATATTGAGGATTTGATGGTTTTGTAAGAGTTAGATGGAATTAGTACCCGCATGTCAACAATTATTTGTACTGGGATCTGAAACTCCTGATTTTTCAAAAATGCTCAAAAATTTACCAAAATTTTTGTGGAGGTTAAGTATAATTTATAAAACAATAATGTCATTGGTTATGCAAAGATTTGATTTCTGAGTGTGAAATTCATTCGATGAATTTTAAGTGACACTAGGGGTGTCACAACTATTATGTTTCATAAACTACACCCATGTGTGTCGAGAAAAATCATCAATGAAGATGATATAGTATTTATGCCTCCTCTTAGAAACAAAAGGAGTTTGTCCCCATACATTGGAACGAACTAAATCAATAGGACGTTGGGACACCGACTCACTAGAAAATAATGGGAGTTGGGTCTGTTTGGCTAGCCTACAACCCTGTCAATGGTCCAAATAAGCAGTTTTTCTACAAACATACCCTAAAAGACAACGACGAACTAAGAAAGACAATTGATCCACAAAGGTGATCCAAACGATGGTGCCAGTGAGCAAAAGACGAAATGGACGAAGCAACATCAGTAGTGGCTATAGAAGAAGCATAAAGACTAGCAGAGGCAGCGAAAGTAAGATGAAGTGAATCAAGCTCCAAAAGGTGTTGTGTGTCATGACGATGAAGACCAGCACCAACTATAAGCCCCGTGCGACAATCCAAAATGCAACAAGAATCATGGTCAAGAATAACACGACAGATGAGGTTAGTGAGTTGACCAGCGGACATGAGCTGCATAGTGAGACCAGGGCGTGTAAAACAGTAGGAACATCAAATGAAGAAGACAAAAGAGTCCCTTTACCTGGTACGAAAAGAGATGAACCATCTGCAGTATCAACAGTGGTAGTGAGAGATGGTGGAACAATAAAAATAAGACCACAAGGATGAGGTGTCCAATGAAAAGAGGCACCCAAATCAAGAATCCATGGCATATTACCGGAAGAAGTGGAAGGTGGCCCCTCATAGGAACAGCTCAGTTCATCAATACAGAAGGCGAAGTAACAGAATTAGGCTTACCGGTGCATGAAGAGACCACAAGACGAATGAGCAGCATGAGAAACCCCTCTGTGTCTGAACCAGCAAAACCCCCCTATCCTCTAATACTCCTCAAGGCAGCATCATCATCTAGCGAATCCTGAGAAAAATCCTTGTGCCTCTAAAAATGAGAAGTCCCAATATATATCCATCCATGTCGTGATCAGTGCAGGAGAGGGCACCACCCCCTCCACCTCTAGAATACATTAGTAGAAAAGATGCCATGAGTGGAGAAGGTACAGGTATAGAAACACCAATAGCAAATGACGACAAGAGCGTGCAATATGAAGCAACGAACAGAGACAGCGTGCAATATGAATTGGCGAGCAACGAGAGCACGCAATATAGTAACATTCAAACGTTTAAACATCGCAAAATCCACACCCGGAAAATTTCAAATTCAAAATAGTCCAAATCTGTAGAGATAACTTTTAAATATACAGGGTTTTCAAAAAATGCAAAGCCAAATGATATAATTACGCTAGAAAAATGGAATTTCAAAAATAAAATAAAGTTTGACAAGTGTTTGCTCTAGTTGAGAATTTATTTGAACTTTCTTGGATTTTACTTTGTTGATCAAGCTCTTTATTGATTTTAGTTTCTTTTCTTCAAAATTCAAACCCCATTTGGACTAAACAAACAATAAATCAATAAAGCAACGAAATAATTGGACTAAACAATGAAACTTTACCAAATAGAAATTCCATAATATTTAATATAATTTAATCAAGCACTTGAACAATCTAAACTATTCTCAAATTTGAATTAAATTCAAATTTGATCAAAACCAAAATTCCAAAAAAAACAAAAACCTCTTTCTCTTCCTTCCTCCCTTTATGGGCCAAATCCTCGCTTGGCCCATCTCTCCCTTTCTCTTCTCCCTCTCTTCTCCCCACTGGCGCCATTTCCTCTTTTGGGCCGCACGTGTGCACCACCTTCTAGCTCAGCTCGCACCTGAGCCGGCCAGCCCACGCTGCGCCTCTCCTCCCTTCCCGTGCCTAGGGACGCGCGGCACATAATGCGTGATGCCTGCGCGCCATGTGTGCCGCACCGCCCTGCGCCGCTACGAGCCAAGGTGCTCCCCAACTAGCGCTCGCTGCCGTGCTCCCCAGTTGCTGCTCACGCATGTGTCGGCCACTTCGCGTGTCCTGTCATGTCGCCATTGCTGTTGCCGCAGGCGCCGCGTCGCGTTTCCGTTGGACGAGAATTCTCTCTGCCTATAAAAGGCACGGCCGCTTAGCATCTTAGCCATCACCCCGCCGAACACCTCCTTCCCTTGAGCGCAAATCGAAAGGATTTCCCCCTTTCTTCTGGCCGTCGTTGATTTGTCGCCTCCGATGAGCAGTCGACCTCATCTCTTCCTCACTGTGTTTGCCCTGGAACCCCTCTTCAGCTCGGGCATCTTGGCGTAGTAGGAACCGGGCGGGAGCACGAGATTCACCTAGCGCCGCCGCGGGCGCGTCTCTCTGCTCGACCAAGGTTTCCACGTTGCCAGTGAGCTTCGCTAACCCTCTTCTCTCCCTCTCTTGCTGTACCTTCGTTTCCCCACGCCACCATCAGTGTCGCATGGTCTAGTGCCGCCATGGCTCTCGCTGTCGACCACCACCGGGCCGCCCCCGGTCATGCCACAGCCTCCGTGAGTCTTTCCGGGCATCGCAGACCACCACATAAAGCGCTGCTCCCGCACTTGAGTTGCGAAATCCGCATCGCGCCTCCACCGTCATGATCTCCGGCGAGCTCGTTCCGTAGATTTCCCCTTATGTTAGCTCGCTATTAACATCACCCCCAGCTCCGCCTCCTCGCGTAGAACGCCTTTGTGGACCCCACGCCCACATCCAACCTTCACAACCGCCGTCAGCGAGGATTCCAGCAGAATCCCGAGCCATGCCGCCCCTTGGTCCACTATGAACCGGCTAACGGCCGCGGTCCATGGACCCGTGGACCTATTCCACGGTTTTCCTGTTTTGGTTATTTTACAAAACACCCCTAACTTTTTAGAATGCTCAACCCAAAGTCCTTTTTCTTTATGCTTGAACCCATGATCTTTTCTGAAGCCCTTGCTTCATTATTATAATATCAGGATAATTCCAACAATTATTAAATACATTCAAAATCTCAATTGAGCCCTAATCACAGACTATCTAACCCAAGTAATCTTAATCATCATGTTTAATTATTTATTCATCTTTCCTCTGATTATTTGTTTGGATTTTAATCCCATTTGCTTATCTTCCGTTGGATTGTATGGCATGAAAGATAATGACACTAATGCTATCGATTAGTTTGGCACTAATCATAATTTAATACTAATAGATTACATAACTAATAAACTCTCTGTAATAATAAAATTTAATGCTAATGCTAATAATTACCTTTATGTTATTATTTTATAATGATGAAATATTAATAATATCGAACAGTAAGTATAATAATAATGTTAATAAATAATAATCATCTAACTTTAGTAGTTAAATATTATCAAACTTAAAGCTAATAACAACCTTGGCTCAACCCATCCTCTTAGGGCTACCAATTAAATATAATTAATTTTAAGGCTTATAGTGACCTTAATCCTAATAGTCACCCTAATTAGAGATCTAGTGCAAGTGACAATTCACATGATTAAACAACAATTAATGATAAGCATCTTAAACATGCCCCTTTAAGAATAATTAGAATTATGATCATGAGCTAGACTCTTGACCATTATTAATAATCTCTTAATCCTACTACTATAATGCACCGAATGATCCGTTTTACGTTTACCGCCCTAAAAATATACAATCCCTTCTAATTATATCCCAATAATTAAGAAAAATTATTAATTATACTCAATTTGTGAGTCATCTACTCAAATCCGACAGATTATATGTCTCTATTTTAAATCGTACGGCCCCTTATTACTCCCAGATCTTTACTCAGAAAATCTTACAACTCCCTCCACAAATCAAAAAGGAAATATTCACCTGTCCTATTTTTTTACTTCAAAACAGTCCATCTTCATCCAGCTTTTTTTCTGAAAAACAACCATGCCACATCTTCGTGAATCTCACGAGTTGCCTACCTGCTCACACCGCCGAAGCCGCCGCCCGCTGCGCTTCCCGAGTTGCCTGCCCATGTTCACGCCGCCGACGCCACCGCACAAGCCGCTGCCGCTGCCGCCCTTCTCGGTGGCCGCCCGACCTGCCGCCGCCCTTCCCGGCCGCCGCCCGAGCCGACGACGCCCTTCCCTATGGCCGCCACCGGCCGAGCCGCTGCCACCCTTCTCAGCCGCCGCTCGAGGCGACGCGGCCCTTCACGACGACAGTCTGAGCCGACGCCGCCCTTCCCTGCGGCCACTACAGCCCGAGCCGACGCCGCTCTTCGCGGCCGCCGCCGCCCAAGCCGGCCGCCCACGCCTATGCCGACACCGCCACGGCCCTTCACAGCCACCGACGCCTAAGCCGGCCGCCCACGCATATGCCCACGCCACCGCCGCACTTCCCGGTTGCCGCCGCGCAAGCCGACGCCGCCACCGCGCCTGCCTTGCCCGCCGCCTGCCGTTGCCGCCCACGCCACCACCCACCGCATCCCCTGCCGCCGCCCGGCCGCCACCGCCCACGCCATCGCCCACTGTGTCCCCTGCCGCCGCCCACGCCACCACATCCCCTGCTGCTGCGCCCGCCGCCGTGCCGCGTCCCTTGCTGCAGCATTGCCGCGCCACCTCCACCCCTGCTGCTGCGACTCCGTGCCACTGAGTTAGCGACACCATCTTTCCGGGGTCGCCGTCTTCCGCCCTGTCGTGCTATTGTTCGCATTAGCCCTGTTCTCCATGCGGACAAGTCATAAGTTTGTATCTCTTTTTCTCCTCATTAATCAATCAGAATGGATTGATAATTTCAACCATATATTACACAAACCATTGATAGTTGCTTCCAGTAATACATGTTCATTTAAACTCTGTATGTATTTGCATTACTTTGATGTGTAGATTTTGAATAGGGATGGATGCCTCAACGGGATGTCAAACTCCACTTAAAGACCAAATCAACCAGACCGGTACGCTTTCCTCCTCTATAACATATAATATGTTATGCAAATTAAAATTTATATATAGTAGTATATATATATAGGTGGTCTTACGATATGTTGTGCAAATTAAAGTTGTTCTTTGTGGATACATGTGTTAGATGGTGAAATTAATGTTGCAGCAGTGGAGCAAAGAAATAAAGACGAGGATCAACTACAAAAAGATAAAAGGAATGCACGTCAGCGTGAATATCGTGCAAGGAAAAAGGCCGAAAAAGATAGCTTGTTGAATAATAACACAATGTTGGATAATAATAAGAAGCTGATTGCAGAATCAGGTGAATATCTTTATCCCCAACCCTCTCCCTCAAACTAGATTACCGACATGATATTAATAGTATGATTGTTGCTTGCACGGATAACAAAAATACGGACCAAGTAGTAGATCCTAAAGAGAAGAGGAATGCACCTCAACGGGAATATCGTGCAAGGAAAAAGGTTGAAAAAGATGTAATATTCAGTAATAATAAAAAGTGCGAGGCAGAATTAGGTGAATATTTTCGTCCCAGCCTATCCCTCAAATGAAATTTTTATCCTAATGACCACATGTAAAAATTATTGCCTTGACAGATAACGAAAATACTAAGCTGATCCTAACCAAAAAATAATGGCAAATCAACAGGAGTATCGTGCAATAAAAAGCCCATGATCACATCGAATGTAGGACATTCTGGTATGAAACTATTCATTTTTGTAATTACAGACCTGGAAGTTCGCATGTCATTATTAAATAGTTTTCCCTGCGGTGTGTTGTCTTGGTGGTTTACTATTTTTCGTTTATATTTGCATAGGCAGGCATGGACAACATGCACATTCCAGTTCTTGATGATATTCGTGCAAGGGTTTTGAGTGCGCGTCAACATGGATTATTATTGCATTCTCACAATTCAAAGTCACCTCATGGTTAGTGTAACACCTATCATACTTAAATACCTTAACCACGGCATGTTGTCGTGGTGATTTGTTATTTTCAATCACATTTGCATATGCAGGGATGAACATGCACACTCCAGTTGTTGATATTCATGCAAGGGTTTTGAGTGCGCACCAACATGGATTATTATTGCATTCACGCAGCTCCGCATATGTTGAAATCCCTGTGTATAAAACACCAGATCCTGGTAATACTGTCAACTACCACCAAATTATATGTTGAACTATATTGCATTTTGTAACTATTTTTTGTTGCTAATATTATGTCACTTCTGATAATTTTGCAACATAAAACACTCATGACCAGGTGAGAGAACCGGTTATGACAAATATAAACATAACATGCGATTGAGATACAAAAGAATGGATCCAGCATCTAAAGAGAAATTGTTACGCAAAAATCGTAAGTACAAGCACATGATAGCCAGTAAGTATATATATCCTTCTGCTATTGTTTCCACTTTCTAAATAACCTTTCATTAATTAAATGTTGTTTACCATTCATAATTAGGTGCCGTTAGTCCAGTATATGATAAGGATATGGATAACATAGGTCGAGAAAACAGCATAACTTACAGGATAAGAAAAAATGATTACAATCTTGGTTCATTAAAGAAATCTTAAAAACAGAGTATGGCATACAACTTTCAATACGAGTTTAGCGGAAGCATAAGACACGATACAGACTCCGACTCTCATAGACTAAACAAAAACATGTGCCTTGCCCACCAGCACTATGCTACTAGCCACCCAAAGTTCACTGCGGCGAGTCACAGCGCTCCCACTGGATGCTTTCAAGATCTGGGCGCTGCTCTTCCCATTGGTAGTGACCATCGTCGGTACAAGTGCCGCCGCCTGAAATCCACATATCGCAAAGCGTGAGCTTCTAAAAAGCTCAGCTTGCTGACCCGTCCAAATGGCTATCTACAGCCAACACCTAGACATGCAGGCTAACTCAGGGTAGGGTATCTTGCATCAAGAACTGACACTACTAGAAACATGTTTGCACTAGCCTGCACAATCGTAAAGAGAAAGCAATAAATACAATAATCGGCCACATAATCCAGTCATCATCATAGTTCAATATCTTAATTAAATGTGGTGCGTTTCACGAGCAAACTCATAAACTGAGAGCGATAGCGATTCGAATCGATTTACACCTGTAGGGATACCGAATCATACGACACGTGCACGTCCCAAACCGCACGTGGCAACCGTTCACACTAGATCCTGCAAAGTCAATTCCCTCCTACGCTACCTTAGTAGTGCCGCATCCCACTAGAACACACGTCCCAAACAGTTTCTGTGAGTTCTCACACCTGTCCACCCAGATCGCCTCCGATCAGACACCGTAGGATAGGATCGACTTTGCAATCACTAGGTTACGTAGGTTTACTGGGTCCCATCATTACCCAGCATATGATCAGTACATTCAATGCTCGATCAAGCTCAGACCACATAGAACAGACAGGACTACGATCACCTTGGACCTTGTCCAGTTGCCGACCTACCTTTCCCCTGTCTGACCCTCCAGTTTTATCTTCCATTAATCATACATAACCATGTTCTGTAATGTTTCAAGAGGTAGTTTCATTCAACTCCTAGCAGTCGCGAGCAGCGTCCACTCTGCTCGACTTCTACCGACAACTATAGCTAAGCATAGCATGCTACCAGGGTTATAGGTATATTGCTATAGGTAGCCCCTAGTAGCATGTTATGCTTAGTTATACTTATCAGTAGAAGTCGAGCAGAGTGGACGCTGCTCGCGACTGCTAGGAGTTGAATGAAACTATTTCCTGACACGTTACAGAACATGGTTATGTATGATTAATGGAAGATAAAACTGGAGGGTCAGACAGGGAAAAGGTAGGTCGGCAACTGGATCGGATCCAAGATGACCGTAGTCCTGTCTGATCCGTGTGGTCCGAGCCTGATCGAGCATTGAATGTAGTGATCATATGCTGGATAATGATAGGGTCCAGTAAACCTACGTAACCTAGTGATTGCAAAGTCGAATCTACCCTACGTTGTCTGATCGGAGGCGATCTGGGGTGGGCAGGTGTGAGAACTCCAAAGAAGCTGTCTGGGACGTGTGTTCTGGTGGAATGCGCCACTACTAAGGTAGCGTAGGAGGAATTGACTTTGCAAGATCTGGTGTGAACGGTTGCCACGTGCGGTCTGGGACGCGCACGTGTCGTATGATTAGGTTATCCCTGCAGGTGTAAATCGATTCGAAACGCTGTCGCTCTAAGTTTATGAGTTTGCTTGTGAAACGCACCACATTTAATTAAGATGATGAGTTATGAAGATGACTGGATTATGATGATGATTATTGTACCTATTGCTTTCTCTCTATGATTGTTCAGATTAGTACAAACTAAAGTTAAGATTTTCTTACCACTTAACTTGAGCTAAAACTTGACTAGAGTAGCAAATAGTGCGAGTTCTTTATGCAAGACAACCTACCCTGAGTCAGCCTGCATGTCTAGGTGTCGGCTGTAGACAATCAATTTGACGGGTCAGTCTTGCTGAGCTTCTTAGAAGCTCACACTTTGTAATACGTGGTTTTCAGGCGCCGATGCTTGTTCCGGTGATGGGCACTTCCAGTGGGAGGAGCAGTGCCTCGATCATGGGAGCTTCCAGTGGGAGCGCTGTGGTTCACCGCAGTGAACTTTGGGTGGCTAGTAGCATAGTGCCGGTTGGCATGGCACCATTTTTTGCTTAGTCCACGAGAGTCGAAGTGTGTAACATGCCTTATGCTTCCGCTAAACTCACATTTGAAAATTGTACGTCGTACTCTTTTTTTAAGATATCTGTAATGAACCAAGATTGTAATTTTTTTCTCTCATCTTGTAATTTATGCTGTTTTCTCGACCTATGTTGTACCATGTGAATACTCGCTTCGCAGAGTATCGCCTAGAAAGGATCCCGGATCAGACGAACAGTCCTTGGTTTCGGGGGCGGATCTGTCACAGCTGGTATCAGAGCCATTATGGGAGTGGTACGACATTTCAAAGGCATATTTTTGAAAATTGCATGCGAGTGAGGTACTAGCCCTAATAGGAAGTAAGTAGTATTAGATGGCAAAGCTAACCTAGTATAGAGGCTAACTAAACTCAGTTTAGATTAAATTTCAGTAACAACACACCTACGCTCAGGTAAGCATGGTAAGGTACGCCGCTCGACTGTGGTGAAATGTCGGGAAACCCCTGTTGCGTCAGTAGCAGTAGCGTTCCGTACCATGATGGTATGGAAAGAGGTATTATATTCGTTGTAACATAGTACGCCCCCTTGCCGTCTAGGGAGGGAAGCAGACCTCTACCATAGGAGGTGTGGGTTACGGACCTGTTGCGACTGCAGACCTTAGCACAGTGGCATCTTATGCCGTGGTGCACAAGAGATAAGATTGTTCTTCACGACTTAGGTCTTGCAGAACTCTCTTATACCTCCGCTGCCTGAAGTAAAGTGCAGTCCATCGCCGCGTAGTGAAAGTCCGACACGTGATCCCCGTACGTGGCCTACTCGGAACGACCCATATGGCAATAATATGGGTTGTTGTTTTACTTTGATATATATATTATATTTTAACCGCCTGTGATGTCCTTCTTCTGCAGGTACACTAACTTCGATATCGTGAGAAACGTGTAGAAATGTCTAACTTGAGTGCGATCTGCCACCGCTTAAATGATTATTTTTCTATTTTGGTGAGGACGTATAGACCGAGCAGGAAATGCATTGCATGCTAATCGAAACTATTAAAAACCTAAGGCTAAAACACGTCATAATCTCACCTGGGTAATTAATGGTCGCCGATAGATTACTAGTGCTTACACCGGTAGACGTGTGGGTCTCGGATACTCTTTTACTCAGAGATGGGAATATTTAACATATTGGAAGTTTATGCATGCCTTGAACTATGTGTCAGCACGTGACTTCTGATTAATAAAATATTGTTCTTCTCTGTGGTTGTTGCAAATGTCTGGCAGCGCAATCGAGCAGGGTCAAGACGGGTTTGGCATTGAGAACTCCACTCCCACCCTTGTCACCCAGGAGTCGGAACGGAGAGGATTCACCGAGCTGCTCCGCCAGACTCTGCAATCGCTAGGCTGTACTGAAACTCCATGGTTCCAGATCTGAGAGTTTAGGCAGCATGCCAGTCCCGCTGCTCCGCCGTAGTTAGGCTCCCCACTCATCCCCATCGAGCCGACTGGGAGACCTCGACCACCACCTTGCTTGGTTCGGATAAGGCTGAGGCTGTTGAGGCTGCTGCTCACAGAGCTCTGTTGAGGCTCTGTGAGGGGCACTTGGAGGATTTGGCAGATCAACCAGCGGTGTTGTTTCCAATACGGCACCAGATTTACGGTACTTGGCGCCGGAATGTCAAGGCAGCCATGGATAAAACCCTCACCGGGAGAAAAGGACTTTGTGACTCCACTTTTTCTATAAAGCTTGGCGATGTTCAACCTATATGAGGACACCGTGGTCACAGCCGAATTTGATCGCCAGGCCCTGGGACGCGCTCATAAGGAACTAGCCAGAGTCCAGGAGAAGATTCATAGCTTGGAAAGCAGAAGCAACAAGCTGCGTGCTCGTTGTGACTCCCGAGCCTAGTGGATCGCTGAGTTAGAGTAGATTTCTACAATCAAGACCGCTCAATTGCAGGCCAGAAATAATGACTGCAATGCTATGCTAGAGTACATTCATCAGTTGGAGATTATTTGGAATGAGGCCCTGCAGGTGGCTGAGAATCTCGTTCACGAGAACCACCACCTGCAGCATCAAGTCGCTGGACTCTTAGAGGCTCAGCTGCCGCCTCCACCTCCCGTGTATAATGATGTGCCTGAGTCAGAGGTGTCGGACCCCGACGCCTCAAACCCAGAGCCTGAGGAGGAATAGATCGACGACGGTGGCGCAGGCTAGTGGATTTGTGACGTCGCTTTTCAGCATGGTGAATACAAGGGGTGGACGCCAAGACCCTGATGGCTCAAACCCACCTCCCCCACCTGTGAACCAACATTGGCCGCGTCTATGGATGCTATGTTGCAAAGCAGTCGACAGAACAGCAAAATGCTGAGGGTTCTGATAGAGAACGCCAACCAACACCGTGGTCCCCGGAGGATGGGGCATTTTAGTGACGGTGATCATTCGTGACTCTGTGACATCCGCAGAGGTGGATTATGTGCCCGTCTTATCCGCCAAAGAGCTGTTTGATAGACGTCAACCTGCTGATTTAGTACAACCTCAAACCCGAATGGGCGGGACCCTCCCCTACCTTCTCGGTGTCGTCCACAGTTTTCACTTGGAGGCTAGTAGGTGACGACGGAGACTAGGAGAAGATGCCCGAGTAATGGTCCTAGGTGGCATACTCGTGCGATCCGGCTAAATGAATATAGATGCCCTTTGAGCACAACCTTTATAAGCCCACGAGGACGGGCAGTGCTCAATTAAAGCCCCTGGTTCTTTCCGTTGTGGACAGTGGCAATAGGGGGAGAAGAAGAATGGGCGCCATGTTATCCCCTAGCTAAGGGTACATGGCCTATGGGTAAAGTATACAACCTCTACAGAGTGTAAATCCGGATAACTATTGTCACGGCATTGGCACTCCATGGTCTGGGCTCCTTCAGATTAGTATCTTTACCTCCTTGACATGTGAGTGGGCAGTGAGTGCCTGTGTTTTGGAAAGTGTTGGCATATGTGCAACTGGTTGGGAAGGTTTAATACTCCCTCCCCGGCCAAACAACTAAAATACTGATAATCAAATCTTCTGTTTTTCTCTAAAGAATTCAATTGCTTTTTAGAAAACCTTTGCATAAGTTGGCTTTTCACAAATTAACCCATAAGCGGTCTCCTTGCAACTGCCTCATTTGCATGTAGTTGTAGCCATCCCTTGAGTAGTACATGGCTTGCTGAGTACCTTATTACTTGTTCTTGCTGCTTTCAATTGAGACGTGAGGTTGATCCTTCGAAGTATGAAAATGCTGCGTAGACTCTTGTCCTTCGCTGGAGTTTTGCCTGTGGAGTTGTGACTGATTCTTACTGGATTTCTGGCTTGTAAGCTAAGACCATGAATGTAAGTCTTTTATTTATCGTTGTATGCTTTCTATATTACTTTGTGGTGTGTACTAACTAATGATCCAAGGATCAGTACAGTAAGCACCTGTGCTCCAACAATGGGGTAGGACAAGTATAAAGCACGAGCAGTGGTGATAGCGCACAATCAAGCAGCTAGCAGCACTACAAAACGTGAACGATTATGAGCATGTGAAAAAGAAAGAAATGATGACACAAGCATAAGATAGAAACACAGGCGTTACTGAGGAGAAAATGAAGCGGCAAGTGACATGTTTCATTTGCCTGATGAAATATGTTTCCCTTTTTCTACAAAATTGCAAGGTGAAGCACGAGCATGAATAGTACAAAATGAAAACCAATTTTTTTATGCGTACCCTACCTCCTGATAGAACGGCGGTGGCGGCTACAAAGAAACCAATCACAAATGTCCGCAAACACAATAGGAAAAGGTAGTCCTTGTTTTTTTGGTTTCTTTTAACTAACCCTAACTAGAGAGTCACGAGCCAAAAGACAGATCAGAGGAGATCGAACCAGAGTGAGGCGACCGCGGTTTGAGGCAGAGGCGGTGGTGCAGAGCGGGCCTGGTGGCAGAGCGGCGCGATGAGGCCCTATGGCGTGGCGTTGCGGCGGCGGCTCGGGGCGAGATCCGACGGTGGCGGCCCGGTTGCGGAAGAGCCCCCAGCGACGACGAATCCCACGGTCGACGGGGGCAGAGATGAGCGACGGCGGTGCGAGAATCCCTGCGGCGCAGCTGCTAACCGCGGCAGCCCGAGGTGGCACGGCGCAATGGTAACCCCAAACGACGCGGCAACGACCCGAGGCTCGCCGACAAATCTGGATAGGGACCAGCGGACGCCAACGACGGTGGGCGGAGTAGCACCAAGCGGATTGATCGGCCGCGACCGAAGATCCGATCTGAGCGGCTCAGTGAGAAGGTGGAAGCCGTGAGTGAGTGAAAGTTGCCAGAGAAGGGGGGGTTCAAACTGTTAGTTACGACAGAGTCTCGACTTGTCCGGTATTTATCCAGGCTAGTCCGGTCAGGTTTCGAACTTGTCCGGTGTGTGTTCGGACTAGTTTACGTGATACGCAGAGAAGTTTGGATGACATTTTAAGTGATTTGCTGTCAAAATCTGTAAGAACTCAAAGTTGGTGAACAATACGAGATACCTCTGACTTGAAGGAAATAACTTGGAACCTAGCAAGCTAGGAGATCGATACAATATAGCAAGAGAAAGTAAACAAATACTAAGGTATGAACAACAAGAAGTAAAAGAGACAAAACGCGGAATTTGTTACCGAAGTTCAGCTCCACAAAAGAACCTACGTCTCCGTTGAGTACCCACAAAAACTGGGTTTCTTTCAACCCTAACCTCTCCAAGTAATCACGAAGATCAAGCTTGGATCTTTATTAACAAGCTACACTTGTGAGGAGGGGCCAATACAAACTTACCGGGGCTTCACCACACAAGTTGGGAGCTCCCGGACAACTTCTAACCGTCTATGGGATGAATCTCCAAGAGTAACAAACACGAATGTCGTCGGCGGTGAGGGGAGAACCGTGCTCAAGTGAGGAGAGAGGTGGGACACTCAAGGCTCAACCAATCTTCACTCAAACCCTCAAGAAATTAGAGTTGGAAGCTTGGGAATGACATAGGTCCACCTGTCATTTGGTACTGTCAATGTCCGGACTAGTCCGAGGCACGGTTTGGACAATACTGGAGATCGGGTTTAGACTTAGCTGAAAACTCAACTGGAGATCGGGTTTAGACTTAGCTGAAAACTCAACTACGAAAGACAAGTTCCGGATATGTCCGGATAGGAAGCCCGGACATCTCCGATTGATGATTTTCTATTTTTGTTCGGACCGGTCAGGGGCTTCAGTCCGGACAAGTCCAAACTTTCCCAAGCGATTGTTTTTCTGGTTTGGTTCGGACTAGTCCGGGCTTCAGTCCAGACAAGTCTGAACTTTTACAAAAAAATTGAGTTTGGCTCTTTTGAGATTTAGTTTTTAGAACTTGAGCACTTGTTATTTTCACCGCCTTTTATATTATATCCCTCTTGATAGTACGATATCTATTACTCAAAAGATATAAAAAAAAAACTTGGAGCTCTAGGTTGCCATATTTTTTCTACTTTTTAAAAATTGAGGGGCGTCATTTTCTTACTTGTTTTGACGTGCTCATAAACTCATTTTAGTTTCATTAGCCCTTTAATTGTTCATCATTAATCACACAAAACCCACACGAGGGCTTAGATGCACCTTTAGTGAGAGCAAAGCAGCCAACTCCACCGGATCGACAGGATGGTCTCTCTTGAAAAACGAAGAATAGAGAAAGAATACGAGCTGGATCAAAAAAAAGTTGACGATAAGGCGCAAGAGTAATGGCAAGAGTAGGAAACAAGATCTAAACTGTTGTGATACCATGTTATGAATTCTCCATGTATTTATTATAAAGGCATTAGGTCCAAAGATATACATGTCCAAATGTGTACAAATATGTAGAGCCTCTTATATGGTGGACTAATACTAATACATATACATCTAACATATTCCTCTAGTTTTCACTTATTTTTCCCATTAGACTTTGTTGTTATGATATACTATAAAAGGTCTGCGAGTTCAGCCTCATTACTAGCCATACCAATGACCTATACTCCATTTGCAAATTCCTGGGTCGATAGATTTTCCAAGTACTTCTCCACAATATCAAAACCGCATAATTCTTTCACTAATGTCATCGGTGCAGGCACATCGAGCTGGAATGTCAATGATGAACTCTTTTGCCCCGTGCTGTCTGCAAAATCTTTTCTCGCTGCTCGGATTGCTTCTCTCACTGCACAGTGGACGGATGATGCAAGGACCACGGCAGGTTCACCAGAAGCTGGAAGGAAACGGCAGTTTGATTGGCTTAATCCGACCTTCATTTCATTTCAACTTACTAAAAATATGCATTATAATATGGAAATAGCATAAACAGGTACCTACCTTTGGATGATAGCACACGGTCCTTCTGATACCCAGTGTTCAACAGTTCGACATTGAACTGCTTCGGTATAGTGTCGACACTTGGGGTCTTGTAGTCCCATGTGCTGTTGCTAACTACCAGACCATCACTGTTTGTCTGGTGTTCTTCATGAATCATGAAACCAATTCCTTGTATAAAGGAACCCTCAATCTGCAGAAACAGAATAAACAAAAATTAAACAGATAATATATTGTGCCATAATTACTAAATCAATTTTAGAAAACCGCAACGTAGAAATGCACAGCATAATGTGAAAAGGCTCAAAATTTTTATCAATGTTAATCAAAATTCTGTTCTCAACAAAATATTTTAAATTATGTACCATAAATATTATGAGTAAACGTATCTTTGGTTTGGGGTATACAACCAGACTCCAGTACATAGTACAATGATGAGCAAAATAAAATCTCGTGAGAAATATTTCACATGGAAGGACTGCCTTGCTGGGCCATGCTGGCATTCACTTAGGACACCTGCCTTATCACTGTTAATCATCAAGAATTATGGCCTTTTATATTTCATTTTATGATTGTGGATTCTTGTTAGATATATATGTATTAGTCCATTATACAGGGACCTCTTTATATATTTGTATACATCTGTATCTGTATATATTTGATCCTAGTACCCCCCTATTGAATACAAGTGCTATTCATAACATGGTATCAAAGCTAAAAAATTAGGGTCAGGGTTCGTTCTCTCTCTCCCTAATAAATCCACCTACGCACGTTGCACTTGCGTTCAATTTTTTCTCTTCCCGATTGGTTTTTTCTCCAATCTTTGGAAGACCTTCGTCGCTCCAGTTCATCGTCACGTCGGGCGGACGATCGCCCGCGCGCCTTCTTCACCGACGCGCTGCCGCCACTCGTCGCCTCGCCCTCGTCGCCGTCCTTCGTCGACCTCGCCGCCGGCGACGCTGCGCTCGCGGACGTCCTTGCTTCGCTCTTTTGCCCCTCGGGCCCGCTCCTGGAGGCCGCTTTCGATGGGGATCGCGGCGTGCTCCTCCGGTTCGTCTTCCCATCGGAGTGACTCCCCGTCTCTGACTTCCTCCACAAGCCACTCGGATCCGCCGTCGCTCTCTGCGAGCCGCGCCGCCGGCATCGCTCTCCATGAGTTGCGGCTGGCCGTTGCCGCTCGTCTGCACGCTGCGTTGGGCGTCGTCATGGCCGCGCGCCGCCGTCGCAGCTCCTCTCCGCACCGTGTGCCGCGTCACGGTGACGCCATGGGTGCTCAACGCCGTGGGGCCACGCCATCGGGAGTCCTCGCCCAGAACGGCCACTCCGCCGCCGCCCTTGTCTGGGACAGTTGGTTCGTGACCTCTCTTTTCCTTAGGTATTAAAAAAAAAGAAAGAAAGAGGACTACTTTTCCTGTTCTTTTGTTTGCGGACATTTGTGGTTGACTTTTGAGTCGTGGCCGCCGCGTTTAATCAGGAGGTAGGGTAATCATAAATAAAAAAATAAAAAAAAACTGCTCGCTCCGCTTATATCTATTGTTCTCTCGCTGGTTCATTCATCATGACATTCTCTTCGTCGTCGTCGTCATCGTCTGCTTCATCTTCAGTGTCTCAGTGTCCAGTGATTTTTGATGGCACCAACTATTCCTACTAGGTTTCTCATATGCGTGTGCATACGCGAGGCTTGCGTGTTTGGGATTTTTTGACTGGAGATGCTTGTAGTCCGCCTCATCCTACTGCTCCTTCACAGCTTGTGATTCCAGAGAAAGCTACAGATGATGAGAAGAAGCAGTTGACTGATGCTTATGAGGACAGCAATGCTTCTTATGACTCTCAGTTTGCTGCGTATCAGTTTTGGGTGAATGAGGATGCTCGTGCTTCTACTATTCTTGTGGATTGTATGGAGGAGCGCTTCTCTGAGATATTCTTGGGATGGACACTGCAGCTCAGATGTGGACTTTTCTTCATACTCGATATCAGCTACTGGTCAGTCCACCTATCTAGCTGCCATACGTCAGGAGCAGTTACTACGCTAGGGAGATGCTACTGTTGATGAGTTCTTTGGTCAGATGTCTGTTGTTTGGCGTCAGTTGAATGTTCTTGGTCCTGAGTTGGCTTCTAGCACTTGTGTCTCCTGCAAGGCACAGGAGGCTGCACTTGCTCTACGTCGCACCTATGACTTCTTGACTCGGCTTCGTGATGAGTGTGAGCCTTTTCGTGCTCAGTTGCTTGCTCGTCATCCTTGTGTCCCATTAATGGAGGCTCTTATTGATGTTCGTAATGAGGAAAAACGTCTTTGTATTGCTGGTTTGTTGCAGACCTCTTCTGTTTTGGCTGCTCGTTCTACTTCTCGCACCACTGCTCCAACTCAGATGCCTCCCACTACGACGTCTTCTACGAGTGGGGGTGGTGGTTTGCACTGCTCCTACTATGATAAGGATGGACATATGGAGTCTTATTGCTATAGGAAGAAGAAGGAGAAGGCTCATGCTCATCGCTCTTCACAGGGTATTGGTAGTTCTGGTACTGGAGGCTCTCAGAAGAGTTCAACTGGTTCAGACACACAGGAGATCATCAGGTTGCTCGGTCGTCTCGTTGCCTCGTCATCCTCAGGGGAGCTGCTGCTTCTGTGACTCTACCCGCTGCACCTACAGGTTCTGCTACTGCTTCTCAGTCTTCTACTAAGGGACCACCAACCACTTCTACTTCAGGTACTCCATGGGTTCTAGATTCTGGTGCTTCTTTTTATATGACTCCATGTCGCACCTATCTTGCTTCTATTCGTCCTTCTTCTTGTTCATCTACCGTTTACCACTGCCGACGGTTCCCCTCCTTTCTGTTTTAGGTCAAGGTCTTCTTTTATCTGACTCTTTTTCTGTTCCTAATGTGTCGTATGTTCCTGATTTGACCATGTAACTTATGTCCGCTGGCCAGATTACTAATCGTAACTGCCGTGTCATCCTTGATTCTGACTTTTGCTACGTTCAGGATCGTTGCACGGGTCGCCTGGTTGGTTTTGGCCCTCGTCGTCGTGATTCTCAGCGTCTCTGGGAGCTTGATTGGCTTCGTCTTCCTTCCGCTGCGCATGCTAGTCTTGTTGGCTCTGTCTTGGCTGCTTCGTCCACCTCGTCATTTTTCTCAGTGGCATCACCATCTTGATCATATTGGTGGCTCACGTCTTTCTAGTTTGATTACTCGTGGTCTTTTAGGTTTAGTTTCAGGTCGTCATGAATCTTTACATCAGTGTCAGGGTTGTAGATTAGGGAAGCAGATACAGCTATCCTATCATTCTAGTGAGTCAGTGTCCCAGCGTCCTTTTGATCTTGTTCATTCTGATGTATGGGGTCCAGCTCCCTTTGTTTCTAAAGGGGTCATAAATATTATATCATTTTTATAGATGACTTTTCTCATCACACTTGGATTTATTTCATGAAACATTGTGTGAGGCTTTGTCTATCTATCGGACTTTTACTGCTATGGTCCGCATTCATTTTGACACGAACATTCGTGTTTTTCGTGCTGACTCTGTAGGAGAGTACCTCTCTGGAGCTCTTCGTCAGGTTCTTTCTGAGCAAGGTACCCTTGCTCAGTTTTCTTGTCCTGGCGCATGCTCAAAATGGTGTAGCCGAGCGCAAGCATCGTCATATCCTTGAGACAGCTCGCGCTCTCATGCTCGCCTCTTCTGTTCCCCCTCATTTTTGGGCTGAGGCTGTTTCCACTGCCACTTTTTTTATTAATATTCAGCCTACATCAGCTTTACAGGAAGGGATTCCTTTCGAGCGTCTTTGTGGCAAGACGCCAGACTACTCCAGCCTTCGTCTTTTTGGCTGTGTCTCCTGATGATTCATCTTCTTCTGATGAACCATCTTCTCCAGACACGTTGACTCCTTTGAGAGCATCTTCTCCTAGCGAGCCATCCTCTCCTGATGTGCCCTCTATTTCTAGTGAGACATCTTCTACTGAGGATTCTTCACCTGAGCTGCTCCTAGGACGTGGTCATCGTACTCGCCAGCCTCCTGTTTGGGACTCTCCTTCTGCTGCTACTGTTCTTTCCGAGCCTAGCTCTTACCGTGATGCTGTTCATCATCAGGAATGGCAACACGCGATGGCCGAGGAGATTGCAGGTCTTAAGCGTACTGGTACATGGGATCTTGTACCATGCCCATCTCATGTTCGTCCCATTACATGTAAGTGGGTTTATAAGGTCAAGACTCGCTCTGATGGTTCCCTTGAGCGCTACAAGGTTCGCCTTGTGGCTCGTGGTTTTCAGCAGAAGTATGGTCGTGACTGTGATGAGACTTTTGCTCCCGTTGCTCATATGACCACTGTTCGTACTCTCCTTGCTGTGGCTTCTACTCGTGAGTGGTCCATCTCTCAGCTTGATGTAAAAAATGCCTTTCTTAATGGTGAGCTGTGTGAGGAGGTGTATATGCAGCCACCACCAGGGTATTCTGTTCTGGAGGGTATGGTTTGTCGCCTTCGTCACTCTCTCTATGGCCTCAAGCAGGCTCTCCATGCTTGGTTTCAACGCTTTGCTTCTGTGGTCACTGCTGCTGGTTTTACTGCTAGTAATCATGATCCTGCGCTGTTTGTGCACACCTCCTCTCGGGGTTGGACTCTTCTCTTTCTTTATGTTGATGACATGATCATCAGGAGATGATTCTGAGTATATAGGCTTTGGTAAGGCACGACTCAGTGAGCAGTTTCTTATGTCTGATCTGGGTCCTCTTTGTTATTTTCTGAGGATTGAGGTCACTTCTATACCTGAGGACTTCTTCTTGTCCCAAGAAAAGTACGTCCAGGATCTCCTTGATCGAGCTGCTCTTACTGATCATCGTGTTGTTGAGACTCCTATGGAGCTCAATGTTCACCTCCGTGCTACTGATGGTGACCTGCTTGATGATCCCACTCATTATCATCATATTGTAGGAAGTCTTGTTTACCTTGGTGTCACTCGTCCTAATATTTCTTATGTTGTACATATCCTGAGTCAGTTTGTTTCTGCTCCCACCCAGATCCACCATAGTCATCTTCTACGTGTCTTGCGCTATCTTCGTGGCACTATATCCCGTCGGCTTTTCTTTCCTTGTTCTAGTTCTTTGTAACTTCAAGTTTACTCTTATGCTACATGGGCTAGTGATGTCAGTGAGCATCGCTCTCTTTCTCCTTTTTGTGTTTTTCTTGGTGGTTCCCTCATTTCTTGGAAGACTAAGAAACAGACAGCAGTTTCTCGTTCGAGTGCAGAGGCTGAGTTGCGGGCTATGGCTCTTGTGACAGCAAAGGTTACTTGGTTGCGGTGGCTGCTTGAGGATTTTGGTGTTTCTATTTCAGGCCCGACTCCTCTTTTGTTTGATAGTACAAGTGCTATTAATATTGCTCGTGAACCGATCAAGCATGAACTTGTTAAGCGTGTTGGTGTTGATTGTTATTTTACACGAGCAAAGGTTCAGGATGGTATTATTGGTCTTCATTATGTGCCTTCAGAGTTGCAGTTAGCTGATTTCTTCATAAAGGCACAGACTCGAGCTCAGCATGGTTTCTTTCTCTCCAAACTCAATGTTGTTGATCCACCATGAGTTTGAGGGGGGGGGGGTGTTAGATATTACATGTATTAGTCCATTGTATAGGGACCTCTTTGTATATTTGTACACACCTGTACCTGTATATATTTGGGTCTAGTGCCCCTCTATTCAATACAAGTGCTATTCATAACAATTTTAATTCTTGAATCTGGATTGTGAAATATGTCTGAGGCCCTTTGTACTTTAGGTTCTTGGAATGTAGGCCGGACATGGTTATAGACCAAAATACCCTTGCTTCTTTGGTGCAACAGCATGCATTCCATATGTGTTGTAAGTGATTAACTGTTATGATTAACCACCTAATATAATTTAGCCGACACTAAAAATTCAACAATACAAAGTATTTTTTTTAGATCAAAATGCAAAATAAATAGCGAACGTGCATAGTCATGTACTCACGTTGGGAGGGACTCGCGACAAAGAAAGAAGCTCGTGGGAGTCAGGCGATCCGCAAGTCTCATGGGTAGTTCATCATTTTGTTCATCATAATTTGGTGGAAGCTCCTTTGAGCCAGCTTGTGAAATTGTGGAATTTAAGAGTTTGTTTGGAAGAGCTCCACAAAGCTAAGGGAAGCTCTGTCAAACACTGTTTTTCAGGAGAAGTGATTAATTGCTGGAGATGCACAAGGTTCTTTAATTGCTGAAGCGATCATTGAGCATGTAGCTTCAGTGCTATCACTCGATGCTAACTATGTCAGGGAAAAGAATTTTCACACCTATGATAGTCTTTTGTTGTACTTCCCCAGAAGTGCAGGTGAAGCTTCTACATACACGCTTCACTCTATATTTGATAGATTATCATTAACTTCAAGCTACCAGAATCGTGTTGATTCGATTGAACAATTTAACCGTTGCAATAAGTGGCTGAAGAGGGGTATCTCCTGCGTGCCCCTGATTTATGGCATATCACCAAGGTCAGCTCCTGGACGAGTTTCTATGCTCAATGATGGTTCTATTCTGGTTGCTGTGGGAGGAATTGAAATTGGACAAGGACTGTGGACCAAAGTGCAGCAGATGACATCTTTTGCTTTAGGGCAGTTGTGGCCTGAGGGTTGTGGAGGTCTTCTGGAGAGGGTGCGGATTGTTCAGGCTGATACATTAAACTTAATACAGGGTGGAGTTACTGGTGGTAGCAGCACTTCTGAGTCGAGTTGTGCGGTAACCCTTCTCGCATGCAAAGTGTTGATTAACAGATTAAATCCAGTAATGAATAAACTTCGACTACAATCAGCCACTATATCATGGGATAAGTTGATATCTGAGGTGATTCTGTTTGCATATATTACTACATTCCATATGTGTTGTAAGTGATTAACTGATATGATTAACCACCTAATATAATTTAGCCGACACTAAAAATTCAACAATACAAAGTATTTTTTTTAGATCAAAATGCAAAATAAATAGCGAACGTGCATAGTCATGTACTCACGTTGGGAGGGACTCGCGACAAAGAAAGAAGCTCGTGGGAGTCGGGCGATCCGCAAGTCTCATGGGTAGTTCATCATTTTGTTCATCATAATTTGGTGGAAGCTCCTTTGAGCCAGCTTGTGAAATTGTGGAATTTAAGAGTTTGTTTGGAAGAGCTCCACAAAGCTAAGGGAAGCTCTGTCAAACACTGTTTTTCAGTAGAAGTGATTTTTAGTTGATTCTGTGAAGTGATTCTCTGAAATGAACTAATGGGCTGAGAGCGGAAAAAAGTAGCTTCCTCTGATTCTCTGTCTGATTGTAGGAGTTTATTATAGAGAACCAAAGAGAATCACATTCAGTCACAGAATCACTTCTCACATAGAATCATATCAAGTGAATCTCTGCCAATGAGCCTTAAAATTTTATATTGTGGAGTATGCTTGTATAAGCTGGACCTTTGTTTTAGATTGTGATTGTAAAAGTTAGATTATGGAAGCAAGGGCTGTACAAAGAAGCCCTTGCCCTAGCATCGATTAGCAGGGGGTACATCTGGAGTCCATATCTAACTAGGCTTCTGTATACAAGTACAAACCTGTTCACATAAGCAGTTGAGAAGGACCATTTGTCCATGGTATCGTCAATGATAGTCTTTAATATCAGTTTTATTGCTGCAGTGATAATAATAGTTCAATGCTTTCCTGTTGCATGGGAGTGTTTCTCATCCTAGCAGTAGTTTTTGCTTTAGTAGTTTGTCAAACAACAAATCAAGCAAGAATACAATTTAACCAAGATTCTCATTTAGTGTATGTTGACAGTGACCATGCCTTAATATAAATTATGCTATGAAATTTATTACTTCTAGATTATTTGTTGCCGAATAAAAAAAACAAACCATACCTGGCCCAAGTCGACTGCAGGATTCAAGCTCTTGCCACAGTCATAAACAAGATCACTCCTTAGTACATTAATTGCTCCTGTGAGAAGATTAATCTCGACCTGCATTATTAAAAAAACAGATGAAAAAGAATATTAAATATTGATTACACATTCATTACCATGTGCCAGGAATTTCTAGTGCACCTCACTTATTCCAGCTCCATAGGTCAAATAACTATTTGATCCTTTGTCAGGTACCCAATATACACTTGCTGACAAATTCACATCTTCCTTAGAGGCCTGATGGCATGAACGAGAGAATACATTAGCATTAATCAAATAGGACTAGAAGAATTAGAAAGCAATCTAGTTGTACAATGAGTAATATATGCAAACAGAATCACCTCAGATATCAACTTATCCCATGATATAGTGGCTGATTGTAGTCGAAGTTTATTCATTACTGGATTTAATCTGTTAATCAACACTTTGCATGCCAGAAGGGTTACCGCACAACTCGACTCAGAAGTGCTGCTACCACCAGTAACTCCACCCTGCATTAAGTTTAATGTATCAGCCTGAACAATCCGCACCCTCTCCAGAAGACCTTCACAACCCTCAGGCCACAACTGCCCTAAAGCAAAAGCTGTCATCTGCTGCACTTTGGTCCACAGTCCTTGTCCAATTTCAATTCCTCCCACAGCAACCAGAATAGAACCATCATTGAGCACAAAAACTCGTCCAGGAGCTGACCTTGGTGATATGCCATAAATCAGGGGCACGCAGGAGATACCCCTCTTCAGCCACTTATTGCAACGGTTAAATTGTTCAATCGAATCAACACGATTCTGGTAGCTTGAAGTTAATGATAATCTATCAAATATAGAGTGAAGCGTGTATGTAGAAGCTTCACCTGCACTTCTGGGGAAGTACAACAAAAAACTATCATAGGTGTGAAAATTCTTTTCCCTGACATAGTTAGCATCGAGTGATAGCACTGAAGCTACATGCTCAATGATCGCTTCAGCAATTAAAGAACCTTGTGCATCTCCAGGAGCACGCATTGTTGATTTGGATGTATTGTTTGTTTTACAAAGCTTGATATCAAATGAAAGAGAACCCCAGTTATACTTCTTTAGACCTGAAATAACGGCCCTTGGTATAACAGGGCTTAAATCTACAGATATACCAGCATCAATTAGTATATCAAGGTCTACGCCTGTGATCTTCCCGTTGGACTTAAAACCAACAGAGTAATGAGCCTTCATGGGGTGCCTACCACCAACCATGATCATATCCGTATTACGATTAAGGTAGATCTTCACAGGACACTTTAACTTGTATGCGCAAAGTGCAGCTGCTGTTGCAACCTACAAAAAACTTGCATCAGTAAGGACTGAAAAACATGCTTCATGTCTTCTGTGATAATTATCACATATCATTAATTTATAGATTTAATATTGAGATACTAACAGGGAATGATCGATAACCCTTGCCACCAAAGCCTCCTCCAACCCTTCTGGTAATAACACGCACATTGCCGAATGGAATACCAAGGCACCTAGCGATGACAGTCTGCGCAAGCTCGGGATATTGTGATGAACTGTAGACAACCATGGTATCATCTTCATCTGGAATTGCTAATGCGGTTTGTGTTTCCATGTAGAAGTAGTACTGAGATGCAAGTTTTACCTACACTGATCAAAGCTGCATATATTATTAAGAGATCACACAAGGCATTTTTGTGAATTTCCTACAACGGAAACAATCACGAACAACCACCATGAACCTAGAATGAATTGTTTTTTTTACATTCCAAACATTGAAGTAGTATTAAACATACTTATCAAATGTTTGCAAAATACCTACTCTTTACACATAACGTAATGAGGTAAAAAAATAATCAAACATTTTAGAAGTAATTTGGAGCAAATTTACTCTAATTTATATCATGAGAAGGACTAATCATAATGCAGTACTTGGCAGAATCAATACATTTAATGAATTAGCGGTCTGCACTACATGCTGAGGCAAGAATTGCATGCAGGATGTGTACCATGGTGCACATTTGTATAAACAGCGTCCAGAAGACTGAAACCAGACGGTTAATAGTTGACTTGAATTTTAGTTGGAACGGGATAGACTAAGCTAGCTAGAATGAAATAGAACAGGTGCCAAGAGAGAAAATGCAGATGACCAAAACATATTCTATAACAAGGACTTGAATTAACAATCTCCGAAAATTTCTATTTTTCCCAGCCAACTATTCTCATGGATGGACAGTTCTTGTATGCCTTTCTCTACAAAACTTACTCATAAATTTCCAGTTGCAACCCAGTCAGCTTATCTAGCGCATCTTAAATGGGTCAATTGTCTTTCGAGTCTCGGCTCTGTACATGGAAAACTTGGGCGCTGGCCAAGTGCAAAGTTTTCTTGTGGTTGGCTGTCTAATAACAGATGTTTGACATCATTAGATCGATTGGCAAAATGATATCTGCCCATGCAAATCAGTGACCCCTATATGATCAGGATTTAGGCAGATGAAACCATTCAGCATTTGCTAACTTTAGGCGTCTTTGCATGAGATTTTTGGTTAAGCGTGTGGATGTACACTCTGCCACCCAGGTTAAGTCTTTTTTGGCCCAAATTTGGGGACATATTTCTTCTTAATGTAAAGTGCCACCTAGTTCATCCTAGGTTTGGTTGATTTTTTTATTTAGGAACGTATTTTATTTCATTGATTTTCTTTTTAGTACTAACTGAGACCATAATATAATCAAGTTTCACAGGGCATCGAGTTGACATACTTCGGTTGACAGAATTTTATGATCAGCTTCAGCCATGCCCTTGGAAAAATCACCAACTTGCTCAGGATATAAACCAGGTGGAACATTGAAATAGCTATTGTCTTGCACTGCTTGTTCCATTGTTAAGATCGGTGCATTCAAACCTACAGTGTCATATTCGACAGCCACCTGTTTTGCTGCCATGTCTGCATACCTCTGTGTTTCTGCAATCTGATGAAAACACCATGACATAGCAACATCTGCCATTAGATCTTTATAAAATCCTTAATCTAGGAAACAGAGAGATAGTATTAAACAGAAGAAATAGAAACTTACAACAACACCAAGAGCTTGTCCGGCAAACTCGGCAATTGTATCACCAAATAGAGGTTCATCACCAAACATACTCATTGATCCGATATTCTGCCCATTCTTTGGAGTATCCTTGGCAGAAACAATTGTGATGATCTTTTCAGATGCTAATGAAGACTTGAATTTAATATTTTTTACAGAAGCAAGAGGTTTAGTGCTGTAAATAAATTCTCCATGCAGGCAATTCTTTGGGGCAGGTATGTCATCAACATAAACAGCCTCTCCTGTACCAAATATAAAAGGAAACATTGACGATGTCCTCCACGGAGGATACATTTGAAAAATCTCTTAAGAAAGCTCGTCATAAACGTATAATTGTATTTTGTATAGTTACCGGAAGCTTGAAGCTCAATTCCATACTTCTTTGTTGGCTGACCAATGGGCTCGTATTCATCATCAGAAGTTGTTTCTTGTCGGGAAGACAATGGTAATTCAGAGATTGCAGGCACAGCCATGCCTTTGGCAAGTGGAGAAAGGAAACTGTAGAGAAATCCAACAGCCACACTAACTCTATATTCAGCATGCAATGTTCCATTCATCGGTACAATCGTTTCTCTAAGTAACCGAATTGCCCGTAGGATGCTTGATGCAGTAACTGATTTACCAGTTAAGAACTCTTCCAGCTTCGTTGCTCTAATAGCATGTTCTGTTCCATACGCACCAAAGGCTAAGTGCAGGTTATTCAATATATGTTCACCAGATGAGTCATCAAAGCAAACATGCCCCAAGAAAGCACAGTTTACATATGAAATAGCATTTCCAAGAGGGCGAGAAGCCTGCTCGGTAAGTTTGAAAAACTAAACTCATTTCTTTCTGAGATTCTGAAATCCAATGTGGAATAAAAATGCTAATTAGCAAAGTGGTAGGATTCAGTGGGGGTTGTTGCAAGAACTCCTCCAAAGTAATATGCCGTAGTTCGCCTACATCATGAAGACAAACAGTTGAACCAGCACCAAGAAGTATGGTTGCAATGTCTGAGGCAAACAGGTATTTCTGTGCCAAAATTAAGTTTCCCCCAAGGCTTGCTGTGTTACGGACAAATGATGATGCCACTTTACTCATGTGCTCAGCAAGTCTTCTGAAAACAACGCTTCCATCTGTGGAGGATATGGAATTACTTTGTTGTTTCAGTATCTCAATGCTCCTGGATATTGTTGTTGCTGCTCCAATTTCGATACCTCCAGATTTCTTTACTATAGATGAGAGTTCTGGAATGCCTCCAATGTCAATATACTTATTATAGATGTCCTGATCCTTGTATATACCAGCACTAGTGTTTCCAACCACCACTTTGACTGAAGATTCGCTAGATTGAACAGAATCTATTAATTCATGGTATTGTTTAATACTAGTAGGCCGATACCAGCCTTCTTTGGAGGCTGTAATCTTAGCTTCATTAACTTCATTCAGCGACGATTTGGAGCCAAACTTTAGACAGTCTAGAAAGGAACCAATTCCACCGCAGAGTGTGTAACTGGACAACCTCGAACGATACCAGTTATCCATGGGTATTGTAATGTTAGAAACATCCTGCTGACTGTGCAAAGATTTGATTTCAGACATTAGAAAGTCTGGGAAAATGCAGATCCCACCCCCAAGTGTGTAACTTGGCAACTTACTAGCATCTGGTTTCTTACCGCCTTTCTTCCAGAATATGTTAAGACCCAAATCCTCCAAGTCAACATCAGATGCAAAACTTTTGCATGCATCAACAATAGGTCGGTAGCCGGTGCATCGACACAAATTGCCCGAGAACGCATTTTCGGCTTCTGATACGGTTAGTTTGGAGAACCCATCAGTTGGTTTCTGCCACTTGGAATTATCGGCAGTAACAAGGGAAGAGAAGATAGACATGCACATGCCAGGAGTGCAGAAGCCACACTGAGAGGCATGAAATCCAGCCATTCTTTCCTGGATGGAATGAAATCCATCGCGGGCATTCCCAAGACCCTCGGTAGTGATAACCGAACAGAAATTTAGACTGTAAATGAGCGCGAGGCATGAATTTGCAGAAAACTGCATCACTTCATCCGTTGTTGGATTATACTTTGCTATAAGGACTACGCACGCCCCACATCCTCCTGCAGCAAACCATACAAGGAATTACTCTCCAGGATAAGGATCATATAGTTGCCGATGTGAAAACTATGCCTCTAAAACCGCAGCAGTAGTGGTTGTAACGAATCCTTACAATTTTAAAAAGGAACTTCTTAAAACAAATTCCTGATCTCCATTAGATAAATCGAGTACATTCCAACAAGAAAACATTAGATAAATCAGATTGTGGAAAGATGAGGGGTTGTTTCTTTATATAAGTGGTGGTTGTATTATTGTATTTTTTAGTTATTCTTCACGTCCCCTTTTAAGTTGCATTCTTGCATCCACAATATTTTTTCAAATTATTTGATGTTCTCATCCTCCAACACACCTTTCTCTCCTCCTCATCCAATACATCTTTCTGTTTCTTGTGCCGCTATTTTATTCGTCTCTCCTCAATCTTCATCCCAAGTTAAAACACCTTTAAATTTATAAGGAGGGAGTAAGTAAGTTCTAATATATAGTAAATGAAAACACTAAGAAATTTTGGTTTTAGAGGGATTTTAAGATTGGTTTTAGAGGGATTTTAAGATTCCCTAATCTGAAGATATGATGGCATAGAGGCTTCCTGCTCATTTTTCCTCAGGTTGACTGAATATATGAGATCACAATTTTGCCAAATTTAAAATATGTCAGTACAATTCAGCGCATAGTATTCTGATGTCGCCAATCATAGTGGACTGAGATTTTGTGATTTGGTCTGAGAGACATAGTAAAACTTGAATTTGTCAGAGAAACACTGTAAATTTGTGGAATTTGTCTGAGAGACACTGCATCATATAATATGACAGTTTTACCCGTCTATCTTTTAAAGTATTACTGACTTTAATTTTTTTGCTACAACCTAAAAAAAATTATTTTCACCAATGTTGAAATTTATAAACTATCAGACAATCTATCATCAGAAAATTTCTCAAAATTTTTTATCAATTTAAGTATTATTTTTAGACTTAAAAAATATTTTATCATAAAAAACAGTACCTATATTTATTCAAAAATTTGTGACTTTTTGTGCTCATAGATTGTTTGATGATGTACAATTTTCATTATTGATGAAAGTGAAATTTCTCCTAAATTTGTAGCTACAAATTTGAGAAGCAGTCACACTAGAGAAAATGTTCAGTTTATAAGATATGGTGTCTCTCAGACAAATTTTATGAATTTTAAGTGTCTCTCAGACAAATTCGAGTTTCTCAGTGTCTCTCAGACCAAACCATAAAATCTAGATGTCTCTCGGACAAATTTCTCTAGAGGTTTCCTTGAAGGCTTGCTGCAACGCATCACCAGATCGTACATTACTTAGGGGCCTTCAAATAGGTTTGTTGGAGGATTTTTGTAGCAAAACTGTTACTTAGGATTTTTTTTTTCTAGCTCCTAGAAAACAAAGGAAACAATCCATAGGAATGGTTTTCTATGGTGCAATTTCATACTTTGCCTATCGGTGTCTGAATGTAGATCAGCTTTAGAGTTGAGCACAAGAATTAAGTTAGAGTGAAAAAGGCAAGAGCTAGAAGAGAGAGAGATAGAGGTACAAAAGTATTAGAAAGAGAAAAGGTTATACGAGAAAGCAAGAATGATAAGTAATATGAAACAAATGTTGAAGGCTAGAAAGGGAGTAGAAAACTTAGAAAGAGGTCAGACCTCTTGAAAAAATCCACTGAGTGGCTACTCTCTTCACCCGTAGCTGTTGCATTGTTTTTTCCTTTTTTGTCGGATTAAAGTTCCTCTCAAGTTTGGTTCAGAATTTAAACAACTTTTGAACTTCCAAAGTCTAAGTAAAGAGAATCCACTTTCACGAGAATCATAAAAAATTGTTATCTATATTATTTTCAACTAAAATTCTTCAAAGTTGACAGTTTCTAGGGGTGTAAAAGGTGCACTTAATGGAGAACCTCCAAACCTCGTTAGTTAAAAAATGAATTGGTTTTCCAAATACATCGGAGGTTCGGAGGTGAATCTAATGGATCTTTAGTTTCACCCCTAATAGTTTCTAACAATTGTTAGTATTCTTTAGGCATTAGGCAACAGCTACAAAAAAACAAATCCAGTAAAATTATGTAAATTCATGTTATCAGGCGCACTAGTGACAATTTTATGTTGTAGAAATTTTTTGATATTTTATTAACATAACATAGGCTTAAGATATATGGATGCAAATCAAAGGTGCAATGATAGTTCGTAAAAAGACATCGTACGTTGTTCATTAGCATGTCATGTTGTATCAGAATCCTTTGTATTGTATAGAATTCTTTGCTGGAATAGACATGGAGGACAAGAGGAGAGGGGGATGAAGAGGGAGGCATTTTTTGACCAATATGTATAAAAATACCATGCAATACGTACAAAGGTGGCATTTTTGTTACAAAATGAAATTTTTAATGACATTGATCCAATATTGTAATGATATATTGTAAAAACATCAAAACCGTAATGGTATCTATCCAATTAACCATCATAATTCAATAAGCGAGGTCACAATTACATGTCATAATCAAGGTTTTGAAAACCGTTGAAAACTGTTCAGTTTTCGTGGTTTTCACTCAAACCGCTTCGGCTCGATTTCTCAAATCAAATGGTTTTCTCTAAAAACCGTAATTGTGTATTGTAGCAAATGGTTTTCACTCGATTTTATGGTAAACCGTTCGGTTTTCACGCAATAGGTTTTTGTGGTTTGAACGTTTGGCCATAATGAACCATAGAAAAAAGGGCCAGGGTCATAGGTCACGCTCAGTTAGGTGCCCATCGTCATGCACGCTGGCGACTACTCCCTCTGTTCTTTTTTACCTATTATTATTGACTTTGAATGAAAACTTTGATCGCTCATCTTATTCAAAAAATTAGTTCAAATGTGTAAAATTAAAAATTAGGATTAAAAAACTTTTAATAATAAATGAAATCCTAACAAAACATTTTATAGTTTTTATACTTTTCTGATAAGATAAATAATTAAAGTTATTGATTAAAGTCAACAGCGATACACAAAAAATAATGAATGGAGTATCTTTTTTGTGAAGGGCATCATATCACAACCTTTTGAAAAAAGGTACGAAAGCGATGCGTTCCTATGCACCTAGCAAGTTGTGAACGGGCGATCCTCGAAGGCTGGAACCGAATGGCCGCAGAAACTCGATTGGGTGCTATTGGCGTTTTACAAAGAAAGAATATAAAGCACTTTTTACAATGAAAGAATGTAAAGCACTTATTATTATTATTATTATTATTATTATTATTATTATTATTATCAGTAGATACGAAAAAATTCAAAAATATTTTTTGGATAAGCCAAAACGTAGTGCTAATAGATAAGACGCACTACCTACACTTTCAAATGTACACATAACAAGGTCACTTACACAATTTCATTTTTTAACAATGAGCAAAAATACTCTTGTACCTTTCTTCACAGTTTATTATTTTTGTATATTTTAAACAAGTTTATCTTAGATGTAATTCCAGCCCCTATGCACATGCGTTGTAATATGTACATATGCTATTCTTTCAATTTAGTGTATTGTTTTTCGCGGAAGTGCGTTAGCACGCAGTTCATTAAGAGGTTGAGAAGTAGTACAAAGAACCATCATGAGCACAAGAACATCTTGAATGAGTTTGGGGAATCGCCTAGTCAACACCGTACCGGAACTAAGAAAACAACGACCGAACTCTCACGCACAGAGAGTGGCAGACGACACACCGAAAGAGGTCAAACAGCTAAAACAAAAACACAAAGCAGCGCTCCAAAGCTGCGACCTATGGAGCTCACAGAGGAGCGACCTAAAGCTTCAGAAAGGGGCGAGGCGACACCGTACACTATGTAAGAAATATCAAAATAAGACACCATTGGACACCAAGACAAAAAAGACGGCTGCTCCAAAAGCACCATACAATATGTAAGACACCAAGACAGAGAAGACGGCTGCTCCAAAAGCACCACCATTAAACAAGAAAGGAGGTCTCCAAGACAACAACTTCTAGAAGAGCCAAGACGCATACTGGCGATGCCTTCAACGTGTCGACACTGCCAGCTCCGGCAAGAATACCAGGGCAAAGCTTTCACCTTCTGCTTGACTAGCCCATGCACCACCGTTAGAAGCATCGCAGCTGCCAAACTGCCAACACCACGCCCTGCACACCGCCATCTACGCTGGGTGCCGAGAACTACGCATGCTGCCTATCACTGCCATGAAAGGCCTTCGCCCTCGGAAGAAGGAGTCGACGCTGCCTGACGATAGATGGCACACCGTCCTGCCGCACCGCCAAGCGACGGTGAACGATGGGCCGGCCGCTGAGCGCCGAGCGGCCCCGGACGGAGTCCACTGCTGACCGCCTGGACGACCAGCCCGATCCACGTTGCACCGCCCGACCCGCCACCATTAATTAAGCGAAGAGGGAGCGATTGACGATCAGAGCACCCTGGAT
The DNA here is from genome assembly GCA_001182835.1 of Oropetium thomaeum. NCBI lineage: Eukaryota > Viridiplantae > Streptophyta > Magnoliopsida > Poales > Poaceae > Oropetium > Oropetium thomaeum. Next base: position 1,776,291 of record LFJQ01000034.1, read on the forward strand.
TCGCTCTGCCTGATGCAGATCTGCCGGCTAGCTCGACGACGAGAGCTCCACCGCCCGCCGGAGGAGCCAAGCTCCCAAGAAGAAAGGCGGCGCGGCGGGGGGAGAAGGATGAGAGGTGGTGGCGGTGACCGGGTAGGGTTCCCACCTGAGTCGCCCAGAGGAGGTGCGACGCGGTGGGCGCAGAGCCGAGGTTTAGTATATTTTTGAAATCGTTTTTCCTTGTTTCTAATAAATATTTCTGCTTGTAGTATGCTACTTCGCTTTCATGAAAACAAACGTCACTGCACACATCAGCTTCTTCATTTCCGATTAGAAAAACTGTGATAGAGAGTACAAACATAACACACTTCTTGTCACTGGATGATGTCACTCTAGTTGGGCCCACTACCAGTAGAGCTGCTCATTATGGTTCTTGTTAAAACAAATTCGTAATATAATTTACACATATTTATGTCCATGAACCAAGAAAGTGACTTCCCGGTTGTCAGGATATATATGTCTCGGACATGAAGAACAGAATATCTGTGACCCATTCTAAGTATATATTTATATTAGAAAGGAGTAATTTCATAAAAATTCAACTATTTATGTCGATTGTTTCAAAAAGACTAACTTTAGAATCAATTTCATAGAGCCACAACTATTTTTACCCTCAGAAAACTACAATTTTCGTGCACGTTCCCACTTGTTAGCCTCACGGTGATCCTTTCTCACATGTGAGCGTGACAGGTGAAGTCATCACAAAAGTTGTAGTTTACTAAAACAAAGGGTAAATATACCTGTAGTTGTCTGATATTGCTCTAAAAATTTGTAGTTTTCTGAAACAACAGTGCAAATAGTAATAGTTTTATGAAATTTACTCATTATTAGACAGAGTAATAATAAAAAATAGAGGAAGCATTTGTTTTAGGGTTATAGTTTAATTTGATTGTTAATTTTCTGTCTTTTTTTTTGTAAAACCAATATTGTAAGCAGCAGAAACAGGCAGGGCATGGTTATCGTTGTAAAAATACTGTACTTACTACTTTCTTTATGCGCATGGTTATCGTTGTGAAATACTGTACTTACTACCTTTTTTATGCGGGGACTGCTTGAGACTGCTTGTGAGTTGTGAAGACGTTCGTTCGCTCTGGAAGCTCATTTGGAATGCCAGAGTTCCGCCAAAGGTTAAGCACTTCGCATGGAGGGTTGCCACAGGAACCCTCCCGAAAAAAAAGAAGAAATTTCGGCGGCATCTGGAAACTATGAGTGCTTGTGTGATATGTGGGAGAGAGGAGGAAGATGAACCACATGCACTACTCAAGGGCCCGAGGGCGCGGGACTTATACCAGTCTATGTCGGAAAGATGGGCACTGCCAATGATTGATCAATTCAGGTTCTTTGATAATGAGTGGATCCTGCACCTGCTGGATGTGTGTGATCCTGAAATCAGGGATAAAATCCTGCTGGACTATGAAGTGCTTTTGGTATGTGAGGAACCAGATCACGCACGGGGAGCCTGATCACTCCGTTGTGGGATTAACCCCTTGTACTCCTCGAGAGTTTCTATGACTCGTTACCGAACACTTGGGGGCTGGATCAGAATGGTGTTCGTGGGAAAGTAGTGAAGGAAAAAGTCCTTGTGCAGCCGAGATGGTGCCTTCCAATCCAATGACGTATTCAAATCTATGTCGATGCTGCTATCTTTCAGAAAACTGGCCATGCAATGCAGGTGCGGGACTGGTGGCCAGGGACTCGAGTGGCCGGGTGAGGCTAGCTTCAGCAAGGGTGCTATTCCACTGCGCCGATGCAGAGGAGGCCGAGTTGCTGGCCTGTAAAGAAGGGTTAAGCTTCGCAATTCAGTGGATTCACGAACTCATTGTACTGGAATCCGACTGCTTAACTGTGTGCAGCGCAATTAACTCCAATATGCAGAATAGGCCTCGACATGCTTTGCTGCTTCGGGAGGTCAAAGAGCTCATCGCGGAGCTAAGGAAGGTAAAGATTACACATTGTAATAGGTCTTAGAATTGTGTTAGTCATTTATAAGAAAATAGAGCATGTGTGGAGTCGATTACTTACTACTTTCTTTTATGGTGGGGACTGCTTGAGACTGCTTGTGAGTTGTGATTCTGGAATCGATCGATAAGACGGACACACATGGTTGTTTTGCAGGAGCGAAGAAATTAGCAGACGCACCTCCGCAGCCGAGCTTGGGCCCTCTGAACGGCGTCCGGGTGCGGATGAACTCCAGCAGCGTGGTCGAGGGGTCAAGGTCGCTGGCAGGGACCTCGTACCGCTGCCCGTTCATGGCCAGCACCAGCCTTTCCAGCCGCGTGCCGGTCGCCATGGCTCGGCGCCGGCGATTGCTGTTGTAACAGGGGAGGAGGAATTTGCTGTCAATAATGCCTCAGTGGATATCCATGGCTTATTATTAGCTAGTACTAGACTGCTAGAGGCAGCGAACTGGAAGATAATGTGAAGAGAACTAGCGTGGTAGTAGTAAGGAGGGGGATGTGGAGGGAAGGGGGTCATACGTTGTTGGTGCTGACTGTACCCAGTGTTCCGCTGAGTGTAGTCCTATATGGCTTGGCATGATTACGTAGCTGATTATATAAATAGATTATAGTACATAAATTATTATGATTATCAAATATCTAAAAATTATATGTTTTAAAAAACTAACTTATGAATGAATGTAATTATAATCACTTATAAGTTTTAGATGTTTGATACATAAGATTATTTATGAATTATAATCCGTTTACATAATTAGTTTTATAGTATCTGTCAAACAGATCCTAAATGAGAATATAAATATGACCGGACGGAATTTAGTTACAACTCACGGTAATCTAGTACTTCACGTCGGACGGCATAGAGATCTGCATTAATAGTGTGCATGTAATTTTCTAGTTACTCTAAATTAATAAAAACATAGGAAAATAATAGTTGTACATTGCTGTAAGTTCACTAGACGCCGTAGCGTGTGGCTGCCAATACATGCAGATCTTCCAGAAAGTAACAGTACCTGTTTTTTTTTAGACAAATGTAGAAGCATATGGCGATTCAGATTTCCAAACTGCACAGCAATGGTACAAATTCTGAGGCGAAAAAATACACCCTACTCCAAAACAAAATTGTACATGCCTGTACTGCTGCTTACATGTATTTGACACTTAAATTAGGTACAACAACTAAGCAAGCTATCGATGTTTCTAAAGTAATAGAGGAATGACTTATGCTCCCTCCTCGATCATTACAGGAATGCCCATGCCCTCCTCGATCATCACTTCCATCAGATATCTCATACGCATGCTAACTAGACATCTGACAAAGAAATTTATTCATTCACATGTACTACCTTAACATTTAAGCTGTGTCGTGAGGACAACAAATTTAGCTCATTTTTAGTAAAAAATATTGTCCTAACGATAATAGTTAAAATATGGAGGTAGTAGTATACTCCTTAATTTTTTTGATGTCAATAGGGCACAACCTGTTAGTAGTGTGCTAGTTATATTTGGTTGTCTGAAACATATCGGAGCATTGGTTTACTCCTAATATAGGGATAAGACTCTAGTAATTATACATACGAGCGGACGTGGAAGATTATAAAGGACGGATAGGGTTGTTACTTGCTGCTGTCTATCCCTAGCTCAGTGGGTTGCACGACATCCAAAGATATCTAGTAATCTAAGCATCACCCTTACATTCCTAAATATTACTCTAAACTATCCGACGACCTTAGTCCTTCAATTAGAGTACACTCAAATAAACATAATGGAGCAGTACTAAAACAATGATCAACTATTCTAAACTATACTAAACATATGACATGTACACATATCTAAATATATACTTACAACTATAAACAACAACGATAATGGGCTGAGTGCCAATTAGTTGACACCGAGGTGCTAGATAGGGAGTCCGGCGCGGCCTACAGGCCTACTTCGGCCTCTACTGTGCGTGACTCTGCTGATGTTTGCCCTCTACCAAAAATAGCTGTGTCGGTGCCTCCCCTAGGCAATGATCATGTGATGGTAACCCGTGGCAAGAAGGGGTTGTTTCTTCCAGTTCAGGGATTGAATCTTTAGGCCACCACTCTATCTCCCCTGCCCAAGACATATCGAGGTCTTCTCGCTAATCCTAATTGGCGCTAGGCGATGACCAAGGAGTTTTCCGCCCTTCAGCACAATGATACTTAGGAGCATGTTCCTCATCCTCCTGATGCTAATATTGTTACTAGTAAATGTATGTGTCATCACAAGTTTACCTCTGACGGCTCTCTTGATCTCTATAATTCACGATGGGTTGTTTGATGCTTCACTCAGCGTCCTGGTATTGACTATGATGAGACCTTCAGTCCGGTTGTCAAACCGGCTATAGTCCGCACAGTTCTCAGCCTTGCTCTATCTCGCTAGTGGTTTGTTCATTAACTTGATGTGAAGAATGCATTTCTTCACGGGACCCTATAGGAGATAGCTTATTGTGAGCAGCCGTCTGGATCTATTGATTCGAGTTGGCCTGACTATGTTTGTCGTCTGAAGAAGTCCTTGTACAGTCTTAAGCAGGCTCATCGTGCGTGGTACAGTTGATTTGCCTCTCATATGCTCTCCATGGGTTTCGTGGTGCACGGTTTGACACTTCACTCTTTGTATACCATCATGGATCTGATATGGCCTATCTTCTAGTTTATGTTGATGATATTGTACTTATCGCCTCGTCAGACTCTTTGCTTTGGCGTATTATTACAGCCTTGACTCACGAATTTTCTATGAAGGATCTTGGCCCCCTTCATCACTTCCTCAGAGTTTCTATCACTCACCGTGACGGTAGTCTCTTCCTTTCATAGAAACAAAACATGATTAAAATTGTTGAGTGAGCTGGCATGTTAGATTGTAAAACCCTACTCCACCCCAGTAGATCCTTGTACTAAGGTGTCAAGTACTAGTGACCTTGTTCCTGATGCGACTGATTAACGTGCTCTTGCTGGTGCTCTCCAGTATCTCACCTTCAGCAGATCGGCTATTGCGTATGCTATACAACAGGTGTGTCTTCATATGCATGATCCATGCGAGCCTCATCTTGCCCTTATCAAACGGATTCTCGGTATGTTCGTGGCACACTTAACTTTGGGCTTCAACTTCTTCCATCCTCTGTGTCTACTTTGGTCACTTATTTTGATACCGATTGCGCTGGTTGTCCAGACACCCGTCGCTCTACCTCTGGCTATGCTATCTTTCTAGGGAATAATCTAATTTCCTGGTCATCTAAGCGATAGTATGCAGTTCCTCTTTCTAGTGCTGAGGCGGAATCCCGTGTAGTTGCTAATGCGGTTGCTGAAGCGTCCTAGCTGCGACAATTATTAGATGAGCTTCATTGTCCTCTTCAGCAGGCCACAGTAGTCTATTATGATAATGTCAGTGCAGTCTATCTCTCATCTAATCTTGTGCAGCATCAACGCACTAAGCACATTGAGATTGATCTTCATTTTGTGCGGGATAAGGTCGCCACTAGAGCCATACGAATCCTTCATGTCCCTACCATATCACCGTATGCTGATATCTTCACCAAAGACTTGCCTACTTCTGTCTTTATTGAATTTCGTTCCAGTCTCAATGTCCGTGGTTGAGCATGACATTGTGACTGCGGGGTGATGTTAGACAGACCATGGTCGCTTAATTGTTATACACTTGGTGTAATCACGTCATGGGCCTGTGCAGGCCATGCACGACCAGCACTAGGCTGGCTTAGGGTTTAGCCTTGCCTCCACACGACACCTATTTGTACTCGTGATTGAATCAATGGAAAGCAGCACCAATTAATCTCGCTAACGGCCACCTTCTTTTGTTTCTTATTAGAGGTATCTCAAAATCTTCAGCGACTATACAAATTTTCCCACGCATTCTTAAATCCTTTGGATTCAATCTGCCATGAATTTTGATTTTTCCCACTTTTCTATCTCTAACACTTTTATCTCTACTACTTCCCGTCATGCTTGGGCGGGAGCTCCTGCTTCCTCTTGCTTCCCTGTGAGCTACGTACACTCATTTAGTTCCCCATTAATTATCCGAAACTGAAGAGGTGTAGAAAATGCCGACTATCTCCTATTCTAAGCAAATGGGCAGCCCAACAGGCGCAAAATGCTGACCCCTAGCCTGCCCAAGCCTACCCCTATTCCTTGCTCCTCCTCTCCTATAAAACCAATTGACGCTGATTCATCGAGTTTGCATGGCCTTCCAAGGTTCTTCACCATGTAATCTATACTTCTATAATAGACACAACCCACTAACAATTCTTAACTTCTATTTCTCTAGCACTAGATTGAGCCATATATATCACCTCAATTTTTCACCATTGGATCTTCACCAGCCGTTATCATCTTGCCGTACGTTTTGTAGCTTTGATACTCCTCTTTCCCTCCATATTAACTCTTGTAATGATTTCTTATATGAAACGTTTGCCCGCCATTGCCAAATCAATTCCATTTAATAAAATTATGCTCCAGTATAATGATATTATAATAACATTTTTGCCTTCATGTTTGCTGCTAATGTCCATTCATTAGAGAAACTGCCGCCCCTAGTACTGGATAATCAAGAACCAGTTACTAATAAGCATGAAAGAACCAGTTACTAATGCTACGCCAAGCAGTTATTTACGGTGCTTCACTTGCCTCACAAAATGATTCATATGTGTTTTCAGTTTTCATCCACTGACTCATATTCATTTCTTCTTTTGATGTTGTGCTACAAAAATAACAATGACCCTGGCAGCATGCTATTGCGGTAACCAATTCGTCGGCCTTTTGTGTTATATATTTCTCTCCGGAGCAGCACTTCATTGTTGCAAGTCACACCACTCTCCCGCTCACCAGGATGATGAGCATGTATTTCTCTTGGCCAGCAGCACTTCGTCATTGTTGATGAAGCCTAATTGTTCTCTCCCTCCCTCCCTCTCTCTCACCTGATTTCTCATGTGTGTACATGTGAGTATAGTACATCCTATCCTCCTACTATAATGCACCGAAACATCCATTTTACGTTAATCACCCTAAAAATATATCAGCCCTCCTAATTATATCCCAATAATTATGAAAATTTATTAATTATACTCAATTCGTGAGTCATCTACTAAAATCTGACGGATTATATGTCTCTATTTTAAATCATATGGCCCCTTATTACTCCCGGATCTTTAATCAGAAAATCTTACAACCCTCTCCACCAAATCAAAAAGGAAATATTCACGTATCCTATTTTTTTCCCTCAAAATAGGCCATCTCCATCGGTCTCACAAGCTGCCTGCCCACGCGCAAGTCGATGCCACCGCCCATGCGTACGCCGCCGCCGCCGCCCAAGCTGGCGCCACCACGCACGCCGACGTCGACGCCCAAGCCGACACCGGCCTTCCCGGCCGCCGCCGTGCATCCCGGCCGCCCATGCGCACGCCTCTGCCGCCACCGCCCTTCGCGGCTGCCACCGCCCACGCCACCGCATCCCCTGCTGTCGCCCCCGTCGCCGGTTTGCGTCACCTCGCCACTGAAAGTGGCCTAGAGGGGGGGGAGGTGAATAGGCCAACCTAAAAATCTTTGCAAATTGAAACTTGACAAATAGTTAAATTACCGCACCCTCCGGTACCGAGCCGGAACCTCCGGTACCGGACACTCCGGTTACTGACCGGACACTCCAGTGGTCCTCGAGCTGATGAATAAGGTACAAGAAAGGGAGGCACAACTAGCAAATCTACTTGAATGGAAAGACTTCAACAATAACTAGGAGTACCACAAACAAGTAGACCTAGAAAGGAACCAACTACATAAGTAGATAGGGACAAAAGTATGTAAATAAGTATATTGATGAACAAGAGGGAAACAAACAAACCAATAAAGATGAGAAGCACACGGAGACAAGTGATTTTCTTCCGAAGTTCAGGCTCACAAAGAACCCTACGTCTCCGTTGAGAAGTCCACTAAGGACCGGGTTGCTCTTAACCCTATTCTCGCCCAAGCGACCACAAAGATCGAGCTTGAGTTATTCCACTAGCAATTCCCTTTTGGGAGAGGGTAATACAAACTTCCCGTGGCTTCCCACACAAAGTTAGGAGCTCCACGGACACACCTAGTCGTCTAGGAGAAAAAGCTCCAAGAGCAACAAATGCAACTTCAAGCTTTAGTGCCTCACAAATGTTCAAGAGAATGGAATAGAGGCTCTAGGCGTTTCAATCTTGCTCTCTCTCAAACCCTAGCTTAATCTTGCAAAGGGATGACTTGATGGGTGAAAGAGGAAAGTTTTTGAGCTCAAGAGGGTGTTCAAGATCTGATTTTTGGAGAGGTTGAACCGTTGGAGAAGAAGGGGTATATATACCCATGCCCCCTAAAAAGAGCCTTTGGTCAACTGTGTGAAGGGTCACCGGACCCTCCGGTTCGGGATTGGAGGTTCCGGGAAACCCCTTACTGAGCAGAAGTTCCAGGGGGACCGCACCCTCCGGTGACCCTGGTACTGAGCGATCCTGGAGGGGGACCGGACCCTCCGGTCCTGGACCGGAGGTTCCGATGAACCCCTTATTGGACAGAAGTTCCAGGGGGACCGGACCCTTCGGTTTGGGACCGGAGGCTCCGGTGAACCTCCTACTGTACTGAACGATTTGAGCTGGATTTTGAGTATTTAATTGACTCTTTCACTTTGTTTGCATCCTTCTTGATAGTACAACATTCTTAAAAATAAAAGGACTGAATTATTTGTACTTTTCTTAGGGCCAAGCGTCCTTTTCTTTCGTATACGTTGTGTTGGAAAATTGATGGTCCTCTTTTATTTAAAGTCGTGACACCATCTCGTCGGGGTCGCTGTCTTCTGCCCTGTCGTTCGCACATTAGGCCCATTTTCCGTGTGGATAGGTCACATGTTTGCATCTTTTTTTCTCTCATCAATCAATCGGCTTGGATTGTTAATTGCACAAATCATTGATAATTGCTTCCACAAATACATGTTTATTTAAACTCTGTATGTATTTGTATTATTTTGACGTGTAGATTTTAAATAGGATGAATGCCTCAACAGGATGTCAAACTCCACTTAAAGACTGAACCAACCAAACTGGTATGTTTTCCTCCTCTGTAACATATAATATGTTATGCAAATTAAAGTTTTTATTTGTGGATACATGTAACAGATGTATATATAACATATAGGTAGTGTGTGTGTGTATATATATGTGTGTGTGTGTGCGTGTGTGTGTGTGTGTGATCTTACGATACATTGTGCAACTTGAAGTTATTCTTTGTGGATACATGTATAAGATGGTGAAATTATTGCAGCGGCAGAGCAAAGAAATAAAGACGAGGATCGACTAAAAAGAGATAAAAGGAATGCACGTCAACAGAAATATCGTGCAAGGAGAAAGGCTGAAAAAGATGCAATGTGCACTAATAATAAAAAACGTAAGGCAGAATGAGGTGAATATCTTCATCCCAGCCTATCCCTCAAATAAAATTTTCATCCTGATGACCACATTTAAAACTAATTGCCTTGAGAGACAACGAAAATACTGACCAAGCTGATTCTAACCAAAAAAATAATAACAAATCAATGGGAGTATCATGCAACAAAAAGGCCCATGATCACATCGAATGCAGGACATTTTGGTATGAAACTATTCAGTTTTGTAAATACAAGCCTTAAAGTTCTCATGTCTTTATTAAATAATTTTACCTGCAGTGTGTTGTCGTGGTGGTTTATTATTTTTCAATCACATTTGCATATGCAAGCATAGATAACATGCACATTTCAGTTCTTCATGATATTCATGCAAGGGTTTTGAGTGCGCGTCAACATGGATTATTATTGCATTCTCGCAGTTCAACGTCACCTCATGGTTAGTATAATACCTACCATACTTAAATACCTTTGATTGCGGTGTGTTGTCGTGGTGATTTGTTATTTTTCAATCATATTTGTATAAGCAGGCATGAACATACGCATTTCAATTTTTGATGATATTCATGCAAAGGTTTTGAGTGCGCGTCTAACATGGATTATTATTAGATTCACGTAGTTCCGCATATGTTGAAATTCTTGTGTATAAAACACCAAATCATGGTAATACTGTCAACTACCACTTTTTTGTTGCTAATATTATATCACCTCTGATAATTTTTCAACATAAAACACTCATGACCAGGTGAGAGAACCGGTTATGACAAATATAAACTTAACATGCGATGGAGATACAAAAGAATAGATGCAACATCTAAAGAGAAATTGTTACGCAAAATCATGAGGACAAACACATGATAGCCAATAAGTATATATATCCTATTGCTATATTTTCTTTCAAATAGAGAAAGTCTCCAATTTTTACTGTCATTCATTTCAAGATCACTGTTGTTTTATTTGTGGTATATAAATATGTGTCATATAATCAAATAATCTTATTATATATTGCTTTTTAATAAACCGTGACGTTAGCACGGGCCAATGTACTACTTTACAGTAGCATGTAGGATTATAACTTTTTCTTTCCTTTTCTTTTTGGCAGATTTGAGTTCGCCATTGCATTAGCACTAAGCATTTTGAACTTTCAGCAATTGTACATAAAGGTGATATAAATCCTGCGGCATCGCTCCGGGCTGTCAACTAGTTAATCTTATTCTTATTGGTATGTAGCTGGCTCTTTTATTAACCGTGCTCTTGGAATTGTAATTGTGGATGTAGGATGAGTAGGACCTTTTAACATGCTATGGTGCCATTGGAATTGTAATTAATTGTGGATGTACGATGAGTAGGATCTTTAACATGCTACGGTGCCCAATCGTTTGGTCTGTTCTAGTTATGTAAACTGTTTAAGGAACGCTATAAACACGCTTCATTTCAGGTACAATCTGAAGCAGCTAGTGCGGGTGTCATTATCCGCGACCAGGGCGGGGCAGATGTTATTGTCATCCTGGCGAATTACTCGCCGGTGTGCATCTGCGCTAGAGGCGGAGGCGGAGGCGGAGGCGGAGGCTTGCTTGGAGGGGGTCCGTTGGGGGTCAGACACCCTGCTATAATTGAGTCGGATTGTTGAGAGTTGATTAAGGAACTAGAATCACCTCCGGTAGAACGGTTTGCAGTGGAGTGGTCACTGATATCAGCTTCTCCCAGAGTGGAGATTTAATAAAGTTAAGAGGAAATACTCTATAGTTGAAACGCGAAGGATTTGCTGCTTCCACAGGATTTGAGACTTTGTGGCACCATCTACTTCCGACACGTGGCGTTATACGTGTAAGTACTATTTGATCTTTAAATCAATTTTTTCTCAAACTGTGATTTTGTTTTCAAATTCGTTCGAACCATCGTATCCCTTAGAATTAATTCAATAAAATAAGATTTCACATGAATATATTTTAAATTTAAATTCCATTTTAAAAATTTGTTAGATTGTTTCATGACAAATAAATATTTGGATTGAGAAAATACATTATTTCAATAGTGAAATATATTATTCCAGTTATAGAAATCAATTATTCTAGCACTGAAAATTATACATTCTAATACTAAAAATATTCTAAAACGTAATAGATTTATCCCATGCACTAAATAAACTATCCTTTTAAAAATGGGCGCGGCGGAACGCGGTAATTAGGCAGTATAATAAAGTAGCTCATTATTTAGCTCACTTTGCTAGTAGGCGCCAGGAGTGTGTTGTGTGGAGGATGCGAGCACCAGCTTGTGTTTGAGGTTTAGTTGAAAAGGAGTTTGGATGTAGTGGCAGAGAGGATACTCTTGGAGAGCGGAGTCTATGAACTCTTGTATGGGTTTTAATGTTTAAATAAGAGTGAAATGTCCTAGAGGTCTATAAACTTGTTTAACTATGTCGTTTAGATTTTATGAACTTTAAATTTGCATTTATAAGTTCTTGAACTTATCGAGCTATGTTATTTAGTTTCACGAACTTGTCAAGCTATGTCGTTTAGGTGTATAAATTTATAATTTACATTTTTAATCTACAAACTTATCCATTTATGTTTTCAATGAACAAGACCAGTTGAATTATTTATGATCCCACGAGAGAGCTTGGTAGCCATCAAAATAGGAACATTTTGTACGTCTTTCTAGAGTCCATTTACATGAATGGTCTAGTTGTTGTTGTAGTCCGATAATTGATAAACTTGTAGAAACTGCATAGAAAGAGAACCAAAGTCACAGATTTATTTGTTTAATAAAACCCTAATCTGATTAAAAATTAGGATTATAATTGGACTATTGTTTAAGTGGGTAGGTTTGTAGAATATAAAAAGAAGTTATTAGACCTAATTGACGCATAAGTGAACAATATATGCATGTTTATGGTCTAAAATTACAAATTAAAATTTGAGAATCTAAGTGATACAAGTTTATGTATCTAGATATACGAAATTTATGGACGTAAATGAGTTTGACAAGTTTGTGGACCTAGATATGTAAATTAAAAATTTGTGGATCTAATTGATACAGCTTAACAACTTCTTTTATGGTCCTAAATAACACGTCTCCACATGATGTTGTTTTTTGAAAAAAAATGTTTAGGAAAACGTTTTTTTTTTCTTGATAAACGTTTAGGAAAACGTTGGTTTGTTGGTTTAGGGTACGGCGTGGTGCGTAGTCTGCCGAAGTGTGTGACCGTGTGCGTGTTTCCGTCGGATCTGACTCCATGGCCGCCGCTTCTCGCCTCCTCTCCCTTTCCATCCTCATCGTCCTCCTCCTCCCAGTCTCTGATGCCATCTACTGCGACGAGGATGACTGCTACGACCTCCTCGGGTACCACCCCCATGCTCCTCCCGTCCATCCCTCGGCCTGTTTTCTTGGTTCTTTCGCTCCCTCACAGATTCTGTGCGCCGGCGCAGGCTGAAGCAAGACGCGAACGCGTCGGAGATCAGGAAGGCCTATTACAAGCTCTCCCTCAAGCAGTGAGTTCCTTCCTTCCTCGGTTACGGTCTTGCTCCTATTCTATTCAACACGATGCGACGCCGACCGTTTTTCTGGAATTTCCTGTGCCGTACAGCCACCCTGACAAGAATCCTGATCCTGAGTCGCGGAAGCTCTTTGTAAAGATCGCCAATGCCTATGAGGTCAGGTCCAAACACTTGCGTACAGTTCATTCTTGCTTGAGATTTACATTTCTTTGGGCAATGGTTCAACACCTCTTGTCCCAGGATCTGTTTCCTAATTCAATTTGGTGGTCATGATTGATTACATGCACCTGTTGATTTATAAATGGCATCCATGTGTCTACTTTATCTACAGTACAATAAGTAAGCAACGAAACCGCAGTAGAGGTTGATTGTTCTTTCTTGCTTGAATGAATTTCACCAAAAAAAGGTGACAAATATGGGAACAAGAAAAGGGCTCCATTTGGTGGAGAGACATTCTAAAATTCTGTGATAGTTATAGAGAAATTGAAACTGCAAATATGGGCAAAGGATCTACAGTGCTTTTGGAGGGCAATGTCTGGTATGGTCATTTCGTGAGAAATGAATTCCATTAGCTTTTTTCTTTCTTTGCAACGAAGAGGAAAATCTCGGTGGTACAATCCATAACAATCCTAATGTGCAACAGAACTTTCACATCTCACTCTCTTAACTGGTATTGCAGGAACTTCAGTCTTAATCAGATTATCAGTTAGATGCAAAAAAGCAACAGCATGATAGATACACTTGGACTTATATATAGGGGAATGAAACATATACCTTGACAGATTTTATTTGTTAATCCTCCAGGTCCATTCAAGTGGATTTGAAAGAACAAGGTTGCATACAAAATCAAAATGTTCGTTTTGCTAATCTTTAAGGACAGACTCAAACTCTAGAGACCTACTTAAAAGGAAAAGCTTCAAGATAGAAGGAGACGATTACAGCTTTGTGCTTTGTGATCTTAACATAGAAGAATACAATTTATTCTTTCATTGCCCTTTTAGTGCAGCGTGTTGGACCTTTCTTGGTATACACTTAAAATCATGATCTTCAATTGTTTGACACCATCCAACAAGCAAAACAAGCCGTCCACTGGAATTATGATCTTCAATTCTTTTGACACCAATAAGCAAAGCAAGACTGCCCCCATGTGTACTTCTACTTCATGGAATGTTTCTCACTAGCGGCTTGGCAGATCTGGTAGGGAGACCTGGCAGGGCTTTATTTTATTATTAATAATATTTATCACAGAAGGGTACATATCATAAGAAAGGAGGGAAACTTGTTTCTGATCAAGGTTGCCAGTAGGCCGTTCGCAAATCTTCTGTATTTAACATGTAACCGGGTTCTTAATAACAATTCATGAAACTTCACGTATTTAGCACATAGTCTGTATATAGTTAAGTAGACACAAAAATTGTCTTTGAATTCATCTTTGGTACACAACTGCAGATTTTTTTTATCACCATCTCCCATAACCATTTGTGACCCTAGTGGCCCATATGTAGTGACATAGTTATCTCCATTTCATTTCGCATTACTTAAGATGCCATTACAATACTAGCTTTTGGTGATTTAATTTGTAATTGCGCGTCGTCCAAGATTTTCTGATGAAACTAGGAGACAGAAGTTTCTTAAATTTGTAAAATACGTCGTATTGTGTCTTTCTGGGGATACATGTTATGCTAAGTACGAAGTTTATTCTACATATCCTCTGGCTAGTTCTCAACTAGGAGCTTTGTCATTTCCCTGGTGACTATTGTTAATATGAATTTGGGATGTATCAAACCAATTTTTTCTAACCAACAGCAAGGCGTGGTTACTATGGATTGTGTTGTTGATCTTTCATTTTGGAATTAGGTAGTCCCTTTGTGCTGTGTTTCTGTTGAGTACTGTTTGCATCTTGCCCTGATCTGTATTTCTGTTTTCCTCCTGGGTACTCATTCCTCCTAATTGTTGTTTAAATTTTATTCATCAGATTCTAAAAGATGAATCTACTAGGGAGAAGTATGATTATGCTATTGCACATCCAGAGGAGGTAAGCCTGCATCTCCATGCTTCTTGTTCTGAAAGAGGCATAAATTATTTGTCTTTTGTTACTTAGTCACCTATTTTTATTTTACGTAAGTTTATTTACAAGAGTGAAATGCATCGAACTTTGTCTGGTGACATCATCTAGGTCCCCAAACTCTCAATTTGCATGTTCTCAAACTTGTCCTGAGGTACCATCTAGGTTCTTAAACTCTTGATTTACAGATCTAGATTATCAATCCTTTCCTGGTATGTCATCTAGGTCCCCCAACTTGCTAAGTGATGTGTGCATTCTCTATGTTTCCAGCTGTATTTGAAAGTATATATGAAAATTTTCATCACATTGGACCGGCCTAACATTTAATTTAAAATTCTGATACCTTAAACTGAAATTTGAAGCATTGATCTGATCCACAACACGATGGTAAACTTTATTATCAACAAAAATATCAATGTTTAATTGAAGTTGAAATCAGCTCTATCATGTTTGTCTATGTGTACTATTAAATATTGATAACCGTTTATGTGTGTATGTTTGTTAGTTTAATTATTTGTTTTTCGTTTCAGGTTTTCTACAACACAGCTCAGTACTATAGAGCATACTATGGACATAAAACAGTACGTTTGTTCTGTCAAAGAAAGTCTAAGAAGCAATTTTCTTCAAAGTTTCGCTAGTACTTCAACTAATTTTACGGCCAAATTTTTGTAGGATCCTCGTATTGTGTTGTTTGGCCTTCTTTTGATTATTTCAGCATTTCAATACATAAACCAGCTGACGAGGTATAATCAGGTACGGACACAATGAAACAGGCAAATAAAAGGTTATCAATTTTATTTCTTTTTTGATGGAAAGGTTCTGAATATTTTTTCCTGATTCTTATTGGATGTTAATGGACCATATAGTTAACTAATTTGATTCAGTACTAACTGATGACTATTAATTTTTTTTCGTGAATAACTGATGACTATTAATTTCAAAGGTCTTAAGCAGTTTATCAATTTTATTGGTTTCAAAGGTTCTAAGGATATCAGTAAAATGATGTAGTTCCCCATAAAGTGGGCTCACAAAACCATTTTACTGAACTAGAGAGATTGGGACCCTTAGTGTCGTCCGTTTTCATTTCTAGCTGTCGTATATGCTGTATCTCGTCATGCGACCTAATTTCCTTTCAGTTGATATCCTAATTTAGTTTATGGAACCTTTTACCGTCCAGTGTTTACAGCTTTCAAACCCTTCAATATGTACTGATTGTTTTTTTTTTCCTCTTGTGACTTACCCATAATTTTTTTCTCTTATCAATATTGACTCTGAAGAAAAAATATTTTGTTATTGGCACTCTGCTATTGAAGAACTGTGCTTTCTACATTAATTTTTAGTATGAGTTTTGGTTATGTATGATAACGGGATTAGCATGCAAATAATTGTCGTATATCAATGGGTCAACAAGTTACACTTATATAGACCCGGTCGGAATTCTTTCTTCTCACCATTGGTTTATAGAACATGTTCAAGGGATGAATCCGATGACTAGTCACGTGACAGGGCGCAGCCCTAACGGCGCACTGAGCGTGCAGGCCCACCAGGAGGCCGGGCACAATGCTGAATAGGGGATGGAACACAATTCTAACAATGTCTCCTTTATTCCTTTTTTTCATTTTAAAGAAGAAAGACAGCTATGTGTTGAAATTTTCTATATCATGTATCTTAACAATATTGCAATACTTGATACCTTTATTGCAGGCAGTAGAAAGTGTCAAACAGACTCCTGCTTACAGGAATCGGTTGAAAGCATTGGAGTTTGAGCGAACAGGAGGAATTGCAAGCAAAAAGAAGGGCCACAAGCAGGTGGATAAGTAAGAAAGCATCAAAAGATCTTTCTATTTCGCTAGTTTCATTTCATATGAGAAACTTTTCTGGTTTAGTTTCGTATATTCAAGGTTGCATTTGTGCCCGCTCTGTATTGTTTAATTGTTAGATATCTTATATTGTAGAACATATTTCATATGCTATCGACATGATTTTGAAACAAAGGCTTGATCGATTTCTTTGATCTTTTGGAAGCTGTGTTTCAGAGAGAACATTGATGAATGGAATGATATCAGCATGCATCTCTCTGAAACATGATCAAGTTTTTCAAAGATATCAGCATGCGTTAAAGTTGTCTCTGATGACATTATTCATGGTGCAATCTTTACTGACATGAGAACAGTGTTTCATAATTGGAATTAAATCCTGTTTAAACTTAAATGACTGTTTAAACATTAAATACTAAACAATTGCTGACTGACTGTCTACCGTGCACCATCTACGGTTTCACTGCATGAAAAAGGATGTTCTGCTTGTTACTCATATCACCTTGAATTGATCTGACATGACTGGCTGTAATTGCCTAATAGTTTTTTTTTTCTTTTTTCATGTAGGAAGATTGAGGTAGAGCTCAGTAATGGAGTTGAATTGCAGATTCATGGGGTTGAAATACCATCTGTGTGGAGGCTCTATGGTGTTCAGTTCATACTTTTGCCTTACTACATTGGCAAGGTTAGTATAGGCTTTCCAAATTTTAATGTTTTTATATTGCAGTTTCAACCCTTTTGCAATCACCTAATTATGTTAACATATAGCACGCAACATACTGACTGAACTGCTTGTATATCTTTTCTGGTGGCAGATACTGACTTGGGAGATTTGTTGGCTTTGGACATACTGGGTAAAGAAATCTCCATATTCGTGGGAGGATGCTTGTTACTTAACTCGGACTTCACTGAGGATGCATGTTAATGCTTGGAGAAATATGGGTAACTACCTATTCATCTTGCAATGTGTGGCTTGTTAGGGGAGCATTTTAGTGGAGGTTGTTAGACTGATGTAATCCTGCAACTTGGTTGCCAGGCAGTATTTTTGTGAAAGTTGCTAGAACTTAGAAGTATGGAGCCTGTACTTATGCCAGAGTGACCAACTTGCATATTTTCATATTGCATATAATTACTATACAAACATTTCCATTATCAAATTGAGCAGTTGAGTTTGCTTGTTTCCTGCTACCCAGAGTATGGTAGTTTATTGCTTCCCACACCTGTTTCAGATGAGTCAACAAAGGAGAATCTTGTCACTAGGCGCCTCTGGGAAAGGAGCAACATGGAGAGGTACATCGCGGAGATGAGAAAGGAATCAAAACGTCGAAGATAGATGTTTTTCATTTTTCACCTTACATTATGAGTTGTTGACAAAAGACGACATGCTGAGTAAGAGGTGCACATACACAAACTCGTTTCACACGATTGAGTTCATCGGCAGCTAATCACGGAGGGAAAACTTGTCCTGTTGATCTTTTGAAGCTTCATGATCGTCCTCCAAATTTTGTTTTATTCGTTGATGCAGCAAGAAATTCCCAAGGGCTTTGTTGTAATCTTCTTAAGTGTATGAGTTTTTCTGTAAATGGTGTTGCAGCTATGTACTACTTTATTCGAGGAATTAACGAGCAATCTAAGTTCTGTGTTCTAACTTCCAGAAGTTAAAAGGGACAAAAAAGAAGTCCTATTACTCCTCTAACCAAAGCCTAGGTGACCCCCTTAACCAATGTTTTGTTCATTTTAGCATAAGTAGATGTTTAAATTAAAACAAGCATAGTGCCCGTATACTGCAACGGGTTAAGCACTATGAATCGGATAAGATATCTCCATTTATAACCTTTTTATAATTTTTTAAGTAGACTCTCGGTCTTACGTATGACTCTCTACAATTCATGATTTGAAATGAACTCTCCTTTTTATATAGACTTGTAATTCGATTTGAAGTGATACATTTTAAAAGTGGACTCTCCTTTTTATGTACGACGGACGATACGTAATTCGATTTGAAGTGGATTTTTCATTTTTCCTTCATCATACATCATGCATAGAATATCACCGTTTTAGCAAAATTAGCAAAATTATTAAGTAACATGGAGATAAGGATGATAGGAGTTGGATTATTTTTTCTTTCAATTTGTCTAAGAACTGGACTTATTTTTCTTTTTAATTTGTATCTCTCAACTTATTTGGACTCTTTTTTTCTTTGGTGACATCACAAGATGTATTTATACAGAATCTGGACTTTGTTTTATATACGATTTATTTTTAAATTTGTATTTTTAGACTCTTTATTATATCATTTATGCCATCTTAAAGTGAATTCACAGAGTAAACACCACGGTCAAAACAAAATTATTAAGTAATAGAGATTTTACGAGATGTTATAAAAATTAGAATAGTTTACGGAGCCGGTGGGTGTGGCGGACTGCCCCTGAAACGGAGGAGATCCCCCTCCCGGGATCCATTCTGGACGACGTTCGTCGAAGCGAACGTTCACAGGGTACAACACAAGCAGTAAAAAACACGGATTACAGACAGAAGAAAAGAATTACATGAGTGTTGTTATAGAGTTTAGCTCCACAGGAATAGTTTTTCATAAAACAGCGGAAACGATTACAATCCTCAAGCGGAAGCGAAAGGTAAAGATACAGACTCCGACTCTGACTCTAAACAAAAACAAGAGCCTTACCCAACGTCACCTTGCTACTAGCCACACACAAGCAGCAGCTACTCAAGCGGCTCCACTGAAAACTACCCCAGCCAGGGGACGACTCCTCTCAGAACTAGCCACCACTACCACCGGTCACATCGAACCCACCTGAAAACCACAAGTCGCAAAGCGTGAGCTTCTAAGAAGCTCAGCAAGACTGACCCGTCAACAGGACTATCTACAGACGACACCTAGACATGCACGGCTGACTCAGGGTAGGATAGTTGCAAAAGGACACGCCTTACTAGGTAGCCTCTTAATTTCAAGTTTTAGCTCTAATTTAAGTTAGAGAAAAGTAACTTTAGTGCGCACTATGACTAAACAATCATGTTGACAAACAGTGATTAATATAAGCATCACGTCATGATTATCATTTTTCCCACGCTTCACTTCTTAACATATGCGACATAGAGATTGAGTAGACTCTAGACTGATAGTGTCAGCGGTTCGAAACGATTTACACCTGCAGGGTTAACCTGGTCACACGACACATGCGCATCCCGGACCGCACGTGGCAACCGTTCGCTCCAGATTTGGCAAAGCTAATTCCCTCTTACGCTACCTCAACAGTGCCGCGTCCCACCAGATCACCCGTCCCGGACGGTACCTGTGGAGTTCACACACTGTCCACCCCAGACCGCCGCCAATCAGACATCGTAAGGTAGGTTCAGCTTTGCCGTCTCTAGGCTACCTAGGTTTACTGGTTCTCATAGTTCCAGCATGTGAGCAGTACATTCAATACTCAACCAACTGTGCCCCACGGATCAGACAGAGCTACCGCATACAGAACCCCGGTCTGTTGCCTTCCTATCATTCTCCGTCTGACCCCGATTTCTTTGCATTAAACCTGAACCAGCTAAATAATTCTCTAGCAAAAGTGGAAGTTTCAATCAATTCCTAACATATCGCGAGCAGTGTCCAATCTGCTCGACTTCTACTGAAGAGAAATCCTAAGCCTAGCAGCTACCTCGGGCTACCTGTACCAATATTCCAAATAGGTACTACTGGAAACATATGCATCTAGGGTTTCATTCAACTCCTATCGACCTAAATGCACATCACATGACTCACATATACTGTTGCAAAAGAAAAACTTCAAAAACAGTAGTGCACCGGGGCTTGTCTTGTGGATAGTTTTCCTGGTCGGCGACGACGGTGTCTTCAGAAAAGACAGGGTCCGCCTCGATGGCTACTTTGTTCACGTCGGCGTCTACATGATGCAAGAGTAGAGGTAACATTAGCAGTTAATAACTTTCTCCAAAAATTGAAGTGGTCGATAGCGATTTAAGAATTAGGGTTTCATCGAGGAAGCTTGGACCTAAACTCAATTAATGCTTTAATTAGCATCTAAACAAACCTAATCGACATTTCATGCTTTTCTCAACAATAAGGGTACACACTAGGGCTTTATGCAAATTTTCTCCAAAATTAACAGTTGAAACTCCATTAACTAGGGTTTTGGGTTATTTATGGTTAATTAAATAAATCCCAAAAATTATTAATTTCACACATTGAAGTTTTATATTTTTAATAAAACTAAATTTTCCCCTGGTTCCAAAACATTTGGATTTATATTTTTCTGAGCTAGAATCAATTTTCTATGATTAAATTAATTTCCAGCCGGTTTAATTGATTTTCTGCATAATAGAAAAAGAAGGAAAAGTAGCTAGGGCCGAGCCCTAGCCGGCCGGCGGGGAGTTGCGGCGCTGCCGGCGTCGGCGGCCGGCGGCGCGGGCACCCTTGGCCAGCGCTCGCCGCGGCGAGCTCGGCTGGCTTGGGTGGAACCCACGGCGGCCACCCAACGGCGGTGGTGACGGGCGGCGCGCGACCGGCGGTGAGACCTTGCCGGGAACAACCCTCGCGGCATGGCGGAGCTAAAGGAGGGGGAAAACGGCTTGTCGGCTCACCGGAAGACTGGGTTCGCCGAGGAGCTTCTTCGACCGAGGGAAAATGGCGGCGGCGGAGCTCAATCCGGCGAGCTCCGGCGAAAACTTGCGGCGGCCGAGCACGGAAAGGAGGGGAGACTTCGGTCGCGCCGGTTTGTGGAGAAAAATGACGAGATGGGGGGGGGGGGGGGCGAGCACGGTGCACGGCGGCGTGCGGTGCGTCGGCTCGACGGAAAATAGAGAAGGACAGAGAGAGAGCGGCCGAGAAAGGAGACGAAGAAGGGGCGGGGGTCGAGACGCTCCTTGTACGCGCCGGGGCGGCTCGCGCGCGCTCGCCACGCACGTGCGCGTCGCAGGCCGCGTGCGGCAGGTGACGCAAATGCCCTGCCCCGGTCAGGCGTGGAGCAGCGTGCGCGCGCGCGGGAAAGCAAAGGAAAGACAAAGAGAGAGAAGGAGGAAGAGAGGAAGGGGCTGCCCGGTGGGGCCCACTATCCAGTGGGTCCCACTAGTGATAAAAATTTTCAGAAAAACCCAAAAATTCTCAGGAATTTGACAAGAGCCCAGGAATTGATTCTAAGAATTAAAATGGAGTTTGAATTTGAGTTTTAAAGGTTTAAACTAATAAATTCAGATTTTACTAACTTTTTAATTCGCGAGAATTCTTTAGCTATGTCTTTGGACCAATGAACTGGATTCGCTTTCAGTGATTACCATAAATTTTCATCACTCGCTTTAATCTTCAAAACTTTGGTTACTTTGTCTGCAATTTAATTAATTCTTCCTTTTGAACTCGATGAAGGAAGCGAAGTATTACAGTGGGCTTTGCATAGACCTTCCCAATAGACCTTGCACATGCGAAAGGGCCTGTAGCCTAGAGCACAGGAAATCATGGGTCTACATGTTTTAAACTTGAGATTTACCCATTCTTCATATGTCTTTTGTTTCCCTCCAAATTATTAAATCTGCATTGCGAAACAATGGGATCGATTATTGAATCAGAGTACAATTTGAGTCTCCAGAATCCAGATTCAACAATCTCAAAAGAGGCAGCTTTTGTTATATTTTAATATAGATATTTATATTTTTACCATTAAGACCCATTTGACATCAATGAAGCTAGATTGTGGAATCTAAATAAACAAACACTCCTCAGATCTTGATCTTCAGATTATCATAATCTTAGATTCCACAATCCACAATACAAATTTCATCTAAAACTGAAACAAAGATGCCGTCAAATGTGTGTAATGTCTTTCAAGCATTAGATATGTAATTTATAAAAAAACAAAAAAGGGTCTGTGAAGGCTACTCTAATTTTTAAAATTTTTCCTTTTTGCATGTGAAAGTCTAAGTCATAATTGGCATGACAGCATGATCAATTCCGGTCTAGCTAACACGGATTGAGGAACGGTACATATCAAGTAAAGCGGAGCGTGGCAGTGGGAAAAGACGGGATAGGGCTATCGTTGATGGTGGCACGCCAGGAGGGAGCCGCAGGGGCAACGGTCGAGATAGAGTGTTAACTAATGCCACGAGTGAGCTACTAGTGGGGTTGGAGGAGGGAGTTGAAGTGGATGAGACGGTTGTGGTGATGAAGGTTAGAAGGAAGTGTTGTGATGTGGTGTTTCCATAACAAACAATACATCGCGAATTTAACTTTGTCCCCTCGAGACAAGCGTGCAGACACTAGGGTGCGTTTGGTTGAAGTTCTTTTACTTATTTTATGAGAATGGGAGAATTAGTGATATATGTTTTCTTCAACATACTACCTAAAGGAGTGGTTTAAGAGGATGCGAATTAGACCACAGGATAAAGAGATTAAATCATTATCATTTGACATAAAGTTATTATCATTCAGTTTCGTAAAACTATAAAGTGAACTGTGAAATAGTATTCTCAATTCTCTCTGAACTCTCAGGCCAAATATGAAATAAAGATGGGCACTTAAAAGTCCAACTCTCACTGAACTACTCGCTCCTGCACTTCCGGTGAGACCCTCTTCTATGTGAGTTCCTGGGATTGCATCTAAAGGAAAAGCAGTATCTCCTTCCCCGGATACTGCATATTTAACTGCAACATTCGTGATACTTATTTTGAATATAGATGGCGACAGACCATCAGCAGAGCAGGATTTCTACATTCTGTTTCTTGTGATATTCGTCTAAATGCTCACCCTGTAGCAGTACTGAAAACTGTTTCCCGCTGTCTCAGTCCGTTGTTGTTTCCAGTACAATTGGCCCTCCATAGTTTTGATGAGAGTGTTAGACCTTGAACTCAAAGTGGAGGCTGAGAATTCGTGAATTGCAGCTGCTCCTTGTT